>CM035131.1:60492760-61692760 GCA_020205605.1 Panax ginseng | reverse complement strand
ATTCCCGACAAAAAGAATATTTTATAACCACTTGCTTATTTTGCAAAAATTGCACATTTCACCCACAACCAAAGCATTATATCAAATTAACTCCTTATCATTTCAAGATAATAAATAAAGGAAATTCAATTTTATTTATAATAAGTTGGGGCCTTACAGTCATATCAAAGCAAGAGGAGAGGATGATGAGTTAAGAAATATCGAACCACAATTTTCAGCACCAGATGGAACAACTCATCACCACTTCAACTCATGGTCCTCAATACATGGATTCCAAAACTGAGACAGATAATTCGAGATTGGAGGAATTGTTGTCCAAGTTCATAGCATCAAATGAGGAGAGAAGTATTAATCAAGAGAAGTCAATTCAGAATCTTCAGAATAAGATAGATCAAATGACCAAAGCCGTAAGCAACCTTCCTCCACACACTTGGCTTTATGACATGGATGATGAAATTGACGGAGAACCCGAACCAAATCTGCGACTGGATGAGCCACAAGATATCGGAAGTGTGGAGACAATTGGGGATAATGAAATAGAGGTCGATGAAGATCTAAATGGGTCTCCACAAAAGATCAAAGAGTCAGTCAGATTTGTAAAATCATGCCCACTTGGTAGTCATGTCATCGGCGAAGCTCTTGATGACATAAGAGCGAGTACAATTTTGAATCCATGGTGGGAAGAGAAAGAGAAGATAGACGAAGAGCCCATTGTGTGTGACAAGCTTCCATGCCCCAAAGTGATCACATGCACAATGGAAAAAACACCTAGTTACGGGACGTTCTTGATTGAGATCATACCAAATCAGAGCATGCTAGGTGACTTTGATGCTTTAGCCATCACAAATAGGAACCTACCAAAAGCTATATTATTTCCGATGGATGAAGGGTTCCTCAATTATCGAAGAGGAATTGGATAGCGTTGACTGCATAAAAGTCAAATTTGAAAGATCGTAATTTAAGCGCTAACTGGGAGGCAACCCAGGAATTTTTATATTTATATGCTTTACTAGTTTATTTAGTAGATAGGAATTAATTTGCTTAATAAGTTCTTTTACCAATCTAAGTGCTATTCTAATCCATGTTGTCTCTCTTAATTGCAGGTATTGGAGGTTCAATGGACAGGCAAAAGATTATGAAAAGGTTATTCAAGTCAAATTCAAGTGTGGTGCCCAATTTTTTCCATGTGCCTAATCTATTCTCCAAACTTAGCGGACAAGGAGGAGGATTGCTATATTTTCAGGGAAGTCCTCTGCTTTACTTTTTTTTTATTTCAGCCATTGAGGACAATGTCTAGTTTAAGTTTGGGGGCATTTTAGTGTCGTATTGCATATAGTTAATTATTTACATTGTAGTTCGTATAGTTACATTTAGTTTTTGCATTCAATTTTTTTTTTAAAAAAATTTAAAAAAAAATTGAAAATTTGAAAATTTTGAAAAACAGTAGTTAATTAACTATGTTTATATAGCATTTAGTACATCTTGCATGAGTCCAATTGTTTTGATATTTACAGATTTGTTTTGTGATGATGATGAGATTGGAATTGGGTGAAACAAGTATAATCTTGACTATTAGAGCTTTGATGTGATTTCTTGTTAGGAATTGAGTCTTTTTTCATTTTGAAACTTGTATAATAAGGATAACACAAGAAAAAACAACTTGTTGATTGATTGAGTTTAAATTGATACATAATGGGACTCTAAAGGATAATGCTAGTTTGAATGAAAGAATGACAAGAATAAGTAGTGATGGCTAAAGTTAGACAAGAACCTAAGTTTGGGGAATATTTAGGGTATATAAGCTATATTGTAAAAAAAAAAAAAAAAAAAAAAAGGGTATGAATAAACACTTGTAGGCGTGCTTGTCTAGTTTTGTGGCCTTTGTTACTTGAGTAAGTAAGTCTTAGGGATTGTCTTTACACTAAGCGCCCTAAGGTCTTAATGAATGCAGGAGTCGTTGGTTGAAAGCTCATTAAGGTAGCATTGAAAAGCCTAAGGGAATAAGACATTGCATAGCTATGTGTATATAAACCAAAAAAAAAGAGAGAATAAAATGGGAAATAAGAGCAAAAAGCCCCCGTAGATGAAAAATGAAACATAAGTATCCCATGTTAACCCTCGATATCGGTAATTGTTTGATTTTAGTTGGATCTAGCTAATTTTTGGATTTCTTGAGTTTACACTGTATGATGCCTTTGAAGAGACTTTTTATGTGTTAAATTTGATTTTATATCAGTTAACATTGTTGTGGAGCACACACGCACTATACCAGTAATAACAGTTTAAGACTTGATGATGGACTAGGAAATTACTGATTGGTTTTGATATGAATTATTATCATGTTTACTTGATTTCTCTAAGGCCGGTTGAATAGACTTGTTTACGTCATTCTTCTTTGGATTAAATAAACATGTAGATTAGTTGCATTGCATATCATTGTTGTTTTGTGTTTTTGCTTGAGGACAAGCAAAGGTTTAAGTTTGGGGGTATTTGATAAGTAGGTTTTATACCTACTTATTTGGTATCTGTTACTTGAATTATTTGCTTAATCTCATGTTTCTTAGTTACTTTTCATGCATTTTGTGTTCATTTTGTAGATTGTATGCTTGGGAGCTGAAATTGCAAAGAATTGGTATGAAATCGCAAAGAAAAGCAAATCGAACATCGTTTGGGCTTTCATGTTTATTTCATGTTCTTGGCTTAGAACTTGGATTATATTGTAGAGCTTCTTCTTAGCTTTCCGAAACATCTTGAATCATTTTAATCGGAGTTCGGATGCAAGAGTTATGATCTTTGTACCAACGGACATTGAATTTCACTATTTTGGGTGGTCATTTGCATAGCAGTCACTTCCAGCCCAATTTCGACCTTCATCCAATCCGAATCTGTCAAATCAAAAAGAATAAAAGTTGTAGAGCTCGTCGATAGATTTGATTTGATAGGTGGCAGGCCCCGTAACTCCTCCCGGATCAAAAGTTATGGCCGTTTTACGGAGGACACTTTGGACGAAATGGACCCCACGGGCGGGCTTTTCCTTAACAAAACCCATTGGGCGAAACATAAGAAATGAAAAATAGAAAGGACCCTACTGGCAAATGGCCTTTTAGTGTATAAACCCCGTAGCGTAATGAGGAGAATGGGTAGAAAAGCCATTGTTTGCCCAAATTTGAGTTGGAGAAGGATTGTTTCGATCCGATTGACTCAAAGACTTCCAAGAGAACTTAAAGACAGATAAAAGGCTTATAAAAGGAGGAGAATCACAAGGATTAGAGGAGAGATTAGAGAGAAGGAGGATCTCATTAGATTAGATTATAGTAGTTTAGGAACACTAGATTAGATTAGAACTGAAGATTGAAGCTATTGATCATCATTGGAGAAACAGATTGGAAGCAAGAGAATACAGATTTGTTTATCTCAATTCTAATTTCTTTTCTTATCTATTTGTATCTTTTAATGCTTAATCAATTGTGGATGATGGATTCTAGTTCCGTTATGAATTAAACTCTGTTTTGAGATTACTATGGATCTTATTGTGTAGTTTACTTTGATATGCTTCTTTGTTAGTCTTATTAGCTATATTTGGATTGTCTATTATGATTTGGACTTAATTGCTTAGCTAACAATTACCGTGATAATCTATATGAACTCGAGAGATGAAGTATAGATTTAGATTTGATCATGATAGCATGTGTTTGTGATTTCTGCATAGATGGAATTCATGATTCGTGTTTAGGATATAGATATGCCTTTACGCCATATGTAGTCTAATAAGAACTTGTGCTTAAACCCTTTTTAATTGTAATTCACATAGAAATATAGTGGGTTAGTTAATTAGGGTGTCTTGCTTAATTCTCTATCATCTGTGGATTTAATTGAGTATGGGTATTATACATCGAGAGGTGGTTTTATTTGCATTAGTGTTCTTGATTAACAATTTAGGATAGAAAATAATTGATGAGGAGTGTGTTAACTTAAATGAAGCAATAAGTGAAGTTGTGATCTTAAATCTCCGTAATCTGATTTCAGTCTTATTTAAATGAATGATTTGATATTTTATATTTAAATTATGAAATTAAATAAACCTAACAATTCCTAGAGTGAAACAAGATAATGAAGACTCGAGATTACAATTTCACTTATTGTTTCATTTAAGTCAACACATTTCCTTTTAAGCCAAGTTATTTATACTGGATTGTTAATCAAGAACACGAAAGTAAAATATGGCCATCTCTCAACGCACCATACTCATATCAAATCAAATCCACAGATGATAGAATCAAATTGAACACCCTAATTAACTAATCCACTATATCTCTATGTGAATTACAATTAAAAAGGGTTTAAGCACAAGTTCTTATTAGACTACATATGGCATAAAGGCATATCTATATCCTAAACACGAATCATGAATTCCATCTATGCAGAAATCACAAACACATGCTATCATGATCAGATCTAAATCTATACTTCATCTCTCGAGTTCATATAGATTATCACGGTAATTGTTAGCTAAACAATTAAACAATTAAGTCCAAATCATAATAGACAATCCAAATATAGCTAATAAGACTAACAAAGAAGCATATCAAAGTAAACTACACAATAAGATCCATAGTAATCTCAAAACAGAGTTTAATTCATAACGGAACTAGAATCCATCATCCACAATTGATTAAGCATTAAAAGATACAAATAGATAAGAAAAGAAATTAGAATTGAGATAAACAAATCTATATTCTCTTGCTTCCAATCTATTTCTCCAATGATGATCAATAGCTTCAATCTTCAATTCTAATCTAATCTAGTGTTCCTAATCTACTATAATCTAATCTAATGGAATCCTCCTTCTCTCTAATCTCTCATCTATTCCTTGTGATTCTCCTCCTTTTATAAGCATTTTTATCTGTCTTTAAGTTCTCTTGGAAGTCCTTGAGTCAATCGGATCAAAATAATCCTTCTCCAACTCAAATTCGGGCAAAAAATGGCTTTTCTGCGCATACCCCTGCCCCGGCGGGGGTTTATACATAAAAGGGCCCGCCCCGGCGGAGGTCCTTTTCCTGAAATAGTGTCCTCTGGTAAAACGACCATAACGTTTGATCCGGATGGAGTTACGGGGCCTGTCACCTATCAAATTGAAGCTATCGACGATCTCTACAACTTTCATGCTTTGAGATTTGACAGATTCGGATTGGATGAAGGTCGAAATTGGGCTGGAAGTGACCACTATGCAAATGACCACCCAAAACAGTGAAGTTCAACGTCCGTTGGTATAAAGATCATAACTCTTGCATCCGAACTCCGACTAGAATGATTCAAGATGCTCCAAAAAGCTAAGAAGAAGCTCTACAATATAATCCAAGTTCCAAGCCAAGAACATGAAATAAACATGAAAGCCAAAACGATGTCCGATTTACTTTTCTTTGTGATATCATACCAATTCTTTGCAATTTCAGCTCCCAAGCATAAAATCTACAAAATGAACACAAAGTGCATGAAAAGTAACTAAGAAACATGAGATTAAGCAACTAATTCAAGTAAAAGATACCGGATAAGTAGGTATAAAACCTACTTATCAAATACCCCCAAACTTAAACCTTTGCTTGTCCTCAAGCCAAAACACAAAACAACATTGCTATGCAATGCAACTAATCTACATGTTTACAAATCCAGCAGTAATGACAGAAACAAGTCTATTCAGCTGGCCTTAGAGAATTAAGTAAACATGATAATATTTCATATCAAAACCAATCAGTAATTTCCTAGTCCATCATCAAGTCTTAAACTGTTATTACTGGTATAGTGCGTGTGTGCTCCACAACAATGTTAACTGATATAAAATCAAATTTAACACATAACAAGTCTCTTCGAAGGCATCATACAGTGTAAACTCAAGAAATCCAAAAATAAGCTAGATCCAACTAAAATCAAATAATTACCGATATCAAGGGTTAACATGGAATACTTATGCTTCATTTTTCATCTACGGGGGCTTTTTGCTCTTATTTCCCGTTTTATTCTCTTTTTTTTGGTTTATATACACATAGCTATGCAATGTCTTATTCCCTTAGGCTTTTCAATGCTATCTTAACGAGCTTTCGACCAACGACTCCCAGACCATTAAGACCTTAGGGCGCTAGGTGTAAAGACAATTCCCTCGGGCTTACTTACTCAAGTAACAAAGGCCACAAAACTAGACAATCATGCCACGATGTTTATTCATACATTTTATTTTCTTTTTATTTTCTTTTTTTATACAATATAGCTTATATACCCCAAATATTCCTCTAAACTTAGGTTCTTGTCTAACTTTAGCCATCACTACTTATTCTTGTCATTCTTTCATTCAAACTAGCATTATCCTTTAGAGTCCCATTATGTATCAATTTAAACTCAATCAATCAACAAGTTGTTTTTACTGTGCTATCCTTATTATACAAGTTTCAAACAGAAAAAGACTCAATTCCTAACAAGAAATCACATTAAAGCTCTAATAGTTAGTATTATACTTGTCTACCCAATTCCAATCTCATCATTGTCAAAACAAATCAGAATATTAAATAAATTTGGACTCATGCAAGATGTACTAAATGCTATATAAACATAGTAAATTAACTACTATTTTTGAAAATTTTCAAATTTTTAATTTTTTAATTTTTTTTTAAAAACTGAATGCAAAAACTAAATGTAACTATACGAACTACAATATAAATAATTAACTATATGCAATATGACACTAAAAGCTCACCCTTTTCCTTTAATTTTGTTCCATTTTTCTTCTTAGGATGAGAAATTAGCAGGAACTAGCCGGGGTATGGAGTGATGGTCCAAGGTAGTTGTTATAGTAGTCCTCACTATTTTATAAAATAGTGTATCAATAAGTGTAATGAGAACTTTTTTGAGTGTGAATATTGTCTAGAAGATACTATTTGTATTTAAACTTAAAATATTTGTGTTGTCCTATTTTGCACGACAATTGTATTAATGATGTTGTAGTTGTTTCTGTACCATGTATTTGGCGACTCAGAATGGGTGATGTATACCTATTTTGAGGGAGTCACAACAGCTCCTAATTGTTTCACGTTACACCTCAAGGTCCACAAAATTCAAACTTAATTACACCACTGGCCAGGTAAGTGTAAGAACAGTGAGAGTCTCTCCGTGGGTACGGTGACTAATTGAATAATCACGCGTTCTTTAGAGTTTTACCTTTTGAACCACTTGCCTAGATACTTGTAATTTGATTAAATTAAAATTTAGTATCCTCTTGGAGTTTCTTGTCCTAATTGAGCTCAAGTGTCTAAGGGGCCAACGTCTACTTAATTTATTAAGTCAAGGTTATGCAAAATGAATGGGTGGCTTGTGGGCCAAGGAAGGGTGATGAAATCCCCACTTTATCTTGTTACATGTTGTGTCCTTAAGTTAAATTACAAATGAGAATGCATAAATAAAATAAAAAATTGTAAACAAATAGTGTCCTAAAACTATGTTAATTACGAAAGAAAGAGAAATTTGAAGTACCTCAATCCTTCAGCAATCACCAAAGTTTATATTTGACAATAAATAAATAAAATAAAAACCTAAACATGTTGTGCTTTATGTGAGTGAATGCATGAATGCGACAATTAGTTTTCTAACTAACAATATAAACTAAAAAAAACTAAGCTACTATTTATTTTTTTTAGTTAAGATTCAAAATACCAGGAAAAACGCCACAATAATCTTGTCTTTTCGCACCGTTGATCCGCTTCGATAATTCTGAAAAAAATATTAGAAATAAATAAAAAAAACTAATTCGAATAAATAAAAATAAGGAATATAAAATTAACTCTAATACCCGGCAACGACGCCAAAAAAATAATGTAATAAAAATATGTAACTGTAAGTGTACAATGTCAAATTGAAGAACTGAAAATTATAGGTCGAACCCACAGGGACTAGATTAATTTTAATGTATCTTAATATCTATTTTAGGTGAATTAGAAATAAAGATTGAAAATTAATTAACTAGAATGAAAACTAATATCGAGGAAGCAATTAGGAATCCGAATTCATTAAACAATAAATATAATAAGTAATTCAATCTCTTCTATTTTTATAACTTAATTATGATTTTGATCTCCCTTCCCTTTAATTTAGTAATTTTACAATTAATGTGAGTGATAGACACATAATTAATACATTTTAATATTCCTATATTTATTATTTTACATGCTTATTTTATTTAACTAATACATTTTATTTTGTTTTGTAGAAAATAACATTTTGTTTTTTTTTGGGAGAGAAAATAAAGGATTTATATCCAACTTTTAAAGATGGAAAAGGACTCTTGAAGGATTATCATATAAAGATTGAAGTCAAGAAGGAAAGAAGAGGAAAAAAAGAAACAATATTCAAGTTCAATGAATCTAAATTAGGGCACAAATTTAATTTTCCTATAAATAGGTCTCTTGTTTTAGAGAGAAGGGGTATGAGTATTCTGTATTAATTTAGGTTAGGAGTAGATTAAATTACTTTTTCATTGTACGTTCGTTGGACGATCGTTAATTAAAGGGAGTTTTCTTATTTATTTTTAATCTTCTTCTCTTCTTTATTTTAGTTAGTTTATTTATTTTCTTGTCTAGTTAATTTTTTTATATCTAGGATGAAGATGAAATTTAATAATTATTCATGATAATATTTTTTATTTTTCTATTATTTATGCTTTAATGCTTAATTGATTTCGCGTTCATGTTTCGTTATTGAAATACCTTTGTTTTATAGTTCTTGATTTTAAATTAATTAAGAGGTTTTGATAGATTATTGTTAAGATATGAGTTTTTCATAATTCATATTTGCTCAAAGAAGTTTTGATGGGTTATAGTTAATCCTTAAATTTTTGTAGTCTATGTTTACCCACGTTAATTATAAAATTACTAAATTAAAGGAAGGGAGATCAAAATCGTAGTTGAGTTATAAAAATAGAAGAGATTGAATTATATATTATGTTTATTATTTAATGGATTTGGATTCCTAGATTGTTTCCTCATTATTAGTTTTCATATTCTAGTTAATCAATTTTTAATCTTTATTTCTAATTCGCCTAAAATAGATATTAAGGATACGTTAAAATTAATATAGTCTTTATGGGTTTGACCTGTACTTGCTAGTTCTTCAATTCAACACTGTGTACTTGCAGTACATAATTTTAACACATCAAGTTTTTGGCGCCGTTGCTGGGGACTAGACTAAATTTTATATTCCTTAATTTTTATTTATTAGAATTGTTTTTTTTTCTTCTAACATTTTTTTTCCAGGATTATCGAAGTTGATCAACGGTTCAGAAAGACAAGATTATTGCTGCACTTTTCTTGGTATTTTGTATCTTAACTCATAAAAAAAATAAGTAGCTTAGTTTTTTACTTTAGTTAGAAAATTAATTGTCGCATTCATGCATTCACTCACATAGAGTAAATCCTGTTAGGTTTTTGTTTTTATTTTTATTTTTTTTGTCAAATATAAACTATGGTGATTGCTGGAGGATTGAGGTACATCAAAATTTCTCTTTCTTTTCGTAATTCACATAGTTTTAGGACATTTTATTTGTTTATAATATTTTTTATTTGTGTATTTTCATATTTAATCTAATATTAAGGGAACAACCTGTAACAAGATAAGGTGGGAATTTCATCACCCTTCCTTGGCCCATAAACCACCCATTCATTTTGCATAACCTTGCCTTAATAAAATCAAGTAGACGTTGACCCCTAGGACTTTCGAGCTTAATTAAGACAAGGGACTCCAAGAGGAGGCTAAATTTTAAATTAATCAAACTATTGGTATCTAGGCAAGTGGTTCAAAAGGCAAACACCTAAAGGATGTGTGGTTATTCAATTAGTCACCATACCCACAGAGAGACTCCCACCTTTCTTACACTTACTTGGCTAGTGATGTGATTAATTTAGAATTTTGTGGATCTTAAGGTGTAACTTGGAACAGTTAGGAGCTGTCTAGATTTTAATTTAGGTTAACCATAGAATTAGGATTCTTATTTATTTATTTATTTATTTTTGTGTGACTTTCATGGTTAACCATAGAATTAGTATTCAAAATCAGATAGCTCTAAGAGCCCATCCCTATGCAACTTAATTAATCTTTTTTCATTGATATGACTGAGTTTACAGTGCCACATAAGGGTATAATTAACATCATCTCTTTTTCTTTTCTTAGTTTGTTTAATTTGAAGTATATTTTCATGCAAGTGAAGTATGTAAACTCCATTTCGTAAATTACCAACACCATTTAAAACATTATTATTATAAATAGAACAACTGTTGTTCTTTATTATAATATCAAAACCATCCATACTCAATACAGAAACTGAAATAATGTTTCTAATAAGCGATGGAACAAAATAATAATTATTTAAATTAATGGACTTGCCCGTAGGCACTGGTGCTAAACAATAAGTCCCTACAGCTAATGCAACAACATTTGCTCCATTTCCCACTCGTAGGACAACCTCATCCTTGTTTAGGTTTCTACTTCTGGCCAGTCCCTGCATAATATTACATATGTGAGAACCACAGCCAGTATCCAATACCCAAGTAGAAGTTTGATTTTCAAAAATATTAATTTCAATCATGAGCAAACCTTGATTGGAAGTCGAAGCTTCATCTACTTTTGTTCCGCAAGGAACTCCTTACAATTTCTCTTCCAGTAACCCGACTTATTGCAATGGAAGCATATTCCTTTGCTATATGGATCAGGTTTCTTATTATCCTTTCATTTCGCTTTTCCCTTAGCCTTCTTGGATTTCTTCTTTTTAGAAGATACCTTGAACCTCTTCCTTTTTCTTGGAAGAATCATCCACCAGTAAGACTTGGTTCTTCTTTGATGAGAAGTGACCTTCAATAGTTTTCAACATGTTAAGTAACTCAGGCAAGCTGACGTCTTACTTATTCATGTGAAAATTCACATCAAATTGCGAGAAGGTGTCAGGGAGTGGCTGCAAGACTAAATCTTGACTTAACTCCCCATCCATGACGAACCCAAGCTGTCCAAGACATTCAATCAGATTAATCATCTTTAGGATATGAGTCTCAACAGCAGTGCCCTCGATCATCCGAGATCGGAAGAGCTCCTTAGATATATCATATCTTGCAGTCCTACTTTGCTCACCATACAACTCTTGGAGGTGCAACAATATAGTAGGAGCATCCAAAGTTTCATGTTAACGCTGAAACTCGTTATTCATGGATGCGAGCATGATGTATTGAGTCACAGATGCATCATCTTGCAACTTCTTAAAAGTAGTAATCTCTTTCTCAAAAGTTATTTCTGCAACAGTTATAGGGACGGGCGAATTTAGGACATAAGAAAGCTTTTCAGCAATGAGAATAATTCTCAAATTTCTTAACCAGTCCGTTAAATTCGGTCCGGTCAGTTTGTTAGTATCTAATATGCTACGCAGTGATATTAGTGAGTGTGACATTTTCCAAATTCTGCATGTGAAAAAGACAATATTTTAGCAAACATTCATTTAATTAATTACCAAAATAAATTAGGTCTTATTTTAAATTGATATGTGTCACTATTTTCTTCAAACTATATTACCTTCATTATATAGTTCGACAATATCTAATTAAAGACTTGCTAATGAGAATAAGGATCTCATTCCAAATGTATATAACCTTATGTGTGCACAAAAAACTATATATAAATAAATAGGTAGACAACTCTTGTCAATTACATCATCATGTAACTCCTTATATTTTGCCTTTTAAATCATAATGGTCAAGTGTGTGCACATCTGAACTAAAATGATTTAAGTTAAGTCAGACCCAACATTTCCACATAAGTAAAGAGAAAACTATAACACTTATGTGTGCACAACAAAGTTGTAATGTTCAATTCCTTATAAACATCATATGTAATAAAAACAACATCTTAAATATTTAATACTTGCCTTGTGTGTGCACAACAAACTCATATTAAATATTCAATACTCTATTGTTTTTATCATGATAGAAGGCGACGTTCGATATTCTAAATATCATTGAACGTTGCAACTTAATATAATTTGTGTCGACGTCGGAATTTTTTATTTGTCCCTTTATGTTCTTGTCTTTTGGTGTTCTCATGTTAGGTTAGATTTGTTTGAAAAAACAAGTATGAAAAGATCCGACATATATATGTGACGCCCCCAAAATAGGTATACATCACCCATTCTGAGTCGCCAAATACATGGTACAGAAAACAACTACAACTTTATTAATACAATTGTCGTGCAAAATACTACAACACATACTGTGAGTTTAAATATATATTGTCTTTTAGACAATATCCACACCCAAATAAAGTACTCATTAAAATTATTGATGCACTATTTTACAAAAATAGTGAGGACTGCTAAAACAACTGTCTAGGACCATCACTCTATACCCCGACTGGTTCCTGCTATGTTCTCGCTTCCTGAGAAGAAAAATGGAACAAAAAGAAAAAAGGGTGAGCACAACTAGCCCAGTAAAGAATATTATGACTAAAGATAATATACAACAAATTATCCTTAGTCTTCAATAGGGAAAAATCTGATAAAATATAATAAAGAACAAGTTTTAGATCAACAACTGCAGCGAAAACAACAATTCATTAGAAGAGTTAAGTAGAGAATGAAATCTACTATCATCTATGAATTTAAAAGTCCATCATCAATATTTTATCCCTGTAACATCAATCAATATACATCTTGCATCAAATATTCATCTTTGCACTACGAGCCAAAGATATTCATTTTATATCACCAGGTTAATCATGTTCATCTCAACACATGTTCATCTTTGAACTACGGGCCAAAGATATTCATCAGGTAATCATACATCTTTGCACTACAGGCCAAAGATATTCATCAAGTATCACCATTAAGGACTGAGGATGATAAAAAACATTTTAGAGAAAACGAATCTAGTGAGACAGAAGGACAAATATTAGGGATTCGCATTTCGGTTTATCCAAATTCAATAATACTCCATAATAACCAATTTTGAAGTAGAATTCAAAAATAAAGATCAAAACATGGATACAATCAAAGATAGTAACCATAATAGACATCTGGGACGAAAAAGAGAAAATTTCATTTTTTTTCGGTGAATAGTGTCGTATTTATAAATAGTGTCGTATACGTGAATAGTGCCGTATACGTGAATAGTAACCCCGACATAAAAAGGTAGAAATTCCACAATAAAACTCATATCAATAATTCGGCATAATGATATTGAAGAAAATAATATCATTTAAGAAGAAAATAACATCCCTTACCTCAAAGAAACAGTACTTCGGAATGGAATATCGGATATGATGCTGAATGAAACTTGTACTGAATAGCAACTTTCAAAGTATCTAAATACTCACAAAATACACTCGATAATATAGAGAGAGAAAACTTATGTTTCTGGTGTGATTTTCAATTCTAACCTAAGCACTTATTTATAGGAAAATGTTAGCACGCCGAAGCAGACTTGACCGGCCACCTGATGACTTTACCTGCTACTATTGTCACCCACCACATTTGAAATAAAATTTGAGCACATTTTTCACCAACCGAAAGTGGGCCCCACAATTTCTAGAAATTTCCAAAATATTTTATCATTTTAAACAATAATCAGAAACTTCAATAATTCATAATAAATAGCCCTTTTATCAGAAAAATACGAATTTTATGTCCATTTCATACGAAATCGAATTCTCTACAACTTTGTAGCTTTAAGTTTTTCCAAATTACAAACCGAAAATATTCGAAATCCACAAACGAATGATTTTTAATACCTCCATTCTGGCAAAATACTGATAAAACACCTCAGTATTAATTCCTTCATTTATAATCACATAAAATAAATATTTCCCTATCCTTCATTTATATCCACATAAAATAAATATTTCTTATCATATAAATCAATAATTAATTATTCACAAATAATATTACAGAATCACAATTATGACAACCAGGACGTTCCCAAGAAAGAGGGGGCTTTCCGATAAGGATTTCTCCTTACTGGCGCGTAATTAGGTGACCAAACCTCTCCTTAGACAGAACTTTCTAGACATTTCCAATAATGCTATCTAATAATATTATTCAAATAATATGAATTATTGATCTGATAATGGGAAATACTGTGCAGTGACAATTATTGAAACAACAATAATATAAAATATCAACGCAACAATTATTGAATCAATAAAATAAAATATTGAACAATAATTACTGTAACAATTATTGAGTAGTGCCTTCTTACGTAAGAATCAATAATTCAAAAATCATGTAATATCAGTATGCTCTTATGCAACCACGCGTATTCTTATTTTAACCACCGTGTAATTCAACGATGTTAACTTGAATAATTACGCTTATTTATAAAAACTCAAACTTGTCATTTTCTTCATCCGAATAGTTATTCATTATGAGCCCACAAATGACTCTACGCCGCTATTCCACATTTAATATTCCCGACAAAAAGAATATTTTATAACCACTTGCTTATTTTACAAAATTTGCACATTTCACCCATAACCAAAGCATTATATCAAATTAACTCCTTATCATTTCAAGATAATGAATAAAGGAAATTCAATTTTATTTATAATAAGTTGGGGTCTTACAACCTCCCCTCCTTATGAAATTTCGTCCTCGAAATTGATGTACGTACCTGGTGTTTTAAAAAGGTGAGGGTACCTCGCTTTCATTTTCGATTCCAACTCCCAAGTCATTTCCTCAATAGCATGGTTCCTTCACAAAACCTTGACTTGTGGTATAACCTTTGTTCATAGGATATGCTCTTTCCTATCCAATATCTTGACAGATAACTCCTCCTACGTTAAATCTTCGGCTATCTCGTCTGGTTCTAACGCAATAATGTGGTTTGGGTCTTTCATATATTTACGAAGCATAGATATATGAAAAACATTATGAACTTGAGACATGCTTGGAGGTAACGTGAGTCTATAGGCCACATTTCCTATTCGGTCAAGAATCTCAAATGGACCAACAAATCGTGGATTGAGCTTTCCTCTCTTACCGAATCTTGTAACTCCCTTACATGGAGCAATACGTAACAGTATATGATCTCCAATATTAAATTTCACGTCCTTTCGATGAAGATCAGCATAACTCTTTTGTCCATCTTGTGAGGTCTTTATACGTTGCCGAATCATTTGAATATTTTTCGTAGTCATGCGTACTAATTCCGGTTCCAACAACGTTGCTTCACCCACCTCGTCCCAGCATACTAGAGAACGACATTTTCGTCTATACAACGCCTCGAATGGAGCCATGCCTATACTTGCTTGATAACTGTTATTGTAGGAGAATTCCACAAATGACAAGTACTTATCCCAACTTCCTTTGAAATCTAGGACACAGAGTCTTAATAGATCTTCAAGGTTTTGTATAGTCCTTTCCGATTGCCCGTCCGTTTGAGGATGGTATGCCGAACTGAATCATAAATCCGTGCCTATAGCTTTTTGCAAGCTAACCCAAAATCAAGAAGTGAATCTTGGGTCACGATCCGAAACTATGGATACTGGCATGCCATGCAATCTCACAATCTCATTTACGTACATACTAGCAAGACGTTCAAGGGAATAAGTCTCACGTATAGGCAAGAAATGAGCCAACTTGGTTAATCTATCAACAATAACCCAAATCGTATCTATACCTTGAGAAACCTTGGGAAGACCCGCAAAGAAATCCATAGTAATGTGTTCCCACTTCCATTTTAGAATCTCAAGTGGTTGCAATGGACCCTTTGGCACTTGATGCTCCGCCTTTACACGCTGACAAGTTAAACACCTCGAGATAAACTCCGCGATCTCTTTCTTAATATTGCTCCACCAAAATGTATGTCAATGATCATGATACATTTTGGTACTCCCAGGATGGATTGCAAATGGTGTGTTGTGTGCCTCCATCATGATTCTATGCTTCAAGTCAGAATCGTTAGGAACGCAAAGTCTGGAGTTGACTCGAAGTATTCCTTTTTCATCGATTCTTGCTTCCGGAATAGCACCTTCTTGCACTTTCTTTTTCATACGCATCAGCTCCAGGTCTGTAGCTTGAGTAGCTTTAACTTTATCGATTAAAGTCAGTTCTACTCGTATATTTGCCATCATCACGTGGGTCCCTGGAGTCTTTAACTCTATCTCCATCCTTTGTAAGTCGTATAAAATGGGTCTTTGTGTTAACAACATCGCACTCGTACCCGCATACGATCTTCTACTCAATGCGTCAGCTACAACGTTTACTTTTCCAGGATGACATTGAATGCTATGGTCGTAATCTTTCAACAGCTCGAGCCAATGTCGTTGCCGCATGTTGAGTCCTTTTGGGTGAAGAAATATTTAAGGCTTTTATGATCCGTTTAAATCTCCACTTTCTCCCCATACAAGTAGTGTCTCTAGATTTTCAACGTAAAAACGATGGCTGCCAACTCCAGATCATGAGTAGGATAATTCCTCTCATATTCTTTAAGTTATCGTGAGGCATAGGCTATGACTTTCCCATGTTGCATGAGAACACATCCTAACCCTTTGCCTGAAGCATCGTTGTAGATAACAAATCCATCCGAACCAGATGGTATTGTCAGAACAGGTGCCAAAATGAGTCTCCTCTTGAGCTCTTGGAAACTCTTCTCGCATTCCTCGCTCCATACAAATTTTGCATCTTTTCGAGTCAGCTGAGTTAACAGAGTAGCGATTCGAGAAAATCCTTCCACGAATCTCCGATAATAACCAGCTAACCCCAGAAAGCTAAGCATTTCGATCGCTGACTTTGGTTGCTCCCAACTTTGTATTGCTTCAATCTTTGCTGGGTCAACAGATACTCTATGTTTTGACACACGTGCCCAATGAATTCTACTTCCTTAAGCCAGAACTCGCATTTCTTCAGCTTGGAATATAGCTTGTTGTCACGAAGTCTTTGAAGTACCAGCTTTAAATGGTGTTCATGATCTTCACGGCTTTTGGAATAGATGAGGATGTCATCAGTAAAGACAATAACGAATTGATCCAAATATTCCTTGAATACACGGTTCATCATATCCATGAAAGCAGCAGGAGCATTAGTCAATCTAAAAGACATGACTAAGAATTCATAATGCTCGTCTCGAAGTTCGGGCGCCTTTGGAATATCCTCAGTTTTAATCTTCAGCTGATGATATCCAGAACGAAGATCGATCTTTGAAAAGAATTGTCCTCCTTGCAACTGGTCAAACAGGTCATCAATGCGAGGTAGTGGATACCTATTCTTGATGGTGACATGGTTTAATTCCGATAGTCAATACAAAGTCGCATACTCGTCTTTTCTTCTTTACAAATAAAATAGAGCACCCCAAGGAGATGTACTAGGACGAATGAAACCAATGTCTAACAATTCCTGTAGTTGGACTTTTAACTCTTGAAGTTCAATAGGAGCCATTCGATATGGGGTTTTAGAAATGGGCTTTGTACCCGATTCAAGATCAATAAAGAATTCAACTTCACGCTCTGGGGGTAGACCAGGAAGTTCTTTAGAAAATACGTCAGGAAGTTCATTAACAACAGGAATATTATTCAAATCTGACATGTTTTTGTTCAAGTCCATAACATGGGCTAAGAAAGCTTGACATCCATTTTTTAATAAACGAATAGCTTTATGGCTTGATATGACACTGACTGATTTTAGTGGTTTAGTTGCTTGGATTTGTATAACTGGTTGGTTAGGAATATGAGAACTAACAACCTTACGAAAACAATCAATTTTGGCATGATGAGTAGTTAACCAATCAATCCATAAAATCATATCAAATGCAAGTATATTTAAAGAGATAAGATCAAAGGGTAATGTGATGGTGCCAACTTGGATCAAGCAAGATTTATAAACTATAGATGTAACAAAGGTTTCACCCAACGGAGTTTCAACAGATAAGTTAAAGTCCAATTTTTCCGGAGTCAAGTTTAAACGTTGAGCACAAGCAGGAGAGATAAAAGAATGGGTAGAACCGGTATCTAGTAAGGTATAAACTTCACAAGAGTTCAAGATTAGCTTACCCGTGATCACCTCGTTCGGGTTTCTCGTGTTTTGGCCAGTCACGACAAACGCCCTCCCTTGAACCACCGACTTTGTTTTGTCCGTAGTCGCCTTTGGTGCCGCCGTCCCAGCTAGACTTGACTTCACTATTGGACAAAATCGGGCTATATGACCATTTTTTTAACAACTGAAACACACCTTGGAAGGCAGTGAACATTTTGGACTTATGTGCCCCTCCTCTCCGCATCTGTAGCATCTGATTGGCGGTCGTTCTCCTCCCCTAGAATTTGTTGTTGGTGCTGGTGCTGCTGCTGATGTCTTTCCGTCATTGTTGAATCTCCTCTTTTTGAAATTTCCACTTGACTCACCTCTCCTATTGTCATGGCCACGATTACAACTTGAGTGGTTACCGCTTTTATCCGTATTTTTCCTCTCCTCAAGGTTATCATCGCTCAGATGATCGGGCCATGAATCCTAGTATGACCACAGTTTGTGGTCCCTCGGTTGAACATACTCATTATCACGCTCTAATAATTGAGCCCTATTGACAACATCTGAATACAGAGAAAATTTATGAGAGATAAGGTATTGACGAATCTCGGGTTTTAGACATCTCAAAAACATCGGCGTCATACATTCCTCATTCTCTACTAAATGAGGTGTAAACCTGGATAACTCCGCGAACTTCACCTCGTACTGGGACACCGTCATGTTGTTCTGTTCCAATCTAATAAACTTTACCTCCTTCATATGACGAATACTTTCAGGAAAGTACTTGTCATTGAACAATTTTTGAAATCTTTCCCAAGACATGTTGAGTGCGGCTGACTGGGTATGCTTCACAGATTCCCACCAGTAATTTGCCTCACCACAGAACATAAAGGTGGAGAATGGAACCTTTTGTTCTTCTATGCATTCCAAGACATTGAATATCTTGGTAATTTGCTTAACCCACGTTTCCGCCTTAATCGGATCCAGCTTTCCCCAGAAATCTGGTGGTCCCAACTTTTTGAACTGCTTGGCTGTGATAAACCGCGCGTTGCTATCATTTCAACCCGTATTTTGTACACGAGTCTCCCTCGTCTGATTTTACATGAACTGCAAAAAGCTTCTAAACATTGCATCATTCATCATTTGCTCGGTAGTATTGTTTACTGGAGGAATATTTCCTTCTTGTTGCACGTTTTTTAGGTTGGTGATTGAAGGTTGTTCCACAGTCTCATAGACTTCATTGTTAACGTTCTCAGCTACCATTCTTAAAAAACTGCAATAAAACAAGGGTTAGTTAAACAAATTAACATATCACATAATATTCCTATATTATGGCTGACCAACAAATAAGCTTAGGTAGGACACACTAGCGAAGGATTTACTCGTCTCTCCCCTCCTAATACTATTCCCCGATCTCCGTCAGAGACCATATCCCTAAGCTCTGATACCAATTGTGACGCCCCCAAAATAGGTATACATCACCCATTCTGAGTCGCCAAATACATGGTACAGAAAACAACTACAACTTTATTAATATAATTGTCATGCAAAATACGACAACACATACAGTGAGTTTAAATACAATATTGTCTTCTAGACAATATCCACACCCAAATAAAGTCCTCATTACAATTTTTGATGCACTATTTTACAAAAATAGTGAGGATTGCTAAAACAACTGTCTAGGACCATCACTCTATACCCCGACTGGTTCCTGCTATGTTCTCGCTTCCTGAGAAGAAAAATGGAACAAAAAGAAAAAAGGGTGAGCACAACTAGCCCAGTAAAGAATATTATGACTAAAGATAGTATACAACAAATTATCCTTAGTCTTCAACAGGGAAAAATCTGATAAAATATAATAAAGAACAAGTTTTAGATCAACAACTGCAGCGAAAACAACAATTCATTAGAAGAGTTAAGTAGAGAATGAAATCTACTATCATCTATGAATTTAAAAGTCCATCATCAATATTTTATCCCTGTAACATCAATCAATATACATCTTGCATCAAATATTCATCTTTACACTACGAGCCAAAGATATTCATTTGTATCACCAGTTGGTCATGTTCATCTCAACACATGTTCATCTTTGCACTACGGGCCAAAGATATTCATCAAGTAATCATACATCTTTGCACTACAGGCCAAAGATATTCATCAAGTAACACCATTAAGGACCGAGGATGATGAAAAACATTTTAGAGAAAACGAATCTAGTGAGACAGAAGGACAAATATTAGGGATTCATATTTCGGTTTATCCAAATTCAATAATACTCCATAATAACCAATTTTGAAGTAGAATTCAAAAATAAAGATTAAAACATGGATACAATCAAAGATAGTAACCATAATAGTCATCTGGGGACGAAAAAGAGAAAATTTCATTTTTTGGTGAATAGTGCCGTATTTGTGAATAGTGCCGTATACGTGAATAGTAACCCCGACATAAAAAGGTAGAAATTCCACAATAAAACTTATATAAATAATTCGGCATAATGATATTGAAGAAAATAATATCATTTAAGAAGAAAATAACATCCCTTACCTTAAAGAAACAGTACTTCGGAATGGAATATCGGATTTGATGCTGAAGGAAACTTGTACTGAATAGCAATTCTCAAAGTATCTAAATACTCACAAAATACGCTCGATAATATAGAGAGAGAAAGCTTATGTTTCTGGTGTGATTTTCAATTCTAACCTAAGCACCTATTTATAGGAAAATGCAAGCACGCCGAAGCAGACTTGACCTGCTACTTGATGGCTTTACCTGCTACTATTGCCACCCACCACATTTGAAATAAATTTTGAGCACATTTTTTACCAACCAAAAGTGGGGCCCACCAATTCTAGAAATTTCCAAAATGTTTTATCATTTTAAACAATAATCAGAAACTTCAATAATTCATAATAAATAGCCCTTTTATCAGAAAATTACGAATTTTATGTCCATTCCATACGAAATCGAATTCTCTACAACTTTGTAGCTTTAAGTTTTTCAAAATTAGAAACCAAAAATATCCGAAATCCACAAACGATTGATTTTTAATACCTCAATTCCGACAAAATACCGATAAAACACCTCAGCATTAATTCCTTCATTTATAATCACATAAAATAAATATTTCCCTATCCTTCATGTAGCGTCCTCGAATCCGGGCCCCAAATCGCCGCGGATCCGGTTTGCTAATCTTTCTATAACTTTTTGCGGAAGATATAAACATAAATTGTTTATACATTACATTACACACTATTCCCCAAGGTCGAGTAACCTTAACTTATACACAATTCAAAAACTATCTAACACATAACAATACTATTCTTCAACTATACTTTTACAAATTAGCTGTACATTTTATCCCAAGCTGTACATTTTATCCCAAGCTGAACTTGGCATTTTCTTTTTCACATGAATCGTAGTATTAGCCTTTATCTCGCAATGTTTTATCATGATATAGCAAGGGTGAGCATGAAAGTTGCCCAAATAAGTTTAAAAACAATGCAAAGATATATCATGATGGAAAGAGTTTGAATAATAAGTGACTATCCTTCTTCACAATGTATTTGTGAATTAGCATGAACAAAGTTTTGGTGAACAAGTATTTAACAGAATAACAATATATCTGGACCAACTGTAATGAAGGTGATCAGCCTTTCATTCCCGACTTATACATACAAGATGTACAGAGTACAATTCATAAGCATATCTGTCTGAAACCACTCTTAAAAGAGTTTAAGTAAAAAGAACTTGAAAAAAAAAACTTGCCTGAACCGTTGATTACCGTAACACAATATAATAAGCTTCTCCCGAAGACCTAATATTGATAATATAGATCTCCAGTATTAGAATAATATCATCACAGTTATAAAATAACTTAAACATATTACCACATAATCTTATCAGTCTCTTATACACATAGGACATAGCATCAAGTCATACTATTTCAGTCCGAGTTGAAATCGGTACAATTTTATCATCCCGATGGTCTAATCGGACAATTAACGAGTCTAAGTTTAATTAAACTCTGCCTAAACACTTAACGATATCATAGATAATTTTCTTATCAGTCAAAATATTTTTTTTTTTAAACGATAAAATCCATTATCCGATAATTGATATTAATAATAAAATATTAATATTTTAATGCCAAAAATATCAAAAGTTGTAGCTTATAACTCATAATATTTTTCTAACACACAATCATTTTTATATGATTTTTAAAGCATTAATTCTATTTTTCTATAATCTATTTAATATATTTATTAAATAACTAATTATCATTAATGTTGATTAATTAATGAATTTCATCACAAAATATTAAAAGTTATCAAAATAACTTAAATTGTTTTCTAACACCATCATCGCGATTACTCGCTTGGCCCGTGATGTAAATCCGGGACAAAAACAATATGATCACAAATCACCTTTTACACGAAAGCAGTAATAAGATTTTGCTTGGTGACCGCAAAATAAGACCACCATCACACGAATAGTTAGTACGTATGGTGTCAAAGCATGAAAACGAAGGTGGAGAAAAAATATATAAACAACATACAAAGTGACCCCAAAGTGCATATGGAGCCAAGAACTTAAACGTAAACCCCGGCGCAAGAAAGCTATCTCCAAATTCTATCACGCACCAAGCCAACATCGTCGTGGTAAATGCCATCTAAACTCGAACTTAACATTATCTCCAAATCCTCGATAACCGCCCGATTAAGTCAAGACTCACCATGATAGAACTCATTGTACATGATTACACTCGTAAGCAAATCAATCCGGTCCAAAGATAGGTCCAAAAAACTCCACAAGATTCCTTCCAAAGAACTTGAGAATATATGGAAACCATTACTGCTGAAGAGGTCAAAGTGATAATATAAAGTGAAGACCAAGGAAGTTTCGGAGGGTTACGAGCACACCAATTTTTCGACAAGTTCATCCACACGGGCGGAAGAGACA
The DNA here is from genome assembly GCA_020205605.1 of Panax ginseng. Lineage (NCBI taxonomy): Eukaryota > Viridiplantae > Streptophyta > Magnoliopsida > Apiales > Araliaceae > Panax > Panax ginseng. Next base: position 61,669,767 of record CM035131.1, on the reverse strand, counting down.
CCGCAACAAAAAGACTCTTGGTGTTTGGTTATGGTTGAAACCGATCGAATTCTAGCGGCGGTCAGTCGCTCGCGGTGGCGTAACGTATGCTATCAAAAAGAGTGAATCCGTGATATACTTTCTAAATTTCTTCACGGCGATCGGTGAAACAAATATAATACCGTAAAAATCGGAATGGCAAGGAAGCGGGTTTGCTTTTGTAGTCTCAAAGACCGAGATTCTCGAAACCGGATGTGGCAAATGACCGGACTTTTAGTGGAGACAAAGTCATCCGGATACTTCGCCACCGTTGACGTCGAGATGAGATAAATGTGACGACTACCAAGGAGGCCTCTTGGAGGTGATGTTCGACAACATTTGAGAAGCTACTGACGCATATGACTTTCGCCATCGGAAAAAATGGCGGCGACAAACAAAGGATCTTTTGACAACTCCAACTTTTTCATGGTATCATTGTCATTACTCATTGGGAGGTTCTCCGAATCTTCTCTCGAGCAAACATTCTTCATGGCTTAATAGCTTCATCCAACAGACTTTGATAGATAGTTCATAGGAATATTTACGTAAGGAAGAAGGGAAGCTTTTGATGAATTTAAAAAACCTTGAGTAGTGCGGACTTTGGCATAGAACTCACTTTGTAGACATTGCTTGTGTTCTTGGACTTCTGCAATATCGTATTGAGTAAGCATGGAGGATAATTCAACACTTTCTCTGGCGATATTCCCATGAGGCCAAGGCATGAGAGGTGAGAGAGTGTGGAGCTAAGCTTGGAGAAGAAGCAATAGCACTCAATATAAGCCACTAAAAAATTTAAAGACCATGACATGGTTGCTTCCAATTTCTTGGTTACCATGAAGAGAGAATATGAAAACCAAAAAGCAGTGGCCATGCATGATTCTCATTCTTTTTTTTTTTTTATTCTTTTACCCGCGATCGGAATTATTGCTACGTCTCCTATAAATTATTCCTCCACATGCCCTTGTCTCCCTTGAATTATTCTCCCATAATTTATTCTCCCTAATTCAATTAAGCCACATCGCTTTATCTTTTATTAATCCACCCGTGATTTAAGCTTGCCATCGACTCTCAAAATTATTGAACAATAATTCACAAAGGTTAATTAGGTAATTTCCATACCAAAACTAATGCACAAGGGTATTTTGGGCATTTTACTAGCAATAATTCACCAAATATGACAAAAAGGGTAAACTAGTAATTTCCACATTAATAATTAAATTCTACCTTTAATAATGCACAAGGGCATTTTAGACATTTGCTACAACCCTTAGGGTTTTCAAAAATTAATTTTCTAATATCTTAAATTTAGATTTTCTAAATAGAAAATTAAGATCTCTAAATTATAATTAGGATTAATATTTCCTAATTAAATATTGCTAATTTAACGATTAATTCCATAACTGTAAATTAGGGTTTTCCTGACAGAACAATTAGGGTTCGAAAATTCTGAAATTAGGGTTTGCTAATTAATTAAGCTTTACCCTAATTAGTATTATAATTAATAGCACTTAAGCATTATACTTATCCAATAGTTTCTCGGATTAAGGTTTGCAAATACCAAATTAGGGTTTTGGATTCCCGGAACTGAAATTAGGGTTTCCAGAATCGATTTCTAGGGTTTCTTGTCAAACGTAAAAATTTTCTAACTGAACGTGGACGTTCTTAATATATACGACTAGGGTTTGACACAGGTTTAATTTATCTGGTCAACCCTTGACCCTTAACCACATTCTGTATACATAATACCGTAATCACAGAACATATACACATATACCCTTAATCCTGAATAATTCACTAAAAGAAATTTTAGATCCTAGAAATTCCTTCCTGAAAATATCAAACACATACACTTATTTTCTGTCTAGGTCTATTATTTGACCTTAAACCAATCATTTAGGATTTTAATAATTTTCCAATTTCTCGGGTTGTCACATTCACCCCTTCTTCTAAGAATTTCGTCCTCGAAATTAAAGCATCCTAATCTCTGCTCATTCTTTTGATCAAAACTAGGTTTTCAATTTAACCTTTACAATTTCCTCATTTGAGGATTTCTCATCTATTATCACATTTCACCATAACTACTCACTAGGAGTTTACATCTTCTAAACATTCATCAAAACTAGGTTGTCATAATAACCTTTATTTAATCATCTCAGTTTCTACTCAATGCGCAACGAGTTTACATTATTTCATATCCATCATCACATGCTACCCAATACACCTCTCACAAGAGTAAAAGTTTTCAAATTGTGCTGAGGGGACATATAGACCATGAACACATAGTTTTAACGGTATTCATACCGCAAAACAAAACATTATCTGGTGTGTTTACAATCACAAAGAAGGTAAACTACCATTAATAGTACTTTAGGTGATTAGCCTATTATACCCCTACGTCATGCATAACGTATTAATCATACCTAGCGAATATTTACGCTATTAGATTGGATCATTTATCCAAACAACATCGTTCACCTCAGTCTTATCATAGGATTCCGCACCAAACAATTTGGTTCGGGAAATTTCTTTCAATGAACACTTAGAGTTTTCATAAACATTGGTCTAGCTGATTCAAATAGCATAGACTCATATCGAAAATTCAATTCAATCGAATTATTTAGATGTAGCCAAACCCGTTGGCAAATTAAACTTTTGAAAACATTTTTTTGAGAATGACGTATGATGCCGCCATGTATTTATTTACTGATCCGTTGAGGATTCCGTCATTTGGTGATTTTATCATACTACATCATACCATAGTGGGTTGACGATCCTGAGATCACATCCAACACTAAGTAATACTGCATTGATGACTTCATCATTTTTTTATCATCTCTGCACCAAAGTTGCATACATATAAGTGATAAATAAAACAACTTTTGATACTTCAAATCATTCGCGTCTAGCCAAAAAAAGTAGCATAGACCGTACTTTAAATCGTTTCAAAAATCTTTGCAAATCGTTTTATCATCTCAACAGTAACGAGGTGTCGATGGCCAAGTCCACGCACACAATAATCACCAGGAGTTGAGAATAAAAATTCATTTTTCAAAAGCACATAGTGCGTATTTAGCTTGATGTCAAAAACTTCGAAGTCTAGCATAGCTAGAAGATTTGGAATACCTATGCTTCCATCATCAACTTCACTTTTCTACTGATCCATTACTTAATAGATCTATCTATTCTTATAATCCTCAATGCTCCATTCACCACTTTGCTATACCCCAGTTCATCAAACTTACCACACATTATGAGTTCAGGAACTTGCCACAATCATATGAGTTTAAGAACTTATCCTAGTCAGACCATAGGCATCCATTCGCTGAGGGGTTCAAAACATTTCATATAATCATGAGTCACGACCGTACCATAAGTATGAGTTTTAAGAACTCGTACTTAATCTTATATTCTCTATCTATGACCTATCTACCGTATATACACATGAAAGGAATCACCCTCTGAACATGCATATAGCAAATAGCGCGACATAAACATTTCAATGATTATCAATGCCAGAAACTAAGTGGTTTTTACACCAAGTACAAATTCCATGCCCAAACAAGGAATCATACAACTCAGCTGCTGACCTGAGTCCTCAATTGAAAACCCATATAATCTTAACTTTCTCTTTTCTAATAATGAAATTTTCTTTAATCCGTATCTTAACATTTTCCACTCATTTCTGAGTTTACATTGTACCATTTCATAGTACCTTCTCTTTATAGCATCAAGCTATATCATTCCAATCACTTAACAAATCATATTTTATTCAATGATTTAATCGATCACGTGGTGATCTTATTTCGTAATCATTTCTCCTTATGCTTCTGATCGTTTTATTTTACGATCTTCTTATTCTTCTCTTTAATCATATTATATTATGATTTTATTTACACTTTTCATCTTATAGACATAGTCTATTTATTTTCACTTTTCATCTCTATTATTCTGGAGTTAGGTAACTCCTGCTTTCTTATTCTTATAGCTCTTTAAGATTCTTCATTGAATCTTCTTTATCTTTCTCTTTACTTAATGATGAATTTACATAAACTCATCTCTTATCGCTTAAACTCTATTCGAGTTTATTACTTATCACCTTTGTGGTTATAGCCTAAGGTACACCTACCTAAGGTTTATAACCTCACACTTTGATACTAATCAGATGGCGTCCACGAATCCGACCCCAAATCGCCATGATCCGGTTTGCTAATCTTTCTATAACTTTTGCGGAAGATATAAACATAAATTGTTTATACATTACATTACACACTATTCCCCAAGGTCGAGTAACCTTAACTTATACACAATTCAAAAACTATCTAACACATAACAATACTATTCTTCAACTATACTTTTACAAATTAGTCAGACATTCTATCCCAAGTTTGAACTTGGCATTTTCCTTTTCACATAATCGTAGTATTCGCTTTATACGCAATGTTTTATCATGATATAGCAAGGGTGAGCATGAAAGTTGCCCAGCAAGTTTAAAAACAATGCAAAGATATATCATGATGGAAAGAGTTTGAATAATAAGCTGACTATCCTTCACAATGTATTTGTGAATTAGCATGAACAAAGTTTTGACTGAACAAGTATTTAACAGGAATAACAATATATCTGGACCAACTGTAATGAAGGTGATCAGCCTTTCATACCCGACTTATACATACAAGATGTACATAGTACAATTCATAAGCATATCTGTCTGAAACCACTCTTAAAAGAGTTTAAGTAAAAAGAACTTGAAAAAAAAACTTTTCTCGCAATTTGATTACCGTAACACAATATAATAAGCTTCTCCCGAAGACCTAATATTAATAATATAGATCTCCAGTATTAGAATAATATCATCACAGTTATAAAATAACTTAAACATATTACCACATAATCTTATCAGTCTCTTATACACATAGGACATAGCATCAAGTCATACTATTTCAGTCCGAGTTGAAATCAGTACAATTTTATCATCCCGATGGTCTAATCGAACAATTAACGAGTCTAAGTTTAATTAAACTCTGCCTAAACACTTAACGATATCACAGATAATTTTCTTATCAGTCAAAACATTTTTTTTAAACGATAAAATCCATTATCCGATAATTGATATTAATAATAAAATATTAATATTTTAATGCCAAAAATATCAAAAGTTGTAGCTTATAACTCATAATATTTTTCTAACACACAATCATTTTTATATGATTTTTAAAGCATTAATTCTATTTTTCTATAATCTATTTAATATATTTATTAAATAACTAATTATCATTAATGTTGATTAATTAATGAATTTCATCACAAAATATTAAAAGTTATCAAAATAACTTAAACTGTTTTCTAACACCATCATCGCAGTACCTGCTTCCGTCTGTGATGTAAATCCGGACAAAACAATATGATCACAGTCACCTTTTACACAGAAACGGTAACAAGATTTTGCTTGGTGACCGCAAAATAAGACCACCATCACCTGAACAGTTGGTACGTATGGTGCCGAAGCATGAAAACGAAGGTGGAGAAAAATATATAGCAACATACAAAGTGACCCCAGCCGTGCATATGGAGCCAAGAACTTAAACGTAAACCCCGCCGACAAGCTATCTCCAAATTCTATCACAGACCAAGCCAACATCGTCGTGGTAAATGCCATCGGAAACCTGAACTTAACATTATCTCCAGCGTCCTGATAACCGCCGATTAAGTCAGCACTCACCATGATAGGAACTCATTGTACATGATTACACTCGCCGGCAAATCAATCCGGTCCAGCAGCCGGTCCAGCAGCCGCTCCACAGTACCTTCCAGTAACTTGAGAATATATGGAAACCATTCTGCCTGAAGAGGTCAAAGTGATAATATAAAGTGAAGACCAAGGAAGTTTCGGAGGGTTACCAGAGCACACCAATTTTTCGACAAGTTCATCCACACGGGCGGAAGAGACCTGCAACAAAGGCTCTTGGTGCTGGTCATGGTTGAGACCGATCGAATTCTAGCGGCAGGCCGTCGCTCACGGTGGCGTAACGTATGCTATCAAAAGGAGCTGAATCCGGCGATATACTTTCTAAATTTCTTCGCCGGCGATCGGCGAAACAAATATAATACCAGAAAAATCAGACGGCAAGGAAACGGGTTTGCTTTGTAGTCTCAGCAGCCAGGATTCTCGAAACCGGATGTGGCAGCGACCGGACTTTCTAGTGGAGACAAAGTCATCGGATACTTCGCCACCGTCGACGTCGGAGATGAGACAGCTGACGACGGCCGAAGGAGGCCTCTTGGAGGTGATGTTCAGACAGCATTTGAGAAGCTACCGACGCGTATGACTTTCGCCACTGGAAAAACGGCGACGCCGACAAAGGACTGCTGCACAACTCCAACTTTTTCAGTAGCTGTCGTACTCATTGGGAGGTTCTCCAGAATCTTCTCTGAGCAAACATTCTTCATGGCTTAATAGCTTCATCGGCAGCTTTGATAGATAGTTCGCCGGAATATTTACGTAAGGAAGAAGGGAAGCTTTTGATGAATTTAAAAAAAAACCTTGAGTAGTGCGGACTTTGGCATAGAACTCACTGTAGACATTGCCGTGTTCTTGGACTTCTGCAATATCGTATTGAGTAAGCATGGAGGATAATTCAACACTTTCTCTGGCAGCATATTCCGGCGAGGCCGGAAGGCATGAGAGGTGAGAGAGTGTGGAGCTAAGCTTGGAGAAGAAGCAATAGCACTCAATATAAGCCACTGAAAAATTTAAAGACCATGACATGGTTGCTTCCAATTTCTTGGTTACCATGAAGAGAGAATATGAAAAACCAAAAACAGTAGCCATGCATGATTGTCTGTTCTTTTCTTTTATTCTTTTACCCGCGATCAGAATTATTGCTACGTCTCCTATAAATTATTCCCTCCACATGCCCTTGTCTCCCTTGAATTATTCTCCCATAATTTATTCTCCCTAATTCAGTCGCCCACATACGTTTATCTTTTATTAATCCACCCGTGATTTAAGCTTGCCACCGACTCTCAAAATTATTGAACAATAATTCACAAAGGTTAATTAGGTAATTTCCATCCCAAAACTAATGCACAAGGGTATTTTGGGCATTTTACTAGCAATAATTCACCAAATATGACAAAAAGGGTAAACTAGTAATTTCCACATTAATAATTAAATTCTACCTTTAATAATGCACAAGGGCATTTTAGACATTTGCTACAACCCTTAGGGTTTTCAAAAATTAATTTTCTAATATCTTAAATTTAGATTTTCTAAATAGAAAATTAAGATCTCTAAATTATAATTAGGATTAATATTTCCTAATTAAATATTGCTAATTTAACGATTAATTCCATAACTGTAAATTAGGGTTTTTCTGACAGAACAATTAGGGTTCGAAAATTCTGAAATTAGGGTTTGCTAATTAATTAAGCTTTACCCTAATTAGTATTATAATTAATAGCACTTAAGCATTATACTTATCCAATAGTTTCTGGATTAAGGTTTGCAAATACCAAATTAGGGTTTTGGATTCCGGAATCAAAATTAGGGTTTCGAAATCGATTTCTAGGGTTTTCTTGTCAAACGTAAAATTTTCTAACCTAACGTGGGCGTTTTAATATATATACGACTAGGGTTTGACACGGGTTTAATTTATCCGGTCAACCTCGACCCTTAACCACATTCTCGTATACATAATACCGTAATCACAGAACATATACACATATACCCTTAATCCTGAATAATTCACTAAAAGAAATTTTAGATCCTAGAAATTCCTTCCTGAAAATATCAAACACATACACTTATTTTCTGTCTAGGTCTATTATTTGACCTTAAACCAATCATTTAAGATTTTAATAATTTTCCAATTTCTCGGGTTGTCACACTTCATTTATATTCACATAAAATAAATATTTCTTATCATATAAATCAATAATTAATTATTCATAAATAATATTATAGAATTACAATTATGACAACCAGGACGTTCCCAGGAAAAAGGGCTTTCCGATAAGGATTTCCCCTTACTGGCGCACAATTAGGTAACCAAACCTCTCCTTAGACAGAACTTTCTAGACATTGCCAATAATGCTATCTAATAATATTATTCAAATAATATGAATTATTGATCTGATAATGGGAAATACTGTGAAGTGATAATTATTTAAACAACAATAATATAAAATATCAATGCATCAATTATTGAATCAATAAAATAAAATATTGAATAATAATTATCGTAAACATTATTGAGTAGTGCCTTCTTACGTAAGAATCAATAATTCAAAAATACTGTGTAATAACGTGTGCTACTATGCAACCACGCGTATTACTGTATTTTAACCACTGTGTAATTCAACAAAGGTTAATTGTGAATAAATACGTCGTTATTTATAAAAACTCAAACTTGTCATTTTCTTCATCCGACCGTTATTCTGTTATGGGCCCACAAATGACTGCGCCGTCTTACAGATATTCCTGACAAAAAGAATATTTTATAACCATTTGCTTATTTTGAAAAATTTGCACATTTCACTCATAACCAAAGCATTATATCAAATTAACTCCTTATCATTTCTAGATCATGAATAAAGGAAATTCAATTTTATTTATAATAAGTTGGGGTCTTTTATATATGTCAACAATTTGACTGTAAGAGTCACTAGTTGGTATTTTTAAATGGTTGCACCAACTCAATCGAGAAAAAGTTTGCACAAAGACCTAGTGATGTTACACTGTTTAACTGGTCTGCTAAACCAAAATTTGTTAGGGTCCGGGGCTTGATTAAGCGGAGGAAAGGTGTTAGGCACCCCCCTAACTTCTGTGATAACACGGTTATCACCACTTTTCAATTTAAACTTTTATTTGAATGTGTGTGTGTGTAGGCTTATGTGCAGTTGTTTGGAAGTAGTGCTATGCCTCATTTGCACCTATATATAAAGGGTTTGACTTTTGTATAAAAGTTCAATTTTAACAAGATATAGCAGTGATGTTTTGTAAAATAGGTTTATCAAACCCTTGTGCTCAATAGTAATTGAGGCCTTTGATACTTCCATTTTATTATGTGTTCGGCTTGATTGATTTTATTTCTGAGATGCGAAGCATTTCGAGAAAATAAGATACATAGCAGTGCCAAACTCCTTGTGGGCATGAAAGCTATTTAAGGAAATTCAGACACCGTGAATAATTTACAAGCTGGCTGCAGCGAAAATGTCCATCACGGGAACCGAATCTAGATTCTGGAACTGAATCTGTGATAACATGATTCCCAGGCTCACATGATATAGCAATATGTACAAAAGCTAAAACAAGAACCAGATTTTGAATAAATCTAAACTATTTCAGCTTTATCGGTTCTAGTTTAGTCACTATGAACCGGTTAAAGTTAGAAATAGCCAGATTGAGACAAATCTATCTCGCAACAAAAGCTAGAAAATGAATTAGATTTGAATAAATATAAGCATTCCAGCTTTAACGGTTCCAGTTTAGTCACCATGAACCGGTTAAAGTGAGAAATAGCCAGATTTAGGCAAATCTAACCCGTAAATGATAAATGCTTATATATATAAAAAGCGATAAACGCACCTTGATGTACATCCAAGCTCAATCAAACAGAGTTTGATAATAAGATATATATATATATATATATATATATATATATATATATATATATATATAAGTATTTATATATATAAAAGAAGTAAACACTCTAGATGTATATCTAGGCTCAATCAATCGAGTTTGATGGGAAGATATATATATATATATATATATATATATATATATATATATATATATATATATTATCGAACTATGATATATATATATATATATAAGCAATAAAAGCCACGGATCGACGATCACGACCTACCCACACAATGCGACTCTCAACGCGAATAGACATGTATGTATAGAAGTGAGAAAAAGCTTAAGAATTTGAAATATCTTACAGTGGGCTGCCAAGAAGACTTCAGATATCTTTTGACGCCTGAAAACTCAGTTTCCACTGGTTAAATTTCAGTATGTAGCAAAACATGAGCTTACAAGTGTTTAGAAAGAAGAATCACTCAATTTAGATCACTCTAAAAGTGTGTAGGAATTGAAATGGACATGGTTTCCTCTCTCTTTTTTTCTTTTAAAATGGCCAACCCAAGGCCTCGATTTATAGAAATGATGGCCGCGAGTCTACCTGCAGCTGCCTAGGTTACCCCGGGCCATGTGGGTCCCATCATCTCGAAGTACGTGCACTCATGCAATGCGTTGTCCACTCGAACTTTCATAACTTTTAATCTGGGCATCCAATTAAGGCGTGTTATACCTTTCTAGAATGTTATTGTCGAGAGTTACACAATGACATGGGATAAGACGTTGTACGAAGCTAGGAAGATGGGTCCATGACTAGATCTTCAACTCTTCAAATTCTATCCGGTGTGTTATCTAGTGTAGTAGTCACTCGGGAATTTAAGCTATGGTTCTTGTGGGACACTTCGGTATGCAATGTGGGTTGAAATGACATTGAGGCTGTGTGAATGTAGTATCAAGGTGGCAAAATAATTTTGCCACCTTACCAGGGTTATCTCCGGCTTTGCACAGGTGTAGTAGTCGTTGCTCAGGGTTGTCTCTGAGATTGGGCTGCTGTAGGTGCTGAATGTCCTCAGGGGTGTTTTTATGGTGTGTCTTATCTCCCATGGTTATCTCTAGGGTTGGAGCTGAGTGCCTCGGGGTTGTCTTTGAGGTTAGTACTGACTATTCCGAGGTTATCTCCAAAACTGGAACTGCATCCTTCGGGGTTATCTCTGAGGTTGGAACTGAATATCCCGGGGTTATCTTTGAGATTGAAAATGAGTATCTCGGGGTTATCCCCGAGATTAAAAACTGAGTATCCCTGGGTTGTCTCTGGGATTAGGCTGATTTGACTTCCAGGGTTATCTCTGGAAGACGATTTTGCCCTCCTACAAGGTTAGTAACAGGAATGCAAAATTTCGAGTGTCTACAGATGCCCCTCTTTATCATATTCATGCAATGTAATTGCATGAGTAGGATAAAGATCACTAAACACTTAAAATATGACAGGATAATCATGATGCAAATGTAATGCAACATGATATTTGTATTCTGAATGTATGGAATGGAGGCTGCTCCATGAAATGAGACTAGAAGATGTTGACATTGGGGTTATCACCAAAGTCCTTAACCCTCAGCGCAAGACTTTCCACCGCAGATGTTCTTCTCATGTGCGAGAGACCCTTGGGGAATTGTGTTTTGTTTAATAAAGTTTTGTATAATAGATTTCATCATCGGTCTTCCCCGATGATGATGGTTTTCCCTAGTTTGTATCACCAGGTTTTTCCAGCGTTCTGATGGAGTTACTGCCAACACTTTGTGTTGTCAGGGTTGCCTGACCTTCGTTGAAATGTCCTTCAACAGATGAACATCATCGGATCACCTCCGATGCTTCGCAACGGCTGATAACGTCAAGGCTGCTTGACTTTCACTAAAATGTGCTTCAACGACTAACATCATCGGATCACCTCCAATGCTTCATTGGATTTACTTGCCAACGGCTGATAATGTCAAGGCTGGTTGACCTTTGCTAAAATGTGTTTCAACGATTGATATCATCGGATCACCTCCAATGCTTCGTTGGATTTACCTGCCAACGACTGATAATGTCAAGGCTGCTTGACCTTCGTTGAAATGTTCTTTAACGGCTAACATCATCGAATCACCTTTAATGCTTCATTGGATTTACTTGCCAATGGCTGATAATGTCAAGGATGTTTGACCTTCGTTGAAATGTGCTTCAACGGCTGATATCATCGGACCACCTCCAATGCTTCGTTGGATTTACCTGCCAACGGCTGATAATGTCAAAGCTGCTTGACCTTCACTTAAATGTGCTTCAACAGCTGAAGTTGTATGGAATCCCCGCTAGGGAGATATTTTGGATGAAATGTATGGTTGCAATTACAACCCTAAGTTGGTGGCATTTGACCTTTGTGAGGTATTTTCAAAGATAGCCTGCAATAGCTGTGATCATCGACTTTGTGAACCCTATGTTTGGGCGAATACTAATGATTGATGTGTAGACCTGCAATTTGGTCTCTGAAAATCAGGATTTTAGGCTTTTCCACTTAATCGCGTAGCGTCTTTTTTCCTTATTTAACTTTTTAGCTTGTGGGACCTCTTTTGCAACTAAAATTAGATCAAGCCGAAGAGGGTGGGGAACACCTGGGATAGCCGCAGGTGGACCTGCGACAGCCACAGATAGACCCGCGGCCATCCGTGGGTTTATCTTGCCTGGCCTTTCCTTTTCACAAGTCATTTTCAATTGAAGCCACAGAGAATCCGAGAGTTCTTCTTCAGATTTGCTGAGTTCAGGCTATTTTCTATAAAATTCATCACCGTACAAGTGTTATGCACTATCCTGGTAACGTATGCATGTCTTCTCTTCCAAATTTGTTCGTTGGAAAAATGAGTTATCACATGAAATGCTTCTAAACACATAGTAGTATTTATGCATGCTCATATGACTTGATAAAAAATATTCAACATAGAAAATGTTAGTATTTAACCATGTTGAACATAATGATGTGAATTTTTTTTACTTTTGAAACATTCAAATTTGCACCTTTTTCTGCTATTTCTTATCCTATTTGAGGACAAATGAGCAAAGGTTGTAAAGCAAAGTAATCCTGGTAATTATACCACCCTTATGGATTATGACTTTGACATTTTTATGCATATAGGATGTTTATGACTGTGGAAATGGTGTGCTACTGAATGGCCACCTAGTCATACCTACGTGCATGTAGATAATCCTTTTTATAAAGGAGACTCTGGCAAAATTTTTCAATGACTCTAGGCATTGAATGAACATGCATTTTTAACTCTACTGTAGGCGTATGTTAAAGTAATGCATGCATGCATGTAGACATAAAATGCATTTAATTAGCTCCAAGTTAGAATTTACCACACCCTTTTTGAGGTGATTTGGAGACTTGTGTCCAGATATATGGATCCAGACCAGTCGAGTAGCTCCTGTAGGACCTCTTCAGGTGTGAAGAGGAGAGCTTCTGATGTGCCTCTACCTCCTCGACCGACAAACCTCATCGGTTGAGCGGAAGTCGATTCGTCTCATCCGGGTTAAGGTCTTTGGATGTTGAGGACGAGAAGGAGAATGTACTGGTTGCGGCCTCTGCTCCTGTTGTTCATACTCCTCGCAGGGATCTTTCAGCCATTAATGTGATAAATCCAGAGCTTTTAGATGATTTGAGTTGCCACCCCTCGATCTATTTGCATGCGAACGAGGTAAAAGCTGTGTTTGATCTTCCTTTTTTCCTATTGATAAGAGCAAGGGTTCTGATGTTGATTTGCATAGTGATGTAGGTTCCTGGCTTTACGTAGCCTCGAGGGAACTAGTTTAGTATACACTCTCTATACGATAACACAAGGTTGTATGTCATTAGACATCTTGTATGATGGTGGCAAAACACCCTTCCAAAGTTGGGTTCACCTCACCCTATTCGGTTCACCAAAATTAAATATCAAATGACGTATACAATACGAAACACTTATCTAAAGTTCTCAATAAAATTATTTTCATACTATTTAGGGAGAACCTCAACAACTATAGACCATCGTTCTATTCTCCTGTTACCCCGCTTCGACCCAAATTTACACTCTTATTACCTGAAAAGAATTGTGAAGAAAAAAGGGTGAGCACAACTAGCCCAGTAGAGAATATCATGACTAAAGATAATTTACATCATCAATAGCCTTCATCAGTAGTAAATCAAAGATTTAGAACATATGGTAGATGATAAAACTTTTCAACCATAGTTGCAGCGGAACGAGCAATCCATTAGAAGAGTCAAATAGACCATCCAATCTATTATCTTCTCCATGTTAAAAGTCCACCAATAATGTTTTATCCCTGTAACATTAATCAACAATTCCTGTCCACAATCATATGAATAACTCATAATCATAATTGTGATTCTAAATTCTCTTCGCACCGGTGACAAAGATAATTTTCATCACCTATCTTCACCTGAAACATCAAAAATCATGGTTATACCAAATCACAATTCCTGCTCATAATCATACTAATAAATTCATCTTTGCACTACGACCAAAGATATTCATTAACAATTCATCTTTGCACTACAGGCCAAAGACATACAACTATATTTTAGAAGAGTCAGTAGAGCATGATATCTACTATCTTTTACTTAATTAAAAGTGTATAATCAATATTTTATCGCCGAGACTCAACAATAAATAATCCACATCATCGAATCATCCCCTTTTACTACTTAAGGATATTCATGTAATCATCAATGGTCATGATTATACCGAATAATCCCTGGTTATAATCATACCAATAACTATCCATCAATGCACTACGGGCCAATGAGGACTTTTACCACATCATCTATAACATTACAGGTCATGATTATACCGAATGATCCCTGGTCATAATCATACCAATAAATAGTTCATCTATGTACATAAGCCAAAGATACTCATTAATCAATAGTTCATCTTTGCACGTAAGCCAAAGATATACAACTGTAAAACCAATAATCAACAATCTATCTTTGCACATAAGCCAAAGATATATAACTGTAAAACCAATAATCAACAGTCCATCTTTGCACGTAAGCCAAATATATACAACTGTAAAACCAATAATCAACAGTCCATCTTTTCACGTAAGCCAAAGATATACAACTGTAAAACCAATAATCAACAGTCCATCTTTGAACGTAAGCCAAAGATGACTTTCATCGTAATATAAGCATGAGGATGATGACAATAATATAAGCATTAATCAAACGAAATCAAAGATAAATATTAAAGACTTTAAATTTATCCAGAGTTTAAAAATATCCAAATTGTCAACATGATACTACTTTGTGGAGTAAAATTCAAGAATAATATTCATGTACCAAAAATAATTTGGACAGAAAAGAAATATATTTTTTTCGGGTAAATAGTACCCCGGCATGAAAAGTACCCTAAATACCTGAATGAATAATATTCAGGTGAATAGTAATTTGGGTGAATAGTAACTCGTGAATAGTAACTCATGAATAGTACTCCAACACGAAAAGTACCCCGAATACCCGAGTGAATAATACTATAGTGAATATTAACTGGATGAATAGTAACCCGTGAATAGTAACTTGTAAAAAAATACCAAAGAAAATGATATTCCATGACAAGTACAAAAGAAATGATATCTCATACGAGTATAATAGAATATACGAAACTGCAAATGAATTTTCACCCGCTATGCGGTAATCCACGTAGACAGATCATTTCCACAATTTAATAAAGAATGAATACGAAGGATCATTCACCATATATGCGGTAATCCACATAGACAGGTTATTCCAACAGAATAATAAAAAATGGAATAACAAAAGAATTCACCATGCATGCGATAGACCACACAGATAGGTTATTCCCAACAGAATAATAAAGAATGGAACCAGGTCATGCACAATCCGTACAGACAGGATATTCCAACAGAATAATAAAGAATGGAACCAGGTCATGCGTAATCCGCACAGACATGATATTCTAATAGAATAATAAAGAATGGAATAAAAATAGAATTCACCAGGCATGTGATAGACCGCACAGACATGTTATTCCAACAGAATAATAAAGAATGGAATAACAAAAGAATTTCACCATGTATGCGGTACTTCGCATATAAAGTTATTCCAAACATAATAATAAAGAATGGAATAACAACCCTTACGAGTATTGAAAGAAAATAACTCTCTTCATGAATACGAAAGAATAATACCCCTTACTATAATAATAATATCCCTTACCTTAGAAGAAAACTGGATACTGGAATAGTGAGGTAGCAGACTTCTCTTCTTCTTTTTCTCTATAATTTCTCTTTATAATAATTGCTCTATAGCTTTAGTGAATTGGTGAAAAATAATGACGGAATGAGCTTCTATTTATAGGAAAATATAGTTTCGATAATTGCATGTTTTGGGGCTCGAAATATTACAGTATAATACCTTTATTTTTTTCTTCATTTTTAATTTAGTCATGCAAGTATTATCAAACTTGCACCACCTCCCTTAATAGTAAATCATGTGAATCAATAGTAAATAATGTGACTGAATAGTTCTAAATATGTGAAAAAATTAATTATAGTATAGTACCTTCAACTATACCTCCATTTTTAACTTAGTCATGCAAGTATTATCAATCTTGCACCAACTCCCCTAATAGTAAATGAATGTGAATCAATAGTACACACATGTGAACAAATAGTTATAATCATGTGAATCAATAACAATTAATTGCTTATTTATCCAGTTAATTACCCGATTAGTCAATATAACCTCCAGACATCAATTATTATCGAAATCGATTTTCACTAACACTAATAATTCCAACACAATGGAACTATCAATTTCATCTTTAATCAACACGAACTTATTCATCATTAATATTATAATTCACAATATTTAACAACCAAATCGTTCTCGGAAAGATGGGGCTTTTCAGATAAGGATTTCTCTTTATTGACGCCTTGATTAGGTGACCAAACCTCTCGATGTAACTTCTAGACATTGTCAATATTGCAAATAATAATATGAATAACTTTTTCGTCTCAATTATTGATTTAATAATATAACATATTATACACGATGATACTTGTGACAATAATGGAATCAATAATATGAGAGATATGATCACGGCAATTCATCGTAGCAATAATTGAGTATAATCGGTGAGTTTTCACGTATGCATCAATAATCAATGCAGGTGCTACTATGCAACCACGCGATTCGCATTTTACTACCCGTAATACGCGTGGTTGCATAGTAGCACACGGTATTGATTATTGATGCTTACGTGAAAAGTCACTCAGTTTTGTTCAATTATTTCTATAGTAATTGTTGCATAGTATCTCACGTTATTTGATTCAATTATTGTCAATATTTTATATATTATTAAATCAATAATTGAGACAACAAAGTTATTAATATTATTATTTACAATATTAATGATGTCTAGAAGTTCTACCAAGGAGAGGTTTGGTCACCTAATCATGTCAATAGGAGAATCTCTTATTGAAAGCCCCCGCTTCCCTCGAAAATGACCGGTCGATTAATAATGTGAGTTATAATAATGATGATGAAGTTTTGTTTTATTAGTATTATTAATGTAATAAAATGTAAAAGCTTTTATATAAAACAAAATACTTTTATAAAGTTATTTGTTTTATTAGACAATAATTAGAATATAATATATTTTATTATGCATAGTGTTTTGAATAGTAAAATCTTTTATATATAAAACATAATACTTTTATAAAGTTATTTGTTTTATTAGACAATAATTAGAATATAATATATTTTATTATGCATAGTATTTGCATAAGTGTCTCTGATAGTGTTTGCATAGTAAAAATCTTTTTATATAAAACATAATATTTTTATAAAGTTATTCGTTTTATTAGATTATAAATAGAATATATTATATTTTATTTAAAAGATTTTGTTTTATTAGAATATTTTATTGTAAACCAATCTGGACCGTCCGTTTAAAAGTAAATCAATCTGGACCGTTCATGGATTAGTTACTATTCACCCATTCTCCTATAAATAGAAGCTCATTCCTTCATTATTTCTTACGAATTCACCAAACTCTAAAGAGAGAAACTATAGAGAGAAAAGAAGAAAAGTATTCTACTACTTCACTACTCCCGTATCCAAATTTTATTCTAAGGTAAGGGATATTATTTGTTGTACTCGTAAGGGGTATTATTTCTTTCATATTCATGAAGAGAACTTCATTATTCCATTCTTTATTATTCTCGTTGGAATAACTCAGATACGCTGTAGCTACCCTATACTTGGTGAAATTCTTCTACATTATTCCATTCTTTATTATTATGTTGAATAACTCAGTATATCTAAGTCTGCATACATGGTGAAATTCTTCTATTATTCCATTCTTTATTATTCATTGGAATATCCTCGTCTTGCATGCGTATTACCTCGACCGGTTCCATTAATCATTATTCTCGCTGAGTAACTCATGCGTGTAGTCTATCACATGCATGGTGATTTCATTGTTATTCCATTCTTTATTATTACATTTGGAATATCCCGCTTGCTTGCCAATTTACCGACCGGTTCCGCTTCTTTATTATTCTCACAAAATATCACGTGCGTGCGTTTCACGTATGACCCGATTCCATTCTTTATTATTCTCATTTGGGAATAACCTGCATCGCAAATCTATCGCATTTACATGGTGAATCCTTATGTTATTCCATTCTTTATTATTCTCGTTGGAATAACTCGCCTATGTGGATTACCACATGCATGGTGAATGATCCTTTGTATTCATTCCTTATTAAATTGTGGAAATGATCTGTATACGTAGATTACCGCATGGCGGGGGAAAATCCATTTGCAGTTTCATATATTCTATTATACTCAGTTGGTTAAAGTTTTGACTTCTATATTCCTTGAAATTAGTGGAATATCCTGGATATTTGCGCTTCATCCAGTATCTTTTCGTGGAAATATTCTTCTGAGCATTTTTGAATTTTTCTCCATAAAGCAGTATCATGTTGACAATTTGGACGTTATTGGTTCCTGGATAAATTAATTCTTGAACTTATTTTATTGAATTAATATGTAATTATCATGATGAGTTATGTTGGTTATTATATGAAAACATGAAAGTTTCTTAGAAATCACAAAGGGTTGAAAATCAGATATTGGTAAAAATGGAACATGAAATTCAATTGACCATATCTCATATTATATTTTGAATTTTTGAGTGTGGTCAAGTTCTAGAGTTAGATCTATGAGTTTTCTAACTTATCCAAGTGGAATCATTGTAAAAGGTGTTGTAGATTTTCGTGTGGACTGATTTTAGCAAAGGAATCAAAAGCTGTAAATCACAAAAAGGCTACTGCCTAGAAGTTTAAAAGGGCTGTTTCGGCCGCTTAATTTATGAGAAAAATTCCGGCCTTTTGGAACAAGGAAATATATGGTGTAAAGTACCTTCTGTCCAAAAATGAGCTCATTCCGACTTAAAATGAGCAAGTTATGACTATTTTAATATTTAGGTTTTTCTGACGAAAAACGCTATAACCGGAGTTCTATAACTCCGATGACCATGAAATTTAAACTGGAAGATCACGTTAACATGTATAAGATCCTGCCAAGATTTGGGATTTTTTGGAGTTAAACTTGAGGTAGCTAATTTCTTAAGGAATTAATTAGAAATTGATTTTTGAAAAATAGTACATGATTTTTAAAAATTCTGAGAAAAATATATGTTCAATATGGAACTATATTCTGCTAAATCCCAGAAAAGAAATATTTTTGGGAATGATTTGGTATTTTTTATGAAAATAATCTAGTTATGAGTAAATGAGTTAAATATGTTATATGAAGTAACAAAATTGGAAAATAGAATGTTATGGCTTGGGAATCCTATATAGGGTATATGCAGATTTTTGATAAGGGATTTGATCATTGCTGATGAAATCTTATGAGTATGACATTTTTGAATGATTAAATGCATTATTTTGTAAAGTATAAACAATTGAAATAAATTGTTTATAAGTTTAAGAAGTGATTAAAAAATTGTTATAATATTAATAATATTAGATTATGAGTTTATTAAGTGATTAATAATATTTGGATAAATTTAAAGTCTTTAATATTTATCTTTGTTTGATTAATGCTTATATCATTGTCATCATCCTCATGCTTATATGGTGATATTTGGTTTACGTGCAAAGATGGACTGTTGATCATTGAATTGTATATCTCTGGCTTACGTGTAAAGATGGACTGTTGATTATTGGTTTTATAGTTGTATATCTTTGGCTTACGTGCAGAGATGGACTTGGTATGATTATGACCAGGGATCATTCGATATAATCATGACCTGTAATGTTATAAACGATGTGGTAAAAGTCCTCAGTGGCCTATAGTGCATTGATGGATAGTTTTTGGTATGATTATAACCGTGAATTATTCTAGTATAGTCATGACCATTGATGATTTAATGAATATCCTTGGCCCGTGAGTGCGGGGATGACTTGATGATGTAGTTTATTTATTAAGTGAGTCTCAATGATAAAAATTGATGAAAATATTTTAAATCATAGAAGATAGTAGATATCATGCTCTACTTGATTTTTTCTAATGGATTACTTATTCATTGCAGTTTAAACTTGATGTCTATTGTATTTTATCAGTTTAACATTGTTGAAGACTATTGATAATTTATTCTGCATTATCTTAGTCATAATATTTCTTACTGGGCTAGTTGAGCTTACCCTTTCTTTCACTGTTCTCTTCAGGAAATAAGAATATAGCTGGGACAAGTCGGGGAACGGAGTGGCAGTCCAGATGATAGCATTAGTAGTCCTCACTATTCTGTTAAATAGTGTGACAATAAATGTAATGATGACTTCATTGAGTTTGTATACTGTCTAGATGACAATATACATATTAAAACTTTTAGATTATGTTTTGTCGTATTTTACACGACTGATGTATAATTAAGTTGTATTTGAATTTTGTACCATGTATCTGGCGACTCAAGATGGGTGATGTATACCTATTTTGGGGGCGTCACACCTATACCTTTGCCTATTTCCTCAGGGGAATGCACATGCATTCGCAGGGCTTAACAGAGGCTTGGCTAGGATTTTACCCATTTCTGCTGGTGAATATTTCTCTTTTGATTTCTCTTGTACATGTTAAGAGTGTTGACTGACCGCAGATGTTTGATCTTGTATTGGCAGTTTGAGGCCTATGAGAGGCTTCCATGTCTGCATCCCGTTAGTGTGTTAGGTTTAGACACCTACCCATGGGGACGACGATGGCATCACTCCACGTTGGTGGAGGTTCTTGTAGCTGAGGGTTTCACCCATTCACGCTTACAGTTGGAGCTGTTGACAGCTGATGTTATTACGTGGGTTCCCTATTCTGAGGACCACTTGACAGTTGACTTTGAGGGTGGTTTCCTGATTGGTGTCGAGCATGTGATGTCCATTCGTTGGATTCCTCTCTTCCCTTCTAATGTTTCAAGTTCCATTGGGTTTTATAGAGGGCATGCTGGAGCACTAGGTACCAGATAGACAGGTGTTCCGATTTGAGACCCAGGAGTTGACTCCTACCTTAGAGGAGTATGAGCTTCTGACAGATTTGCCACTAGACATGCCTTGTGCTCGGATGGCTGTAGGAGATATGAGCCGATAGTTTATGATCCTCACAGGATTGAGGCGTAGAGTGGCCCAGGATGAGATCTCCTCCGGGCATGTAGTGTCCATGCATTTTTCTGATAGACATATTTGGCTCCTTGGACAGTTATGTACATCACTTCGGGGATTTCACCATGTTGGAGGATGATTGGTGTGTCGCCAGAGTAGACGTACTCTTGATGTGTGTAGTAGCTTATTTGTACATGCCACTGTACATGGATCATTTAGACATCGACGTGATTATAATAGTGCGGGCTCTCCGGGAGGGACATACCATTTTGCCTATGATTGTGACAGAGATCTTGAGGTCGGCCACGTATTGCCACACCTATCTTGCAGGGGTATTTACAAGCAGTTTGGTCTTGTTGTATGTGTGGTTCATGTTGTAGACACTTGAAATTTTGCATTCCTTTTACTAGCGTTCAGGAGGGCAGAATCGTCTTCCAGAGATAACCCTGGAGGTCAACTCAGCTCAATCCCGGAGACAACCCCTGGATTTCTCTTTATTGGCGCGCAATTAGGTGACCAAACCTCTCCTTGACAAAACTTCTAGACATTGTCAATATTACAAATAATAATATGAATAACTTTGCCGTCTCAATTATTGATTTAATAATATAACATAATATACAGATGATACTGTGACAATAATGGAATCAATAATATGAGAGATATGATGCAGCAATTACTGTAGCAATAATTGAGTATAACTGAGTGACTTCTTACGTAAGCATCAATAATCAATACCGTGTGTTACTATGCAACCACGCGTATTACTGTACTTTTACTACCGAGTAGTTCAACAGTTTTAACGGTAACACTTTCGTCGTTATTTTTATAAAATGATAATTCTGTCGTTTTCTAACTACGACAATACTTCCATTGTGAGGTCCACCAACGATTGTGCTGTCGTACGGATATTCCCCGACAAAAAGAATATTTTATAACAACTTGCTTACTTTGCAAAAAAATTTCACATATCACCCTTAACTTTAACCTTTTATCAATTTAACCATTTACGAAATAAAATAATAATTGTAATAAAATTGAATACTTTCATTTCATTAAATTCGGGGTCTTACAATTTCCCCTCCTTATGAAATTTTGCCCTCAAAATTTACGTACGTACCTGGTATGCCGAAGAGGTGAGGATACCTTGACTTCATTTAATATTCCAACTCTTGAGGTATAACCTGTGAGTGTCGAATATGATCCTTCTTATCCAAGATTTTAACACGTATCTCATCATACGTTAAATCTTCTACTATCTCGTCTAGTTCTAATTCAATAATGTGGTTCGGGTCGTCCACATATTTACGTAACATTGATACATAAAAAAAATGTTATGAACACGCGACATACTTGGCGGTAAAACGAGTCAATAGGCCACAGTTCCTACTCGATCGATGATTTCAAATGGACCAATTAAATTGAGGGTTGAGATTTCCTCTATTCATCGACTCTTGCTTCTAGAATAACGCCTTCTTGAACCTTCTTCTTCATATTCATCAGCTCCAGGTGTGTAATTTGAGCGGCTTTAACTTTATCGATTAAAGTCGATTCTAATCGTATATTCGTTATCTTCACGTGGGTTTGTATATTCACACTCATAAACGTATACGATCTTCTACTCAACGCGTCAGCTACCACGTTCATTTTTCCCACGATAGTATTGAATGGTATAATTGTAATCTTCAACAGCTCGAGCCAACATCTTTGGCACATTATACGATCATTTTAGGTGAAGAAATATTAGAGAGTTTTTGAAATGGGTTTTGTACTGGGGTCAATACAAAATTCGATTTCACACTCTGGGGGTAGGCCAGGAAGTTCTTCGAGAATACGTCAGGAAATTTATTAACGATAGAAATATCATTTAAAAACTGTGACTCTAATCCAAGACTTGGATAACACATGAAATGAAGGTTTCTACTAACGAAGTTTCAACCAATAAGTCAAAGTCTAACTTCTATGGGGTCAAATTTAAATGTTGAACGCAAGCAAGAGAGATAAAAGAATGGGTAGAACCGGTATCTAATAAGGTATAGATTTTGCAAGAATTTATAATTAACTAACCCGTGCTAAATTTGTTCGGGTTACTCGCTTTTTGAGAAGTCACGAAAAATGCTCTTCCTGAAACCACCGACTTTGTTTTTTTCGTATCCGCCTTTGGTGCCACCGTCCCAGCTGGACTTGACTTTGGTGCACGACAAAATCGGGCTAGGTGACCTTCTTTTCCACAATTGTAACATGCTTTGGACTACATCACGCAGTTTAGACTGATATGTCCCTCCCCTCCGCATTTGAAGCATACAATTGGTGGTCATTCTCCTTCCTTGAAAACGGGTGTTGGTGGTGCCGTCTTTCCATCGTTGTTGAACCTTCTCTTCTTGAAATTTCCACTCCTATTATCTTGGCCATGATTACCACCGAAGTGGTTACCATTCTTGGCATGATAATTTCCCCCACGATGGTTATCATTGTTTCGATGGCCGTTGCCACTGGTATGATTATTATCGTGTTATTAGTCGTTACCTTTTGGTTGGGCTGACTCATTATCGTGCTCCAATAACTGAGCCCTATTCACTACATCTGAATACAAACACAATTTGTGAGAAATGAGGTATTGACGTATTTTGGGTCTCAAACCTCTTAGAAACATTCGTGTCATTCGCTCCTCATTATCGACCAAATGGGACGCAAACCAGGATAACTTCGCAAATTTAGCCTCGTACTGCGACACAGTCATATTATTTTGTTCCAGCTTGATGAATTCC
Source organism: Panax ginseng (assembly GCA_020205605.1). Lineage (NCBI taxonomy): Eukaryota > Viridiplantae > Streptophyta > Magnoliopsida > Apiales > Araliaceae > Panax > Panax ginseng. The sequence goes on along the minus strand of CM035131.1, from coordinate 61,645,688 downwards.
ACCTCCTTCATGTGACGAATACTTTCGGGAAAGTACTTGTCATTGAACAGTTCTTGGAACTTCTCCCAAGACATTTTGAGTGCGTCAGGCTGGGTACGTTTTATAGATTCCCACCAATAATCTTCCTCTTCACGCAACATAAAGGTGGCAAAGGGAACCTTTTGCTCCTCGGAGCATCCCAGAACATCAAATATCTTGGTGATCTGCTTTAACCACGTCTCCGCTTTAAGTGGTTATGGCTTTCCCAAAAACTCCGGCGCTCCCAGCTCCTTGAACTGCTTAGCAGTGACCAACCGTGGGTTGCCATTGTTTCCACTTGCATTTTGAACAGGAGTCTCTCTCGCCTGATGTTGCATGAATTACATAAAGCCTCTAAACATCCCATCGTTCATCATCTGATCGGTGTTGTTATTTACCTGAGGATTATTGTCTTCCTGTTGCACATTATCCTGGGTATTGATCGTTGGTGACTCAACGATCTCATGTGTTTCATTGCCGATCTCAACATTTTCAGATGCCATTTTCAAACACTGTCACAAAACAAGGGTTAATTGACATGTCACATATTATCCCTATACTCTGACCGACCAATTAAATACCAAATAAACTTAGGTAGGTCATACTAGCTGAAGGAATTCCCCGTCTCTCCTCTCCTAGTTCTTGTCTCACATCTCAGCCAGGGATCATATCCCTAAGCTTTGATACCAACTGTGATGCCCCCAAAACAGGTATACATCACCCATCTTGGGTCGCCAAATACACACTACATAAATCAACTACAAACTTAATTATACAACAGTCGTGTAAAATACGACAAAACATAGCTGAGAGTTTTAACAAGAATATTGTCATCTAGACAATATCCACACTCAATGGTGTCCTCATTACAATTATTATCACATTATTCCGTAGAATAGTGAGGACTACTAAAGCCATTTATAGTGGACCATCACTCCATTCCTCGACTCGTCCCAGCTATATTCTCATTTCCTGAAGAGAACAATGAAAGAAAGCGTGAGCTCAACTAGCCCAATAAGAAATATTATGACTAAGATAATGCAGAATAAATTATCTTTAGCCTTCAATAGTATAACAACTGATAGAATATAATAGACAACAAGTTTTAGATCAACAACTACAGCGGAAATAAGCAATCCATTAGAAGAGTCAAGTAGAGCATAAAATCTACTATCTTCTATGATTTAAAAAGTTTTTTCATCAACTTTAATGCTGAGACTCAGCTTAATCAATAAACCATATCATCGATTCTTCCCTGCACTACGTGTCAATGATATTCATTAAATCATCATTGGTCATGAATATATCGAATAATCCCTGGAATCATACCAAAAACTGTCCATCAATGCACTACAGGCCATTGAGGACTTTCACCACATAACTCGTCACATTATGGTCATGATTATACCGAATAATCCCTGGTTATAATCATACCCAGTCCATCTATGTACGTAAGCCAAAGATGACTTTCATCACAATATAAGCATGAGGATGATGACAATGACATAATAATTCAATAAAACAAGTTCAAGGATAAATTTTAAAGATTTATAATTTAATTTATCCGTAAATCAATAACGCCCAAATTGTCAACATGATACCGCTTTGTGGAAAAATTCAAGAATGCTCGGAAGAATATTTCCATGAAAAGATATCGGATGAAGCGCAAAATATCAAGGATATTCCACTAATTTCATGGAGTATAGAAGTCAAAGCTTTAACCAACCGAGTATAAGAGAATATATGAAATCAGAAATGGATTTTCGCCATGCGGTAATCCACATAGATGCATCATTTCCACAATTTAATAAGGAATGAATACGAAGGATCATTCACCATGCATGCGATAATCCATATAGATGCAGGTTTATTCTAACGTAATAATAAAGAATGGAATAATAGCGGAAAGAATTCACCATGCATGCGGTAGTCCAAGTAGACGGTTATTCCAATGTAATAATAAAGAATGGAATAATGGCCGAGAATTCACCGGCATGTGATAGGCATCAGCATAAAACAAAGTTATTCCAACGAATAATAATAAAGAATAGAACTGTGTCATGCGTAATCCGCATACAGACAAGATATTCTAATGAATAATAAAGAATGGAACCAGTGTCATGCGTAATCATGCAAAAGACAGGATATTCCAACAGAATAATAAAGAATGGAACTAGGTCATGCGTAATCCGCATAGACAGGATATTCCAACAGAATAATAAAGAATGGAATAACAAAAGAATTTCACCATGTATGCGGTACTTAGCATAGACAGATTATTCCAACATAATAATAAAGAATGGAATAACGGAAGAATTTCACCATGTATGCGATACTTCGTATAGACAGGTTATTCCAACATAATAATAAAGAATGGAATAACAGAAGCTCTCTTCATGAATAAGAAAGAAATAATACCCCTTACCTTAGAAGAAAACTGGATACTGGAATAGTGAGGTAGCAGACTTCTCTTCTTCTTTCTCTCTATAGTTTCTCTTTATAATAATTGCTCTATAGCTTTAGTGAATTAGTGAGAAATGAAGGAAGAATGAGCTTCTATTTATAGGAAAATATAGTTTCAATAATTGCACATTTTAGGGCTCGAAATATTACAGTATAATACCTTCCTCTTTCTCTTCCTTTTTAATTTAGTCCTGCAAGTATTATCAAACTTTCACCACCTCCCCCAATAGTAAATCACGTGACTGAATAATTATAATCATGTTAAAATATGAATTATAGTATAGTACCTCCATCTATACCTCCATTTTTAACTTAGTCATGCAAGTATTATCAATCTTGCACCATCTCCCCTAATAGTAAATGAATGTGAATCAATAGTACACACATGTGAACAAATAGTTATAATCATGTGAATCAATAGCAATTAGTTGCTCATTTATCCGGTTAATTACCCGATTGATCAATATAACCTCCAGACATCAATTATTATCGAAATAAATATCGATTTTCACTAACACTAATAATTCCAACACAATGGAACTATCAATTTCATCTTTAATCGACACGAACTTATTCATCATTAATATTATAATTCACAATATTTAACAGCCAGGTCGTTCCTAGGAAAGAGGGGGCTTTCCGATAAGGATTTCTCCTCATTGGCGCTCAATTAGGTTACCAAACTTCTCCTTGACAGAACTTCTAGACAGTGTCAATATTGCAAATAATAATATGAATAACTTTACCGTCTCAATTATTGATTTAATAATATAACATATTATACAGATGATACTGTGACAATAATGGAATCAATAATATGAGAAATATGATGCATCAATTACTGTAACAATAATTGAGTATAACTGAGTGACTTCTTACGTAAGCATCAATAATTAATACCGTGTGCTACTATGCAACCACGCATATTACTGTACTTTTACTACCGAGTAGTTCAACAGTTTTAACGGTAACACTTTCGTCATTATTTTTATAAAATAATAATTCTGTCATTTTCTAGCTACGAAAATACTTCCATTGTGGGGTCCACCAATGATTGTGCCGTCGTACAGATATTCCCCGATAAAAAGAATATTCCCCGACCAAACGAATATTTTATAACAACTTGCTTACTTTGCAAAAAAATTTCACATATCACCCTTAACTTTAACCTTTTATCAATTTAACCATTTATGAAATAAAATAATAATTGTAATAAAATTGAATACTTTCATTTCATAAAATTTGGGGTCTTACATCTACGGTCTCCGAAAATGGTGCCTGCCCATGTAATGACTATGTTATTTCCTAAGCCGATACCGGTTAAAGGAAAAATGGTCTTGATTCCAGATCCCGAAGTGGAAGAAAATGAACGGAGACATAAACAAGACATTGCCAGGCGATTATCAAATATGCGCGTCATTGTTCATACTGAGGGTATGAATAGAGACATCCCAGACAATGATTGTCCAGATATCATGGTCATCATTCGGGAAAAGGAGGACAATGACAGCCCCTTCATCACTGTTGTCCAGCAGGACTTCACCCTTTGCAATTAGAGCATCATTCCATTCGTTTGCCGACAAGGGTAAAAAGGGCAGAAACTCCCTCTGCCCTATAGATATCCATAAACTGCTTACTTTTTCTGTACAGTATTAGTAGTTGTTTTGTCATTATATGCTAACACTTTGTATGATTGAATAGTTTCATATATTAAGTGAAAGCATTTTTATTTCAGGACTCTAAATTTAGATGTGCCTAAACTTGTTGATGAGATGCCTATTCTCCACAAGGATTGTAACTTTGATGTAAAGTTGGACTCAGACTTGATGTAAATACAAGAGGACTATGAGATACCTCAGGAGATCAAAGAATGGGTCAAAGAAAAACCCAAGCCAAATCTTGATCAAACCTCCTCTTTCAACTTCAGAACCTTAGAAAACCCCAAAGTAATCCAGATTGGTATGGACCTTACTCCAAACCAAAGGAATAACATGGTTACTCTATTGACCCAATTCCAAGATGTGTTTGCATGGTCTCATGAAGATATGGTCGGTTTGTCTACTGACATTGTCATTCATCACCTCCCCATCAAAGAGGGACTCAAGCCAATCAGGCAGAAGCTCAGTCGATTAAAACCTGAGTGGAGTTTAAAAGTCAAAGAAAAAATTGTGAAACAATTTTTAGCCGGCATCATCATGGTGTCAACATACCCTGAATGTCTATCCAACATAGTCCCCGTGCCTAAACCAGGAGGAAAAGTGCGAGTTTGCATGGATTACAGGGATCTAAATAAAGCTTTCCTTAAAGATACCTTTCCCGTGCCATTTATCCATATCCTCATTGACAATATTGCTCAATATGACATATACTCCTTTGCTAATTGTTTTGCGGGGCACCATCAAATCATGGTTGCTGAAGAGGATCATGAGAAAACTGCATTCATCAGGCCTTGGGGAACCTTTTGCTACAGATGGTTGTCATTCAGCCTTATCAATCCCGAAGCTACCTATCAGTGGGCCATGATGGCTCTTTTTCATGATTTAATCCATAAAGAGATAGAGATCTATGTGGATGACATCATTGTCAAGTCCCGAAGGGAAGAAGACCACCTAGACCATCTCAGAAAGCTCTTCAATAGGTTGCGTAAGTACAACTTGAAGTTGAATCCAACTAAGTGCGTCTTTGGCATTAAATCAGGCAAGTTGCTAGGATTCCTAGTCAACCACAAAGGGATTAAGCTGGATCCCACCAAAATCCAAGCCATCACGGAAATGCCCATTCCTCAGATAGAGAAGAAAATATGGGGATTTTTGGGAAGAATCAACTTCATCAGCCGATTCATCTCCCAACTCACAACAACCTGTGAGCCTATCTTTAAGCTGTTAAGGAAGAACTCCTCCATGAAATGGAATGATGAGTGTCAGAAAGCCTTCCATACAATTAAATAGCAGCTAATCAAAGCTCCTATTTTGGTACCTCCCAGGGATGGTGTTCCCCTGTTCATGTACCAGTCAATCAATGACAATGCCATGGGCTGGATACTGGGACAGAAAGACGATAGAGGCCAAGAACGAGCTATCTACTATCTCAGCAAAAGATTTAGCACCCGTGAACACAAGTACACTCTGATTCAGAAGACTTGTTATACTTTGCTCTTCCATGAGGTTACAACATATCCCGCGTGGATCCTTTCAAGTACATGTTCAGTAAACCCATGTTGAATTATCGGCTGTCCAGATGGTAGTTGATCCTATAGTAATTTGACATCGTCTACGTAACGTAAAAGTCTATCAGAGGTTAAGGAATTACGGATCAACTGGCCGCCGCACCTTCAGGGGATTTCAAACCCTTGGAAACATAGTTCCCTGATGAAGGGGTAATGACAGTTCAACAACACCATCAGTACGATGCACACCAGACATGGAAGATGTATTTTGATGAAGCTGTAAATATAGAAGGTTCTGGGGCTGGAGCAGTTCTAGTAGCCATTACGGGGGAGCAGTATCCCGTCGCCGTCAAATTATAGTTTGTCAGCACCAACAACACAGCTGAGTATGAGGGCTGTATCATGGGGTTGAAACTTGCCCAATCAATGGGTATCAGGCGGTTAACTGTCTTTAGAGATTCCGAATTGGTAATCAGACAAACCACTGGGATCTATCACACCAAAGAGCTACATTTACTGCTTTACCATCGGCAGGTTATCCAGATGGCTTCGGGGTTTGAAGAAATAACTTTCCTCCACATTCCTCGGAATAGGAATAACTTTTTAGATGCACTAGCAACTTTGTCCACCTTGATCAACATACCTGACAAGGAAAACATGCCAAGCATCACATTTGACCTACAAAAGGCTCCAGCCTATGGGAATTATATTGGAGAAGTATCGGATGAGCTACCTCCCATCCAACACCCTTGGTATCAGCACATCATGAAGTATCTACGAGATAGATCTACACCCGCTGAGGCCAGTCCTGCTGAGAAAAAGCGGATTCATCGAATGGCTATGAAATTCTACCTGAGCAGAGACACACTCTACAAAAGAGATACGGGACTAGGTCTCCTCAGATGTATGGACAAGGACTAAGCTTAGAGGCTCATGGATGAAATCTATGGTGGAGTATGTGGCCCACACATGAATGTCCCTCTATTTGATAAAAAGGTCCTCAGAACAGGGCATTACTGGTTCTCTCTAAAGGATGACTGTGATGATCACGTCAAGAGATGTTATCAATGCCAAATTTATGGGAATGTTATCCATGCCCCTCCAAGGGAGCTCCACAATATGAGTTCGCCCTGGCCCTTCTCAATGTGGGGAATGGACATGATCGGGCCCATCGAACCCAAAGCCAGTAATGGGCATCAGTTTATCTTCACCATGATCGACTACTTCACCAAGTGGGTAGAAGCAGCCTCCTTCCCCAGGGTTACCAAAGAAGTCATCATTGGTTTCATCAGAAACAATGTCATTTGTCGATATGGACAATCAGAGGTAATTATGTCAGACAATGCTAAGAACCTCAACAATGAAATGATGGAGGAGTTATGCAGTAAATTCCACATCAAAATCTCAACTCCGTCATCTACCGTCCAAAGATGAATGGTGCTGTTGAAGTGGCTAATAAGAATATCAAAAAGATCATGAAAAAGATGTCCGCCAATCACAAAGGATGACCTAACTTGTTGCCTCTGACTCTATTAGCCTACAGAACCTCAATGCGCACTTCCATTGGGGCAACCCCCTACTCATTAACATATGGGATGGAAGCAGTGCTCCCCATAGAGGTGGAAATGGAATCCCTCAGAGTGTTGATAGATGCTCAGCTAGATAAAGACCAATGGTTACAAGATAGGTATCACCAATTATCTCTAATAAACGGAAGGCGAACCGATGCTATCTTCCATGGTCAGTTATACCAACAAAGGATCACCAGATCCTATAACAGAAAAGTCTGGCTACGACAGTTTAAACAACATGACTTGGTTTTGAAGAAGATCATTGACAGATAAGATCAGTCCAAGGGAAAATTTTCCTCAAATTGGGAAGACCCGTTTGTTGTCAAGGAGGTATTGACAGGAGATGCTCTCAGATTACAGGAAATAGACGGTGATGAATTTCCACAGCTCATCAACTCGGACACCGTGAAACGGTACTATGTCTGAGGTTACCATCAAACAAACATCCTAGTTTTGGATCACTAGATCCCCAGTCACTTCTGGTTTTCTAACCCTTCACTACATACAACCCTTCTTCATACCCATCTACCCCACCAGGGATAAACACACTCTTCAAACCAGCAGCCTGGTTTTGGATTAACATATCCTTCGCTCAACTTTGTTTTCAAGACTTTTCACACCTGCAGTTTTGTCCCACGAGGGATAAAACTTTTCACACATGCAGTTTTGTCCCACCAGGGATTAGACTTTTTCACCTGCAATTTGTCCTGTATATGGGATCAAACTTTTCATCGACAATCCGTCCTGCACATGGGGTGAACTACGTTGACCTGATCTCCCCAATACAGGGAGTATGTAGGCAACCATTTTTATAGTCCGGTCGCACCACAAACAAACAAAAAAAAAAGCACCTCCACACCCTTCTACACCCTTTCACATACAGCATTGAACCTCTTACACCAAGTTCAAACTATGCAGACCTGATCTCCTCTTCAATAGGAGTACGTAGGCAGCCATTCATGGTTTGGTCTTACCCCCTACCAAAACCCAAAAACTTGTCAAATGGTATTGGGATCAACCTGCAATCCACCATACTTGATCGGCTTTAGACCAAAGGGATAGAACTACCTGGTCTCCCCACACCAATGGGAGAATCGGTGACCATCTAAGCTGCAGTTAAGTCCTCAAAGAGAAACACCAATCCATAAGAGATGGAACTACCTGGTCTCCCCTATACAAAGGAGTATTGACAACCATCTGTGGTGCGGTCAACCTCAGAGAGGAAAGCCACATTCCTCTCCATTACTACATACAAAAACCAGTCCCAAGATAACAAAGGGTATGGATACACACAGATCAATGATCCATTCTGAAAGATCCTGAGACATCTCAATGTCCATCAATCAAAGGGGAGTTTAGAATACATCAAGATTACAAGCCCTAAAGAAATATGCAAATATCAAACAAGTAACAAGGCATAACTAAAAGGGAAGTGAATCAAAGTATATTTTCCTGCCATATATAATGCTGTTTGATATATACAATATGTACTGTACATGACAAAATGGCTAAGCTAGTCTATACAGGAAAATACAAGCCCATCTACAAATTAGTGTATATGCGAGCTATCAAGTCCAACATGGCATCTCTCTTCAAAGAAGGAGATAACGCTGCGAGCTCCTGCCCAAGTGTATCTACACGAGCCAACAAATCCATAGCTAACTTCATGGTGACGCTATGCTCATCAATATACGTGTTCATCTCTGCAATAATAGTAGTAGTATGGGACCTCACTGCAGTACTATCTGTAATGGCTATGTCCCGGGCAGATATGGCACAATCTCGATCAACAATCAAAACATCTCTAGATGATCTAGCATCATCCTGCTCAGCAATAACGGTGTCTCTATGAGCTAAAGCATCATCTCTCTCCAATAGAGTGACATCTCTCCTAGTAAGAGCTGTCAACATCAAGGCCCTAGCCTGATCCCTCTTAAATGTCATCAGATGCAGGCTCTGATCTAAATACTCTGCTGAATGTGAGGTCATAATAGCAGTCATACTGGGAGAATCAACAAGAGCTGCTGGCAACCCAGTAAATAGCTCCTCCTCGGTGGGAGAATCAATGTCCTCTATGGGATCTCCACCATCAAAATCAATCCCCAGCTCTGTGGATACAACCGTAGCCGATGTGGTCTCTGCCTCCATCCATGCAGAATACTCTGAGAACAACCCAGATGGCTAACGAAAAACTCAGCTAGCTCATGCTGATCCCAATATGCATACACCCTGGATATGTCCTCTGCTGACAAATGGCGAGAAGCCAAACACTGACCCATTGCCCCCTCAAAAGGATGGACGTCCTGAAACTAGTCGAACTGTGACATCACAGCCAGTGGGTGGTAAGTAGTCATGCCCCTCAAACCAGCAAGAGTGAGATAATCCATGCTAGGTGCATGAGTAATGAAGCTGTAGGGAGAACTGAGCCCAGTACACGGCAAAATGTCAAACGGATCTCCGATCCCTACCAAGAACACCGACCAGGATATAGCGTTTGTACACTCCGCTGGCTGAAAGGAGTAAGACATGGCTATCTCATGGGAAAAGTAGTACCCATGCCATCGGAAGCCAATCGGTCTCAGGTGTGACATGAGCCACACATACAACATGACCGAGTTGCCTATAAATACCCCTGCAAGATAAGTGTGTGGCAATGCGTGGATGATCTCAATGTCTCTGTCACAATTATCGACACAATGGTATGATCCTCCCTAAGAGCTCTCACTGCCATGACAACACCGATGTCCAGCTCATCCATATACAGTGGCATGTACACATAAGCCACTACGAGCATCATGAGTACGTCTACCCTGGCCATACGCCACTGATCCTCCGATGTGGTGAAATCCCGAGAGTGTCAGCAGTATAATCGTCCCATCGAGCCAAATCATCTCATCGAAAAATGGTGGGACACCACATGGCCAGATGTAATCTCATCATGTACTACTCTACGCCTCAGCCCGGTGAGGATCATGAACTACTGGCTCATGTCATCGATAGCCATCCGAGCGCAAGGCCTGTCTAATGGCAAAGCCGTCAATCGCTCATACTCCTCTAAGGTGGGAGTTAACTCTTGGGTCCTAAACCAAAAAATCTACCTCTCCGGTACCTAATGCTCCAGCATACCCTCTACAAAGCCCCCAGGAACTTGGAACATCAGGAGGGTCATGGAATGCTGTAATAACTAATCTACGGTCACCCGGTTTGGAGGTGACAAACTATCATGCCATGATTTCAGATGAGATGCCACCAATACTGGTGGGGTATGATCAATGCGACTAACTATTGAGGAATACATCTGTGTAGGCCGTATCATAAGATCATTCAGGGGTCAATGCTGAATATCTCTAGATATACATATGCATAACATGATACATACATGATCAACAATAGATGGCAATATGGTGTAGGGAATGGACAATAGTACATACATTCCTAAGTACATCATCATCTAATACATCATCTCTGTACAACTAAAAATATAGGGAAATGGGGGCACAGATGCCCAACAACTAACAGAGGCCTATCAAAAGATATAACGAGAATGGGGCACAACCACCGAGTATCTAACAGAGGCCTATCAAGAAATATAGCGAGAATACACATCAGAAGAAGACAATGGTGTCAATGTCTAAATCATCAATTCTGTCCACCTGATGTAACTCCTCCTGAGTCACTGGATCTCCGCCAAGAGGGATGTTAGGCCTATACAATGGAGGATCTACGCCAGCAAAACCATATAGGTCACCTAAAGGGCCAACCCCAAAGCTGAAAGGATTAAAAGTATCTGCCTCTAAAGGATCTCTTCCCAAGTGCTAGATGAAGAAATGTGCCCGGTCTAATTGTCGGGTCAAGCTGTCAATATATGTTAAATGAGTCGGATCTCGGACACAAGCCATCCAATCCGTTATCATCACGGATCCAGGAACTATATCCCCCATGAACTGAGTGGCGCAGGTCTGGGTTCTGATGGTATGAGGGGACCACCAACGATGGAACATATCCTAAGTATATGGACCCTCTAACAATATAAAGCCGTCAACGCCCATTAATGGGATATCAATGACAAGTGACTGTGACACATGCCAATAATGCTTGACAGGAGGCAATATCGGTATACGAATCTCCCCCGTGGTGCTCCTAATAGCATGCTCTCCCAAATAGAGCTCCCATCCTCCATCTGTGAAGAGAGGATTCGTATGGGTGGATATCACGTACTCGACACTAGTCGGGTACCCATTCTCAAAGCCAACGGTCAAATGGTCCCAAAAATAGGGAACCCAAGTGATAACATCAGCTGTCAACAACTCCAACTGTAGACGACAATGGGTGAAACCCTCAGTTACAGGAACCTCCGCCAGTATGGAATGATGTTATCGTCGTCCTCGTGGATAGGTATATGGATCTAACACACTAATAGGACGCAAGCATGAGAGCCTCTTATAGGCCCAAAATTGCCAACACAAAGGCAAACATCTGCGGTCAGTCAAGACTCTTAACCTGTACATGGGAAATCAAAAGAGAAATACTCACCAGCAGAAATGGGTAAAATCCTAGCCAAGCCTCCGTTAAGCCTTGCGAATGTATGCGCATGCCCCTGAGGAAATAGGCGAATGTGTAGGAGCCCCAGTCATACTTTCCAATATGGTCCACATCTCGTGTGGTGCTAACCAAAGAGAATGACATCGTGGAAGAGTTATCTGCTATGAAGCAACCCATGATAATAACCAGGAACAATCTCTGAAGAATGCAATCCTTGACTCTCACATCAGCTAGTATGGGCTCACTCAACAGCCCACTCATAGCATCTACGCTTTCGAAGGACTCAGATAAACCGTCTCCGCCTTTGAGCACCTCGGTGGGACTCCTAACAAGGATCTCGACAAATAGAATGAGGTAATATCCGCCGAACAAGGTACCAGAGCCCCTCTAAAATCCATACTGGTGATAAATCATTAATCCATCGACGTCATCATCACCTCACAGTCCAATAAATGGAGAGACTGAGTCTGGTGAAACTAGTGCTCAGACAATGCCCTGAGATAACCCCAGTGACAACGACGGGGGAGGATGGAAAAGAACGCCTCGAAGCCCCAGCCGTGCACAATCGCTCGATAATCAGGATGCGCAGCACGATATATGAGTGAATCTTGAACCAGCCTCCCGAGGTCATTTGCGTAAAGTCGGGAACCTACATCACAAAATCATATTAACATCAGAACCTTTGCTCCTCATTAATAGGAAAAAAGGGAAGATCAAATCCAATGTTTACCTCGTTTGCATGTAAATAAACCGAGGGGTGTTGACTCAAATCACCTAGAAGCTCTAGAATCATCACCTGAATGCCTGGGAAATCCCTACAGGGAACATGAACAACAGGAGCAGGGTCTACAACCGGTACATCCTCCTCCTTGTCCTCAACATCCGATACCTCAACCCGGATAGGACGGATCACCTCCTTCGCCAAACAACGAGGCTGTCTGACTGAACGGGGTCGAGGCACATATGAAGCCCTCCTCCATACACCAGAAGTGGTCCTGCGGGAACTACTCGACTGATCTGGATCCATATATCGTGACACAAGTCTCCAAATCACCTCAAAAAGGGTGTGGTAAATTCTAACCTGGAGCCTTTTCAAATGCATTTTATGACTATATGCATGCATGCATTACTTTAACATACGCCTACAGTAGAGTTAAAAATGCATGTCTACCAAATGCCTAGACTTTTGGAAATTTTTTACCAGAGTCTCCTTTGTAAAAAGGATTATCCACATGCACAAAGGCATGACTAGGTGGCCATTCAGTAGCACACCTACCCACAGTCATAAACATCCTATATGCATTAAAATATCAAAGTCACAATCCGTAAGGGTAACCTAAATTACCAGGATTACTTTTCTTTGCAACCTTTGCTCATTTGTCCTCAAATAGGATAAGAAATAGCAGAAAAAGGTGCCAATTTGACTGTTTCAAAAGTTCAAATTTTTTCACATCATTATATTCAGCATGGTTAAATACTAACATTTACTATGTTGAATATTTTTTATCAAGTCATATGAGCATGCATATTCACTGCTATGTGTTTAGAAGCATTTCATGTGATAACTCATTTTTCAATGGATAAAAACTGGAAAGAAAGACATGTATACATTACCAGGGCAGTGTAGAACACTTGTACGGTGATAGATTTTACAAAAAGCCACCCGAACTCAACAGATCTAAAGAAGAGCTCTCGGATTCTCTATGTGGCGCAATATGAAAATGACTTGTCAAAGCAACAGACCACTTAAGGCCACCCACAGTTGGCCACAGGTGTACCTACGGCTATAGTAGGTGTACCTACGGCTCCTCTAGGTGGGTCCCACCCCTCCGGATCAGTCCAATTTAAGTTACAAAGGAGGTCTCACAAGCTAAAAAAGTCAAATCAGGAAAAAAGATGCTACGCAATTGAGCGGAGAAACATGAAATCCTGGTTTTCAAAGACCAAACTGTGGGTCTATATTTCACTCATTGGTATTCTCCCAGACACAGGGTTCACTATATCAATGATCAAAACTATTGCAAACTACACTCGATAATACCTCATAAAGATCTAATGCCGTCAGTTCGGGGTCATAACTCCAAAACACTTCTCCCTAGTGGGGATTTCATAAAACTTCATCCGTTAATGAATATTTCAACGAGGGTCAAGCTACCTTGATGTCATTCAGCTGTTGGCAAGTAAATCTAGCGAAGCATCGAAAACCATCTGATGGTCTCAGCCATTGAAGTACATTCCAACGGGGGTCAAGCAGCCTTGACATCACTATCTGTTGGCAAGTAAATCCAGCGAAGCGTTAGAAGTCATCTGATGATTTCAGTCATTGGCAATTAAACCTAGCAATGAATCGGAGAATGGTCTGATGATGGTATCAAGTGTCTAGTATTCTTTATCATATCCATGCCATTACATTGCATGAATATGATAAAGAGGGGCATCTATAGACACTCGAAATTTTTCATTCATGTTACTAATGTTGCAGAAGGGCATAATCATCTTCCAGAGATAACCCTAGAGGTCAACTCAACTCAATCCCAGAGAAAACCCTGGGATACTCAGTTTTCCATCTCGGAGACAACCCCGAGATACCCAATTTCAGTCCTGGAGACAACCCTGGGAGTTTCAGTTTCAACCTCGGAGACAACCCCGAGGAATGTAGTTCCAATTTTGAAGATAACCCCAAAATCCTCAGTTTTCCATCTCGGAGACAACCCTGAGATACTCAGTCCCATCCCGGAGATAACCTAGGGAGTTTCAGTTCTAACCTCAGAGACAACCTCGAGGGATGCAATTGCAGTTCCGGAGATAACCTCGAAAATGCTTATTTCAACCCCCAACAGTCAGCTTCAACCTCGGAGATAACCCCAAGGCACTCAGTTCCAGTCCCGGAGACAACCCCGGGAGGTCAGGGACACCTCAAAGACAACCTTGAGGACATCTAGCACTTACAACAGCCTAATCTCAGAGATAACCCTGAGCAACGACTGCTACATCTGCCCAAAACCAGAGATAACCTCGGTGAGGGGAAAAATCATCATTTTGCCACCTCGATCCCACATTGCATTATCTTAACAAAATTTAGACATACATTCTACACAGAAGTGTCCTACAAGAACCATAGCTCAAATCCCGAGTGACTATTACACAAGACAGCACACCGAATGAAATTTGAAGACCTAAAGATCTAGGCATGGCCCTATCTTTGTACAACCTCTTATCCCATGTCATTGTGTTGCTCTTAATAACAACATTCCAGAAAGGTATTATACGCCTCAATTGGATGCCCGAATTAAAAGTTATAAAAGTTCGAGCAGACAACACATTGTATGCGTGCACGTACTTCGAGATAATGGGGCCCACAGAGCCCGAGGGCACCCCGGGTAGCTGCAGGTACACCTGTGGCTCCCCCTATAAATAGAGGGCTTGGGGTGGCCATTTTAAGAAGAGAAAAGACGAGGAAGGCCTGTCCATTTTACTCTGTACACACTATAAACTGAGTGCTTTTTCTTTCATACACTTGTAACTTGTGCTTTGTCATATTTTATCGGTGGAAACCGAGTGTTCATTCATTTAAAGCCATTTGAAGTCTTCTTGGCAGCTCACTGTAAGACTTCTTACATTTCTTAAAGCCTTTCTCCATGTTTTGCACACACAATTATTCACGTTGAGAGTCGTGTTGTGTGCGTATTCCCTGACTTCTATCAAAATGGCTTTTTATTTCTTTTGTATATATATATATATATATATATATATATATATATATATATATATATATATATATATATATTTATATTGTTATCATCAAACTCATTTGATTGAGCTCGATATAATATCTGGTGCATTTACTACTTATATATATAGAGAGAGAGAGCGAGGATAAAGTGCATACCTTTATCTTACTCACCGTTACTCACCCCCTTTAGCTGCGACGGACCTGGACGAAAAATTTTGGTCATATAATCGTAAATCTATACTTTTAGCGACGAATAACATATAGCGTCGCTAAAAGTATGAACGACGATTGTATGAATCAACCGTCGTCGTCAAAATGCTGCTAAAGCGGGTGAGTACGAATGAGTAAGATAAGGGTATGTACTTGATCTAGACTGATATATATATATATATATATATATATATATATATATATATATATTAACATTTCATCCGTGCCTGGAGTTTACTTCATGACCATTTATTGCTTTATTTACATTTAGTCCCGCTTTGAGTTTACTTCGTGGCGCTTGATCGCCTCTCTATATATATTTACCACTTTTATATACTTACATTTAGTCCCTTCGTGGCGGTTGATCGTCTCTATATATATTTATAACTTTTATATATTTACATTTTCAATCCCCCATGGAGTTTACTTCGTGGTGATTGATCGTTCATATATATATATATATATATATATATATTTATAGCTTTTTTATATATAACTGCTTACAACTTTTATACAAATTGCAACATCATGTGAGCCTAGGAATCATGTGATCACAGATTCAGTCTCCTGAATCTAGATTCAGTCTCCTGAATCTAGATTCAGTTCCTGTGATGGATATTTTTGGCTATAATCAGCTTATAAATTATTCAAGGTGTTTAAATTTTCTTAGATGGCTCTCATGCCCACAAGGAGTTCGGCACTGCTATGTATCTTATTTTCTCGAAGATGCCTCGCATCTAAAAAATAAAGGCAATCAAGCTGAACACATAATAAAATGGAAGTATCAAAGGCCTCAATTACTATTGAGCATAAGGGTTTGAAAAACCTCTTTTACAAAACATCACTGCTATATCTTATTAAAATTGAACTTTTATACAAAATTCAAACCCTTTGTATGTAGGTGCAAATGAGGCATAGCACTACTTCCAGATAATTGCACATTGACCCCCCCCTCCCACACACACATTCATATAACAGTTTAAATTAAAAAGTGGCGGTCACCGTGGTAACACGGATGTCGGGGTGCCTAACACCTTCCCTCTGCATAATCAAGCCCCGGGACCCTAACGAATCTCGGTTTCACAGACCAGTTAACCAGTGTTACATCACTAGGTCAATGTGCAAACCTTTTCTCGATTGAGTTGGTGCAACCATTTAAAAATACCAATTGGCGACTCTTACAGTCCAATCGTCGACATATACATGTTGGACCTTTTCACAACTTATTTTTTCAAACAAATCTCACCTAACATGAGAACACCAAAAGACAAGAACAGAAAAGAGACAGTAAAAATCCCGATGTCGACACATGTCACACCTGAGACTGATTGGCACATTCTGATGCTATGGGTATTATTTCCCATGAGATAGCTATGTCTTACTCCTTTCAGCCGACGGATTGTACAGACGCCACTTCTTGGTCGATGTTCTTGGCAGGGATCAAGGATCCATTTGACATTTTATCGTGTTCAGGGCTTAGTTCTCCCTATAGCTTCATTACTCATGCATCTGGCATGGATTATCTTTTTCTGGTTGGTTTGAGGGGTGTGACCACTTATCATCTGTTGGCTGTGATGCCACAGTTTAACCAGTTTCAGGATATTCATCCCTTTGAAGGGTTATTGGGTCAGCGTTTGTCTTCTTGGCTTTTGTCAGTAAAGGATTTGTCTAGGGTTTATGCCTGTTGGGCCCAGCGTTAGAGGGCTAATTTTACTACTAGCATCTGGGCCATTCTACAGAGTATTCTGCATGGATGGAGGCAGAGATTACATCGAATGGGGTCGTATCCACAGAGCCGGGTGTTGATTCTGACAGTGGGGAGCCCATTAAGGACACTAATTCTCCCACTGAGGTGAGCTATTTGTTGGGTTGATAGTAGCTATGATTGATTCTCCCAGTATTTCTGCTACTGTGACCCCGTAGTCTGCAGAGTATTTAGAGTAGAGTTTGCATCTGATGACATACGAGAGGGATCAAGCTAAAGCCTTGATGTTGATAGCTTTTTCTGGTAAATATGCCGCTCTAGTTGAGAGAGATGATGCTCTGGCTCATAGAGATACCGCTATTGATGATCAGGATGAGGCTAGATCATCTAGAGATGCAGTTGTTATATGACACCTTGTATATATCAAACAATATAATATAGTAGGGAAATATATTTTAATTAACTTCCCTTTTAGTTATGCCTTGTTACTTGCTTGATATTTTCATGTTTCTCCAGGGCTTGTGATCTTGATATATTCTGAACTCCCCCTTGATGGATGGACATTGAGATGTCTCAGGATCTTTTAGAATGGATCTTTGATCTGTGTATTCCCTACCCTTTGGTGTCTTGGGACTGGTTTCTATATGTGGTTATAGAGAGGATTGTGACTTTCCTCTCTGAGGTTGACCGCCCACAGATGGTCGCCAATACTCCTTTGTATTAGGGAGCCCAGGTAGTTACATCTCTTATGGATTGGTGTTTCTCTTTGAAGACTTAACCTCAGCTTAGATGGTCACCGGTTATCCCATTTGTGTGGGGAGACCAGGTAGTTCTATCCCTTTGGTCTAAGCCGATGAGGTGTGGTTTGATGGTTTAAAGGATAATCTCAGTACTGTTAACAAGTTTTTATATTTTGGTAGGGGGTAAGACCGAACCATGAATGGTTGCCTATGTACTCCCATTAATGAGGGGAGATTAGGTCTGTGTAGTTCCAACCTAGTGTGAAAATGTTAAAAGTTTTAGGTGGTAAAAAGGGTGTAGAGATTTTTTTGTTTTTTGTGTAATTAGACTGGACCATAAAAATGGCTGCCTACGCACTCCCGTGTATTGGGGAGACCAGGTCTGCGT
The DNA here is from genome assembly GCA_020205605.1 of Panax ginseng. Taxonomy (NCBI): domain Eukaryota; kingdom Viridiplantae; phylum Streptophyta; class Magnoliopsida; order Apiales; family Araliaceae; genus Panax; species Panax ginseng. Next base: position 61,627,152 of record CM035131.1, on the reverse strand, counting down.
AGTTCGCCTCTAATGGGACAGATTGTAGATGTGAAAAGTTTGATCCCTGGTGGGACAAACTGAGGATGTAAAAAGTTTTATCCTTGGTGGGATAAAATTGAAAGTGTGAAATGTTTTGAAAACTTGAGTTGAGTGATGGATCTGATGATCCAGAACCAGGCTGCTGGTTAGAAGGTATGTTTGTCCATGATGGGGCAAACGGATGTGATGAAAGGTTGTATATAGTGAAGGGTTTTGAAAGCCTAAACTGATTGGGGATCTGGTGATCTAGAACCAGGATGCTGGTTTGTAGGTAATTTTAGACATAGTACCATTTCACGGTGTCCAAGTTAATGAGTTATGAAAATTCATCGCCATCTATCGCTTGCAATCTAAGGGCTCCTCCTGTCAATATCTCCTTGACAACAAACGGGCCTTCCCAGTTTGGGGTGAATTTTCCTTTGGATTGATCTTGGTTGTCAAGAACCTTCTTTAAGACCAAGTCATGTTATTTTAATTGCCATAGACGGACGTTCTTGTTGTAGGATCAGGCGATCCTCTGTTGGTATAACTGACCATGGAAGATGGCTACGACCCGCCTTTCATCTATTAGAGATAATTGGTGGTACCTATCTTGTAACCATTGATCTTCATCCAGCTGAGCGTCTATCAACACTCTGAGGGATTCCATTTCCACCTCTATGGGGAGCACTACTTCCATTCCATAGGTTACTGAGTAGGGGGTTACCCTAGTGGAAGTGCACATTGACATTTTGTAGGCTAATAGAGTTAGAGGCAACAAGTCAGGCCATCCTTTGTGATTGGCGGACATCTTTTGCATGATCTTTTTGATGTTCTTATTAGCCGCTTCAACAGCACCATTCATCTTTGGACGATAGATGACGGAGTTGAGATGTTTGATATAGAATTTACTGCATAACTCCTCCATCATTTGGTTGTTGAGGTTTTTAGCATTGTCTGACACAATCACCTCTGGTTGTCCATATCGAGAAATGACATTATTTTTGATGAAACCAATGATAACTTCTTTAGTAACCTTGGGGGAAGAGGATGCTTCTACCACTTGGTGAAGTAGTCGATCATGGTAAAGATAAACCGATGACCATTGCTGGCTTTGGGCTCGATGGGCTCGATCATGTCCATTCTCCACATTGAGAAGGGCCATGATGAACTCATATTATGGAGCTCCCTTGGAGGGGCGTGTATAGCATTCCCATGATTGGCATTTGTAATATCTCTTGACGTGAGCATCAAAGTCAGCCTTGAGAGAGAGCCAGTAATGCCTTGTTCTTAGGATTTTCTTGACAAGTAGAGGGCTACTCATATGTGGCCCGCATACTCCACCATGGATTTCATCCATGAGCCTCTGAGCTTGGTCTTTGTCCAGACATCTGAGAAGACCTAGTCCTGCATCTCTTTTGTAAAATGCGTCTCCACTCAGGTAGAATTTCATAGCCATTCGATGGATCCGCTTTATTTCAGCCTGACTCACCTTAGTGGGTATAGATCCATCTCACAGATACTCCTTGATATGATGATACCAATGGTGTTGGATGAGAGGTAGCTCATCCGATGCTTCTCTAATGTAAGTCCCGTAAGCTGGTGCCTTTTGTCGAGAAAATGTGATATTTGGCATGTCTTACATGCCAAGTATGTTGATCAAGGAGGCCAAAGTTGTCAGTGCATCCGCAAAGTCATTCATATTCCGCGGAATGTGGAGGAATGATATCTCTTCAAACTCCGAAGCTATCTGGATAACTTGTCGATTGTAAGGCAGCAAATGTAGTTCTTCGGTGTGATAGATCCCAATGGTTTGTCTGATTACCAATTCAGAATCTCCAAAGATAGTTAACCGTCGGATGCCCATGGATTGGGCTAGTTTTAACCCCATGATACAGCCTTCATACTCAGCTGTGTTGTTGGTGCTGGCAAACTATAATTTGACGGCAACGGGATACTGCTCTCATGAAATGGATACTAGAACTGCTCCAGCTCTAGAACATTCCATGTTTACAGCTCCATCAAAATACATCTTCCATGATTGGTGTGTATTGTCCTGATGGTGTTGCTGAACTGTCATTACCCCTTCATCGGGGAAGTATATTTCCAAGGGTTTGAAATCCCCTGAAGGTAAGCCTTGTTTGGTAAAATCAAATTTAAACTCCTTTTAATTTATTTTAATAACCCACTTACTATATAGTTTACTGTCACACTTTATTTAATTAAATTCTAATATTCTAATTTAATTAAATTAAAGCTAACAACAACTTATTAATTCAAGATGCCACATATTCCAATTGTACAAAATTATAATTTTATTTAATAACTTAGTACATCACTTTTAATTACTAAATTAATTTAAAACAACATTATAACAACTCATTTAATCATTCTCAACCCTCTAATTTAATTATTAAATTAAATTAGAGTATTACCACTATGTAACATAATAATTAATTCAACACTCATTAAATTTAATTAACTTCAAAATACAAAATTACCGAATATTAACATATTACACTTAATCAAGTTAATTCCCCACAACTCATGAATTTTTTATTTAACTAATAAATAATCAAATCAAATAAATATTTATTTAACAATAAACACATCAACTAAAATATTTATTTAATTCAATAAATATTTTAAATTACATACAAAAATTTTGGATCGTTACAATTAACTTACTTTTTAAATTCGTCCAGAAATCATACCGAACTCGAATTTTAACACTTAACGTCTTTTAATCAAATTTTCACCATAACTTCGTTATAACATATTTTTAATATGTTCCTCTTGAAACATCTCATACACCTCTATATCCTCTTACTCGGATATTAAACACTAACTTACGACAATGGTTTTAAATTTGCCCATCAACAAAATACTAACGATGGTTTTAAATTTGTCCATCAACAACACGTTTTTCGCTCGTTATTCGTTCTTAATCGTTATTTTAATTACGATTTCACTTTACACATGCATATTAGTGTTTTAAGTCCACTAATTCTTCCTTATTTCTCCAAATCACTCATGATTCACATGAATCATCCAACCACCAACAAAGCACTTCATAATTATATGAAAAGCTATTAAAAGAAATGCAAGGAATCAAGATTCAAGTTCTTATTAGTTCCATTTTCACACATATTTCTATGGTTAAACCATATTACTCATTATTTTCTACCATCTTACACTTCCATATTGTTGGTATAAAATCTAGTTACGCACAACACGCAAGTATACGTGATCAACAAGTAATATAATGATAAGTTGAGTATCATTCCTAAACGAATTGTTTAACGAGAATTACCAAGTACTAACCTATAACCAATTTAATCTTATTTAAACGAATGATTCAATATTTTGAATTAAAATAATTAATTAAACTATTACTAACTATCCCTAGAATGAAACTAGATAATGAAGACTTGAGTTTACAATTTAGCTTATTATTTCAATTAAATCAATACACTTCCTGTTACGTCAAATTAATTATACTAGATTGTTAATCAAGAACACGAAGGTAAAGTATAGCCATCTGTCGATGCACTATACTCGTATTAACTTAAATCCATAGATGATAGAGTTAAGCCAAACACCCTAATTAACTAATCAACTATATCTCTATGTGAATTACAATTAAATAAGGTTTAAGTACAAGTTCTTATTAGACTACATGCGATGCATAAGTATATCTCTATCCTAGGCACAAATTATGAATTCCAACACCATGTAGAACACATAAACACATGCTATTATGATCAGATCTAAACCCATAATCTGTAACGATCCAAAATTTCAAATTGTAATATTAAATATTTATTGAATAATATAAATATTTATTTGATGTGTCTATTGTTGAATTGATGAAATAAATATTTTATTGATGTAATGGTTGCTAGTAAGCATTTATGAATATAAATTTATTAGATAATATTCTAAATTAAATTAATTTATAATTATAGAGTTGTAATATGACATGAGATGTTATATTGTTGTTTTGAATTAATAATTTAAGTGGATGTGTTTAATTATTAAATAAAATTATAATGAAAATTATAATTTTATGTTATTTGTTTAAATAGTATATTTAATTAAAAATATAGTGTTTAATTAATTTATTGACTAATGTTGGATATGGAAATCCAAATAAATAAGATGTAATTATAAATTATAAACTAAACTGTTTATTAAAATAAATTAAAAATGGTTTAATTTAGTTTTTTGGCCAAACAAGGCTTAAATATATTAAGTCTTTAAATTTTAAAGGGTTTTGCCAAACAAAGCCTATTGCTTTTTGTAAGACCCCGAATTTTTTTTTAAATAAAAATGGAATTTTCTCTATTTATTATTTTGAAATAGTAAGGGTTGATTTGATTCATGTGGATAGTTATGGGTAAAATACGCAAATATTTCGAATAAGCAAGTGGTTATAAAATATTCTTTATTGTCGGAGAATATTCGTTTGGTCGTGGAATATTCGTACTGTTGAGTAATATTCGTACGTACGAGCCAGCTTTTGTGGGCCCCATAACGAAAAGCGATTGGATGAAGAAAATGACAAATATAAGTTGTTTATAAATAACTGCAGAAGTTGTTATTCAATTATCTTGTTGAAATACCCGTGGTTAAAAACACACTAATACGTGTTGTTGAACCAGTAGCACCTGCAGATTGCACCAATTATTGATTCTTACGTAGAAGAAGCACTACTCAATAATTGTTACGAAATTATTGCTCAATATTTTATTTTATTGATTCAATAATTCTTTGCATTGATATTTTATATTCATTGTTGTTTTTCAATAATTGTCATTACACAAGATTTCCCATTATTGAGCAATAATTCATATTATCTGAATAATATTATTAGATAACATTATTGGCAATGTCTAGAAAGTTCTCGTCTAAGGAGAGGTTTGGTCACCTAATTGCGCCGCCAAGAAGGAGAAATTCTTATTGAAAGCCCCCTCTTCCTGAGGACCGCTTGGTTATCAATATTGTGATTACGTAATATTATTTGTGAATAATTAATTATTGATTCATATGATGAGGAAAATATTGATTTTATGTGGATATAGATGGAGAAAATTTTTAATGTGACAATTGTTGAAAATTGAAATTTTATCTTTTTCGATAAAATAATTCATTTAAATATATATATTATTATATTTTAATAATATAATAATGGTGATATTTTACAACGAATGTGGGATATAGGAGTATACGAGGAGGAAGAGTATTTTTGTTGCAATAAATGTTTAAAACATGTTAAACATGTCGGTGGACCCCATTTATTGATCGAAATTTGATTATAAATTCTAAAATCACCCGTTTGTGGATTTCGGTCAATTTCTGCTTGGAATTTGGAAAACTTTCTTCTGAAAAGTTGTAGAGAATTGAATTTCCTATAAAAAGTCATGAGATTCCAATTTTCCTGACAAAATGGCTATTTATTGTGAATTATTGAAGTTCCGGTTACTGAAATAATTGATTTTTGGAAGTTTAAATTATTTTAAATTAGAAAAACGTTTTTATTACTTTTCTAGAAGGTGGCATGTGGTTATTGAACTGAAATCAGATTTCAAGTGTGCGTAGAAGATTTATTATATATATTATTATTATATTAAATTTTCTAACTTTGGTGTTCTAAGCATTTTCCTATAAATAGGGTGCTTAGGTTAGAATTGAAAATCACACCTAAAGCAAGTTTTCTCTCTCTATATTATCGAGCGTATTCTTGTGAGTATTTTGAGTATACTTTGAGTATTGCTATACGGTGAAAGTTCAAGTTATAGCCTATATCCAAAGATTCCAGCTTAAAGTCTTCGCTTTCCGAGGTAAGGGATATTATTTTTTTTGTAATGATATTATTTCTTCAATATCATTATCTTCAAATATTGATCTGAAGTTTTTATCAAATTTGGAACTTTTGGTGTCGGAGTTACTATTCACGTATACGACACTATTCACGTATACGACACTATTCACGAATACGGCACTATTCATCGAAAAATGAAAATTTTTCTTTTCATCCGAAATATCTATTCTGGATACTAGCTTTGATTGTATCCATGTATTGATCATTCTTGAATTTTACACCACTATGATTATTTTTGAGGTATTTTTGGACGTGGATAAAACAAAGTATGAATCCTTAATCCTTAATCCTTGTCATTTTGTTTCACTGAATTCGTTTCTTTAAAAAAAATAAATATATTTTTCATCATTCTCAGTTTTAAATGATGATATTATTGAATATCTTTGGCCTGTAGTGCAAAGATGAATGATTTCTGATGAATATCTTTGGCCCGTAGTGCAAAAGATGAATGATTTCGATGAATATCTTTGGCCGTAGTGCAAAGATGAACAGGTGTTTAGATGAACATGACCAACTGGTGAATGTCCTTGGCCCGGTAGTGCAAGGATGAATATATGATTCCAGATATATATATTGATTGATGTTACAGGATAAAAATATTGATGATGGACTGTTAAATTCATAGATATTAGTAGATTTCATCCTCTACGTAACTCTTCTATGAATTAATATTTTCCGCTGCGAGTATTGATTTAAAACTTGTTGTCTATTGTATTCTATTAGATTTTTCCCTGTTGAAGACTAACGATAATTTGTTCTGTATTATCTTAGTCATAATATTCTTTACTGGGCTAGTTGAGCTCACCCTTTTCCTTTTTGTTCCATTTTTCTTCTCAGGAGGCGAGAATGTAGCGAGTACGAGTCGGGGTATGGAATGATGGTTTTAGAGAGTTGTTTAGTAGTCCTCACCATTTTTATAAAATAATGTATCAATAATTATGATGAGGATTTATTTGTATGTGGATATTGTTTAGATGGCAATATCTGTATTTAAACTTACAGTTCTACTGTTGTAATAATAAAGTTGTAGTTGTTTCTGTACCGTGTATTGAGAACTCAGAATGGGTGGTGTATACTTATTTTGGGGGCGTCACACTTTTGGATTATTTTTGATTTTTGAATTTAAATAATATAAATAAAATAATAAATATAATATAATTATAATATATACGTTTCTTTTAGTAACTGATGTTAGTTATTAGGATTATTTAGACCATATCAGTTTTTTTTGCGCTTAAGTTAGTCTATATTGGCTATACTGAGAAGAGAGAAGAGAAGAGAGCTTGACATAGAGAATTGAGAAAAGAGCTTGAGAGAATTTGAGAGAGATTGGTTTGCAATTAGCAAGGAATTCAAGCTAAGTGAAGGTATTTTTACACAACCTTAGTATTATATATATATATATATATATGTGTGTGTATATATGGATTTTTATGGCAAAATTTTATTCATGTTCTGTGAATTTCATCTTTTCGAATTATTGCTAGATAATTGGGTACTTGTGATTATACGTGTTTATGATGATCAGAGTTTATGTTTAAGCAAGAATTTGTATGCTAATTTCGTTCTAACAGTCGAAAATTTTGATAGTATATGTATTTTTCATATGACTTATATAAGTATTAATTTTGATGATCAATTTGTATGTTAAACTGCAAATTGAGGCTTGTTTATGCTAGTTCATTAAGAAACGAGCATAACATAATTTGAATGAAGCAATTTGGCCAAGTATAGAGATTACAGTGATGATTTTTGCAAGAGATGTCAAAAATGGAGTTTTCATATGAAAATATAGAATTTGAGAAATTAAATTAGCTTAAGTTGTTGTTAAATTGTTGTAATTGGTTGAATATGTTCGTAAACATGTTTGTAATAGTTTTATATCAATTGTTTGTGTTAATTTTACTGTTTGGTGGATGAAATTCGTGTTAGTTGGCTTAAGAAAAGTGTCGTAACCATGTTTTGCAAAATCGGAATCCAATAGAAGGCTGGCCTGCAGAGCGTCTCATAGCGTGGTTTCATAGCAGCATGCACACAGCGCCGCAGATAAGCCTATATAAAAGCTGGGCGCGATCGCTCCAAAGGTTTAGTCTCGCATGAAGAAGTATGCTAATTCTGCAGACTTTGGTCGTTCAATGTAACTTAGCTTAATGTTAGGTTAATGTGAGAACCATGTAACAACAAGGTTAAACAGAGTCGTGCTATGTGGATTGTAAATTCAAAGTTGTAAAAATGATTTATAAGTCATGAACGTGTTATGTTATATAACTTAGTTTATACAATGAAGGTTAGTTAAGTGTTGTGATGTTAACACTTCGGAATTCTGAAATGTAAATGGTAGCATAAGACTTGTGCTAAAATGATAAGTTTAGCTAGAAATGTACATGTTGTGGTATGTTAGCATATCTAATAGGTATTGTGGTTTTAAACCTATGTGTAGGTGAACGTGAGTTTAATATTATAGCTTACGCTCGAGGCAAGTTTCTAAACTTTTCTTTTTACATTGAGAAGGTTTTCTAACTCTACATTTACATTGAGCAAGTTTCTTACTTTAACCTTTCATTAATCGAATTCTTGTATTCTTAATCATTATTTGAACAAGCTAGCTATGACTTAAACTTTATTCGAACAAGTTTTGAATTCCAATATTTATTGATGTATTCTAACTTGTTTATTGTTAGACAAGTTTCTTTATTGTCCTTCATGTACTATGAATGCAATTTTCTTGAATTCTAATTTCGAATGTTGAATTATCTTAGTTCATTTACTTGACACAAGCCATTCTCATAATGAGCAAGCTTTATTTTCAGCTTGCTATTACTTAATGTATATTCAAAAATTCATAGTCCTAGCTTAATTTTATTTAAGTAAGGTTTATTGTCATTCAATACTTATGCTTTATAGTTGTTTCTAAGCATGAGTTCAAGATATAGTTAGTTCGCTTACACTTATTCATTGTTCCATATTATGTTATGATTGATCAACTGTTGTTTTATTAAACACAATTGATTCAACTAGTCCTCTAGTTGATGTTCGTTAAACTTTAAATTACCCTTAAAAGCTTATCCAAACCAAACTTTCTTTGGTGCGGACTTGTACTCTAAATACTGAGATGAACAACCCTATTATTATTAGGAGACAATTTATGCTTAGCGTTGAAATGTTTGTGCACAATACATTGTACGAAGGACTGATCCCCCTAAGTACGAGGAGTCCTTATAGTCTTATGACTGTTAAAGTTGAAGTTGAAAGATTACTTGTAACTGTGGACATAGTTCATGGTCTTATGACCCTCAGTTATATATATTCCATATTTTGGATTTCAGTTTCTGATTATCATTGTTAGAGTACTATTCAGTTTTGATGAGCCTATTCGTTGGCAGTTATTATTATTATTCTCCTGTTGATTCATTGTTATATCCAGTGAGCAATTGTTTTGCTCACTCTTGCATAAATATTATCATTGCAGCTAAAGTTGAGAAGGTAGATGAGCCTTCAACTAGCAAAGGAAAGGAAAAAATGTACAAGTGATGCAGACTTGTAATTTTATTTATTATGATGATCATAGACTTTTAAATAACGACGTGATGTAATAATTTTATTTCCGCACTTATATGATGTTTAAAGGTTAGACAACCTGGGATGTTTTTGAAATTAATGATGTAACCCTATTTAAAGGGAGGATTATGGTTTAAATATTATTTTATTTGGGTAGATAGATATGTATGAATGGAAAGTGAACATCAAATCTTGTGGGAATGAAGTACCTAGATTTGGGGGTGTCATAGGTTGGTATCAGAGCTTTAGGTTATGAACCTTAGGTGGGGGAAAAGCCTTAGGAAGTAACCTTTGAAAAGATAGTGATGATGAACTCTTATCGAGTTTTAAGGAGGAAGTAATAAAGCACTTATATGCTTATGTGATTATAACTTATGTGCTCGTGAGTGTCGAGTAGTGAGGATTAGTAATTAAAAACTTAAAATTTGGTTGACAGAATGGCTAATATAGGAGGATCCAGTCAGGCTAGAGAGGAGGAGCCTCGAGATATTCAGGTGATTTGGGAACAACTACTGCCACGGGAAACAGCCTCCGCTTATCCACAAAGTTATTGAAAGGTGAGAGAATACCTAATGAGGAAGAGGATGAGATAGAGATGGATGAGGAGGACCCCGTTGAGCTGCCACAGTCGGGGGATGAGGAAGAGGAGGAGGAAGAGATTCTACTTAACTCGATAGCTGCCCGTATGTACGGCGAGGTGTATGACTGCAATGTGGAACTTCAAGACACTGTCGAGGAATTACAGGAGATAGTAGCTGAACAACAGACCTCGATGGCACAGAAAGACGACGAGATAGCAGAGAAGCTGGTCCACACTGAAAGAGAGAATGAGCGAATGATAGCAGAGATTGCAGAGTTGAAGAAAAAGTTGAAAGAGGAATCTACTAAGAGGGCAAGAGCCGAAGACGCGCATGAGGAAGCTTATCAACGAGCCAAGATGGCAGAGAGGGACACACTAGCAAAGAGGATGAAGATAAAGGAGATGAATAATGTATTCAATACCATAATCAATCGAACTCAGGATTGGGTCATATGTTATCTAATTCAGTTTGAGACGCTGTCATCATATATTTTAGATCGCCAAACAATGACTCGAATTATGGAGGAAGAGCGTCGTAAGGCTACGCAGTATCTTAGTAGGACATTGTAGGGAATGTAATTGATATGTGATTAGAAAATAGATGAAATGTAAATCCCAGGTATGATATAATCAATGGGATTTGATGATGATGAAGTAATCCTACAACTTTTGTAGTTCAGGAAAAGTAATATAAATAGCAGTGATGCTATTATTTTGATGTTTTTAAAAGATTATGAATGAATAAAAGTTATTATTTTATTCAAAGTGTTATGTGTTACGTGATAATCTTATATGGTGTGCAAATTAAGTAGAAAATACTTAAAGAAGTTGAGTAATAGACTGATGGGTGTATTTTAATAGAAAATGCCTCCAAGACGTCAACCACCCCGACAGAGAACCACTGAAGGAACCAACAATAACAATGTAGAAGATAACCCAGTTCAGCAACTAGTGACGTTACTGATGGGTGCTTTGCAGAATCAACCTCAGAATTAAGGTACAACGTTTAAGGACTTCAAGGCGGTTGGACCACCAGAATTCTGTGGGTCCATGAATCTGGTTGAAGCACAGAACCTGGATCATGGAAATAGAGAAAGTTTTCGATGTTGCTAGAGTAGAGGAGAATCAGAAGACTGCTTTTGCAACATTTATGTTGAAAGCAAAGGTGAGTTATTGGTGGCAAGCCAATAAATCCCGAGGAGGTTAAGAGGTAATGACTTGGGAAAGGTTCAAAGAAATATTCTTTGAGACCTATTTTCCTGAAAGTTCAAAGAGTCAGCTAAAAGTGCAGTTTTTGGAATTGAAGCAGGGAATAATGTCGGTGTCTGAGTATGTCGCAAGATTCAACGAGTTGGAGAGGTTTGCGCCATATCAAGTCAGCACAGACAAACGCAAGGCAAAGAGATTTGAACAAGGACTGAAGCCCTGGTTGTAAAGTAGGGTCTCCTTGTTCCAGCTAAAGATGTTTGCAACGGTAATGGAGAAAGCAATTCTCGCTGAGAGTGGAGGCGAGGTTATAATAAAACACAACCAAGAGCAGAGGAAGAAGAAGAGTGAAGGTGAAGCTAAGAATGGTTATAATACCCCAACTTTTATGAATAAAGATTAATTTCTCTCGAAATATATTTTTGAATATTATGGTGTGGATATGATATAATGTTATAGTTGTGGGTAATATTTATAAATTTTGCAAAGTAAGCAAGTGGTTATATAATATTCGATTGGTCTGGGAATATTCGCTTTAACAGGAATATTCGCATGCGACGACACAATCATTAGTGGACCCCACAACGGAAGTATTGTCGTAGTTAGAAAACAATGTAATTATCTTTTAAAAAATAACGTACGAAAGTTTTACCGTTAAACCGTTGAACTATCCTAGTAGTAAAAGTAATGCGAATCTGGCGTGGTTGAATAGTAGATCACGGTATTGATTATTGATGCTTACGTGAGAAGTCACTCAGTTATACTCAATTATTGCTATAGTAATTGCTGCATCATATCTCTCTCATTATTGATTCAATTATTGTCACAGTATCATCTGCATAATATTTTATATTATTAAATCAATAATTGAGACGACAAAGTTATTCTTATTATTATTTGCAATATTGACAATGTCTAGAAGTTCTGTCAAGGAGAGGTTTGGTCACCTAATTGCGCGCCAATAAGGAGAAATCCTTATCTAAAGCCCCTCTTTCTCGGGAACGACATGGTTGTTAAATATTGTGAGTTATAATATTAATGATGAATAAGTTCGTGTTGATTAAAGATGAAATTGATAGTTCCATTGTGTTGGGATTATTAGTGTTAGTGGAAATCGACATTTATTTCGATAATAATTGATGTCTGGAAGTTATACTGACCAATCGGGTAATTAATCGGATAAATGAGCAATTAATTGCTATTAATTCACGTGCTTATAACTATTTGTTCACATGTGTGTACTATTGATTCACATTCATGTACTATTAGGGGAGGTGGTGCAAGATTGATAATACTTGCATGACTAAGTTAAAAATGGAGATATAGATGGAGGTACTATACTGCAATTCGTATTTTTACATGTATAGAACTATTAATTCACATGATTGAACTATTGATTCATATGATGTACTATTAGGGGAGGTGATGCAAGTTTGATAATACTTGCAGGACTAAATTAAAAATGAAGGAAAAGATGAAGGTATTATACTGTAATATTTCGAGCCCCAAAACGTGTAATTATTGAAACTATATTTTCCTATAAATAGAAGCTCATTCTTCTTTCATTCTCACCAATTCACTAAGTCTCACAAGAGCAATTATAGAGAAAGAAGCTATTGAGAGAGAATCTATAGAGAGAAAGAAGAAGAGAAGTCTGCTACCTCACTATTCTAGTATCTAGTCTTCTTCTGAGGTAAGAGATATTATTTTGTTCAGTATTCATAGGAATAATATTTTCTTCCATACTCTATAATATGTGAGTAATATTATTTCGTCTCGTATTCCTGATTATACTCTCATCTTCACTATAAGAAAAAGGCCTAACAGCGACCAAGACTATCAGCGACAGCATATCCGGTCGCTGATACTATTAATAGCGACCGACATCTGCGACCGTACTTTAAAGTAGTCGCTAATTACTATCAGCGACCGCTTACGGTCACTGAGAGGTCGCTATTACAAATTTGCCTCGTCTGATTTGGCACGAAAATGTTGGCGCCAAGGTTTTGTGCGACCACTTTATCATTAGCGATCGCGATGCGATCACCGATAAAGTCCATGTCATTAAAATCAAATGATCGCATGCGGTCACCGATCAAACTAAATGAAATCGATGTCAGTCGTCATTTACGTACGAAAGACGGAAGAAAAGAAGAAGAAGAGAGGGAGCTCAGCATAGAGAGAAGAGAGAGAAAGGGGGGAGAAGAGAAGGAGGAGAAGGAGAAGAAGCTGACCGCACCACCAGCCAGCCACCGCCTCCACCGGCCAGCCGCCACCCCCACCAAACACTGGTATGTATTTATATTGGTTAGATTAGATTAAATACTATTAAATTCTTCAAGTAGTTGTTTGATTTGGTTGGGTTTCCAAATTTTACAATTTGTATTCTTGAATGTGGTGTGTAATTGCTTTGATGTAAAGACCTAATTCTTAGTCTTGAATTTTAATGTGTAATTACTTGTGATTACATACTGTTGAATTTCTTGTGATTTAAAGCCTTTAACACTTGAATGTGGTGTGTAATATGCCCCATAGGCTTTCCTAAGTAAATTACTGGTCTTGATTCTCTTCCTCTCTCTCAGAGAGTTCCCCTATTAGTTTATTCAGGGGCTTCATCTCACATTTATAGAGGAAAATAGAAATCTACATGGGGCTTGGTTTACTCACATGTGTATAGGGCTAATACATATGTCCAGTTAAGGAAAGTTCTTGCAGAGGATTTTATGCATACCTTTGACCACAATCAATACCTATCTATACTCAAATGACTTGAATGCCTTATATAAGTGGAAATACAATTATGAATGATTAAATGGTGAGTTTTTAGTGTTTATAATTGTAGCTCTAGCGAATTAACGTATTGAGCTTGGGTTACCCAGAACGTGTATGCGTATGCTATCATTGTCATGCAATTATGTGGAAGCATGAGCAGACCATCAATCAACAATAAACAGTTGCTTGATGGAGATGACAGCCAAGTCTTTCTTTTCGAAAAAATATACACGTTAATTTATACACCTTAGTTAATTTATAACGACGATTCCCCCAAATCTTTTACTTTTTTCGTTTTAAAATTAGAGATACATTTTAACTTTTTAAATTCAGATTTATGAAAACTTCAAATTCAAAATTGATTTAATTCTATTCATATTTTAAAAACAACAAAAATAATAATATATATGATTATCTTAAATATTAGGGCTTAACTATTAGGGCTTAACCATAATCTTAAATATTAAGGCTTAACCCAAAACCTTGGTTGCAATATATGATTATACTTATACCAAATATGCTAATTGATGTTAATTAAAAAATTCATTTATAATGTATGTTTGTTAAAACTAAAATTCATGTATAATTATATATTGGTAATGTTTTGATTGATATTATATTGGTAATGTATATGGGTCTGAATTTTTTACTGCTTTAATTTGCATTCAATCGTTATTATTTTGGTCTTATTGTATTGGAAATTTGTATATTTCTCTTGGTTTGTGTCTTGGGTGCCTAGAAATGTCCATACATGCATGCCGTCGTGCATGTGGCTAGTCCATATTGTAGGGGAGACTCTGGCGATTTTTTTTAAGTATTATAAATATAAGTTTGAAAAATGTTCATAAGTATTATAAGTATAAGTTTGTAGTTGAATTTTTTTTTACCTCTTTTATTGTGAACAGTTTTAGGTTTAAAATATATAATAGCTTTTGGTTATAGGAAAGCTATGCCCATTATTGAAATAAAATGAGAAATTGAATTGTTTGAATATGCGAGTAGCTTAATTTTAATAATTCTCAGTAAATTGGGTTCTATTTATATAGAGAGCCTGGGTGTTGCTTATCAATTGGATATAAATATATTGGTGATCCACTAGAGCCTATTAAGGGGCTGTTGGAGTTGATGGGCTGGGATTAGGGCCGCGAGGCCACACGAGGCCACACCAAGCTTAGCCAAGCCTCACGGGGCCAAGCCAAGCTTGGTTGTCAGCATGGTAAGCTATTAAGCCAAAATAGGCAGTGCTAGGGAACTGTTAGTGGAACAGAGAAGGTAACTAGACACACTTGGTTAATAAAGAGACTATTTTGGCTATAATAGAAAAACAAGGGTATTTAACACTTATGTATACAAGAATAAAACTACAAAATGTTATAGAAGCTATAAATTGCTCAACCAAGTTGTGACTATCCCAAAACATAAAAGATTATAGAAAGGGACCATGAGGGGTATAATCTTAAAACATGTTAGCCAAGGCCTTAGATGGACTCTTCAATTCTTGGCATGAAGCCTTAGATGGTGGTAGTTTTCTTAAGAAGAAACATTTCAATGCATCTGAATACCAACCAAATATGTACTACTGATATAAAGCTAGCATGAATGAAATACCTTACGTATTCACTTACGATTACACATCAGTCCAAATTGCGCGATGCAGTCCAAAGCGTGTTATAATTGTGGAAAAGAAGGTAACCTTGCCCGATTTTGTCGTGTACCAAAGACAAGTCCAGCTGGGATGGAGGCATCAAAGGGTGTCCCAGACAAGACAAAACCCGTAGTTCAAGGGAGAGCGTTTGTCGTAACCTCCCAAAAAGTGAGTAATCCAAACGAGGTGATCACGGGTAAGCTAATCATAAACTCTAGCGAAGTTTATACTTTATTTGATACCGGTTCTACCCATTCTTTTATTTCTCCTACTTGCGCTCAACGTTTAAAATTGACTTCGGAGAAATTAGATTTTAATTTATCTGTTAAAACTCCGTTAGGAGAAACCTTCATTACATCCACTATTTATAAGTCTTGTTTGATTCAAATCGATAACCGTAAGTTACCTGTCGATCTTATCTCTTTGAAAATACTTGCATTTGATGTGATTTTAGGGATTGATTGGTTAACTACTCATCATGTTAAAATCGATTGTTTTTGTAAGGTTGTTAGCTTTCATATTCCTAACCAACCTATTATATGAATTCAAGCAACCAAACCACTAAAGTTAATCACTGTCATATCAAGCCATAAAGCTATTCGTTTATTGAAAAATGGATGTCAAGCTTTCTTAGCCCATGTCATGGATTTAAATAAAAATACGTCAGATTTGTATGATATTTCTATTGTTAATAAATTTCCTGACGTATTCCCTGAAGAACTTCCTGGCCTATCCCCAGAGTGTGAAATTGAATTTTGTATCGACCTTGAATCCAGCACAAAACCCATTTCCAAAGCCCCATATCGAATGGCTCCTATTGAACTTCAGGAGTTAAAAAACCAACTATAGGAATTGTTAGACATCGGTTTCATTTTGTCCTAGTACGTCTCCTTGGGGTGCTCCCTATCTATTCGTGAAGAAGAAAGATGGAAGTAAGCGACTTTATATTGATTATCGGGAGTTGAATCATGTCACCATCAAAAATAGGTACTCGTTACCTCGTATTGATGATCTATTTGACCAGTTGTAAGGCACCAAATTCTTTTCAAAGATTGATCTTCGTTCCGGATATCACCAATTGAATATAAAAACCGATGACATTCCAAAGACGGCTTTCAGAACTCGGTACGGGCATTATGAATTCCTAGTCATGTCTTTTGGATTGACTAATGCTCCTGCTGCCTTCATGGATATGATGAACTGAGTATTCAAGGAATATTTGGATCACTTTGTGGTCGTCTTTATTGATGACATCCTCATATACTCCAAAACCCGTGAAGACCATGAGCAACACTTGAGGCTGATACTCCAAAAGCTTCATGAAAATAAGCTATATGCCAAGTTGAAGAAATGCGAGTTCGCTTGAGGGAAGTTGCATTCCTTGGGCACGTGATATCAAATCATGGAATATCTGCTTGACCGCAAAGATTGAAGCAATTTAAAGTCGGAACAACCTAATTCAATGGATCAAGTACGTAGGTTTCTCAAATTAGTGGTTATTATTGGAGATTCAGAAGAGTTTTCTCGAATCGCCGCTACATTAACTCAAATTTACTCGAAATGCTAGTGGAGGTGCGCTGACTATTGCTGGGCCAACATCAACAAGTAAGTCCATAGCCAGAACCTTCAACATGATGATGCAGGACGCAGTGCAATCAAAAGATGTCGTGTCAGGTATTATCCCAATCAATGATATAAATGCATATGTATTATTTGATTCGGGTGCTACTTGCTCGTTTATATCTGATGAATTTGCTAAGAGGTTAGAAATACCTAGTGAAGAGTTGAATTTCCCTTTAAACATAGAAATTACAAATATGGAAGTGATTCCTATTAGGTTCGTATACAAGAATTGTAAGGTGAACATTAAGGGGAATGTTATGACAGTAGATTTAATCCCAATAAAACTTGGAGAGTTTGACTTAATATTGGGAATGGATTGATTATTCAATTATGGAGCAATAATTGATTGCCAAAAGAAGTGTGTAAACCTTATGACTCCGTCAAAGGTAGTTTTTCATGGTAACAAATCGTTTAGACAAATAAACTGTCTGACGATGATACATGCCAAGAAGTTATTGAGTAAAGGCTGTGTAGGGTACTTTGCTTACGTAGTCGATACTAAAATGGAGAAGGGTGTGAAAATGGAGGAGATACCAGTGGTTAGGGAATTCGTAGATGTGTTTCCGGAGGATTTACCAGGACTTTCGCCTGACAGAGAAATCAAGTTCGTGATCGACTTAGCGCCAGGAACCGCTCTGACATCGAAGGCCCCGTACAGAATGGCTCCGGTAGAGATGAAAGAACTAATGGTGCAACTGTAAGAATTATTAGATAAGAAGTACATTCAGCCAAGCGTATCACCGTGGGGAACACCTGTGTTATTCGTGAAGAAGAAGGATGGGTCAATGCGTCTTTGCATTGATTATAGGGAATTAAACAAGGTCACTATTAAGAACAAGTATCCATTGCCTAGAATAGATGACTTGTTTGATCAATTGAAAGGTGCCAGATTTTTCTTGAAAATAGATTTGAGAAGTGGGTATCACCAATTGAAGGTAAGGAAGGAGGATGTACCGAAGACGGCATTCCGAACTCGGTATGGACATTACGATTTTTTGGTGATGTCTTTTGGTTTAACAAATGCCCCTGCAGCATTCTGGTGTACTCTAAATCTCAAGAAGAACACGTGGAACACTTAGGTCTGACGTTGGAGACATTAAGAAAGGAAAAGTTGTACGCGAATTTCTCTAAATGTGAATTTTGGCTAGAACGTGTACAATTCCTTGGGCATGTAATCGATAAGGATGGAATTTCAGTGGATCCATTAAAAGTCAAAGCTGTGATAAATTGGGAACAACCAAGAACTCCATCAGAAGTGAGAAGTTTCTTGGGATTGGCAGGATATTATAGACGGTTTATTTAGGATTTTTCCAAGATTGCCACTCCGTTGACG
Organism: Panax ginseng; assembly: GCA_020205605.1. Lineage (NCBI taxonomy): Eukaryota > Viridiplantae > Streptophyta > Magnoliopsida > Apiales > Araliaceae > Panax > Panax ginseng. The sequence goes on along the minus strand of CM035131.1, from coordinate 61,608,551 downwards.
AATTTGACGAGAAAATCTATAAAATTTGTTTGGACGGAGAAATGTGAAGAGAGTTTTAAAGAATTAAAGAAGAGGCTCAGTGTGGCACCTGTGTTGTCATTACCAGATAATACAGGGAATTTTGTGGTGTATAGTGATGTTTCACACAAAGGATTGGGTTGTGTCCTTATGCAGAATGGCAAGGTTATTGCATATGCATCAAGGCAACTGAAAGACTACGAGAAAGGGTATTCGACTCATGATTTAGAGTTGGTGGCAGTTGTGTTTGCGCTGAAGATATGGAGACACTATCTCTGGAGAAAAATGTGAGATCTACACAGACCATAAAAGTCTGAAGTATATTTTCACACAGAAGGACCTGAACATGCTACAAAGAAGATGGATGGAATTGATAAAAGATTATGTTTGCGAGATCTTTTATCATCCAGGCAAAGCTAATGTGGTTGCGGATGCCTTGAGTAGGAAAGGCCGAGAGAAGTTGATGTTGTTAACCGATAAGGAGGAGCTCATTTCAGAAATGGCAAGACTAGAGTTGGAAATAAAATTTCCAAAAGAATTCGATGAAAAATTGTACCAGATACAAGCTAGTCCAACTTTAGTGGACAAAGTGAGGAATGCACAACTTCAAGATGAAGAATGCAGAAAAATAAATAAAAGCGTGGTCGAGGGTAAAGAAGTGAAGTACCAGGTCGATACTGCGGGAATGCTAAGATACGAGGGGCAAATTTGGGTTCCAGCAGTTCAGGATATTAAAGAAGAAATCTTGACGAAAGTGCATAACTCAAGATATTCGATTCATTCGGGAAGTACAAAGATGTATCAAGATTTGCAGCGACATTTTCTGTGGCCAAATATGAACAGAGACATTGCAGAATGCGTTGCAAAGTGCTTAACATGTTAGAAAGTGAAGGCCGAGCATCAACGACCAAGCGGATTACTTCAACCATTGGAAATACTGGAATGGAAATGGGAGCACATCACAATGGATTTTGTGGTAGGTCTTCCAACGACTCAGAAAGGATACGATGCGATATGGGTGATAGTGGATAGATTAATGAAATCCGCACACTTTTTGCCAATAAAGATTAGATTTAATCTTGATCAGCTGGCGAAGCTATACGTTAAAGAGATCGTCTCAAGACATGGAGTTCCAGTGTCAATTGTATCAAACAGAGATCTGAGGTTCACATCAAATTTCTGGAAGAGACTACAAGAATGCATGGGAATGCAACTGAAGATGAGTACAGCATATCATCCGCAAACCGATGGGTAAAGCAAATGAACGATCCAGACGCTTGAAGATAAGCTTAGAGCGTGTATCATGGATTTCAAAGGAAACTGGGATGATCATCTACCATTGGTGGAATTTGCATACAACAACAGTTACCATGCAAGCATTGGTATGCCGCCATACGAGGCGTTATACGGCAGGAAGTGCAGAACTCCACTATGCTGGGATGAAGTTGGTGAACGTCAACTGTTAGGCCCAAAACTGGTACAGCAGACCGCTAAAGTTATCAAACTCATCAGAGAAAGACTGGTAGCTGCTCAAGATCGACAGAAAAAGTATGTTGATCAACACAGGTGAAGTCGTGAATTTGAAGCAGGAAATTTTGTGTTCCTGAAAGTTTCTCCTTGGAAGAGGAAAATTCATTTTGGCAAGAAAGGAAAGCTCAGCCCAAGGTTTATTGGACCTTTCGAGATATTGCGAAAAGTGGGAGAAGTAGCTTATGAGGTAGCTTTACCTCAAGAGTTAGAACATGTGCACAACGTTTTTCATGTGTCGGTGTTGCGACCATATAAACCCGATTACAAACATGTGATCGAGTATGAACCGTTGCAGTTCAGTAAAGATTTGTCATATGAAGAGATTCCTATCCAGATAGTCGACATGAAAGAGCAAGTGCTCAGGAATAAAGTGATACCTTCTATGAAAGTGATATGGAGGAACCACAACGTCGAAGAGGCTACGTGGGAACTCGAAGCGGAAATGATGAAGAATTACCCTGGGTTATTTATTTAGTCTGTGTCTTCGATTCTGGGGGACAGAATCTTTGTAAGTAGGGGAGAATATGACGATTTGATTGTTTGAATTGTGATTCTAGGGACAGAATCCTTATAAGGAGGGAAGGATGTAACGATCCGAAATTTCAAATTGTAATATTAAATATTTATCGAATAACATAAATATTTATTTGATGTGTCTATTGTTGAATTGATGAAATAAATATTTTATTGATGTAATGGTTGCTAGTAAATATTTATGAATCTAAATTTATTAGATAATGTTCTAAATTAAATTAATTTATAATTTATAGAGTTATAATATGACATGAGATGTTATATTGTTGTTTTGAATTAATAATTTAAGTGGATGTGTTTAACTATTAAATAAAATTATAATAAAATTATAATTTTATGTTATTTGTTTAAATGGTATATTTAATAAATAATATAGTGTTTAATTAATTTATTGATTAATGTTGGATATGAAAATCCAAATAAATAAGATGTAATTATAAATTATAAACTAAAGTGTTTATTAAAATAAATTAAAAAGGGTTTAATTTAGTTTTTTGGCCAAACAAGGCTTAAATATATTAAGTCTTTAAATTTTAAAGGGTTTTGCCAAACAAAGCCTATGGCTTTTGGATTTTTTTTATTTTTGAATTTAAATAATATAAATAAAATAATAAATATAATATAATTATAATATATACGTTTCTTTTAGTAACTGATGTTAGTTATTAGGATTATTTAGACTATATTAGTTTTTTTTACGTTTAAGTTTTTCTATATTGGCTATACTGAGAAGAGAGAAGAGAAGAGAGCTTGACAGAGATAATTGAGAAAGGAGCTTGAGAGAATTTGAGAGAGATTGGTCTGCAATTAGCAAGGAATTCAAGCTAAGTGAAGGTATTTTTACACAACCTTAGTATTATATATATATATATATATATATATATATATATATATGTATATATAGGTTTTTACGGCAAAATTTTATTCATGTTCTGTGAATTTCATCCTTTTGAATTATTGCTAGATAATTGGGTACTTGTGATTATACATGTTTATGATGATCAGAGTTTATGTTTAAGCAAGAATTTGTATGCTAATTTCGTTCTAATAGTAGAAAATTTTGACAGTATATGTATTTTTCATATAACTTATGTAAGTATTAATGTTGATGATCTTTGTATATTAAACTGCAAATTGAGGCTTGTTTATGCTAGTTCATTAAGAAATGAGCATAACGTAATTTGAATGAAGCAATTTGTCCAAGTATAGAGATTACAGTGATGATTTTTGCAAGAGATGTCAAAAATAGAGTTTTAATATGAAAATATGGAATTTGAGAAATTAAATTAACTTAAGTTGTTGTTAAATTATTGTAATTGGTTGAATATGCTAGTAAACATGTTTGTAATAGTTTTATATCAATTGTTTGTGTTAATTTTACTATTTTCTGGGTGAAATTCGTGTTAGTTGGCTTAAGAAAAGTGTCGTAACCATGTTCTCGCAAAAATCGAATTGCAAGAATAGCGTGTGCAAGATCCTCCTTGGTGCGAGATGTCAGAAGCCAATATAAAACTGGCGCGGTCGCGCTAGTGCCCAATCTCAAACAGTGAAGTCTGCTAATTCTGCAGACTTTGGTCATTCAATGTAACTTAGCTTAATGTTAGGTTAATGTGAGAACCATGTAACAACAAGGTTAAACAGAGTCGTGTTATGTGGATTGTAAATTCAAAGTTGTAAAAATGATTTATAAGTCATGAACGTGTTATGTTATAACTTAGTTTATACAATGAAGGTTAGTTAAGTGTTGTGATGTTAACACTTGGGAATTCTGAAATGTAAATGGTAGCATAAGACTTGTGCAAAAATGATAAGTTTAGCTAGAAATGTACATGTTGTGGTATGTTAGCATATCTAATAGGTATTGTGGTTTTAAACCTATGTGTAGGTGAACGTGAGTTTAATATTATAGCTTACGCTCGAGGCAAGTTTCTAAACTTTTCTTTTTACATTGAGCAAGTTTTCTAACTCTACATTTACATTGAGCAAGTTTCTTACTTTAACCTTTCATTAATCGAATTCTTGTATTCTTAATCATTATTTGAACAAGCTAGCTATGACTTCAACTTTATTCGAACACGTTTTGAATTCTAATATTTATTGATGTATTCTAACTTGTTTATTGTTAGACAAGTTTCTTTATTGTCCTTCATGTACTATGAATGAAATTTTCTTGAATTCTAATTTTGAATGTTGAATTATCTTAGTTCATTTACTTGACACAAGCCATTCTCATAATGAGCAAGCTTTATTTTCAGCTTGCTATTACTTAATGTATATTCAAAAATTCATAGACCTAGCTTAATTTTATTCAAGTAAGGTTTATTTTCATTCAATACTTATGCTTTGTAGTTGTTTCTAAGCATGAGTTCAAGATATAGTTAGTTTGCTTACACTTATTCATTGTTCCATATTATGTTATAATTGATCAACTGTTGTGTTATTAAACACTATTGATTCAACTAGTCCTCTAGTTGATGTTCGTTAAACTTCAAATTACCCTTGAAAGCTTATCCAAACCAAACTTTCTTTGGTGCGGACTTGTACTCTAAATACTGAGATGAACAACCATATTATTATTAGGGGATAATTTACGCTTAGTGTTGAAATATTTGTGCACAATACATTGTACGAAGGGCTGATCCCCCTAAGTACGAGGAGTCCTTTTAGTCTTATGACTGTTAAAGTTGAAGTTGAAAGATTACTTGCAACTGTGGACATAGTTCATGGTCTTATGACCCTTAGTTATATATATTCCATATTTTGGATTTCAGTTTCTGATTATCATTGTTAGAGTACTATTCAGTTTTGATGAGCCTATTCATTGGCAGTTATTATTATTATTCTCCTGTTGATTCATTGTTATATCCAGTGAGCAATTGTTTTGCTCACTCTTGCATAAATATTATCATTACAGCTAAAGTTGAGAAGGTAGATGAGCCTTCAACTAGCAAAGGAAAGGGGAAAATATACAAGTGATGCAGACTTATAATTTTATTTGTTGTGATGATCATAGACTTTTAAATAATGACGTGATGTAATAATTTTATTTCCGCACTTATATGATGTTTAAAGGTTAGACAATCTGGGATGTTTTTGAAATTAATGATGTAACCCTATTTAAAGGGAGGATTATGGTTTAAATATTATTTTATTTGGGTAGATAGATATGTATGAATGGAAAGTGAACACCAAATCTTGTGGGAATGAAGTACCTAGATTTGGGGGTGTCATATAATTCGTTTCTCAATTTCATATGGATTACCACAGTAATTGTTAGCTAGGCAATTAAGCAATTAAGGGCAAACTATAACAGACAATCCAAAAATAGCTAATAAGACTAACAAGGAAGTATATTAAAGTAAATTACGCAACAAGATCCATAGTAATCTCAAAACAGAGTTTAATTCATAATTGAACTAGAATTCATGATCCACAATTGATTAAGCATTAAAAGATAAAAATAGATAAGAAAAGAATTTAGGATTGAGATAAGCAAATCTAAATTCTCTTGCTTCCAATCTGATTCCCTAATGATCTTCAAGAGCTTCAATCTTCAGTTCTAGTTTTATCTAGGGTTCCTAATCTAAGAAAGAAATTAAAGATGAATAATAAAAGAAAACTTATCTCAAGAGGGAATAATGGAGTCTTAATACTAGTTTCTCCCTCTATAAACTGTTAATATGCCCATATATATACTAATTCACGAGTCCTCCCTTACTCACGAACAAATTCGATTGATCAAATTAAATGAAAAGTCAAGTACTGAAATACAAGGACCAAAGCAAATTGCGCTACCCCCAAAAAGTTAAATGGGGCGCGATTGCCTTTGCAAATTCTCAAATAGAACCTAAGCGCGATTGTCTTGTCTGCAACCAAAACTAATTTGGGCACACAATTTACCAGATACCAGATTGTACTTTCTGCTATCTGTTGCTGCAGCATCACTCCTCCTTCCATCACTTCATCACTTATTCCTTTTAGCATCCACACATTCCTTTAAGCTTCAAATGTCACCCAGAAAGTTCCCAAACATGCAAACTGCAAAAGAAATCAAAAACACATGAAAAGCTATTAAAATGTATGAGTCTAAACAACAATTGAAGTCAATTGACATTAAGATAGGTAGATCTAAAATTACTTATCAAATACCCCCAAACTTAAATCATTGCTTGTCTTCAAGCAACAAAACAAAATTCAACGCACTAAATAAAAAGAATGCAATTTAAGCTAAAATGCTAACGAATCCAAATATCATTCAGATAGAAATTCAAGAGAGTTGCCTCAAAGAAACCTCAAAAACTTCAAACATAATATCCAACCCAGAGCAAGGAAATAAAGTATGTCATTCTGTAAATCAAAACCTGTCATCACTAATGTAGTGTATGTGTGCTTAGCAACCATTAAACTAGCTACAGAACAAATAATTCACATAATATGTTTCTTAAAGGAAAAAATATAGCTTTAACTTAAGGAAGGCAACAAACACATTAAGCTCTAACCAGGACTACACATCAACTAAGCTAAGAGTCAACAATGGGTTTAGTATGCTTTTCACACTTTCTTGCTTTTACACCTGACTGTGCAATGTCTAGTCGTCTTAGGCTTTTTAGTGATACCCATTAATGAGCTTTCAACCAACGACTCCCAAACCAGATGGCTTTAGGGCGCTAGGTGTAAAGACATCCCTTAGGGCATACTTACTCAAGTATCAAAGGCCACGGAACTAAACTAACCAAAGTGTTTATTCATATATATTTTTCTGATTTTTTTTTCTATTTTTTAAGCAATTTTAAGCAATCCTAATTGCATACCCTCTGTTTTCCCCCAAACTTAAGCTTTTGCGCAATCTTAGTCATTACTAACTGTTTACTAAACCTCTTTTATTAAAACACCAATTTCCCATTAGAAGACAATTATGTGACCATTTACTCTAAGCAAGTCATAATGGTTACTTTAGATTGCTAACCGGTTACTTCAGATTCAAACAAGTAGAGATTCACATCATGCTATAACATTAAAACTATGCCTTAGTCATCAAAACTGTTTAAAGTTCATGAAATTCCAATCTCATCATAGACCAAATGAAAATCAAACTAACTGAAAACTTGAATTCATGAAATATGAGCTATCTTCACTAAATGCAACAAATAAAGTGACATTTTGTTTAAATTCACAAAATAAACTAACAAGTTAAACTAAATGAAACCTAAAACTAAACTAGAATGCAAACATACTAAAACACAGCTATATGAACTAAACTAAACTAAAAGTTAAACTATAGATGCAACTTTATACTAATAATGCAACGCAGCCAATACCCCCAAACTTAAAAATAACAATGTCCTCATTGGAAGGTAAAGGCTAAAGAAACTTCCCTAGTTAGACTCATCATCGCCATCCTCCTCTTGCTCAGGTGGTGTGTCTGGCGGTGGATATGAAGTGGCGGACCCATATGTAGGAAACTGGACTTTTGCTCCCAACTGGCCAAATGCATCAGATAACACCCCAGAAAATTCAGTAGTAAAGGCCTGGAAATTAGTGTGCAACACATCCATCCTTCTCTCAGTGGCGGCGATATCATGTTCTCGTTCACTGTTATATTATATTAATTTTGGAGGTGCTCTTCTTCGTCAGGAGTAATGTTGTCCTCCTCTTTTCCTTCTTTTTTCTCTTCTTCATCACTTTTATACTCATCTTCTGGCAAAATGAAACCCAAGCCCCGGGGATGAGACTCTGCACCATTCCAAATACTGTACTTATGTATGGTTGTGTGATCAATGTCACACATCGGTAACTATAGAGCTTCATTATCCCAGTCAACTCCCGCAGCTAAACATAGTCGAGTGATGATTGATGCATGCGGGATTCCCCTAGAAGTACTTCCCCTCATGTATCTCAGCATGGATTGATTGATGATATGCCCGATGTCAATTGATTTCCCTTTGATTATGCCATATAATAGTATGGCTCTGTCAGTAGTGACATCTGTATGATGGCTAGTGGGGAGCACACTAGCACATATAAAACTGTACCACACTTTTGCATAACGACTTAAAGTAGTCTGCGGGAAGTGAACTTTTTTGTCTTTTCTTGCTTTAGTTGTCCACTTCATGCTCAGTTTGTATAGTTCCTTTATAAGCTTATCCAAGTTAGTTTCAAAATGCTAAGATTCTGCCCAATTTATGGCACCAGATGGGAGAGTATCTACGTGAAATAATTTGTTGATCTCTTGCTTGGTGTAGATTACTTACTTTCCTCTCACATAAGATATGCCATTTTGTGTTTCTCGAGTATTGGCATAGAACTCTCTAACAATTGACATGGGGACTACCATTGGCTTGGCTACCACTAGTGTCCAGCCATGTGCAATAATCTGGTCCTTAAGCTTCCCATCCTCTTTTCCAGGTTTAAAACCCCTCTCATACACGAACGATTTTCCTATCAAAACATCCAAATAATATGTTGGGTTGAGAGGTTTACGAATCTTGATGTGTCCAATACATCTTTGTTGCTGCCTTCGCCATCAGGATCACTGCTAGATGAACAAGATGGAGTGCAAATTCTCTTAGGTGCCATGATTTCAAAAACTTGGTCTGATGAATGTAACTAACAAATGAAACTCTAACTTCTCTCTAAACTTTGGTTAAACAAGTTGTGTGTAAATCTGAAAAACTCCCTTGACTGTGCTCAATTCAGGATTTGCACTTAGGGAAAGATGAAATTAGGGTTTATGTTGGAGAGAGATAGAGGGGTTGTAGATTTGAATATGAAGTTTTGAAGTGCTTAAAATTGATATTGAAGAGAAGTAGTAGCAGTTAGAGTTTCTATCGTGTTCGGTTTTGAGAGAAAGAGAGTCGATAGTTTAAATGTAATGAATATTATGTGTTAATCCGACTCCTTATGTTTTTTAAACAAACCAACTTCAGGCTAGGGCTCATCTGCGCTGAGTTTGACTTGGGGAAGGGCATAACTGCGTTGTGCTCTGGTCTTCAAGTTCTGGACCAGCATAAATGTAACTTGAAGACCATCAATCCTTGTGTCCCTTTGTAAGACCCCAACTTTTATGAATAAAGATGAATTTTTTATAAATATCATTTTTGAATATTATGGAGTGAATTTAATATAATGTTATAGTTGTGGGTAATATTTATAAATTTTACAAAGTACGCAAGTTGTTATATTATATTCGATTGGTCAGGGAATATTCATTTTAAAAGGGAATATTCGTACGACGACACAATCATTGGTGGACCCCACAACAGAATTATTGTCGGATTGAGAAAATGATAAAAATATTTTTTTATAAAAATAACGGTGAAAGTTTTACCGTTAACTGTTGAAACACCCGGTGTTAAAAGTACAGTCATACGCGTGGTTGCATAGTAGCACACGATATTGATTATTGATGCTTACGTGAGAAGTCACTCAATTTTGTTCAATTATTGGTACAGTAATTATTGCATAGTATCTCACGTTATTTGATTTAATTATTGTCGATATTTTTATATATTATTAATTCGATAATTGAGACGATAAAGTTATTAATATTATTATTTGCAATATTGACGATGTCTAGAAGTTCTATCAAGGAGAGGTTTGGTCACCTAATTACGCGTCAATAGGGAGAAATCCTTATTGGAAAGCCCCCTCTTTCCTAGGAACAACCTGGTTGTTAAATATTGCAAATTATAATAATGATGATAAATGTTGTTAAAAATATTGAGGGAATTTTTATGAAGTATTTGTCGTAAATTTTACTTATTATTTGGACCCCCATTTGCCCATTTTTCAAATTAATCGGTAGAAAGTTATTCATTATAAGAGGTGGATCCCACATGTGATGATGATATGTGAGGCCCACATGTGATAAAATTGTCACGGGGAGAGAGGAATGGAATTGTCTGCAAAGGAGGTTATGTATATATATATAATTATATTTTATAAGTTGTTTTTGTTATATATATATATATATATTAAGGATGTGATATATATTATGTGGGGGGTCAGGTGATATCACGAGAATGAGTCCTGTGAATTTATGTAAGGAACATGTGTTATATATATATATATATATATATATATATATATATATATATATATATATATATATATATATATATATTTTATTTAAAAGTTTTGTTTTATTAGAATATTTTATTGCGTAGTCTTTGCATAGTAAATTAAATTTTTCGAAAATCACTAGAATCTAATTCTTACGCCATAGTGACCCAATCGTGTAATCCGTGAAAAATAAATTCTAAATAGTATCCTTCCATTCTCATATAAATAGGATGCTTAGTTAGAATTGAAAATCACACCAGAATCAGAGAATTCTTCTTCTATAATATTGAGCGTATTTCTTTCGAGTTTCAGAAAGCTTTGAGTGTAGAAAATAGTGAAAGTTTTCTTCAAGAATATCCCCGCTATACCTGTTGGAATACTCTTCTTTTCAAGGTAAGGAATGTTATTTTTGTTCAATATTCACTTGAAATAATATTTTCTTCCATACTCTGTAGTATGTAAGTAATATTATTTCGTTTCAAATTTCGAATTCTATACTCGTTTTGTTAAAGTTTTAGCTTCTAAACTCCATGAAATTAGTAGAATATCCTTGATATTTGCGCTTCATCCAGTATCTTTTCATGAAAATATTATTCTGAGCATTTTTGATAAGTTTTAACTTTTTCATGCCGGAGTACTATTCACGGGATTACTATTCTCGAAGTACTATTCACGAGGTACTATTTACTCCAGTACTATTCACCTGGGATACTACTATTTACTCCAGTACTATTCACCTGGGTACTATTCATGATAAATTAATTTGTTTTCGGTCCAAATTATTTTTGGTACAATATTATTCTTGAATTTTACTCCACAAAGCAGTATCATGTTGACAATTTGGACGTTATTGATTTCTGGATAAATTAAATTATAAATCTTTAAAAATTTATCCTTGAACTTGTTTTTATTGAATTCTTATATCATTGTCATCATCCTCATGTTTATATTATGTGAAAGTCATCTGTGGCCTGTAGTGCATAGATGGACTTGGTATGATTATGACCAGGGATTATTCGGTATAATCATGACCGTAATGTTACAAATGATGTAGTAAAAGTTCTCATTGGCCCGTAGTGCATTGATGGACAGTTGTTGGCATGATCATGACCATTGATTAATACACGAATATCATTGGTCGTAGTGCATGGATAATTTGTGGTCGTGATACTAAAGAATATCCTTGGCCGTAGTGCAGGGATGATGTGGATTATTTATTAAGCTGAGTCTCAGCGATAAAAGTGATGAAAAACCTTTTAAATCATAGAAGATAGTAGATTTTATTCTCTACTTGACTCTTCTAACGGATTGCTTATTCTGCTACAGTTAAACTTGATGTTTGTTATATTTTATCAGTTTAACACTATTGAAGGCTAACGATAAATTATTCTGCATTATCTTAGTCATAATATTTCTTACTGGGCTAGTTGAGCTCACCCTTTTGCTTTCATTGTTCTCTTCAGGAAATAAACATAGCCGGGACTAGCCGGGGAACGGAGTGACGGTCCAGATGATAGCATTAGTAGTCCTCACTATTCTATGAAATAGTGTGATAATAAATGTATTGAAGACTCCATTTGAGTTGAATATTGTCTAGAAGACAATATTCGTATTAAAACTCTCAGTTTATGTTTTGTTGTATTTTACACGACAGTTGTATTATTACGTTGTATTTGAATTTTGTACCATGTATTTGGCGACTCAAGATGGGTGATGTATACCTATTTTGGGGGCATCACAGTTGGTATCAAAGCATAGGGATATGATCCCTGGCTGAGATGTGAGACAAAAACTAGGAGGGGAGAGACGGGGAATTCCTTCGCTAGTATGACCTACCTAAGTTTAATTGGTATTTAATTGATCGGTCAGAGTATAGGGATAATATGTGCTATGTCAATTAACCATTGTTTTGTGGCAGTATTTGAAAATGACATCCGAGAATGTTGAGAATAGCAATGGAGCACAGGAGACCGTTGAGTCACCACAGATGAATACCCAGGATAATATACAACAGGAAGACAATAATTCGCAGGTAAATAACAATGATCAAATGATGAACGATGGGATGTTCAGAGGCTTTATGCAATTCATGCAACATCGGTAAGTAGAGCGACTCCTCATCCCAAAATGCGTGTGGAAACACTGGTAACTCTCGGACGGTAACCGCTAAGCAGTTCAAGGAGCTGGGACCACTGGAGTTTTTTGGAGAGCCAAAACCACTTAAGGCAGAGACGTGGATAAAGCGGATCAACAAGATATTTGATGTCTTGGGATGCTCCAAGGAGCAAAAGGTTCCCCTTGCCACCTTCATGTTTCGAGCAGAGGCAGATTACTGGTGGGAATCTGTAAAGCGTACTCAACCTGCCGCACTGTAGATGACTTGGGAGAAGTTCCAAGAACTGTTCAACGACAAGTACTTTCCCGAAAGTATTCGTCACATGAAAGAGGTAGAGTTCATTAAACTGGAGCAAAACAACATGATCGTGTCACAATACGAAGCCAAGTTTGTCGAGTTGTCCCGGTTTGAATCCCACTTAGTTGATAATGAGGAGAGAATGGCGCGGATGTTTTTAAGAGGTTTGATACCCGAGATATGTCAATACCTTATCTCTCACAAACTGTGTTTGTATTCAGATGTTATAAATAGGGCTCAGTTATTGGAGCGCGATAATGAGTCAACCCAACCAAGAGAGAGCAGCCGAAAAGTCGATAATATTAGTGGTAACAGTCATCGAAGCGGTGATAACAAACGTGGAGGGAATCAACATGCCAGAAATGGTAACCACTTCGGTGGTAATCATGGCCAAGACAATAAGAATGAACATTTCAAGAAGAGGAGATTCAACAATGATGGAAAGACGTCAGCATTAGCACCCATTGTTAAGGAAGGAGAACGACCACCTATCATATGCTTTAAATGTGGAGGGGAGGGACATATCAGTCCAAACTGTAAGACCCCAACTTATTATGAATAAAATTAAATTTTCTCTATTTATTATCTTGAAATAATGAGTTAATTTGATATAATACTTTGGTTATAGGTGAAATTTGCAAATTTTACAAAATAAGCAAGTGGTTATAAAATATTCATTTTTTTCGGGGAATATTCGTTTGTTCGTGGAATATTCTTGTTGTCGGGGAATATTCGTACAACGGCGCAGCCATTCATGGGCCTCATAACAGAATAACTGTCGGACGAAGAAAACGACAAATTTGAGTTTTTATAAATAACGGCGTAGTTGTTACCGTTAACACTCTTGGAATACCCGGTGGTTAAAATACGATGTCTGGCGTGGTTGCACGCGAAGACACTGCAGATTGCATGCAGATTTTTGAATTATTGATTCTTACATAAGAAGGCACTACTCAATAATTGTTACAGTAATTACTGTTTAATATTTTATTTCATTGATTCAATAATAGATGCGCTTATATTTTATATTATTGTTGTTTCAATAATTGTCTCTGCACAGTATTTCCCACTATCAGATTAATAATTCATATTATTTGAATAATATTATTAGATAGCATTATTGGCAATGTCTAGAAAGTTTTGTTTAAGGAGAGGTTTGGTCACCTAATTGCACGCCAGTAAGGAGAAATCCTTATTAGAAAGCTCCCTCTTTCCTGGGAATGGCCTGGTTGTCATTATTATGATTCTGTAATATTATTTGTGAATAATTATTTATTGATTTATATGATAAGAAAATATTTATTTTATGTGGCTATTAATGTTGAGGTGTTTTATCAGTATTTTTGTTGGAATGAAGGTATTAAAAATCAAATTAGTGTTCTTGAGATATATTGCGTGAGTTATAATTTTTAATTTGACCGTTGGGTCATTGTGATTTTTAGATATGTTATACATATATAAGTTGAGTATATGTCCACAAATTTTGAACCATTAAAAATGAATGTATGATTTGTTATGAATTTTAAGAGGTGACTGATTCAGAAATTATGTTATAAATGATTTTTGGTGGAAATTTTTAGAATTGAGTGGGCCCCACTTTTAGTTGGTGAGAAATGTGCTCAAATTTTATTTTAAATGTGGTGGGTGGCAATAGTAGTAGGTAAAGCCATCAGGTAGCAGGTCAAGTCTGCTTCGGCGTGCTAGCAGTTTCCTATAAATAGGTGCTTAGGTTAGAATTCAAAATCACACCAAAAACATAAGCTTTCTCTCTTTCTCTCTCTATATTATCGAGCGTATTTTGTGAGTATTTAGATACTTTGAGAGTTGCTATTCAGTACAAGTTTCATTCAGTATCACAATCCGACCTTTCATTCCGAAGTACTGTTTCTTTGAGGTAAGGGATGCTATTTTCTTCGTAAATGATATTACTTTCTTCAATATCATTATGCTGAAATATTGATATAAATTTTATTGTGGAATTTCTACCTTTTTGTGTCGGGGTTACTATTCACGTATACGACACTATTCACAAATACGGCACTATTCATCGAAAAATGAAATTTTCTCTTTTTCATCCCAGATGTCTTTTATGGTTACTATCTTTGATTGTATCCATGTTTTGATCTTTATTTTTGAATTCTACTTCACACTTGATTATTATGGAGTATTATTGAATTTGGATAAACCGAAATACGAATCCCTAACATTTGTCCTTCTGTCTCACTGGATTCGTTCTCTAAAATGTTTTTCATCATCCTCAGTCCTTAATGGTGATACTTGATGAATATCTTTGGCCTGTAGTGCAAAGATGAATGATTACCTGATGAATATCTTTGGCCCGTAGTGCAAATCTATGCTTCGTAAATATGTGAAAGATCCAAACCACATTATTGCGTTAGAACCAGACGAGATAGCCGAAGATTTAACGTACGAGGAGGTACCTGTCAAGATATTAGATAGGAAAGAACATGTCCTACGAATAAAGGTGATACCATAAGTCATGGTTTTGTGGAGAACCATGCTATTGAAGAAATGACCTGGGAGTTGGAATCGAAAATGAAAGCGAGGTACCCTCACCTTTTCGAAACACCAGGTACGTACGTTAATTTCGAGGACGAAATTTCATAAGGAGGGGAGGTTGTAAGACCCCAACTTATTATGAATAAAATTAAATTTTCTCTATTTATTATCTTGAAATAATAAGGAGTTAATTTGATATAATACTTTGGTTATGGGTGAAATGTGCAAATTTTACAAAATAAGCAAGTGGTTATAAAATATTCATTTTTACCGGGGAATATTCGTTTGGTCGTGGAATATTCTTGTTGTCGGGGAATATTCATACGACGGCGCAGCCATTCGTGGGCCTCATAACAGAATAATTATCGGACGAAGAAAACGACAAGTTTGAGTTTTTATAAATAACGGCGTAGTTGTTATCGTTAACTGTGACGCCCCCAAAAATAGGTATACATCACCCATCTTGAGTTGCCAGATACATGGTACATAAATTCAAATAAAACTTAATTATACAACAGTCGTGCAAAATACGATGACATATATATTGTGAGTTTCAATACAAATATTGTAACGTATATAATATGACAATATTCATACTCAAATTAATACATGCCATATAAAGTATAGCAGCAAATATTTCAAGTCTCCAAAGGAACACGAGAAGATTTCTGTTCTCTTCATTTTACTGCGGTGCACTTTTGACGCTTTCAGGGTTGAGTTCTCATCACCCTATTGTTGTTCACCAAAATCAATTATTAAGTAACGTATAAAATATGATACACACATCTTAGGTCCTCAATACAATTATATATTGCATGTCATGCCATAGTGAGGACTACTAATGCTATCATCTGGACCGTCACTCCGTTCCCTGACTCGTCCCAGCTATATTCTCATTTCCTGAAGAGAACAATGAAAGAAAGGGTGAGCTCAACTAGCCCAATAAGAAATATTATGACTAAGATAATGCAGAATAAATTATCAATAGTCTTCAACAATGTTAAACTGATAAAATACAATAGACATCAAGTTTAACTGCAGCGGAATAAGTAATCCATTAGAAAAAAAATCAAGTAGAGCATGATATCTACTATCTTCTATGATTTAAAATGTTTTCATCAATTTTTATCGATGAGACTCAGCTTAATAAATAAACAACATCATCAAGTTATCCCTGCACTACGTGCCAAGGATATTCATTAAATCATCAATGGTCATGACTATACCGAATAATTCCTGGTTATAATCATACCAAAAACTGTCCATCAATGCACTACAGGCCACTGAGGACTTTTACCACATCGTTTATAACATTACAGGTCATGATTATACCGAATGATCCCTGGTTATAATCATACCAAGTGCAGAGAAAGTCCATCTCTGCACGTAAGCCAAAGATATACAACTATAAAACCAATAATTAATAGTCCATCTTTGCACGTAAGCCAAAGATATACAATTCAATAATCAACAGTTTATCTTTACACGTAAACCAAATATCACCATATAAGCATGAGGATGATGACAATGATATAAGCATTAATCAAACAAAGATAAATATTAAAGACTTTAAATTTATCCAAATATTATCAATCACTTAATAAACTCATAATCTAATATTATTAATATTATAACAATATTTTAATCACTTCTTAAACTTATAAATAATTTATTTCAATTGTTTATACTTTACCAAATAATGCATTTAATCATTCAAAAATGCCATACTAATAAGATTTCATCACCAATGATCAATTTCCTTATCAAAAATCTGCATATACCCTATATAGGATTCCCAAGCCATAAAATCCTATTTTCCAATTTTGTTACTTCACATAACATATTTAACTCATTTACTCATAACTAGATTATTTTCATGAAAAATACCAAATCAGTCCCAAAAATATTTCTTTTCTGGGATGTAGCAGAATATAGTCTCATATTGAACATATATTTTTCTCGGAATTTTTAAAATTCATTTACTATTTTTCAAAAATCAATTTCTAATTAATTCCTTAAGAAATTAGCTACCTCAAGTTTAACTCCAAAAATTCCCAAATCTTGGCAGGATCTTACACATGTTAACGTGATCTTCCAGTTTAAATTTCATGGTCATCGGAGTTATAGAACTCCGGCTATAGCATTTTTCGTTGGAAAAACCTAAATATTGAAATAGTCATAACTTGCTCATTTTAAGTCGGAATGAGCTCATTTTTGGACAGGAGGTACTTTATATCATATATTTCCATGTTTGAAAAGGCCAGAATTTTTCTCATAAATTAAGTGGCCGAAACAGGCCTTTTAAACTTCTGGGCAGTAGCCTTTTCATAATTTGCAGCTTTTGACTCCTTTGCTAAAATCAGTCCACACAAAAGTTTACAACACCTTTTACAGTGATTCCACTTGGATAAGTTAGAAAACTCATAGATCTAACTCTAGAACTTGACCACACTCAAAAATTCAAAATATAATAGGCGATATGGTCAATTGAATTTCATGTTCTATTTCACCAAAATCTGATTTTCAGCCCTTTGTGATTTCTAAGAAACTTTCATTTTTTCACATAATAACCAGCAGAACTTACCATGAAAATGACATAATAATTCAATAAAACAAGTTCAAGAATAAATTTTAAAGATTTATAAGTTAATTTATCCTGAACTCAATAATGTCCAAATTATCAACATGATACTGCTTTGTGGAGTAAAATTCAAGAATGCTCAGAAGAATATTTCTATGAAAAGATACTGGATGAAGTGCAAATATCAAGGATATTCTACTAATTTTATGGAGTATAGAAGCCAAAATTTTAACTAAATGAGTATCATAGAATATATGAAACTGCAATGGATTTTCACCCGCCATGCGGTAATCCACGTAGATAGGTCATTTCCACAATTTAATAAGAAACGAATACAAAGGGTCATTCACCATGCATGTGATAATCCACATAGATAGGTTATTCCAACAGAATAATAAAGAATGGAATAACAGAAGGATTCACCATGCGTGCGATAGCTACGCATGATGTGTTATTCCCAACAGAATAATAAAGAAGAATGGAACCAGTCCCAAGAAATACACGTATAGGATATTCTGACAGAAGAATAAATAATGGAACTAGGTCCGACGTAAATGCACAGACAGGATATTCTGACAGAATAATAAATAATGGAACTAGGTCCGGCATAAACGCATAGACAGGATATTCCGATAGAATAATAAAGAATGGAATAACAATGGAAATCACCATGCATGCGATGAATAATCAAGCATGGAGATAGGTTATTCCAATGTAATAATAAAAAATGGAACTGTGTCCCATGTGAACGCATATGGATATTCTACGACGAATAATAATGAACGGAATAATAGAAGATTTTCGCCATGTACGCGGTACTTCGCATAAACAGGTTATTCCAACATAATAATAAAGAATGGAATAACGAAAGAATTTCACCATGTATGCGGTATTGATAATGAGTTATTCCAATGAAATAATAAAGAATGGAATAACAGAAGAATTTCACCATGTATGCGGTACTTCGCATAACAGGTTATTCCAATATAATAAGAAAGAATGGAATAACAGAAGTTCTCTTCATGAATAAGAAAGAAATAATACCCCTTACGAGTACAACAAATAATATCCCTTACCTTAGAAGAAAACTAGATACTGGAATAGTGAGGTAGCAGACTTCTCTTCTTCTTTCTCTCTATAGATTTTCTCTCTATAGCTTCTCTCTATAATTTCTCTCTATAATTTCTCTCTCTAGAGTTTCAGTGAAATCGTAAGAAATAATGAAGGAATGAGCTTCTATTTATAGGAGAATGGACTGAATAGTAACTAATTTATGAACGGTCCAGGTTAATTTACTTTTAAACAGACGGTCTAGATTGGTTTACTAATAAAACAAAATCTTTTAAATAAAATATAATATATTCTATTTATAATCTAATAAAACGAATAACTTTATAAAAGTATTATGTTTTATATAAAAAGATTTTATTATGCAAACACTATGCAGGCACTATGCAAACACTATGCATAATAAAATATAATATATTCTAATTATTGTCAAATAAAACAAATAACTTTATAAAAGTATTCTTTTTTATATAAAAAGATTTTACTATGCAAAACACTATGCATAATAAAATATATTATATTCTAATTATTGTCTAATAAAACAAATAACTTTATAAAAGTATTTTGTTTTATATAAAAAGCTTTTCTGTTTTATTACATTAATAATACTAATAAAACAAACTTCATCATCATTATCATAATTCACATTATTAATCGACTGTGTCGCTTCTCGGGAAGAGGGGCTTTCCAATAAGGATTTCTCCCTATCATGCCGCATTGATTAGGTGACCAAACCTCTCCTTGGCAGAACTTCTAGACATCGTTAATATTATAAATAATAACATTAATAACTTTGTTATCTCCATTATTGATTTAATAATATATAAAATATCGACAATAATTAAATCAAATAACGTGAGATACTATGCAGCAATTACTATTGCAATAATTGAACAAAACTGAATGACTTCTCACGTAAGCATCAATAATAAATACCGTGTGCTACTATGCAATCATGCGTATTACTGTACTTTTACTACCAAGTAGTTCAACAGTATTAACAGTAAAACTTCCGCCGTTATTTTCATAAATTTTTTTTGTCATTTTTCTCAATCCGACAATAATTTCGTTGTGGGGTCCACGAATGATTGTGCCGTTGTACGAATATTCCCTGTTAAAATGAATATTCCTTGACCAATCAAATATAATACAACAACTTGCATACTTTGGAAAATTTATAAATACTATCCACAACTATAACATTATCTCAAATTCACACCATAATATAAAAAAAAATATTTCGAGAAAATTAAATCTTTATTCGTAAAATTTGGGATTTTACATTAACACTGTTGGAATACCCGGTGGTTAAAATACAGTAATACGCATGGTTGCACAATAGCACATGGTATTGCACAGTATTTTTGAATTATTGATTCTTACATAAGAAGGCACTACTCAATAATTGTTACAGTAATTACTGTTCAATATTTTATTTCATTGATTCAATAATTATTGCGTTGATATTTTATATTATTGTTGTTTCAATAATTGTCTCTGCACAGTATTTCCCATTATCAAATTAATAATTCATATTATTTGAATAATATTATTAGATAGCATTATTGGCAATGTCTAGAAAGTTCTGTCTAAGGAGAGGTTTGGTCACCTAATCATGCTACCAATAAGGAGAAATCCTTATTGAAAGCCCCTCTTCCCGAAACTACTTATTGTCATTATTGTGATTCTGTAATATTATTTATGAATAATTATTTATTGATTTATATGATAAGGAAATATTTATTTTATGAGGCTATTAATGTTGAGGTGTTTTATCAGTATTTTTGTCGGAATGGAGGTATTAAAAATTAAATCAGTGTTCTTGAGATATATTGCATGAGTTATAATTTTTAATTTGACCGTTAGGTCGTTGTAATTTTTAGATATGTTATACATATATAAGTTGAGTATATGTCCACAAATTTTGAACCGTTAAAAATGAATGTATGATTTGTTATGAATTTTAAGAGGTGACTGATTCAGATATTATGTTATAAATGATTTTTGGTGGAAAATTCTAGAATTAAGTGGACCCCACTTTTGGTTGGTGAGAAATGTGCTCAAATTTTATTTCAAATGTGGTTGGTGGCAATAGTAGCATGTAAAGCCATCAGGTAGCAGGTCAAGTCTGCTTCGGCGTGCTAGCATTTTCCTATAAATAGGTGCTTAGGTTAGAATTCAAAATCACACTAGAAACATAAGCTTTCTCTCTTTCTCTCTCTATATTATCGAGCATATTTTGTGAGTATTTAGATACTTTGAGAGTTGGTATTCAGTACAAGTTTCATTCAGTATCACAATCCGACCTTTCATTTCGAAGTACTATTTCTTTGAGGTAAGGAATGTTATTTTCTTCGTAAATGATATTACTTTCTTCAATATCATTATGCTGAAATATTGATATAATTTTATTATGGAATTTCTACCTTTTTGTGTCGGGGTTACTATTCACGTATACGGCACTATTCACAAATACGACACTATTCACCGAAAAATGAAATTTTCTCTTTTTCATCCCATATGTCTTTTATGGTTACTATCTTTGATTGTATCCATGTTTTGATCTTTATTTTTGAATTCTACTTCACACTTGATTATTATGGAGTATTATTGAATTTAAATAAACCGAAATACGAATCCCTAACATTTGTCCTTCTGTCTCACTAGATTCGTTCTCTAAAATGTTTTTCATCCTTAGTCCTTAATAGTGATACTTGATGAATATCTTTGGCCTGTAGTGCATAGATGAATGATTACCTGATGAATATCTTTGGCCCGTAGTGCAAAGATGAACAGGTGTTGAGATGAACATGACCAACTGGTGATACAAATGAATATCTTTGGCCCGTAGTGTAAAGATGAATATTTGATTCGAGATGTATATTGATTGATGTTACAGGGATAAAATATTGATGATGGACTTTTAAATTCATAGATGATAGTAGATTTCATTCTCTACTTAACTCTGCTAATGAATTATTGTTTCCGCTGCAGTTGTTGATCTAAAACTTGTTGTCTATTAGTCATAATATTCTTTACTGGGCTAGTTGAGCTCACCCTTTTTCTTTTTGTTCCATTTTTCTTCTCAGGAGGTGAGAATTTAGCAAGGACTAGCCGGGGTATGGAGTGATGATTCAAGATAGCTATTTTAGTAGTCCTCACTATTTTGTAAAATAGTGCATCAATAATTGTAATGAGGACTTTATTTGAGTGTTGATATTGTCTAGAAGACAATATTTATATTTAAACTCGCAGTATGTGTTGTCGTATTTTGCACGACAATTGTAATAATAAAGTTGTAGTTGTTTTCTGTACCATGTATTTGGCGACTCAGAATGGGTGATGTATACCTATTTTGGGGGCGTCACACAAACTGTGCGCAGCAGTCCAAAATATGTTACAATTGTGGAAGAGAAGGTCACCTAGCTCGATTTTGTCATTTAGGGAAGGCAAGTCCAGCTGGGATGGAGGCACCGAAGGCCGTTCCAGAAAAGTCAAAACCAGTAGTTCGAGGGAGAGCGTTTGTCGTGACCTCCCAGAAAGTAAGGAACCCGAACGAGGTTATCACGGGTAAGCTTATCATAAACTCTAGCGAAATCTATACCTTATTTGATACCAGTTCTACCCATTCTTTTATTTCTCCTACTTGCGTTCAACGTTTAAATTTGATTCCGGAGAAATTAGACTTTAACTTGTTTGGTTCAAATCGGTACCCTCACATTACCTGTCGATCTTATTTCATTGAAAATACTTGCATCTGACGTAATTCTAGGGATTGATCGGTTAACTACTCATCATGCAAAAATTGATTGTTTTCGTAAGGTTATTAGCTTTCATATTCCTAACCAACCTATTATGCGAATTCAAGTAACTAAACCATTAAAATCAATCACTGTCATCTCAAGCCATAAAGTTATTTCTTTATTAAAAAACGGATGTCAAGCTTTCTTAGCTCATGTCACGGATTTAAACAAAATACGTCAGTTTTGAATGATATTTCTATTGTTAATAAATTTCCTGACGTATTCCCTGAAGAACTTCTTGGCCTACCCCCAGAGCGAGAAATTGAATTTTGTATCGACCTTGAACCCGGTACAAAACCCATTTCCAAAGCCCCATATCGAATGGCTCCTATTGAACTTCAGGAGTTAAAGACCCAACTGCAGGAATTATTAGACATCAGTTTCATTCGTCCTAGTACGTCTCCTTGGGGTTCTCCTATTCTATTCGTGAAGAAGAAAGATGGGAGTATGTGACTTTGTATAGATTATCGGGAGTTGAACCATGTTACTGTTAAAAATAGGTACCCGTTACCTCGTATTGATGAGTTATTTGACCAGTTGCAAGGCGCCAAATTCTTTTCAAAGATTGATCTTCGTTCCGGATATCACCAATTGAAGATTAAAACTGATGATATTCCAAAGACGGCTTTCAGAACTCAGTACGGGCATTATGAATTCCTAGTCATGTCTTTTGGATTTACAAGTTGAAGAAATGCAAGTTCTGGCTTGGGGAAGTAGCATTCCTTGGGCACGTGATATCAAATCACGGAATATCTGTTGACCTAGCGAAGATTGAAGCAATTCAAAGTTGGGAGCAACCTAAATCAGTAATCGAAGTACGTAACTTTCTGGGCTTAGCTGGTTATTATCGGAGATTCGTGGAAGGATTTTCTCAAATCGCTACTCCATTAACTCAGCTGACTCGAAAAGATACAAAATTTGGTTGGAGCGAGGAATCTGAGAAGAGTTTTCAAGAACTCAAGAGGAGACTCATTTCAGCACCTATTCTATACCATCTGGCTTGGAGGGATTTGTCATCTACAGTTATGCTTCGGGCAAAGGGTTAAGATGTGCTCTCATCCAACATGGGAAATTCATAGCCTATGCCTCTCGACAACTCAAAGAATATGAGAGGAATTATCCTATTCATGATCTAGAGTTGGCAGCTGTTGTCTTCGCACTTAAAATTTGGAGGCATTACCTGTATGTAGAGAAGGTGGAGATCTATACGGATCATAAAATCCTCAAATATTTCTTCACTCAAAAGGAGCTCAACATGCGACAATGACGTTGGCTCGAACTATTGAAAGATTATGATCATACCATTCAATACCACCCTGAAAAAGCAAACGTGGTAGCTGACGCATTGAGTAGAAGATTATATGTGGGTACGAGTGCGATATTGTCAACGCAAAGGCCTATCTTGTATGACTTACAAAGGATGGAGATAGAGTTAAAGACTCCAGGGACCCACGTGATGATGGCAAATATATGAGTAGAACCGACTTTAATCTATAAAGTTAAGGCTGCTCAAGCTATAGACCTAGAGTTGATGCGTATGAGGAAGAAAGTACAAGAAGGTGCTATTTCGGAAGCAAAAATCGATGAAGAAGGAATACTTAGAGTCAACTCCAGACTTTGTGTTCCTAACGACCCTGATTTAAAGTATAAAATAATGATGGAGGCGCACAACACACCGTTTGTAATCCATCCTGGGAGTACCAAAATGTATTGTGATCTTTGACATACATTTTGGTGGAGCAATATGAAGAGAGAGATAACAAGGTTTATCTCAAGGTGTCTAACTTGTCAACGAGTCAAGGCGGAGCATCAAGTGCCAAAAGGTCCATTGCAACCACTTGAAATTCCAGAATGGAAGTGGGAGCACATTACCATGGATTTCAAGCATCGGTCTTCCCAAGGTTTCTCAAGGCATAGATGTAATTTGGGTCATTGTTGATAGATTGACCAAGTCTGCTCATTTCTTACCTATATGAGAAACTTATACACATGAACGTCTTGCTCGTATGTACATAAATGAGATTATAAGACTGGATGGTATGCCAGTATCCATAGTTTCTAATTCAGACCCAAGATTCACTTCAAGATTTTGGGTTAGTTTGCAAAAAGCTATGGGCATGGATTTACAATTTAGTTAGGCTTATCATCCTCAAACAGACGAGCAGTTAGAGAGGACTATTAAAACTCTTGAAGATCTATTAAGACTCTGTGTCCTTGACTTCAAGGAAAGTTGGGACAAGTTCTTACCATTGGTGGATTTTTCCTACAACAACAGTTATCAAGCAAGTATTGGCATGGCTCCATTCGAGGCGTTGTAAGGAAGAAAGTGTCATTCTCCAGTATGCTGGGATGAGGTGAGTGAAGCAACATTGTTGGGACCGAAGTTGGTACGTATGACTACAGAAAAGATTCAAACAATCCGACAACGTATAAAAACCTCACAAGATCTACAAAAGAGTTATGCTGATCTTCATCGAAAAGACGTGAAATTCAATATTGGAGATCATGTGTTGTTACGTGTTGCTCTATGGAAAGGAGTTACGAGATTTGGAAAGAGAGGAAAGTTCAATCCTCGATTCATTGGCCCATTTTTAATCCTCGATTGAGTAGGAACTGTGACCTATAAACTCGTTTTACCACCAAGTATGTCTCGTGTTCATAACGTTTTTCATATATCTATGTTACGTAAATATGTGGAAGACCCAAACCACATTATTGAGTTAGAACCGGACGAAATAGTGGAAGATTTAACGTATGAAGAGGTTCTTGTTAAAATCTTGGATAAGAAGGAACATATTTTACGCTCCAAGGTTATACCTCAAGTCAAAGTTTTGTGGAGAAACCACATGTTGAGGAAATGACTTGGGAGTTGGAATCTGAAATGAAATCAAGGTAACCTCACCTATTTATCGTACCAGGTATGTACCCTAATTTCGAGGGCAAAATTTCATAAGAAAGGGGGGGAGGTTGTAAGACCCCAACTTTTATGAATAAAGATGAATTTTTTATAAATATCATTTTTGAATATTATGGAGTGAATTTAATATAATGTTATAGTTGTGGGTAATATTTATAAATTTTGCAAAGTACACAAGTTGTTATATTATATTCGATTGGTCAGGGAATATTCGTACGACGGCACAATCATTGGTGGACCCCACAACAGAATTATTGTCGGATTGAGAAAACGATAAAAATATTTTTTTTATAAAAATAATGGCGAAAGTTTTACCGTTAACTGTTGAAACACCTGGTGTTAAAAATATAGTAATACGCGTGGTTGTATAGTACCACACAATATTGATTATTGATGTTTACGTGAGAAGTCACTCAATTTTGTTCAATTATTGCTACAGTAATTGTTGCATAGTATCTCACGTTATTTGATTCAATTATTGTCGATATTTTTATATATTATTAATTCGATAATTGAGACAACAAAGTTATTAATATTATTATTTGTAATATTGACGATGTCTAGAAGTTCTGTCAAGGAGAGGTTTGGTCACCTAATTGCGTGTCAATAGGGAGAAATCCTTATTGGAAAGCCCCCTCTTTCCTGGGAACAACCTGGTTGTTAAATATTGCAAATTACAATAATGATGATAAATATTGTTAAAAATATTGAGGGAGTTTTTATGAAGTATTTGTCGTAAATTTTACTTATTATTTGGACCCCCATTTGCCCATTTTTTAAATTAATCGGTAGAAAGTTATTCATTATAAGAGGTGGAGCCCACATGCGATGATGACATGTGAGGCCCACATGTGATAAAATTGTCACGGGGGGAGAGGAATGGAATTGCCTGCAAAGGAGGTTATGTATATATATAATTATATTTTATAAGTTTTTTTTGTTTTATATATATTAAGGATGTGATATATATTATGTGGGGGGTCAGGTGATATCACAAGAATGAGTCCCGTGAATTTATGTAAGGAACATGTGTTATATATATATATATTATATTATATTTTATTTAAAAGTTTTTGTTTTATTAGAATATTTTATTGCGTAGTGCTGCATAGTAAATTAAATTTTTCAGAAAATCAGCCGAACGAATTTGGCGCCCGTGACCCACTATGCAATCCGTGAAAAATAAATTCTAAATAGTATCCTTTCATTCTCTTATAAATAGGATGCTTAGTTAGAATTGAAAATTACACCAGAATCAGAGAATTCTTCTTCTACAATATTGAGCGTATTTCTTTCGAGTTTGAGAAAGCTTTAAGCGTAGAAAATAGTGAAAGTTTTCTTCAAGAATATCCCTGCTATACCTTTTGGAATACTCTTCTTTTCAAGGTAAGGAATGTTATTTTTGTTCAATATTCACTTGAAATAATATTTTCTTCCATACTCTGTAGTATGTAAGTAATATTATTTCGTTCAGATTTCAAATTCTATACTCGTTTTGTTAAAGTTTTGGCTTCTAAACTCCATGAAATTAGTAGAATATCCTTGATATTTGCGCTTCAACCAGTATCTTTTCATGGAAATATTATTATGAACATTTTTCATAAGTTTTAACTTTTTCATGTCGGAGTACTATTCATGGGATTACTATTCCCGAAGTACTATTCATGGGATACTATTCACTCGAGTACTATTCACCCGAGGTACTATTCATGATAAAAATTGATTCATTTTTGGTCCGAATTATTTTTTGTACAATATTATTCTTGAATTTTACTCCACAAAGCAGTATCATGTTGACAATTTAGACGTTATTGATTTCTGGATAAATTAAATTATAAATCTTTAAAAATTTATCCTTGAACTTGTTTTATTGAATTCT
Organism: Panax ginseng; assembly: GCA_020205605.1. NCBI lineage: Eukaryota > Viridiplantae > Streptophyta > Magnoliopsida > Apiales > Araliaceae > Panax > Panax ginseng. The sequence goes on along the minus strand of CM035131.1, from coordinate 61,581,227 downwards.
TATATCACTGTCATCGTCCTCATGTTTATATTATGTTGAAAGTCATCTGTGGCCTGTAGTGCATAGATGGACTTGGTATGATTATGACCAAGAATTATTCGATATAATCATGACCGTAATGTTACAAATGATGTAGTAAAAGTCCTTATTGGCCCGTAGTGCATTGATGGACAGTTGTTGGCAGGATCATGACCATTGATTAATACACGAATATCTTTGGTCGTAGTGCATGGATAATTTGTGGTCGTGATACTAAAGAATATCCTTGGCCGTAGTGCAGGGATGATGTGGATTATTTATTAAACTGAGTCTCAGCGATAAAAGTGATGAAAATCCTTTTAAATCATTGAAGATAGTAGATTTTATTCTCTACTTGACTCTTCTAATGGATTGCTTGTTCTGCTGCAGTTAAACTTGATGTCTGTTATATTTTATCAGTTTAACACTGTTGAAGGCTAACGATAAATTATTCTGCATTATCTTAGTCATAATATTTCTTACTGGGCTAGTTGAGCTCACCCTTTTGCTTTCATTGTTCTCTTCAGGAAATGAGAACGTAGTCGGGACTAGTCAGAGAACGGAGTGACGGTCCAGATAATGGCATTAATAGTCCTCACTATTCTATGAAATAGTATGATAATAAATGTATTGAGGACTCCATTTGAGTTGAATACTGTCTAGAAGACAATATTCGTATTAAAACTCTCAGTTTATGTTTTGTCGTATTTTACACAACAGTTATATTATTAAGTTGTATTTGAATTTTGTACCATGTATTTGGCGACTTAAGATGGGTGATGTATACCTATTTTGGGGGCGTCACACCCTTGGCTGAGTCATACTCGAATATGACCATTGATAATTGCATCCAACCATGGTACCTGAAAAGAGAGAAAAATAAGAAGAGAATTAAATAAAAATAAAAAAATGTTTAAATTAAGACTAATTTGATTGAAGCTAATATTGGCAAAAATTATTAAACTAATTTCCCGGTAATGGAGCCACATATCAATAAGCTATGTGATTATACATATTATACTTAAAGGAAATGGACTAAAAGCAAGGTTTTATTACCTTTCTTCTTTGTTTTTCTTCCTTATTGGCAAAGCTTGCAAAGTGATAATTTTTCTATTCCTTTTCTCCTTCCTAATCCAAATACCCTCTCATTCTCTCTCAATATATAAAGAGTTTCTTCTCTTAGTTTTTGAATTGGTGAAGAATGAATGAATTATGCTTGCATATATAAAATTTGCAAGACTTGGGGTATTTTGGTCATTTTCCATATAATATCTTGGTTTATTACCCTTTTACCCTAGCATATTCTTGGCATATTTCTTTCTTAACTCTTAAGTCTCCTTAACCTAAGCACACCTAACTAATCATGGTTAAATGTTAACTAATGTGGTTAGTAGGTGGGAAAGGTAAATGATTAGTTAGAGTTTGGTTAGCCTAACCTAATCATCCTCACTTATTTTGGTTAACTTTAACTTTTGTAATCCTATCGTATAATTTTTGTATTTACGTGTATTATACTTCGTATTATTTTTGTATTATACGTCGTATTATTGTCGTATTATACTCGTATAATAATATATATTATACTCATATCTTTCTCATATTCTTCTCGTATAATAATTCATATTATACTTAATTAACTTTAAAAATTCATCATAGAGGCTAAAAACTGCATTTTTCGTTTCTAAATTTTATTGGATATTCCGTCTTTCCTCATCATATTAACGTTTACGAGTTGTTTGAAAAATAATCTTCTCGTATAATAATTCGTATTATACTTAACTAACTTTCAAAATTCATTACACACGTAAAAAACTATGTTTTTTGTTTCCAAATTTTATCGGATATTCCGTCTTTCCTCGTCATATTAATATTTATGCGTTTTTTAAAAAAATTGAAAATTTACAAAAGCTTTTTAGGGTGAATAGTGTTTTTACGTCTTTTTCTTTGAAAATTTTTATTTCTTTATACGAATTTGAAACCATCACGCCCCTAAACCTGGTCTATCTGCAAATCCGACTTCGGTGCATCATGAGTACTTCTCATTCCATACATGCATCCAAATATCGTTAAGAGATAATTTAAAACTCCAAATATAACAATTTATTCTTCAAATCCCAGATTCTATTACCTTAAAATCTTCTTTATATTACAAATAATAATAATTACATTATTCTTTAAATTACAAGAGTGACTTTTAATCTGCTACAACAGATACATACAAGTTTAACTAATTACATTTACAAGACTCGACTTGATCTTCCCTTCAATATTCACGTTCATCCATATAATGAATATCACTTCACAAGGTCACCTATCAGCTTGACCTTCACAGGATTCTTCAGTTTCATCTAACTTTACTAAAAATGTTTTTATTTTAAAAGCAAGTATGAGCATTCAATTTCTCAGAAAGTTCTAGCAGTTGAATAACAACAAAATCAAGAATTAAATATTCTGTTCTTATAAATTTCAATACCTAAACAAGAATTATGAAGTAACATGAATAATAAGAATAATTCTGAATCCTATCATTTTAAAACATCAATAATAGTCATCTCTACTTAACACATTTCATTTAACACTTCTACGACTTACTCATTCTACACAATTATATATGTGAAAAGAATCACCTTTTCAGCATACATATACACAAACCTAATACTCAGCACAAATCGAGTGTTTAATAGTTATCAATATAGTAAGCTGAGTGGCTCCCCTCCAAAAACTAATGAATTAGTTTTTCGTCTCGTCTATACTGTCTCTCATAATGAGTTAGATCAGTTCTAGTTCATCTTAAGCCTTTGCCCATAACAAAGGAGTCGTTTAACTCAGACACTACACATCAAAAATTAAAGAGTACAATTATACAACAACTTAAATTAATTTAACTTACCATCCTTTCCTTTGTCTTGTTGAAAAAATCAACATGGACTCATTCTTTATACATCTCATGTCTAAGCAGAACTCTTACAAATTTAACAGTTCAATTATAGAACATTTCATTTCAAAATCACATAAGTGCAAATAATTGGCACATAGTACAATCCATGATACACATCTTGCAGAAATATAACACATTTGCACATAGAATATAACTTTCTCAAGTACAACATTTGAGTAAGCTAAAGAAACTAGCATTAATTTAGAATATGAATGAAGTTAGAAAACTTACCTTAAGCACTGCTTACAGTTTACGTTATACTACTCTTCAAAATCCCTATATATCATATAAGGATAACACATACCAATTAGTCATACATTTGACTTACGCATTGATTTAGATTAACTTTAGTTCTTATGGTTTTCATTTTATAACCTACATTCACGCAACCAAACTTTCTTTATCAGCTTTCGGTGTTACCACATTTAGAGATGTCATAATCCTTATTATCATCATCTATGATAGCTTTACATTGCTTCTAGTTCATATCTTATAATATGTAGTTTATTTGACTCTGAACACTTTAAAAGTTATTAAATTAACTCGGCTTCTCGATGTTTATATATCCTTCAACAACTTTATTACTCTACGATCAAACCATACACTCGTGTGTATGCTAATCATACTTATCTTATGCGTACACTAAACGTCTTTGTCGGTTTAAGTGTTTTACTGCTTATGTTATTCATCTTTTAAAATCACGTTCAGTCTTTACTTAGAGTTCTAAGCACCCACATTAGTGATACATTAAGTGAACTTTGTGTTCATAATCGTTATGTATAACTTCCCTAGAAATGTCTTCTCTTACACGTATATTAAACATTTACATCCCTTAACGTGTTTCACGTTGTTCGCATTTTATGATTTAAACCATACACCCTACTTTTATTTTACATTTTGCGTTCCAGGTATAAAGAAAACATTTTGATCCCTCGACTTTAGCTTTAATATATATGTCTATTAATCCAGATAGTTTCAACCGTCTTCTTTAGCTACAAAACCTACTATAAGTGATGTCATACTAATCTAGACAGTAAAAATCGTATGTTTTAGTTCAAAACTTCCTAGACCTGAAGCCAAAAATGGGTTGTCTTTCCTTAACAACGTACTCACTTTGCAACGTTATTGAAACGAGTAGGTTCTTGAGCCATATACTAGCTCGTAACATCCTTTAAAAATTCTCCCAAACGAACCAAAATAATGGTTCAAAAGTCCCTTGTTGGAATGTTTTTCTTAACTTAGCGTTCTTAATGTTTTTCACTCGTTCGTCCGTAACATATGTAGACACTCGAAATTTTTCTTTCTTGTTACTAACCATGCAAGAGGGCAGAATCGTCTTTTATCTTCCAGAGACAAACCTAGAAGTCAAGTCATAAAATCCAACCCTGGAGACAACCCCAGGATGCCAAATCCAAGCCTCGGAGACAACCCCAGGAGATCAAAATCCAACCCCCGGTGATAGCCCCAGGAGACCAAGTCAAGTTATCAAATTAAGCCCCGGAGACAACCCCAGGAGATCAAATCCAAGTCTCGGATACAACACTGGAAGATCAAATCCAAGTCCTAGAGACAACCACGGGAAATTAAATCCAAAACCCGGAGACAACCCCGGGAGATCAAATTCAATCCCGACAAAAACCCTGGGAAACATCAAACCAACCTCAGAGACAACCCTGAGGACTGTCAAAAGTTAACAGCAGTCAAATCTCAAAGATAACCCTGAGAAAAAATGGCTACAACTGAATCAAGCCCGGTATCAACCTGGGAGGGGCGAAATAGTAATTTTGTCAACTCAACATCAATTTAGCCTAAATCACTACAAAGGAAGTCATGCCGAACCATAACATCAATCCCGAGTGAAAATAGCACAAGGCAGCTTAACGGATGGACTGCGAAGACTTGAAGATCTAGTCATGGACCCATCTTTTCAGATTCAAAAAATGTCAAATCTATTGTCATTGTGTAGCTCTCGTCAAGGGCTTTCCAGAAAGGTATAACATGCCTCCATCGGATTCCCGAATTAAAAGTTATGAAGGTTCGAGCGGACAACACATTGGCCCTGGTGCACATACTTCGCGATAACATGACCCACGGGGCCTGGGTCAACACCCAAAATATAACACAACTAATACATTATTACAACACCCATCCTGAGTATACAACACCCAAAATACGAAAAAAACTACATGGTACAAATAGGTACAGAAATATATGGTACAACACCCAAAATAGGTATACAACACCCATTTGAGTCACCAAATACATGGTGCAGAAAGAAAACTATAACTTCATTATTACAATTGTCGTGCAAAATACGACAACACATACTGTGAGTTTAAATACAAATATTGTCTTCTAGACAATATCCACACTCAAATAAGTCCTCATTACAATTATTGATGCACTATTTTACAAAAATAGTGAGGACTGCTAAAACAACTGTCTAGGACCATCACTCTATACCCCGATCGGGTTCTCGCTATGTTCTCGCTTCTCGAGAAGAAAAATGGAACAAAAGGAAAAGGGTGAGCTCAACTAGCCCGATAAAAGAATATTATGACTAAGATAATATACAACAAATTATCCTTAGTCTTCAACAGGAAAAAATCTGATAGAATATAATAGACAACAAATTTTAGATCAACAACTGCAGCGGAAGCAACAATTCATTAGAAGAGTTAAGTAGAGAAATGAAATCTACTATCATCTATGAATTTAAAAGTCCATCATCAATATTTTATCCATGTAACATCAATCAATATACATCTTGAATCAAATATTCATCTTTGCACTACGGGCCAAAGATATTCATTTGTATCACCAGGTGGTCATGTTCATCTCAACACCTGTTCATCTTTGCACTACGGGCCAAAGATATTCATCAAGTAATAATACATCTTTGCACTACTGGCCAAAGATATTCATCAAGTATCACCATTAAGGACTGAGGATGATGAAAAACATTTTAGAGAACGAATCCAGTTAGATAAAAGGATAAAGTTTAGAGATTCGTATTTTAGATAATTCAAGTTTAAAAATACTCCATAATAAACCATAATGGAGTAAAATTCAAGAATAAAGATCAAAAACATGGATACAATCAAAGATAGTAACTATAATAGACATCTGAGATAAAGAAGAGAAAATTTTATTTTTTCGGTAAATAGTGCCGTATTTGTGAATAGTGCCATATACGTGAATAGTGTCGTATACGTGAATAGTAACCCCGACACAAAAAGGTAGAAATTCCACAATCAAACTCATATCAATATTTCGGCATAATGATATTGAAGAAAATAATATCATTTAAGAAGAAAATAACATCCATTACCTAAAAATAATAGTATTTCTGATCGGAATATCAGATGTATTGTCGAAGGAAACTTGCACTGAATAGCAACTCTCAAAGTATCTAAATACTCACAAAAATACCCTCGATAATATAGAGAGAAAGAAAACTTGTTTCTATTGTGATTTTCAATTCTAACCTAAGCGCCTATTTATAGGAAAATGCTAGAACGCCAAAGCAGACTTGACCTGTAACCTGATGGCTTTACCTGCTACTATTTCCACCCACCACTTTTGAAATAAAATTTTAGCACATTTCTTCACCAACCATAGGTGGGGCCCACTCATTCTAGAATTTTCAACTAAAATGATAAATTCAGAAACTTCAACAATTTCTAAACCAGTCACCTCTTAAATTCATAACAAATCATACGTTCATTTTTAATGGTTCAAAATTTGTGGACATATACTCAACTTATATATGTATAACATATCCAAAAATCACAACGATCCAACTATCGGATTAAAAATTATAACTCACGCAATATATCTCAAGAACACATAAAATATATCCATCATGTATATCCACATAAAATATATCCATCATGTATATCCACAAAAAATAATATTTCCTTATCATATAAATTAATAAATAATTATTCATAAATAATATTACAGAATCACAATAATGACAACCGGACCGGTCCCAGGAAAGAGGGGCTTTCCGATAAGGATTTCTCCTTACTGGCGCGTAATTAGGTGACCAAACCTCTCCTTGACAGAACTTTCTAGACATTGCCAATAATGCTATCTAATAATATTATTCAAATAATATGAATTATTGATCCGATAATGGGAAATATCGTGTAGTGACAATTATTGAAACAACAATAATATAAAATATCAACGCAACAATTATTGAATCAATAAAATAAAATATTGAGCAAAGAATTACCGTAATAATTATTGAGTAGTGCCTTCTTCACGTAAGAATCAATAATTCAAAATACTATGTAATACCGCAGTGCTATCGTGCAACCACGAATATTATTTATTTTTAACCAATTTAGTATTCCAACAATTAATTCAGTGAATAACTACGCCAAGTTATTTATAAAAACTCAAACTTGTCGTTTTCTTCATCTGACAGTTATTCTGTTATAGGGCCCACAAATGGATGCGCCGTCGTACGAATATTCCCCGACAACAAGAATATTCCACGACCAAACGAATATTTCCCGACAAAAATGAATATTTTATAACCACTTACTTATTTTGCAAAATTTGCACATTTCACCCATAATCAAAGTATTATATCAAATTATCACCTTACTATTTCAAGATAATAAATAGAGAAAATTCAATTTTATTTATAATAAGTTGGGGTCTTACACCCATGGCTACTTTAGTCTATAAATAGACCCCCCATCAGCCAAAATAAAAAGGAAAAAAGAGAGAAAACTCTATCTATTTCAGCGCTTAACCCCTCCTATAGTGTTCCAAACTTCAATATTCTTCTTTCTAAACACTTGTATACAAATATTCTACAATATATCACATTTTAACCGGTGAAAACCGAGTTTTCAAGCTCCAAAAAAGTGGTCTGAAACCTTCTTTACAACACACTGTAAGATTTTTTCAGATTGGAAGCTTTCTACTGCTTTAATATATATATATATATATATATATATACAGTCCAGATCTCAAGCTCATCCCTCATCTAACATACCTTGCATACCCCTTTAGCGACGGACAGGGTGACGATTCAGTCCATCGCTATAAGTTCGGTTCGTCGCTATATGTTGTCCGTCGCTTAAAACTTAGACGACGGTTCTATATATAGCGATGCATTAGGTTTGTAATATTCATGAATGCAATCAAATTGAAAAAATTAAGCGGAAGCATGGAAAATCAGAGTTTTAAAATTTTACAAACCATATACCCGGATCATCCTTTATGCATAATTATTAATTAAATAAAAATATGAAGAACAAGAATCATACCCTTGAAATTTTGAGCTTCCTCAAGTACAAGTTCTCATCCAATCCTTTACGCGTTCAACTTGAATCCACCAGGTTTGGTTCTTTCCTTTGATCAACATTAGCCACCCAAGTGTTTGGCCTCTAGAGGTGATCCACTAAGGAAGAAGAAAGATTCAAGAAGATGGGTATTTGGCAAAACCCTAGTTTTTCTATCTCTCATAGAAAAAAAGCGCACTCTCCTACAATTAGAATCACGTCTAATGATATCTGATATAAGACTCCTCTTATAAAGATATCTGTTAACCCTTCTAATCTAATTAGAAAATAGGGTATTATTTAATTAATTAAATTCCTTTAATTAATTAAGCTCCCTAATCTTATTAGGGATAATTAATTAAACTCTTTTAATTAATTTAACCTCCTAATCTTATTAGGAATATATGAGAGTACTTTTATTAATTAATTCCCAAACTCCTTTAGGAATTAATTAATAATAATAGTAATAAAAATAATAAGATTCCTCTTATTAATTTATATTTAATATTTCCAAAATATTAAATAATAAATATTAAGCTATTTAATTTATTCTATCACCATAGATTAAATTAAATATACTTAACTTATTATTATGATTATGCCATTAACTTCTTAAATAATTATTCGTCCTTTTATGGTGTGACCCTTTAGGTTCTCCATATTAAACCGGTTGTGAATAAATCAATTAGAACAATTCTAATCTTATTTAAATAAATAAATAAATTAAACTATTTATTTATTTAAATAAATAATATTTATTCTACAATACGGATAAGCCTTCTTAGCGATCAACGACTTTCCAGATAATATAGATTTCAACATTAATCATAAAAGAACCTTTGAGTAAATAGTTACCGTACAATTTAATCCTTCCACCATACAATGTCCCATTTAAATATAAGACATGAAATTACTGTCAAGTCTTATTTTATTTAATTATATGTATTTCAACTCTTAAATGCACAAATCTAAATAATGCAAATTAGAAACTTCTTTCTAATTTCATTCTACCTTGGCCAAGGACTACTGGGTTGTCATTTATCGAATCACATATGTCATTTCTCTTCTTTTACTAGAAGCAGTAGATTCTTTATTGATTATACATTATCTCTATATACAACTTATTATACCCAAACATACCCTTTGATATACCCTAAGGGTCTTAAGGAATAAGTCGATCAAAGCATAACTCATCATACACAAGATACTATGATGACCTCAAGTGCAAGGATCACTTGTACTATTATCACTACAGGAATTCCTATTGACAGGCAAGTAAAACTCCATTAGGTATTTCTTAGCGAGCCACGTTCAGTGAACTTATTCTCTAATAAGCACCTACATACTTGCTTTAGTGTCTCCACACAAATGATCATGAGATCAATCATCCTCATCCAATGAGCAAGCAACGTATGTACCAATCTATCTGAATTTACTAATCCCCAATTTAGTAATCCAACGATTGGGAACTATTTTAGTTTTAAGCTTTCTAAGAATTTAGATCTCATTAGAATGATCATTATCATTATTCTAAAAAGCATTACTTAAAACTATGGGTTTATCACAAATTATAAAGCAACATCATGTAGATAATTAAAAGCCTTTAATAAATTAATACTTTTTATTAATAAATAAATAAGATTGTTACAAAGTATATGCTTTATCATCAAACATGATTATCTTGTGTGCATACTACTTTCAATCTCCCACTTGCACTAAAGCCAATCGCCATGGTATCTCATACCCTTCTTCTTTAAGTGACAATTATCCTACTGTTGGATAAGCTTTAGTTAATGGATATGTAATGTTGTTCTTGAGAGTCCACTATCTCTATAGTGATTTCCCATCTTTCAATGATTCCTATAATCAAATGAAAGTGCCACAACACATGTTTAGATCCAAGATGAGACTTAGGAACTATTCCTAGTTCTGTAATGAACTTTTCATCCAAACAATCAACTTGAAGCTTCATTTATAGCTATATATTTTTTCTTTATCACTAAACCAACAACTCTTTGCTGTTTGAAACCTTTCCAATTCACTGCACCACCACTCAAGGTAACGCTGTACCTTAAAGTGGATTTTTGTCGTCTTGGTCTGTCTGAAAAACTTGAGTTTGTTAAGTACTTTAAGATGTTTTTCACTGTCTTACATTGATCTTCTCCAGAATATGACCGATCATGATTAGGTCTCGTATATTTCATTGTATACATAATTATCACTCATACGATCTCTCTTTTCAGGAGTCTATGGGGATTATTAAGAGAGATACACTTCATGGCTCATCAAAATGAGACATCTCTTGGAGTTTCCTATGTTAAACGAATTTAGCATCAAATGAATATATGTTCCTTGGGTTAAGTCGAGCATTCTCTTGAATCTATCTATATAGATTTGTATCCCCAATTAAGATACTCTTCCCAAATCATTCATGGAGGAATGTTTAGACAACTTTATCTTTACTGATTATAGCATTAGTATGTCATTCCTTATCCATAGTATATCAACATATAATATTAGGAATGTCACGGTGCTCCCACTGACCTTTTTGTACACACTAGGTTCATTCTTATTTGTGTCTTTTGATTTGTATCATCAAAACGAATGTTCCATTTTTGAGAAGCTTGCTTCAATCCATTTCTCTGAGTGTCTACAACTCTTACCTCATCGTATGTAACTGGATCATCATCTTCTATGATGTGTACTTCATCATCATCATCTATGATGAATCCATACCTCTTAGGTATCTTCGGTACTATTCCAGATTTACGATTTGGTTGTGGTACAATAGGTCTATCTACAAGTTCTTCTTATTTGACTTATAGTGTTTTGTGGTTCTTGAACTCTTCAAGATCTATTAACCTCCCATTAGCCCCTTCAATGATAAACACCTTTATCTTAGAAGCTAGCGTGTTTCGCAACAAACACCTTTTGCTAAGTAAGATTATAGAACATATACCCTAAACTTACTTTAGGATGTCCCACAAATCTGTATTTGTCAAATCTTGTCCCAAGCTTATCCTTTGAAACCTTTTCACATAAGCTGGACAACCCCTTATCTTAACATACTTAAAATTAGGAATCCTTCCTGTCCACAACTCTTATAGAGTCTTGGGGTCGAATTTTGAGGTTACCTTTTTTGTAGATATGCAGCCATTTCTAGGGCATGACCCCAGAAGGATACTGGAATGTCAGTAAAATCATTATGAACCGTACTATATTCAACAAAGTACGATTTTTCCTTTCAGATACATTAATCAATTATTGTGTATCAGGAGGCATCCATTATGAGAAAACCATTTGAGATGATCCAGAAACGTATTGCACAAGTATTTATTTCTTGATCTAATCAAATAATCTTAATACTTTGCCAATGTGTTTCACTTATGAATTCTTTTAGCCTTTCAAATAATTCACACTTGTATTTAAGCAAATACACACATTCAACTCTTTGAATGATCATCTCCTTTTCTTATACTAGTTTGTTCAATTTGCAAAATTATTTTCACGTAAGTTAAGTATACAAAATCCATTAAGTGATATTCCTGTTCTATACAAAACATTATTATTATAAATAGAATAACAATTGTTCTTAAATATAATACCAAAGATTTCATTGTCCAACAATAAAATGGAAATAATGTTTCTAACGAGAACTGGAATACAACAACTTATTGACTTAATAGATTTGCCTGAAGGCAATGCTAAACTATAAGTTTCTATGGCTAATGCAGCAACCTTTGCTTCATTTCCCACACATAGAATTACTTATCTTTGTTTAGCTTTCTACTTCTGCTTGGTCCCTTCATAAATTTATATTTCTGATAACCAAAGTCGGTATCCAATACCCAAGTAGAACCTTGACTTAAAGAAAAATTTATTTTAAATCATGAACAAAATTATATTTATAACTGAAACTTCACTAACCTTCTTCTGGTTAGCCTCTGTAAGATGCTTTTTGTAATTTCTTTCCAGTGTCCAGGCTTATTGCAGTGGAAGCAAAGTCCTTTGCTATCCGTATCAGTTTTGTTCTTATTATCCTTTATTTTTTCTTTTCTATTTACCTTCTTTAAATCATTCTTCTTCTTAAAAGATCCTTTGGCCCCAACCAGTAAGACTTGGTATTTCTTGGTTGGAAAGTGACTCTTAACATTTTTCAACATGTTAAGCAAATCGATAGCAGATATCTAGCTTGTTCATATGAAAAATTCACAACAATTGTGAGAAAGAGTCCAGAGTGACTGCAAGATCAAATCTTAGCTTAACTCTCCATCCATGACAAAACTTGTTGTCCTAAATGTTCAATTTATATTGATCATGTTAAAGACTTTTGTCTGTACTATAGTTTCATCGGACATTCTAGAACGGAAGAGCTCCTTAGATATCTAATATCTAAAAGTCCTACTTTTCTCACCATCAACCACTTGATGTGTAGGAATATAGTAGGAGTATCCATAGTTTCATGCTGACGCTGAAGCTTGTTACTTATGGATGCGAGCATGATGTATGAGCCAACTTTGCATCATCTTGCCACTTTTTAAAAATAGCAAGGCATTATCTGCAACCATTGCAGGGATAGGCATATTAAGGACATAAGATAGTTTTTCAGCCGTGAGAACTATTCTCAAATTCCTTAACCAATCCGTTTAATTCGGTCCAATTAAATAGCACCTAATATGTTTCGCAGTGATAGTAATTTAGACATTATAAAATTCTGTAAAAGAATTTGTAATTAACAACATTTTAGCATACATTCTTTTTTTAATTACCAAAATAAATTAGGTCTTATTTTAAATTGGTATCTCCCACTATTTTCTTAAAACTAAATTACCCTCAATTTATAGAGTTCGACGATATCTTATTAAAGATATGCTAGTGAGAATAAGGATCCCTTTTCAAATGTATATAGCCTTGTGTGTGCACAACAAACTATATAGGTAGACAACTCTTGTCAATTACATCAACTATGCAACTCCTTGTATTTTGTCTCTTAGATCATAATGGTCAAGTGTGTGCACATTCGAACTAAAATGATCTAAGTTAAGTCATACCTAGCACTCCATATATTCAAAAGAAAAACACTGTCCTTGTGTGTGCACAACAAAACAACATTGTTCAGTCTATTTATAAGCATTAAATGTGATAAAACAACATCTTAAATATTTAATACTTGCCTTGTGTGTGCACAACAAACTCATATTAAATATTTAATACTTTATAGTTTTACCATGCTAGAAGGCGACGTTCGATATTCCAAATATATTTGAACGTTACAACTTAACATAATTTATTTGATGGTTTTGTTATTAATTTGTCTCATCTTGTTTAGCGCGCATGCACGCATGCACACACACACACACACACATATATATATATAGTATAAGCATGCACATAGAATACAATATTCTACCTGGATTGATTATGGACTTTATTCTAGTTTGGTTCACTAGAGCCACCAAGTGAACCAAAAGGTCAAACCTAGGGTGCAAGAATTAAATTTAAATATAACTATTACATTTAAATCCCGGGCTCCATTACAAACAGGTCTTCAAGCGCTCCTTGCTCCTTGATCTCCAATTCTTCAAAATTTCTAAGTATTCCTATTACAAAACTATTTAAAATAAATAGAAACCTTGATCAGCAGTCAAAGGGAAGTACATAGGAGGAGGATATAATTTAAATTAAGAAAAAAATTAGAGAAGACGAGGTACGCATACCCCATTTAATAAAACACACACATTCATGCGTCCAACTAAAATAAAATCCAATCACATTGGTCAATAGTCCATAATCAATCCCATTTCTTATCATACACATCACCATATGTATTAATAAATAACATTCATTTCATGAATAATAAACATTTAATATATATATTGATATCATTTAATGGGCAAATTGAGTTAGCATAAAATCTAATTTTGAATCAAAATAAACTCCTTTATTTTAATCCAAATTTAAATCAAAATAAACCTCTTTTATTTTAATTTATCCAATTTTGAATAAAATAAACTATTTTATTTTAATCAAATTCTTTAATCAAAATAAACCCATTTATTTTAATTAATTGTGGAATCCAATTCCAAGTCAAAAAAAACTCCTTTATTAAAGGAAACACGAATTCTATTTCCTATTCACAAATAAACTCCTTTATTTTGAATAATATGAAATCTTATTCCATATCTAAATAAACTCCTTTATTTAAGAAAAACATAGATTCACTTTCCTATTCACAAATAAACTCCTTTATTTTGAATAATATGAAATCTTATTCCATATCTAAATAAACTCCTTTATTTAAGGAAATATGGATTCAATTTTCTATTCATAAATAATCTCCTTTATTTTAGGAAACATGGAATCTAATTTCAACTCCAATTAGTTATCATGGAATTCAAGTCTCACTCAAATTAGTTAGCATGAAATCTAATTTTATAATTAAAATAAAAAGTTTATTTTAATATTATAAAATTATTAAAATTATAAATTATTAAGTTAATATTATATATATATATATATATATATATATATATATATCCTGCACTACTGCGCATTCATCCGTGGTTTGAATGATTCCATTTTTTTCTAAATAAATTTTATACAACAAAATTATGCCCAATTAAATTGTTCTAAACACACACACACACACATAAATATATATATATATATATATATATATATATCAGATTATAATAATTAATAATTCGTATAAAGGTTTGGCTCTGATACCACTGTTAGGTTTGTAATATTCATGAACGCAATCAAATTGCACAAATTAAGCGGAAGCATGGAAAATCAGAGTTTTAAAATTTTACAAATCGTATACCCGGATCATCCTTTATGCATAATTATTAATTAAACGAAAATATGAAGAACAAGAATTATACCCTTGAAGTTTCGAGCTTCCTCAGGTACAAGTTCACCTCCAATCCTTTTCGCGTTCAATTTGAATCCACCGAGTTTGGTTCTTTCCTTTGATCAACGTTAGCCACCCAAGTGTTTGGCTTCTAGAGGTGATCCACCAAGGAAGAAGAAAGATTCAAGAAGATGGGTATTTGACAAAATCCTAGTTTTTCTATCTCTCATAGAAAAAGAGAGTACTCTCCAATAATTAGAATCACGTCTAATGATATTTGATATAAGACTCCTCTTATAAAAATATCAGTTAACCCTTCTAATCTAATTAGAAAATAGGGTATTATTTAATTAATTAAATTCCTTTAATTAATTAAGCTCCCTAATCTTATTATGGATAATTAATTAAACTCTTTTAATTAATTTAACCTCCTAATCTTATTAGGAATATATGAGAGTACTTTTATTAATAAATTCCCAAACTCCTTTAGGAATTAAATAATAATAATAGTAATAAAATAATAAGATTCCTCTTATTAATTTATATTTAATATTTCCAAAATATTAAATAATAAATATTAAGCTATTAAATTTATTCTATCATCATAGATTAAATTAAATATACTTAACTTATTATTATGATTATGCCATTAACTTCTTAAATAATTATTCTTCCTTTTATGGTGTGACCCTTTAGATTCTCCATATTAAACCGGTTATGAATAAATCAATTAGAATAATTCTAATCTTATTTAAATAAATAAATTAAACTATTTATTTATTTAAATAAATAATATTTATTCTACAGTAGGGATAAGCCTCTCTAGCGATCAACGACTTTCCAGATAATATAGATTTCAACATTAATCATAAAGAACCTTTGAATAAATAGTTACCGTACAATCCAATCCTTCTACCATACAATGTCTCAATTAAATATAAGATATGAAATTACTGTCAAGTCTTAGTTTATTTAATTATATGTATTTCGACTCTTAAATGCACAAATCCAAATAATGCAAATTAGAAACTTCATTCTAATTTCATTCTACCTTGGCCAAGGACTACTGGGTTGTCATTTATCGAATCACCTAGGACATTTCTCTTCTTTTACTAGAAGCGGTAGATTCTTTATTGATCATACATTATCTCAATATACAACTTATTATACCCAAGCATACCCTTTGATATACCCTAAGGGTCTTAAGGAATAAGTCAAAGTATAACTCATCATACACAAGATACTATGATGACCTCAAGTCCAAGGATCACTTGTACTACTATCACTACAGGAATTCCTATTGATAGGCAAGTAAAACTCCATTAGGTATTCCTTAGCGAGCCACGTTCAATGAACTTATTCTCTAATAAGCACCTATATACTTGCTTTAGTGTCTCCACACAAATGATCATGAGATCAATCATCCTCATCCAATGAGCAAGAAACGTATGTACCAATCTATCCGGATTCACTGATCCCCAATTTAGTAATCCAACGATTGGGAACTATTTTAGTTTTAAACTTTCTAAGAATTTAGATCTCATTAGAATGATCATCATCATTATTCTTAAAGCATTGCTTAAAACTATGGGTTTATCACATATTATAAAGTAGCATCATGTAGATAATTAAAAGCCTTTAATAAATTAATACTTTTTCTTAATAAATGAATAAAATTATTACAAAGTATATGCTTTATCATCAAACATGATTGGCTTATGTATATATCATTTCACGATTTTAATTGTAATTGTCGCCCTACTAAAATCGCTAAAGGGGGTATGCAAGGTATGTTAGACAAGGGGTGAGCTTAAGATCTGGATCAGATATATATATATATATATATATATATATATATATATATATATTAACCTTTCACTGCATTTAAATATCTATTTTAATTGCTTATTCAATGTAAATCCATAATATGTAAATCTGTGGACTAAATTTATCTAAATCTAGCCATATCTAACTTTTAACCGATTCAAAAGTTGCAAAACTGGAACCGTTGAGCTAGAATGGCTAAGATTTATTTAAATCTAGTTTTCTTTCTAGTTTTGTTTTTATAAATATTAAGTAACCATGTGAGCGTAGGAGCCACGAGATCTAAGATCCAGCTGACAGATCTAGATATAGTTCCCACGATGAACCCTTTTCAGTTATACAACCAGCTTATAAATTATTTATGGTGTTTAGACACCATTCGATGGATTTCATGCCCATAAGGACCCCGACACTTCTATGTACGAAAATAAAATAAAATCAAGCCGAATATGAAATAAAATGGAGGTATCAATGGCCTCAATTACTATGTGAGCATAAGGGCTTGAAAACCTGTAATAATCTGAACCTAAATTAGAATTATTAATAAAATTTGAGGATGTTAATTTCATTATTGTAATTATTTTTTTTTACTTTGTGTTTAATTGTAAGAATTGTTATATTAACTAAGCTACAGTTTTTGTAAGATCAGTTATAAGTTAGAATCCTAAAAAGTCAATAAGGAAACCCTAATTTAAAAATTTAATCGTAGATTAGAAACCTTAACCCTAATTAGGGTTATAACACTAAGTATGTTTATGTAGGAATTTAATTAGTGAACTTCTCATTACCAAAACTTAATTGAGGATCAGAAAACCCTAACCCTAATTTTAATTATTAAACCCTAATTCTAAATTATAAAACCTTAATGACCAAGAACTTAATGGACAAAATTTAAAGTTTATATAAGTATGTGAAGTGACTAAATTACCCTCAAAGTTAATTAAGAAATTATTAAAATACCCTTAGTATATAGGAAATTACCAAAATGCCCTTTCTCTTACATTTTAAGTGATAAGGCCAAATCTATGAGTCATCACTTGTTAGATAATCAAAATGTGTTAAAAACAGCCCACCGGCCTTCAATTGACACCTCATATCAGTTTCATGAGTGGATTAAGGCTTAGTTGTCAAGAAAATAGAAGTTTAAGCTTTTCTGCCCCTACTTGAAATCTCTATATATGGCTAAGTGTTGGTTTCTTAAACCAATGAAATCTACACTAAGAATACATAATAAACCAACCCACAAACAGCTTTTAGCAAGTTGATGTTAGGATCAGAAAGGCAGAATTCAAGAATTGTTCAAAAAGGTAAATGTGACACCCCCAAATCCAGGTACTCCATTCCCACGGAATTTGGTGCTCACTTATCAAAAACTACTACATCTAACTACCCATCATAAAGGATAAAGACGTAATTTAATTAACTTAAACAATAGTCTTTCCCATTAAATGGTTACATCATAATTTCAAAATAAATCTCAGGTAATCTAACCTTAAATTTATTACATTAGTTTACGGAATACATCATAAAATAAAACAGGTCTCATAACATAAAACATTGAACTACATTCAATAAATCCTTAGCACTTGGACATCTTGCCCTTCCCTTTGCTAGTAGATGGCTCATCGACTTTCTCAACTTTAGCTGCAGTGTTAAATTTAAGAGTGATCAAACAATTGCTCACTGATATAGAGAATAGTAATGATAACAACATGAGAGTGAACAACGAATGCTGAATATTATTGAACTTGTTCTATGATTCAAAAATAGAAAACAAGTTCGAAATCAATATCTGAGGGTCTTAAGACCACGAACTATGTCTCCGGTATTTAGGTATTATTAACTCAACCTTAACAATCATTTAGACTATACAGACCCTTCTTAACTTACTTAGGGGGATCAACCCTTTGTACCATGTATTGTGCACAAACAACTAAACGTTACACGTACTAAATCCCATATGCTAGGGTTGTTCGTCTCAGCTTGAATTTAGAATCTCCGCTCTAAAGAAAGTTTAGTTTGGAACTAGCTTATCAGTGTTTCTAGAATTTAGAACACTATTCAATTTCCATCAATAAAGGTTTAATACAGGAATGTATAACTGAACAAGGCTATCAAAGTCAAAGATCGGATATCAACAATATATATAATTGAATAAACATGATATACATGCAAAGTGCTATAACCAAAAGAGTTAGAACAATCTCATTGGAAATCGATGTATTAGAACAATATATGCTTTGCATAATAATTAGGGAAGTGAAACTCGCTCGATGTAACGAATTAGGTTACAAGAGCTTATTCAATTGTACATAAGGATAGAATCAATAGTCTTGCTCAATAAAAGTTTAGGAACTTGCATTCATTAATCAAAGAATGAAGTTAGAAAGCTTGCTCAATATAAGGAGTTAAGGTTTAGAAACTTGCCTTGTATGTAAGCTACACAAGTAATAATATTCGCCAATTACCCTACATATATCATTGAAATCGCAACAACAATTAGTTACATTAACACCCATTTCATTAGTTTAGTTTTCATTTTAATCAAGTCTATAATCCTTAACTTAGGACTTGATTATCCTACTCATTCACGTAACACGAAACTAAATTCTCAATTATATCATAGTATACGACATGGTGATTGTAAAACAATTCCAAATCAAATGACATCCCATTACGAACTTCCACAACTTACTAATTCATAATCTATAATTTTGGAGTTATGATTACAATACACTACTATGCCTTGTAACATGTTTTAGGTCCTTTACAAATCATTAAAATATGTTAAGTTAATAATTTCCAAGCTATGTTGTTATCAGCTCATTACTGTGTTCGATTGACGATCTCTTTGGCCATGCCACTAGCTTTTACACTAGATTATAAAATACCACATGGCAGTTAGATGAAGAAATACCATACTTGCAGACACAAACAAGACATGCGTCGAGACACAAATAACAGCACAGGATGTTAGCTGCTACCTTAACATAGCGCCTCAAGACGATGCATCGGCTTTTAGTTTTTATAGAACACGAACTTAGACTCTGCTATAGGCCAAAATCCCAATTTTACGAAATTCACCAAACTCAACATCTAAAACTTTGTAATATCATAGTTACACACGCTAAGTATCATTCTATATACAAAAACATCACATGCATTACCTAATTTGAAGAATCAAAAACCATATTTTTCCAAATTTCTTCATTTTTACACTTTTAACGAATTTGACCACCACGAATTCGTTTCTTAATCAATTTACATTATTTAAACTACGCCGCTTTTGCTTCTTATCATATTAACATATTCTAACATCAAATTACATATTATGACACACAATAATCATGAAATTTTATACTTTCTAAACCATATTATATGAACATAAACACTGTTATTTCAATTCCTTCCTCAAACCCAATTTCACGTGTATGACAATCAACAATTATGTATATATATATATTGATAATAACAGATTCTACAAAAACAATACATATAAATCCATTTTCAACAACAATCCAACATACTTCCAACAACAATATCAAAACTTAATTGTTAAAATTAAAGGAGGTTATACCTTGATTAGCAAGAACAATTAACAACCCTTCTCTTTCTCTTGACAATCTCAGAACAACTTCTTTCTTCTCTAAATTCTCTGTGATTCTCTCTTCTCTCCCAAGCTCCCTCTCTAACCCTCTGCTCTTTAGCCTTAGACAAAATATGTGAAATAAAATGCGCAACATATAACTGGCTCCCACGTTCATCCAGTAAAAACCAAAAAGGCTCACGTCAATTAAAATAAACCAAAAGCCATAAGGCTACGTTTGGTTACACACCAATTCCCCATACTAGATTATTTAAATAATATTTATATTATATAGTTACTACTTGTCACACTTTAATTTAATTAATTTAAATAACTTTAGTTTAGTTAATTTAAATAACTTATATTAATAATAATAATCTTATTATCATTATACTTATAATTAATAAATAATTATATATCTAATTTAATTAATAAATTAGAAACATCACTTTATTTAATTTATTTAACAATTTATTTAATTTAATTATTTTCTTAAATATTAAGCAATTGATTTAATTTAATTATTTCCTTAAATTAAATCCTTCAGATAAAATTATCAACACTCAATTTAATTAACATTAACCAATTTAGTTACTAAATTAATTCACCACAATTCATCAATTATTTATTTTCCTCAATAAATAAATTATTTAAAATATTTATTTAATTCCATAAATATTTAAATTAAATTATAAATTTCTCGATCGTTATAGTAAAAACCATAACCCTAACCCTAGACTTTAGACTTTTATATTCTTTGTCTCAACCATCTTCTTTGTCTCATATTCAAATCTTTTTGTGTAAAGATATACTTTAGACTTTTATGGTCGGTATATATCTCACACCTCTCTCCATAAAGATAATGTCTCCAAATCTTCAGGAAAAACACCACCGCTGGCAACTCTAAATCATGAGTCGGATACCCTTTCTCGTAATCTTTCAACTGTCGTGATGCATACGCAATAACTCTGCCATTTTGCATAAGCACACAGCCTAGTCCTTTATGCGATGCATCACTATATACCACAAAATTCCCTATATCATCAGGCAATGACAACACAGGTGCAGAGCTCAGTCTCTTCTTCAACTCTTGAAAACTCTCCTCGCACTTCTCTGTCCAAACAAACTTAATCGCTTTCCTAGTTAATTTCATCAATGGAGTCGCGATCTTGGAAAAGTCTTGAATAAAACGCCTGTAATAACCTACCAATCCTAAGAAACTCCTTACCTCTGATGGTGTCTTCGGCTGATCCCAGTTTATTACAGCTTCAACCTTTGATGGATCTACCAAAATTTCGTCCTTATCAATAACGTGCCCGAGAAACTGTACACATTCCAACCAAAATTCACATTTTGAGAACTTACCGTACAACTTCTCTTTTCTCAACGTCTCCAACATCAATCTCCAGTGTTCCACATGTTCCTCTTTGGTTTTGGAATATACCAATATATCATCAATAAACACCACCACAAATTTGTCTAAGAATGGTTTAAACACCCTGTTCATCAAGTCCATGAACGCTGCAGGTGCGTTCGTTAAACCAAAAGACATAACCAAAAACTCAAAATTACCATATCGATTCCTGAACGCTATTTTTGGTACATCCTTCGACCTCACCTTCAACTGATGATAACCACTCCTCAGGTCTATCTTAGAGAAATACCTCGCTCCCTTCAACTAATCGAACAGGTCATCGATTCTAGCCAATGGATATTTATTTTTAATCATGACCTTATTTAATTCTCGGTAATCAATGCAGAGCCGCATCGATCCGTCTTTCTTCTTAACAAACAACACCGGTGCTCCCAATGGCGACACACTCGACTGAATATACTTCTTGTCAAGCAATTCTTGCAATTTCACCATCACCTTTTTCATCTCTATCGGGGCCATTCTATATGGTGCCTTAGATATCGGGGCCGTTCTTGGTAGTAAATCAATCACGAACTCGATTTGTCGATCCGGCAGAAGACCCGGCAAATCGTCTGGAAATACGTCTACAAAATTTCTTATGATCGGTATCTCTTCTAGCTTCGCACTCTTCTTCTGCGTATCGACTATGTAGGCTAAGTATCCTACACATCCTCATCTCAACAACTTCTTGGCTTGCATCACCGTCAGACAACTTGCTTGTCGAGGTGACTTGCTGCCAATGAACACAACCTTTGACGGAGTCATAAGGTTAACACACTTCCTTTCGGAATCAATTACTGCTCCGTAATTGAATAACCAATCCATTCCCAATATAACATCAAATTCACCAAGTCTAATTGGTATCAAGTTTACCATCAACTCGTGACCTTTTATAATCACTCTATAATTCCTATATATGTATCTGACAGGAATCACTTCCCTATTCGCAATCTCTATACTTAAGGGAAATTCTAATTCTTCTTGAGGCAAATCTAAATTCTGAGCAAATTCATCGGATATAAATGAACAAGTAGCACCCGAATCAAATATTACATAAGCATTAATACCATTAATTGGAATGATACCTGACACCACATCCTTAGATCAGACAAAGATCCTCGCATTGCGGTTATATTTAAAGTCCTCGCAGTAGGTCGGCTTGACTGTGCTGGTCCAGTGATAGTCAATGCACCACCACCGTTGTTGTTTCCTTTTCCACCACTTGCACTTCCCGCTGGCTTCTTAGGGCAATCACGAGCCATGTGATCCTTTGAACCGCAGGTAAAGCATGCTCCTTTCTTTGGACTAAAGTAGTTCGGTGCAATGTGTCCCTCCTGACCCTCTTTCCCTTCAAACATACCCCAGTATGGTTCTTCCCGCACGTCGCATAAGCTTCAAACTTTTTCTTCTGCTGATTTCCCCATTTTCCTCACGCAGTCGAATTCTTGCTCCACATCCTCTTCTGACTGTTACTTCCAACATTACTTCCACTAGCCTTATTTGCATTCTCATTCTTCCTCTTCTTTTGTTCTTGATTGTACTTGGTCAAGGCATCGCTTCCACCTTCCGTGATAATTTCCTTTTCCAGTACCACCGCAAATGTATTCAACTGGAACATTGAAACCTTGCTATACAGGCAGGGTTTCAATCCTTGTTTGAACCTTCTCGCTTTATGCTCGTTGGTATTGAGTTGATATGTGGCAAACCTTGCCAACTCGTTAAACTTTGCAGAATATTCTGGCACCGTCATAGTTCCTTGCTTTAACTCCAGAAATTGTACTTCCAACTGATTTCGAGAACTCGCTGGAAAGTACATTTCAAAGAACATCTCCTTAAATCTATCCCATGCTATCACTCCTTGTCCCCCACGAACCTTATTTGCCTGCCACCAGTAGCTAGCTTCAGACTTCAGCATGAACGTTGCGAATGCAGTCTTCTGATCTTCATTAACTCTAACAACGTTGAACACCTTCTCCATTTCCATGATCCAGGTTTGGGCTTCCACTAGATTCATAGACCCTTGAAACTCTGGCGGTCTAACCGCTTTGAATTCCTTGAAGGTCATGACTTGAGCTTGCAGTTGATTCGCAAGTGTGCCCGTCAACAGAGCTACCAACTGCTGAACCGGATTAGCGTTGGTCTCGTTGTTATTATTAGTAGACCCCTCAGGAGGTGCTTGCTGACGTGGTTGTCTTCTTCTAGGAGGCATTTTCTATTAAAATATGTGCTTTATTAGTTTATTACTCAACTTCTTGGGTATTTGAAGTTTAACTTAAACATTCTAAGATTAAAGCTTTAACACATAACATTTCAAATAAACTTTGATATTTTATTCATTCATAATGTTTTAAAATATGTTTAAGGATAACATAACCGCTATTAACATTCATTTTCCTGAACTAGACAAGTTTCAGGATTACATACTCATACTATCCCTTTATTCATCTCAAAATAAGGGATTCACAGTTTATTTATTCACATTGTTAACCACATATTATTATTACTCTTATTCTATCTATGCATATTAAGACGTTGTAAGGCTTCTCGACGCTCTTCCTCCATGATATGATAAGCCGTTCTACGATCCATCACGAACCACGACGAATTCTCAAACTGAGGTGGATAATAAAAGACTCGATCCTGGGCCCTATTAATCGTCGAATTAAAAGCGTAATCCATCTCATTTATCTTGGCCTTTTTCACCTGCACCTTAGCCCCAGCATGGTATGCACGTTGAGTCGCCTTCATCCAAGCATCCTCTGCTCTTGCACGCTTAGCTGATTCCTCTTTGAAGTCATCTTTTAATTTCTCCATACAGTCTTCATCTTCTTGTTCACCACCAACAGATCTTCATGCTGACCCTTGGTATGAACTAGGTCCCACTCCGTATTTCCAAGGCATGAGTCGAGTTCCTAAATCTCCGCATCCTTCTGCTCCATCGAAGCGTGATGCATTTCGACCATCTCCTTCAGCTCCTCAGCCTTGTCCTGTAGTTCTATATTACGGTCGTACAGAGCGTCATACATCTTAGCTGATATGGAGTTTGGTGGAAACTCCTCAGGATCTTCTTCCTCATCATCCTCCTCTATCTCCTCAGAACTATCCTCCTCAGGATCGGTCACAGGCTCATCCTCCTAGATCAACTGCTCCCGTACTATGTGAATATCCCGGGGTTCGACATCCTGAGGTATCACCTCCCTAGCTGGACTGGATCCTCCATCGTTAGACATCATGACAACAAAATATTTTAAGTTTTACTTAATATTTTCGATACTCGCGAGCACATAAGTTATTAACACATATCACATAATGTCTTTTATTATTTAGCTTTAATGGATACCTTAATCCATTCCTTAAAACTCGATAAGAGTTGGACACCTCTATGTTTTCTGTTTCCTTAAAGGTTACTTCCTAAGGTTTTCCCCACCTAAGGTTCATAACATAAGGTTCTGATACCAACTTCTGACACCCCCAAATCCAGGTACTCCATTCCCACAGAATTTGGTGCTCACTTATCAAAAACTACTACATCTAACTACCCATCATAAAGGATAAAGACGTAATTTAATTAACTTAAACAATAGTCTTTCCCATTAAAGGGTTACATCATAATTTCAAAATAAATCCAAGGAAATCTAACCTTAAATTTATTACATCAGTGTGCAGAATACATCATAAAATAAAACAGGTCTCATAACATAAAACATTTAACTACATTCAATAAATCTTTAGCACTTGGACATCTTGCCCTTTCCTTTGCTATTAGATGGCTCATCAACTTTTTCAACTTTAGCTGCAGTGTTAAATGCAAGAGTGAGCAAACAATTGCTCACTGATATAGAGAATAGTAATGATAACAACATGAGAGTGAACAACGAATACAGAACAACATTGAACTTGTTCTACGAATCAAAAATAGAAAACAAGTTCAAAATCAATATCTGGGGGTCTTAAGACCATGAACTATGTCTCCGGTATTTAGGTATTATTAACTCAACCTTAACAGTCATTTAGACTATACAGACCCTTCTTAACTTACTTAGGGGTATCAGCCCTTTGTACCATGTATTGTGCACAAACATCTAAACATTACACGTACAAAATCCCCTATGCTAGGGTTGTTCGTCTCAGCTTGAATTTAGAATCTCCGCTCTAAAGAAAGTTTAGTTTGGAACAAGCTTATCAGTGTTTCTAGAATTTTAGAACACTATTCAATTTCCATCAATAAAGGTTTAATACAGGAATGTATAACTGAACAAGGCTATCAAAGTCAAAGATCGGATATCAACAATATATATAATTGAATAAACATGATATACATGCAAAGTGCTATAACCAAAAGAGTTAGAACAATCTCATTGGAAATCAATGTATTAGAACAATATATGCTTTGCATAATAATTAGGGAAGTGAAACTCGCTCGATGTAACGAATTAGGTTACAAGAGCTTATTCAATTGTACATAAGGATAGAATCAATAGTCTTGCTCAATTAAAGTTTAGGAACTTGCATTCATTAATCAAAGAATGAAGTTAGAAAGCTTGCTCAATATAAGGAGTTAAGGTTTAGAAACTTGCCTTGTATGTAAGCTACACAAGTAATAATATTCGCCAATTACCCTACATATATCATTGAAATCGCAACAACAATTAGTTACATTAACACCCATTTCATTAGTTTAGTTTTCATTTTAATCAAGTCTATAATCCTTAACTTAGGACTTGATTATCCTACTCATTCACGTAACACGAAACTAAATTCTCAATTATATCATAGTATACGACATGGTGATTGTAAAACAATTCCAAATCAAATGACATCCCATTACTTAACTTCCACAACTTACTAATTCATAATCTATAATTTTGGAGTTATGATTACAATACACTACTATGCCTTGTAACATGTTTTAGGTCCTTTACAAATCATTAAAATATGTTAAGTT
Source organism: Panax ginseng (assembly GCA_020205605.1). Lineage (NCBI taxonomy): Eukaryota > Viridiplantae > Streptophyta > Magnoliopsida > Apiales > Araliaceae > Panax > Panax ginseng. The sequence continues at coordinate 61,554,340 of CM035131.1, read as the reverse complement.
AATAATTTCCAAGCTATGTTGTTATCACTTCATTACTGTGTTCTGATCGACTATCGGCAGCGTACATACCAGCTTTACACTAGATTACATGGCCACATGGCAGCAAGTAAGAAAGACCTTACTTAAGACACAAATAAGACACGTCGTCAAGACACACAATTTCACAAGCGTGATGACAAGCTACCGACATAAATACCAAGACGATGCATCAGTTTTAGTTTTTATAGAACACGAACTTAGACTCTGCTATAGGCCAAAAATCCCAATTTTACAGAAATTCACCAAACTCAACATCTAAAACTTTGTAATATCATAGTTACACACGCTAAGTATCATTCTATATACAAAAACATCACATGCACACGAATTTGAAGAATCAAAAACCATATTTTTCCAAATTTCTTCATTTTTACACTTTTAACGAATTTGACCACCACGAATTCGTTTCTTAATCAATTTACATTATTTAAACTACGCCGCTTTTGCTTCTTATCATATTAACATATTCTAACATCAAATTACATATTATGACACACAATAATCATGAAATTTTATACTTTCTAAACCATATTATATGAACATAAACACTGTTATTTCAATTCCTTCCTCAAACCCAATTTCACGTGTATGACAATCAACAATTATGTATATATATATATATATATATATATATATATAATAATAATAATAGATTCTACAAAAACAATACATATAAATCCATTTTCAACAACAATCCAACATACTTCCAACAACAATATCAAAACTTAATAATTAAAATTAAAGTAGGTTATACCTTGATTAGCGAGAACAATTAGCAACCCTTCTCTTTCTCTTGACAATCTCAGAACAACTTCTTTCTTCTCTAAATTCTCTGTGATTCTCTCTTCTCTCCCAAGCTCTCTCTTTAACCCTCTGCTATTTAGCCTTAGACAAAATACGTGAAATAAAATGCGCAACATATAACTGGCTCCCACGTTCGTCCGGTAAAAACCAAAAAGGCTCACGTCAGTTAAAATAAACCAAAAGCAATAAGGCTATGTTTGGTTACACACCAATTCCCCATACTAGATTATTTAAATAATATTTATATTATATAGTTACTACTTGTCACACTTTAATTTAATTAATTTAAATAACTTTAGTTTAGTTAATTTAAATAACTTATATTAATAATAATAATCATATTATCATTATACTTATAATTAATAAATAATTATATATCTAATTTAATTAATAAATTAGAAACATCACTTTATTTAATTTATTTAACATTCATTTAATTTAATTATTTTCTTAAATATTAAGCAATTGATTTAATTTAATTATTTCCTTAAATTAAATCCTTGAGATAAAATTATCAACACTCAATTTAATTAACATTAACCAATTTAGTTACTAAATTAATTCACCACAATTCATCAATTATTTATTTTCCTCAATAAATAAATTATTTAAAATATTTATTTAATTCCATAAATATTTAAATTAAATTACAAATTTCTCGATCGTTACAGTAAAAACCATAACCATAACCCTAGATCTTTAAAGCTACAATAAAATTTATGTTTTAATGTTTAGATATGTTAAATAATATGTTATTTAGTGATCTAGGTTGCTTAAACATGAATCTATAACATTTAAATGCATAAAAATGAAGATTTTAGAAAACTGTCAAGAACCCTAAAAACCATGTCTGACAGTCAAATGTCAGGCCTTATAGATCCTAATCTGTTAGTTTTTTGAACTGTTAAGTGTATTAGGGTTATACTATGTTATGATGTTAGTGTTCTAGAAGTGGAATTATGATCAAATCGTGTATGGATTGCAAGTTATTCATGGTCAAAACCTGTTATGGAAAGTTTTCTGGAAAACCCAGAAAACTAAAAACATTGTTTGACAAGATTTTTAGCACCTTAGATCTTCCAACTGTGGTATTATTAGGACCCCTAAGTGTAATATTTTTGTACACTGACATATGGACTACATGTCCATGACAACCGATTAACCATTACATCAATAGTGTGCATGATATTATCGGTCAAAAGTGGTTGACCAAACTGGAAACCTAGTTTTCTGGAAAACCTAGAAAACTCAAGAACCACTTCTAACAGCCTATTTGACAGACTTAAATCTTGGTTATGTGATGTTGATAAGCCACTCCAAGTGCTATAATGTTGTAGCCTGACACATATACTCCATGCTTATTGCACTATAACACTAACACAATACCCAAAATCTATGTTATTAGACACCAAAGTAGGTTGACTGGCATTGACCGAGTTTTTGGGTAACCCAGAAACTCAAGAACAGACTTAGATGGGTATTTTGATCACTTATAAGTTTCTGATGTGATGAAGTTAGACCCCAAACTTGTTATATACTTATAGTACTACATCAGTACTACACTGTTGAACCATTTACATGTCCAGAAACATAACCAGTTGGAAGTTAAACCCAGTCAAACCTACCTACTAGGTGTTGCCCAAGCTGTTCTTCAGTTGATGAAGAACACCTAAAGTGACGGTTTCTGTCGATGTATACCTTTAGCGACTGTTTTATTTGAATAATAATAATAATAATTAAAATAAATAGAAATAAATACTAAATAATTATTAATAATTAATAATTAAGTTCTAAAATTTATTTTAAGTTATAATAAATAAATTTTAATATTTTGACATAAAATTTCATTAATATTTAATTTATTTAAATATTAATGATAATAAAATTATTTAATAATTCTATTCAATAAATTAGTTAAAAATGATATTAATGTTTTAAAAATCATTAGAAATAATAATAAATTATTTAAAATGATACTAATGATTTAAAAATCATTATCAATATTAATAAATTATTTAAAAATAATATTAATGATTTAAAAATTATTATGAATGATTACTAATAATATTAATGATTCTAAAATTATTTTAATTGATAATAAATTAGTTAAAATTAATGTTAATCATTGAAAAAATTATTTTGAGCTTCTAGGAATTATTATAAATAATATTTAAATTATCCAAATTGATATTTAAACTTTTAAATAAAGTTTATTGGAAAAATAACTCGATAATCAACCGATAAAGCTGTAAAACACCGAATAGACATCGAATACAACCCATACACTAATAGATTGATTAGATATTAGTTGTTAATGTTTCTAATGACTGATATAAACATATTTAGGTTGTGTAGACAGTTCAATAACATAAGATAGTTATTCTTCGAGCATGCAAGTTTTCCAACTACATTTAATTCTTGTATTAAATGTAAATCGTATATTGATGCCATATAAATTTATTTTAAACGTTATTCATGATATCTGATATTAAAAAGGGTTATTTCTTCTTGTTCAAGCATAACCAAGATATATGAATTGTTATTTGCGTAAAATGTATTTGATTTGATATCAAATCATAGACTGTGACAAACCAATATTGTTTGGTACAAATATATACTGATACTATTATGACCGGCAGTTATACACTAACCGACTTTTTATGACTGATATTTGTAGCAATGACCAGGGGTTATTTAGATAGGATGATATGCATACTTCTAGAATGTTTGGTTGAACGAATCAACTCGGGTTGCTAAGTCTATATGACTGACAGAAACTCATAATATGCTGGGTTTGGCAGATAAAACTCAGTAAATATACGTGGAAAAACTCTTGAACTATATGTTCCTCTATTTTGAAATGAGTATTGAATACAAATTTTTTGTCAAGCTTATGCAGAGCAAGTTCGAAATGAGTATGATGGGTGAGCTGAATTTCTTCCTTGGATTACAAGTGAAGCAGACTGATGAAGGTATCTTTATAAACCCAGACAAGTACATTAAAGACTTACTTAAGATGTATGGCATTGAATCAGCTTCTCCCGTGAAAACATCAATCACTCCAGTAACTAAGCTTGACAAAGATGAGAAAGGTAAAAGTATTGACATTACTAAATATAGAGGTATGATAGGCTCTCTTCTATATCTAACTACCAGTGGACCAGACATAATGTTTGCAACATATATATGTGCTAGATTTCAAGCTAATCCTAAGGAATCACACTTAACTACTATAAAGAGAATTTTTAGGTAACTCAAAGGCACACTTCACTTGGGAATTTGGTATCCCAAGGAGTCCTCCTTTGAACTTACTAGATACACATATGTTGATTTTGTAGGCTGTAAAATCGATAGAAAAAGTACCAGTAGCACCTGTCAATTGCTAGGAAACAGACCTGTGTCCTGGTTTAGCAAGAAGTAAAATTTAGTATCTACCTCTACAACAGAAGCTGAATACATTGTTCAAGTAGCTGCTGTGCTCAAATCTTATAGATGAAGAACCAGCTAGCAGATTATAGGTTTGATTTCAAGTTTATACCTATTCATTATGATAACACAAGTGCCATAGCAATAACACATAATCATGTTATGCATTCTAGGACTAAGCATATAGAAAAAAATATATCATTTTATTAGGGATCATGTACAAAATAGAAATATTTTTTTATAATACATCTCTATTTCAAATCAACTAGCTGATGTCTTTACAAAACCTTTAGATGAATCCAGATTTAATAAATTGATAAGTGAGTTAGGCATGCTGAATCTATAACCATAAACTCTATGCTCTAGTTGATGCTAACCATGCAGATAAAAAGGTTGTGTTGAAATCGTAGAGATTACTAAGAGAAACCACGATCGTGGAGTAGTCTCGACATGACATAAAAACATACTGTGATGACTGCATTCCTATTAAATCTTAGCTGCCCTTCTGATAAGTGCCTTAGGGATAAACCTAACCCTTAGTTTCAATCTAAGAGGTTGGCCCTTCCTAAGCTACCTTAACCCAAAAGGAATGCTAATTTAGAGTGCATCACAAAAACCTGAAGAGACAATGATCGTAAAGTAGGATCAGAAGTAAACTCAACAATCATAGAGCAATCTCAACGATCATAGTCATCCCAAAGGATACACTAGCTCAGGGGAAGCTAAGGGCAGATTAGTACTTTTTACACTACTTAAAATCGTGGAGCCCTGTAGAACTCAACATGTGCCCCACGGAGGGAAGTTACAAATACAGTTTGAAAATATCTTTTGAAAATTCACCTCAGAATTTCAAAAGCTCATTCCTTTCTTTATCTCTCAAAAGAAACCCTAGCTTTTAGAACTCTCAACTAACCTCTATTCAAGAAAATCATAATACTCAATGGTTGCTTCCAACGTTGTATCTGGTTACCAACTGTGCTTCGACAAATTTAAGATAGCTGACCCACAGTTCCACAAAATTCTAATATTTCTAAAGAAAGCTGGTCTCGAAGAAGCACTGAGCACCAACAAAAGTATTTACCGTAAGCTGGTAAAGGAATTCTACTGTAATGGAGTCTACGAAAATGATATCATCACTTTAAAGGTAAAGAGGGAGCAGATTCAACTCAAAGCTGAAGATATAAACCTAGCCCTAGGTTTTAAATCAAAGGGACTTTCATCTTTGAGTGTTATCGACTTTCATGAAGGTTTGAAGAAGATGAACCATGAGAAATTTCAAGACATCAAGGGCTACAAGAAGAAAGAGTTTCCTCAAAAGTATGAAATTTTGGCTGATATTGTTGGGAAATACATATGCTGCAAGAGCTCTGGCCATGACTTTGTAAATGAGAATTAACTGACGCTCATGACAGCAATCTGCTTCAGAATTTAACTCAACTACGAGGCTTTGCTCATAGATTTGGTCAGGAAGTGGATGCTCAGCTCAAAGAAGACGAAGAGCTCTAGCAAAATGCTCTACGGGAGATATATCAGCATAATTCTGCAATCTTCTCTAGGAGATAAATATCTAAGATACAGAGGGAGAAACCATCAACCCCAATAGAAGAATGATCCAACAGCTATTTTAAAATTGGAAAAGAAACCTTGCAGAAAATGTAAGGATGATGTCTGAATCTAGTGGAAGGACTGGTGAAGTAAAGAAATCAGATCTACCGGGAAATATGTCAGTTGTGAAGGAAGTTGAGGAAGAAGAAGTCAATCAAGAAAAGTCCATAGCCTTGGTCGAAAAGAGTAAGGGTAAGAGGAAGTTAAATGTTCAAATAATAGAAGAGCCTCAAGGCTCAACCACTGATCCGCCCCAAGAAGATTAGGACAAAGAGATTCAAAATATGTTCACACAAAGCAAACTCACCTTAGAGGTGACTGAATCACCAGAAAAAATACTGAAGGAAATAAAGAAGAAGAAGCAACAGACTGAAGAAGATGATGAAGATAGATCCATCATATCTCAGCTGCTTAAGAAGGGAAAACGCAACCATAAATCAAAGAAGTCTTCACTCACCACGGTCGTAGTGTCCTTATCATTCATAGAATCCAGACTTGCCATCACTTCAGAGGTGGATGCTGCAACAATATCTCAGCCTGAACAAACTGTTAGAGTTAAAGCTGAAGAGAATGTTGAGACTGTGGCTCAGCTCAGGAGGACAAAGAGAAAGCTTGTAAAGAAATATATTCTTGTCAATGAAGAAGTCTTGAAGGAAGAAGACAGAAGAATAACTACTAAAAAAGAGCTGCCCGAAGCCTTTGAGGAGAATACATCTTACATTGAGGGGGAGCCTCTCGAAGTTCCTGAGTAAGAGAATGCTACAGCTGAGGGGGAGCTGCAAGAAGATAATCATGAACCCCCCTCAGCCCCTCAAGAAATTGGAGTCTCTGAAGCTATGGAAATGGAAAAAGTTAAAGCTATGGAGGTGGAGAGGGTTGAAGAACAAGGAAGAAATGAGGAGATGATTCAAGTTGTGGAAATTTCAAATGAAGATGATGGAGTCAGGGAAGAAGAAGAAGATGAAGAAGTTGAGATTATTGAAGTATGCTGGAATGGATATAGGAGAGCCAACTATAATCAGTTGGTCTCCTACTTACCAATGATGTCCTGTCACAGAGTCCTAGTTCTCAACTCTTGGGATCACATGTTCTGGACTTACAAAGCTTATCCAGCAATCTCAGTGCTAGCTCACAGATTCCTAAGAAACCTAAATTTTGCTAAGAAGCTGATCACTAACCATCCTTCATCAGAGACGAAGCATGAGGTACACTTTATTCCCATCTCTTTCAGAGTTAACCACTGTCCTCCATCAAGCTTTAACCAATTTTATGAATTGCCAAGATGGTTGGAAGTGGGTCTTCACCCACAAATTCAATTTTCAGCTACAGAATCCCAACATTCTATAACTGATGAACCAAATACACCTAACTTACAATCTTCAACCACTTTTCTTTCCATAAACCTGGATACTATTCAAATCGTAGAGTCACCTACTATACTAGCTTCAACCGCGTCCTCTCCCACAACTCAAACCTCTATTCTTTCACTTCCTCCAGGCATTCCTTCAGCCTCAAACAACAGTTATTTCGATCTTGCTCTTGCTCTCTCAAATCTGCAAGAACAAAATATAAGAGCCTCTCCTACAGACACTCAGTAAATACTTGAGTTTCTCTCCCACTAAAACTGAGCTGTCTAGCACATCACAGAAAGTAACCATAGATATTCAAGAAGATCTTAAAACTCACTCTTTGCTTGTTCATACAAGGTAAAACCACTTGATCGATGCTGCCAACACTCTTCCTAGCAACCTGAACTTTGAGCTCACAAAGAAGCTACAGAAGATCATCAAGGAAATGATCCAAAGCATAAATAAGAGGGATCAAATTCACTTTTAATCTACCCGAAAGCATAAGGAAGCAGTTATCCTTCTTCAGCAGACTCAGGAGACTCAAAATAAACTCATTATGGAAAGCCTCTCAAGCCTATGATCTTCTATGACTGAATTCCAAGCATATTCTATGAATCAGATGAAATACACAGACACTGTCTTAGCCATTCTGCAAAAGCATAAATCACAAACTAAGTCTCTGGTTCAAGAAAATCATGAAGACATTGCTCAGTCAAGAAATTAGCTCCACGAACTTGTTTAAGGGGTGAATCGTCTGTCAGAGGACATTCGAACCTTTGATGCTGACATAAAGGGGGAGAATAAAGTAGAGGGAGAGAAAGGCACAGGTAGAGGCAAAGGAAAACAAATTGCTTAAACCACAAGGAGTCCTCCCCCAAGATAGCCTCGCTATCAGACTCCACGAACTGAACAGCAACAACGCCAACTAATTCTCATAGTACAATCATTTAGGAGTCAAGGGCCATCTCCTAGCTCACAAGGAGTAACCACTACTTGCCTAAACATGCCGATTAGAGATCCTGCTTTTATGAACAGACATGATCATGGAGAATGGCTAAGTCAAAGTGAGATGGAAGATATTGCATGGAGAGATGAAGCCAGCAGGAGAATAAGAGCTGCAGAGTATGACAATCCTTCAAGGAGCAAAAGGCAGAGGAAATAAAGTTGAAATTTTTTTCTTATTGATGTAACTATGCTAAATTTTAATATCTATCTCACAACATTAATAAATTCATGTTTATTCTCTTGAGATTTCAACTACTCACTGAAACACTAGGTCATATTTACTTTTTAGCATCCTGTATTTAGAAATTGATGATATGATGCAAATCTACTTGGTTATGACAACATCAAATAGAGGGAGATTATTGGGAATTATATATTAAAATTTGATGTTAAAAGTTGTTAGTTCTCAGTAGGCACAATAGATCTAGAAGGGGGAGTTGAATAGATCCTTTTTATTTTTAAATGCTTTACTAGTTTATTTTGTATTGCTAATAATTTAGCATATAACAAACATAAGAATCTTTTCAAGCACAGCGGAATAAGTAAAAGATCCCCTTTATTGATATATTCATAATTATACATACATTGTTCGTAGAGTTAGTTCAGTGATAAGCAGTTAGAACATACATAGCAGTTATAGCAGTTAATATACATAATGTAAATGACATAAAGTAAAAGACACAAGGGCTTTTAAGTGGTTCAGAGACTCAAGCTCCTAATCCACTCTTCTGCTTTCAACTAGCAGGATTTCCACTAACGAAGGGCAGCAGCACCCTGAATCACTAAGATTCCTTCAAGGCCAGTAACCTTGGGACTTCAGTTCACTAAGAACTCTTCAAGGCCAACAGCCTTGGAACTCCTTTAGTTCCCTAGGAACTCTTCAAGCCCAGCAGGCTTGGAACTTCATTTAGTCCCTCTGGATAAGGACCCCTCAGGCCCTGGCTTCTTGTTGTTGTAGTTATTGGTGCTGAGCTGTTAAGATGTCTTTAAGCTCTGAACATCTTCTGTACTTAGCATCTTGGTGTGATCATCCTTGAAGTGCAGTTGAGTGTTGCATAATGCTCATCTTCTTCAGTTACTCAACCACTTTTGATGATCCCTTGATAAACTGCCTTGAAGATCATTCTTCTAGATACTTGATGGCTGCACATGATGGGTTTCTAAGATGACTGTAAGCTCTTCTGCTAGGTATATAGAAACTTTCTCATGCTTGACACCATGATGGCGTTGGTGATCTTCTTTCTTGATACTTGATGCCTTCTCATAATGGACTTGCTAAGATGACTGTAGGCTCTTCTCTCTGGTACTTAGAGTCTTCCCATGATGGACATCAAGATGACATGATGCTCTTCTTTCTCTCAGCAGTTCAGAACACTCTTCTTATAGTAGAACTCTCACTTCTACATTGTAGAACTCTCACTTTTATATTGTAGAACTCTCATTTCTACTTCTTTCTTTGTCGACCTCTAAGTGTTCTTGGTGGATCGTAGAGTGAGCCTTCGGACCTTCATTGGTCACTCACTATTTAACGTTGGTTAGATCAGTCCACCATTTTTCCAAACTCAGTAACTCCAGCAACCTTTGATCTTTGAAGCTCTAGTTGATTTATACTCCTTCCCAATCTTCCCATCGAAAAGTAACCATTGAGAGCTCTTTGAATTGCTTGGCAGATCTCGAGTTGTTTGGTGCAAACTATAGATGTGACATGACATGACTTTCTGACACTACAGTCTAGTGTTTCACCTACCCCGTCAGAGATGTTACTTTGATGTCTCGGGCAGGATGACGAAATTATTTCCCCCTTCTGATTTCTCGATCAGAGGTTGTCCTTTTGCATCGATGCTCTCAATAAGCTCTTATCCGAATACCAACCTTCAGATTGAACCGTTGTCAATGCTTCAATCTTCGGATGACTGAACTCTACGATTCTGATGCTTTCTTTCTTCGACCTGATCATAGTGTCTTGTTGACTTGCTCATTTAACATATAGAGACAACACTACGATCTTTGAAGAATGTTAATTGGATCTTCAATATAGAATAACTCTTCCTTCTATTATGCAGTGCTTCAACACTTCTTGTTTGCTTCGACTGCTCTCAGATACTGATGGCTTAACTCCTTGCTCTGGCCCATTCTGAATAGCAAGACACTTCAGATTTGTGGCGTGTCCAGCTCGCTTTCTCCTTGTGATCTCCCGTTCACTTATCATCAATGGATTGACCCAATGTTTAATCACTTTAACCTTGTTCTTCAGAAGCTGACCAATATCTCTGTGTACACTCCATCAGTTCTTTCTTTTTTTGGCAAACACTACGATCTTGGTTACTTCCAAGATTGTTATCATCTTACCACTTGAAAGCTACTGCACCTGCTGACTTTCCTTAGTCAGCTACTGAAGTCTTCTTATGATAATCTTGTGGAAGACTTCATCTCGAATGGCTTCACAACTCAATCTGGATGCTGATTGGGTTGATGCTTAGATCTTCTGTTAGCTTACATGCCATTCGTTGAGTGCTCTCTAGTTTCCTTTAGGTGGGATGTATCTTTGCAGTATCAACCAGAGGCTTCATTCCTTTGGATATTCTGGGAGTGCTCATTTGTTGAGAGTCATATTAGCTCTACGATTCTGCCTTAACATTGTGAGCACATCTATTGAAGTCTCAGTTCTACACTCTACGATTCACCTTCGGCTGTGCAGACATTACGACTCTGAGATTAAATCTTGACACTATGATTTTTGTCGTTGTGCTTGTTATCTTCATCTGATCTTGCTCGACTACGATCTCTGCCTCTGATATAATCAGTAGACTCTACGACTCTGAGTGTAGTCTACGATTCTTGACTTAGCTTCGGTAGATGCTCGGTCACTCGTAGGCAGGCTGTCTCTACGATTATGAGCATGACTTCCTCAGTAGACTACGGCTCTGAGGAAGTGCTACTCGACACACTACGATCCTTCCTCGTCTCTCCTGGCAGTCTACGAACTCCGAGATCTACTATCTTGTACTATCTTGCAGACTACGATTCTACCTTGATAGCTCTTGAGATTTCCTTGACTCACCTAGCAGTCTACGATTTCTGGTGCAGTGCTCGATGATCAGACAAGCCTATCTATTACATCATAAGATCAACCTAACATGCTTGATCTTTTTATATTTATAGTCCTTGTACATCATTTCGTTTTAAGAACTTTACAAAGCTGTTTTGCTTATGTAGGATGAACCTAACATATTTAATCAATTCATTCTAAGTCCTTGTATATATGTTTCTATAATCTATCAAAGGACTTTATAACTTTTCTTAATACAAGCATACTTGCATATTCATTTATATATATCATAATCAAATCATATGTAAATAGGAATATCATTCATATGCTTATTCTTGACAATCTCCCCTTATTTGATTATGACAAGAACAATGAGTGCATATGCATATTATGAATGAATCTTATAAATAGTGAGCAACTGTATTTCTAAAACAGATAATCATGAATGTCATTTATAATGATGTGAAATTTAATACACTGACATTTAATGTGAGACCCCAAATTTTATGAATAAATATTTAAATTTCTCGAAATATTTTTTTTAATATTATGGTGTAGATTTGATATAATGTTATAGTTGTGGGTAATATTTATAAATTTTGCAAAGTAAGCAAGTTGTTATATAATATTTGATTGGTCGAGAAATATTCTTTTTGTTGGGAATATCCGTACGACGGCACAATCATTGGAAGTATTGTCGTAATTAGAAAACGACAGAATTATCTTTTTATAAAAATAACGGCGAAAGTGTTACCGTTAAAACTGTTGAACTACCCGGTAGTAAAAGTACAGTAATATGCGTGGTTGCATAGTAGCACACGGTATTGATTATTGATGCTTATGTAAGAAGTCACTCAGTTATACTCAATTATTGCTATAGTAATTGCTGCATCATATCTCTCATATTATTGATTCGATTATTGTCACAGTATCATCTGCATAATATGATATATTATTAAATCAATAATTGAGATGACAAAGTTATTCATATTATTAAATTGCAATATTTACAATGTCTAGAAGTTCATCAGGAGAGGTTTGGTCATCTAATCATGCGCATAATAAGGAGAAATCTTTATCTGAAAGCCCCTCTTTCCGGAACGACCTGGTTGTTAAATATTGTGAGTTATAATATTAATGATGAATATGTTCGTATTGATTAAAGATGAATTTGATTGTTCCATTGTGTTGGGATTATTAGTGTTAGTGGAAATCGACATCTATTCCGATGATAATTGATTTATGGGGGTTATATTGATAAATCGGGTAATTAATAGGATAAATGAGCAATTAATTGCTACTAATTCACATGCTTATATAACTATTTGTTAACATGTGTGTACTATTGAATCACATTCTTGTACTATTAGGGGAGTTGGTGCAAGATTGATAATACTTGCATGACTAAGTTAAAGATGGAGGTATAGATGGAGGTACTATACTGTTATTCGTATTTTCACATGATTATAACTATTGAATCACATGATTGAAATATTGATTCACATTATTTACTATTAGGGGAGGTGGTGCAAGTTTGATAATACTTGCAGGACTAAATTAAAAATGAAAGAAAAGTTAGAGGTATTGTACTGTAATTTTTCAAGCCCCAAAACGTGCAATTATCGAAACTATATTTTTCTATAAATAGAAGCTCATTCTTCCTTCATTTCTCACCAATTCACTAAAGCTATAGAGCAATTATTATAGAGAGAAATTATAGTGAGAAAAAAGAAGAAAAGTCTGATACTTCTCTATTCTAGTATCTAGTTTCTTTCTAAGGTAAGGGGTATTATTTCTTTCATATTCATGAAGAGAGCTTATGTTATTCTATTCTTTATTATTATGTTGGAATAACCTGTCTATGCAAAGTACCGTATACATGGTGAAATTCTTCTGTTATTCCATTCTTTATTATTATGTTGGAAAAACCTGTCTATGCGAAGTACCGCATACATGGTGAAATTCTTTTGTTATTCCATTCTTTATTATTTTGTTGGAATATCCTGTCATTCAGTATTACGCTTTGACCGGTTCCATTAATTATTATTTTGTTGGAATAACTTCATATGTCATGCAAGGCTCTATCGCATGCATGGTGATTTCATTGTTATTCTATTCTTTATTATTACGTTGAATATCCTCTTAGGTGCGTATTACACGCCTGACCGGTTCCATTATTTATTATTCTCGCTTTGAATAACTTTTACCTATGCTATTATCGCATGCATGGTAATTTCTGTTGTTATTCCATTCTTTATTATTCTGTTGGAATATCCTGTCGATGCGTATTACGCCTAACCTGGTTCCATTATTTATTATTCTATTGGAATAACCTGTCTATGTGGATTACCACATGCATGGTGAATGATCCTTCGTATTCATTCCTTATTAAATTGTGAAAATGATCTGTTTACGTAGATTACCGCATTGCGGGTTAAAATTCATTTGTAGTTTCGTAATTTTTCGGACATTCAAAAATTCTAGAAAAATTTGGGAGCATATTATGATAAGTTTTCTAACATCTCCAAGTGGAATCACTGAAAGAGGAGTTGTAGATTTTTGTATGGACTATTTTTAACAAAGCATGAAAAAGTGAAAAAAGAGAAAAAACTACTGCCCACAATTTTGTAAGGGATGTTTCGACCACTTAATTTGTGAGAAAAATTCTGGCCTTTTGGGACATGGAAATATATGGTATAAAGTACCTCCTGTCAAAAAATGAGCTCATTCCGACTTAAAATGAGCAAGTTATAACTATTTTAATATTTAGGTTTTTCCAACGAAAAATGTTATAATCGGAGTTCTATAACTCCGATTACTATGAAATTTAAACTAGAAGCTCACGTTAATATGTGTAAGATCCTGTCAAGATTTGGGAATTCTGGAGTTAAACTTGAGGTAGCTAATTTCTTAAGGAATTAATTAAAAATTGATTTTTGAAAAATACTTAAGGGAGTTGAAAAATTATAAAAAAAATACTTGTTGTGTATGAAATATATGTATATATGTTTGGACAAAGGATAGAAAAATAATAAGTTAATTTGGTAATTTTTCATGGAAATGGTTTAGTTACAAACATACGAGTTAAATATGTTAAGTGAAGTTGAAGAATTGGTAAATAGGATTTTAGGGCTTGGAAATCCTATATAAGGTATATGCAGATTTTTGATGAGTGATTTGATCATTGGTGATGAAATCTTATGAGTATGACATTTTGAATGATTAAATGCATTATTTGGTAAAGTGTAAACAATTAAATTAAATTGTTTATAAGTTTAAGAAGTGACTAAAATATTGTTATTAGATTATGAGTTATTTAAGTGATGGATAATATTTGGATAAATTAAAAGTCTTTAATATTTATCCTTGTTTTCATTTGATTAATGCTTATATTATTGTCATCATCCTCATAATTATATTGTGATGAAAGTCATCTTTGGCTTACGTGCAGAGATGGACTTGGTATGATTATGACCAGGGATTATTCGGTATAATTATGACCGTAATGTAATGAATGATGTGGTAAAAGTCCTCATTGGCCGGTAGTGCATTGATGGACAGTTTTTGGTATGATTATGACCAAGGATTATTCGGTATAGTAATGACCATTAATGATTTAATGAATATCCTTGGCCCGTAGTGCAGGGATGATTCGATGATGTGGTTAATTTATTAAGCTGAGTCTCAGTGATAAATTTGATGAAAATCTTTTTAAATCATAGAAGATAATAGATTTTATGCTCTACTTGACTCTTCTAATGGATTGCTTATTCCGCTGCAGTTGTTGATCTAAAACTTGTGGTATATTATATTATGTTAGTTGTTATACTGTTGAAGGCTAAGGATAATTTATTCTGCATTATCTTAGTCATAATATGTCTTACTGGGCTAGTTGAGCTCACCCTTTCTTTCACTGTTCTCTTCAGAAAATGAGAATATAGCTAGGACTAGTTGGGGAACGGAGTGACGGTCCAGATGATAGCATTAGTAGTCCTCACTATTCTGTTAAATAGTGTGACAATAAATGTAATGAGGACTCCATTGAGTGTGGATATTGTCTAGATGACAATATTCTTATTAAAACTCTTAGTTTATATTTTGTCGTATTTTACACGACTGTTGTATAATTAAGTTTTATTTGAATTTGTACCATGTAAGTGGCGACCCAAGATGGGTGATGTGTACCTATTTTGGGGGCGTCACATTTTATATCCTGGATCCAGAACATGCCTAACTAGTTAGAGATGAACCTCTTTTGGCTCCATGTATGCTTCCAGGATGTCTGTTGACTCGGCTATTCATCTGTTTGATTTCTTTGCTTCTGCTTCCCTTGGGGATCTTGACTTTATTTCTTTTGTTTGCTTCTGCATCCCTTGATTTCTTTGTTTCTGCTTACCTTGGGATGTTGACTTCATTTCTTTTGTTTGCTCCTCTGCAGATGTATGCTCCTCTTCTTCTTCTTCTGGCTCCCTCTCAGCCTTTGCAAATACAGGCTCATCATCCTTTGGCTCCCCCTCAGATGATGAACCAACTTCTTCTTCTGCAGTCTTCTTGTCTTGTTTCCTTATGCTCTCCTTGCCCTTTCTTGAATACCTTTTACTCTGCCTCTTTCTATGCCTCTTTTTCTCCCCCTTTTTGTCATTAATCATTTGGGAGAGCTGCTCCATGTTGGACATAAGCTGCTCCATCAGATAGGAGGAGTTAGAAACTTCAACCTTGAGTTCTTGTTGGCTCAGTTCAAGTTGCATGGAGAAAGACTGATTCATGTTGTCAATCTTGTCAGAGAGGACTTGGAGTTGTTCTTCATTTGCCTTCTGTGCTCGTAGTGCATCTGCTTTCTGATCATTTATGACCTTCAGATAGATGTGATCTCTCTCTCTTTGATTTTGAGAGTTGCCTCTGCCATGGTGGCTTGGAGTCTTTCTTGAGCTGAGTTATCTTTTGTTGTTGTCAACCTCTTAGATTCTTTAGTGATTAAAGACATCTTCTCAATCAGATCATCATAATTTTTCATCAGCTTCTGCTCCAGAGGGATTTAGTCATTTGGTTGGGCAGCCTCTTATTGAGCACCAGATTGGACTCTACGATTTTCATTCTTGGACAGATTTTCGACGGTGTTGAGAATCTGAAAAATCGTTGAGTACCAATCGCTATCGAGGATGAAAAATGTCGAACAATTGTGCTTGAAGCGGATGGAGGCTTCTTATTCTGGACTTGAACACCATCAGTGGTAGAGTGAACAGACTCTACGATTATCTCCTTAGCCATAATCCTTCTGCCTACAGAGTCCACTCTACGATCGTAGGGAATGTAGTGATGGCCAGCATGTCGGTAGACTTTGTAATGGGGCTGGTCATTGATCATCATGGTTGCAAACTTCTTTACCCTTGGGAAGTTTTGTGACACCAACTCTAGATTTAGAAACTGAGAGTAGCACTAGCTGAAGTAGCTCTCATCTTTATCAGTATGTGCCTTTAACCATGGTATCCACGGGAAGAACCATCTCATCAGAAGATCTTCAGAGTTATACAGTATTATTGTGCAATCTAACTCCATAATTTTCCAATTATGAAGCACTTCATCTGTAGTCATTCTTACAACTCAAAGTTGTTCATTTCCATGACTTATCCATCTTGCTGCTGGTTTAGCTGGTGGTTCATCAAAAACTTCCACCACTATTCTTCTGTTAATTCTGGCTAGAGATAGAACATGGTGGTATTCTGGTTCCTCTGATTCCTGATGTGCAGAATCAGAATCTTTCTCCATTTCTTCTCTTTTGGAGCCTGAATTATTCTGATCAGATTCATCAGTGAATCCTTCTTGTTGGTTTTCATTTTCAGAACCTTCTTCGGCAATATTTTCCTTGGATTCATCATCTTCCTCACTAGTCCCACCTTCAGCATTTTCTTCCTTTGATTCAGATTCATCATCACTTACTTCAATGACTGCAGTAGAGTGATCACCTTTCTTGTTGAAGGGAAATTTAGCCAGTAGTCTATAGCTCTTCCTTCTCCTTGGAGGCTCAGCTATAGGAGAGTCAAATTATTCTTCCTCTTCAGACACTGAGGCCTTTGAATCATCAGGCAACCTTCCTTGTCGTTCAATATTGGCAGGGGCAGGTCATTCTTCTACCAAATCAACATCATTTGACCCATCATCTGGGCTTGTTGGAGCATTTGAATTTGGAGATGCAGTTGGATCATCTTGTAGCTTTTCTTCATCATCAGAGTGAATGCTCTGAGAGTTAGCCACAGGGCATGCGTATTCTTTTTCATCAGCAAGGTTTACATTTTTTTCATGAATTTAGCTTCACCTTCATCGCTGGATTTGTTCTTTGGGGACTCAGTCTTGAGACCATCAGTTCCCTCCTCTTCTTCTGACTCTATGTCCTCTTCTTCGTCAGATGTAATTTCTTAGGAAACTAGGGCAGTTTTTTTCCACATTAGCTCTCTTTCTTAATGGCCCTTGAAGCAGTCTGTGGCTTCTTCTCTTTGTGGTTTCTGGTGCAGTTAAGACCTTTTCACCTTCATCTTTGTCTTCAGTGGAGAGACTCTTTGGTGGAGCCTCTATTTTCTTCATACCCCTGGATCTCTTCCTTATTGGTGTGGCTGCTACTGGTGCAGAGTCACCAGACTCAGAACTTTCCACCTCTTTTGCCTTCCTCTTCTTTACAGAGACCTTGCTTCTGCTCCCAGTTGTTGTTAGCTTCCTGTTTTCCTTTTGGTTCTTCTTCTAGTTCATGAACAGCTGTAGAGACATTACTTTATGAACATTTAGAGGCTCTCCTTCATCATCCTTGATTTTGCCTCCCAGCTTCTTCTTCATCACAATACTCAGCAATCTTCTATGAAAGACCTTGGTTAGGGGTCTATCTGTAGACTTCTTTAACTCAACCTTTTCTACCCATTTGGAGATACGATCGAACAAGATAGCTCCAAAGTTGATTCACTTCTTCAGAACTATTGCAGACATAATCTTCAACCGCTGATCAAGCACAATGTCATGTGTAGTATCCTTGCATAGGATACATTTTCCCACTATCTCAGCAACGAACTCGAATTCCTCAGGGAACTCCTTCTTCTTCATGTCCTTCAGACTAGGGTTTCTTTGGTACCCCATAATCTCCTTCGCTTGCTCAGTGTCAATCTCATCAAGTTTTTTAGTCTTAGGTCAGGAAATCCAAAGCATTGATTGATATCAGATGATTTCAGGTTTAGAGACTGACCTTTAACCTTGGTAGAAAGGGTTCTGACATTTATGGATGCATTTGAGTAGAACTCCTTAACCAGTTTAATATATACTCGAGTGCTTGCCTCAAGACATTCTAAGAATCCAGCTTTCTTCACAAGTTCAAGAATGTCTCTGAACTTCTTTTCAGATTTCTCAAACGAATTGGTTCTGAGCTGAATGTCAGTGATTACTCGCCAATCTTTCATTAGAATGGTTCGAGGAATATGGGTATTTGATTCAGAAAGATTTATGAGAGATAGCTGATTGTGATTTGGGCTCTTGGAGGTTTAATTGATTTTGACTTCGAAGAGGATTCTAGGGTTTGAGAATGGGAGGGAGAGAGGTTCGATAGTTTCTGATAACTGTTTGCAAATTTTGAATTTGTCTTTATGGCAGTTCCCTCTGACTCTGCATAAGCAGTTATGTGTTAACCAACCATTGGTTGCACGATGTCCAATAATAAGCTGTAACTCCCCATAACCTGTTCGGTATTATATTCCTTTTAAGAGAATAAGCATTACTGACGTGGATTTACCGTTGACCTTTTTGGTTCATAGAGTAGCATGATAAGGCAGCTGTGGACTCTACGTTTTCCTTTGTTGACTCAACAATCATCTTTTGAGGGATGCTGTAGTGGATGGTTTTGACATTACTCCTCATTTTGAAACTGCATGGCTCAACCACTGATGTACTTCATGAAGCCTTGGGCACTTTTCTTCAGCAGGACATCTTTCCAACCAGTATTCGAACTTATCTCCTCATAATTTGAATGGTTGAGCAATTGTCTCGTTCTTCCAAGCTCCTCATGAGCTAGAGTATCCTCTTGTAAGACTGTGATCGTCGAGTATGCTTCTACGATCATTGAGATTGCACCACGATCGTTGAGTTCTCTTCAAACTCTACTCTATGATCGTTGAGATTTTATCACGATCATTGAGTTCTCTTCAAACTCTACTCTACGATCGTTGACTGTCTTGGTCCTTGAGATGAACTTGACTAAACAATCCTTCTGGGTTAAAGTGGCTCATGAAGGGCCAACCTCTTAGAGTGAGCTAAGGGTCAGGTTTGTCCCTGAGGCGCTTTCCAGATGAAAAACTTTAGAAGTGAATTGCACTGATATCTCATTTGGTCTTTTCTGCTGGGGAGGTCATCTATCAACTTTAGACAATTGCCTTTGCCATAATCGTGGTATCCTCCTACTCTTACACTACGATCGGATGTTTGATTGTAGGCACTCCACGATTTTGAGTTGGGTGGCTGATTGGTTTTCAGTAGTACGTTTTGAGACGTTCCTACTGACTATGGTTCTTCATTTGGTTCATCAGCCACAAAGTTTTGGGACTCAGAATGGGGTACATTGCTTCAGTATATATCTGGTGTTGTTGTTCCTTAATGAGATCACCGCTTCCCCTTTTTTATATTATCTTCTCAGTGAGGTGTGATTTCCTTTTCTTCATCTGCATTAGGAAGCATCCCAGCATATCTCCTTCTGACTGGAATCACCACTAACAGTCAAATCTGTTTACATCACTATGAACATAGTCTTCTTTGTCAGCTTGTGCTCGTGCAGTTCTGCTCCCAAAATAAGTTCCTCATGTTTGATGCTTGATGATCCTCAGTGGTGAGCTTCCTTAAGGATTCTTCTTTTATGACATGCTTTGCATGATTGAGCATCTAAGATCCTTTTTTCATCTTTGGTTGAATGGCCTGCTCTCATATAAAGATCAGCAACCATGTGAGCTTTATTCAGATCAGCTCAACAGGTCTTCAAGGATAGGTTTTGACATATAGGATTTTTATCAGAATCATTTCTGAACAGTCTTAAGCCTTCTACCGGTTGAATTTTCTTGACTGAAGTCTTCTACTTCAGCATTCCTTAGTGTGGCCAGATAGACCAAGTACCTGCAGGTTATAAATTTCTATTTTTGGTACCCATGGTTAAATGGGTCCTGCTAGGTTAGTTTTCTAAACCATGTTCCTCATATATTTGGATAATCATCATATTGATCACCAATAGTCATATTCATGCATGTAACTAATTTAGATAATACATTTTGAGATGCATGATGGTGAGTGTGTGTAAGATTTGCTATTTTAATAAAACACTTTTTTTTATGGTTTCATCATTTGCTAGGTTATGTTCACAGGGCTTAAATGTTCACAGAGTGAGAATCAACTCTATGATTTATTAGTATCTGGTTTATTCATGGAGTTGATCAGTTTCTATGAATCTTCAAGATTCTCTTGTTGAACTGATCATACTCTTTGTGTTATTAAACACTTAGACCATAGGTTGTACATGCATACTAACCCATCAGCAAAGATTACTTCACATTAATTTGACATGTGATGCTCTTATGACCCATTTCAGATTTCTTTCAAGATGTCATCTTTAACCTAAAACTTGGATGGAGAGAAAGTTTATAGGCATTTGAGTTTCCACCCTCAGTGTACTTTCTCTTTTCACCTTTTTTAGGTAGATTATGATTCCTTGAAAGAATACTATTATAGTTTATAAGGGGTTGCAATCATGATGTACACATTTATATTAGTGAGGAACCGTACCTTTTTACTGTCAGTTTCTTAACAATCATTTATCTTAGATATACTGAGTTTAGGCATTAATGTGCATGGTTTCTTATTTTCTCCTGACAGCTAGTTGCTCCAGCTGACCTTTAATCAATCAGTCGTGGTTTTGAAGATGCAAGCTAAGAAAATATCAGCATCTTTAGTTCTTTGACATCCTTGAGTTCACAAGGTTTACATCCAACTGCTAGTTGGCCAGATACATGTTTGAGAAGTTCTTCTTTGGATAAGCATTTCATAGATTATGTGGCCTTTTCATCTTTTCAGACTGGTGGATGTTTGACTCTTTTCTGTTGATGTCTTTTGAGCTTTCTAGCCTGGTCCTCAGACTACAAGATTGACTACAAGCAAGGATTGGTCGTGATGATTATGACAATAAAGAACATGGACCAATCTGAGCAGCTTCAGGTGTATATGCACATTTACCTGTACACAATATTTCCAACGTGTGAGCTCATCTGCATATAACAAGTGACTTACTACTAAACTAAATTTAGAACAATGTTTATGCCTAGGATCAGACTCAAAGCGATTAGTTTTTTAATATAGCATAAGAACTTGCTTGGATACCAATTGTTAGTTCCTCAAAGAGGCATAATAGATCTAGAAGGGGGGGGGTGAATAGATCCTTTTATTTTCAAATGCTTTATCGGTTTATTTTGTATTGCTAATAATTTAGCATATGACAAATATAAGAATCTTTTCAAGCACATCGGAATAAGTAAAAGATCCCCTTCATTGATATATTCATAATTATACATACATTATTCGTAGAGTTAGTTCAAAGGATAAGCGGTTAGAACATACATATAGCTTATAGCAGCTTAATGTACATAATGTAAATGACATAAAGTAAAAGACACAAGGGGTTTTAAGTGGTTCAGAGACTCAAGCTCCTAATCCACTCTTCTGCTTTCAACTAGAATGATTTCCACTAAGGAAGGGCAGCACCCTGAATCACTAAGATTCCTTTAAGGCCAGCAGCCTTGGGACTTCAGTTCACTAAGAACTCTTCAAGGCCAGCAGCCTTAGAACTCCTCTAGTTCCCTAGGAACTCTTCAAGCCCAGCAGGCTTAGAACTTCATTTAGTCCCTCTGGACAAGGACCCCTCAGGGCCTAGCTTCTTGTTGTTGTAGTTATTGGTGCTGAGCTGCTAAGATGTCTTTAAGCTCTGAACATCTTTTGTACTTAACAGCTTGGCGTGATCATCCTTGAAGTGCAGTTGAGTGTTGCGTGATGCTTAGCTTCTTCAGTTACTCAACCACTTCTGATGATCCCTTAATGAACTACCTTGAAGATCATTCTTCTAGATACTTGATGGCTGCACATGATGGGTTTCTAAGATGACTGTAAGCTCTTCTCCTAGGTACTTAGAAACTTTCTCATGTTTGACACCATGATGGCGTTGGTGATCTTCTTTCTTGATACTTGATGCCTTCTTATGATGGACTTGCTAAGATGATTGTAGGCTCTTCTCTTTGGTACTTCGAGTCTTCCCATGATGGACATCAAGATGACATGATGCTCTTCTTTCTCTCGGCAGTTCAGAACACTCTTCTTGTAGTAGAACTCTCACTCTACATTGTAGAACTCTCACTTCTACTTCTTTCTTTGTCTGTCTCTAAGTGTTCTTGGTGGATCGTAGAGTGAGCCTTCAGACCTTCATTGGTTACTAACTATTCTATGTTGGTTAGATCCGTCCACCATTTCTCCAAACTCAGCAACTCCAGCAACCTTTGATCTTTGAAGCTCTAGCTGATTTATACTCCTTCCCAATCTTCCCATTGGAAAGTAGTCATTGAGAGCTCTTTGAGTTGCTTTGCAGATCTTGAGTTGTTTGGTACAGACTACAGATGTGACATGACATGACTTTCTGACACTGCAGTCTACTGTTTCACCTACCCCGTCAGAGATGTTACTTTGATGTCTCGGGCAGGTCGACGACATTATTTCCCCCTTCTGATTTCTCGATTAGAGGTTGTCCTTTTGCATCGATGCTCTCAATAAGCTCTTGTTCGAATACCAACCTTCAGATTGAACCGTTGTCAATGCTTCAATCTTCGGATGATTGAACTCTATGATTCTGATGCTTTCTTTCTTGGACTTGATCATAGTGTCTTGTTGACTTGCTTATTTGACATGTAGAGATAACACTACGATCTTTGAAGAATGTTAATTGGATCTTCAATGTAGAATAAGTCTTCCTTCTATTATGCAGTGCTTCAACACTTCTTGTTTGCTTCGACTGCTCTCAGATATTGATGGCTTAACTCCTTGCTCTGGCCCATTCTGAATAGCAAGACACTTCAGATTTGTGGCATGTCCAGCTCGCTTTCTCCTTGTGATCTCCCGTTCATTTATCATCAATGGACTGACCCAATGCTTAATCACTTTAGCCTTGTTCTTCAGAAGCTGACTAGTATCTCTGTGTACACTCCATCAGTTCTTTCTTTGTTTGGCAAATACTACGATCCTGGTTACTTCCAAGATCGTTGTCATCTTACCACTTGAAAGCTACTGCACCTGCTAACTTTCCTTAGTCAGCTACTGAAGTCTTCTTATGATCATCTTGTGGAAGACTTCATCTCGAATGGCTTCACAACTCAATCTGGATGCTGATTGGGTTGATGCTTAGATCTTCTGTTAGCTTGAATCCCATTCGTTGAGTGCTCTCTAGTTTCCTTTAGGTGGGATGTATCTTTGCAGTATCAACCAGAGGCTTCATTCCTTTGGATATTCTGGGAGTGCTCATTTGTTGAGAATCGTATTAGCTCTACGATTCTGCCTTGACGTTGTGAGCACATCTATTGAAGTCTCAATTCTACACTCTACGATTCAGCTTCGACTGTGCAGACATTACGACTCCGAGATCAGATCTTGACACTATGATTTCTGTAGATGTGCTTGTTTTCTTCATCTGATCTTGCTCGACTACGATCTCTGCCTCTGATATAATCAATAGACTCTACGACTCTGAGTGTAGTCTACGATTTTTGACTTAGCTTCAAGCAGATGCTCTACTTTACTCATAGGCGTGTCATTCAGATAATTCTGAACATGACTTCCTCAGTAGACTACGGCTCTGAGGAAGTGCTACTCGATACACTACGATCCTTCCTCATCTCTCATGGCAGTCTACGAACTCTGAGATCTACTATCTTGTACTATGTTGTAGACTACGATTTTGCCTTGATAGCTCTTGAGTTTTCTTTGACTCAGCTGGCAGACTACGATTTCTGGTGCAGTGCTCGACGATCAGACAAGCCTATCTATTACATCATAAGATCAACCTAACATGCTTGATCTTTCTATATTTCTAGTCCTTGTAAATCATTTCTTTTTAAGGACTTTACAAAGCTGTTTTACTTATGTAGGATCAACCTAACATATTTAATCAATTCATTCTAAGTCCTTGTACATATGTTTCTATAATCTATCAAAGGACTTTACAGCTTTTTTTAATACAAGCATACTTGCATATTCATTTATATATATCATAATCAAATCATATGTAAATAGGAATATCATTCATATGCTTATTCCTGACAAATAAACATGCTTATGTGTAAAGTCCTTCAAAGAACATATGTACAAGGACTTAGATGATCGATCAAAATTGTTAGGTTGATCTGTGCTTAATGTTTATCATTCTGTAAATGAATGTATAGAAAAAAATATCAAAGTTGTTAGTTTGATCTATTTTGAAGTGTATTAGATAGGCCTCAACAAAATTATAGTCTGTCAAGCCAGCTGAAAGATTGTAGAAGCCAATGTAGAATCATAGAGTATCGAGAAAGTTGCTCCAGAATCGTAGTCTGCTTTGGAAGCCACACTCAGATCGTAGAGATGGTCCGAGCGTCTGACGAGCTAAGTCAAGAATCGTAGTTTGCTCTCAAAAATGTAGAGTCTGCAAAAACAAGCAAGTAAAGATCGTAGTCTATCATTGCTAAAGAGAAATCGTAGTGTTCTCTTTGATCAGGCCGAATCCAACACGAACATGACAAGATACAACGATCATAATCTTAGTGTCTCTCCTGTCAGTATTAGAAGCATCGAGCCTTGTCCATTTGCTGAAGCGTAAAATACAACAAATGAAGAATGGATTATAGACGTTAAGACTTTTGGGAATCCCAATGATCCAACACTCATCCTTAGTATGTATTGAAAAAGCGTATTAAAGAAGCTAAGGAACGGACTGCATGCCTACTAAAAACACCTTTTTAGGTGTTAGGTGAGATAGCAGTCTGCTGTGTCAGTGGGTCAGACGGTTTAACAGAAAATTTCTAGGAAGTCAACATCGGTACTCAGAAATGTCTGATGCATTAAATGCTACAACGTATACCTTCAACGGACACATTTTAAAGGCTCCTTTATAAGGAAATCAGACATAGATACTAAACGCAAGCAAGTACACGACGAAAGCTAAAGAACACTAAAAGCTCAAACTCTACGATCTAGAAAGAAAAGTTTGCTCTGCTACTCAGTTCTTTCGAACGAATGCTTAACTGCAACTGAGTAACACAACCCAAGAACTCAACTCTCATCAAGTGTATTCCAAGTCTGTTGGACTTGAAGAGTTCTAAGTGACTAAAAAGTTCCAAGACTGCTGGTCTTGAAGGAATCTTAGTGTTTCAATGATTGTAAAGATTTCATTAGTGGATTTTCCACTCGAAGAGTAGAAGAGTCGACTAGAAGCCTTGAGTGCTCTGAAGCACTTAAAATCATAGTATTTCTTATATACTTGCTATAACTGCTATATCTATCATAACTTCTTATCACATATAAACCTGATTTATCTTAAAGGGGAACAAACAAATCATATATTCCGCTGTGGTTAATTTATTACACTACAAAAAAATAGACATTTGGCAACAATTTTTCAGGCAACGACTTATAAAGTCATTGCCAAAAATGCATTTTTAGCAACGGAATTGTCATTCATTGCATTTTATGAAAGGATTTCATTTTTTGTAACGAAATTCATAAGTCGTTGCAAAATTTTGTTGCCAAATCATTGGTGAAAAAAAAACACACCGCCTATTTTCTTTTTTGTTGCTGATGAGATTTCTCCTCATCGTTGGCAACGAAAACTTTTTTGTTACTATATTTCGTTGCCTAATATAGGCCACATTCATTGGCAATAATTTTTTTCATTGCATATTTAATACATTTTTTTGCAACGACTACTAAATTGTTGCCCAAAATTGAGACAAATCCAATAACCATGCCTCTTTTTCCCCCAAAATGCATTATTTTTTGTTTAAAATTTTTTATTAATTTGGACACAATTTTATACAGTGAAATGTTTCACTCTGTCCGTCTCAAAATAAATGCCCAGTTTTATTTTTTTAAAAGTTATAATTTTTGAAATTAAACTTGTGCACATATAGATATATTTTCTAATTTACAAAAATTAAAGTTTGTAGTTAATTGAATGTAGTTTATAATGATCATATTCGCACACTTATAATTTTGAAAAAATAAATAATTAATTTCTAAAATAATTTATATGAATTTTTCTTGTAACTCGTTATTTTACATATATACTTTTTGACAAAGGGATGGGCAAGGAATCGAAATCACTCCCGAAATTGCACCCAAAATTGACCAAACTGCACCGATTAAGTCGCGCCAATGGTTCCGACATAGACCAATTAAGTTGCACCAATGGTGTGTAAGTTCTTTTTAACTCCCCTTTTTCAAATTCTCCATTTTCTTGACTTGTAAATTTTTTTATAATCAAATATTAATTTCTCTTCATATCTTGAATTAGAAGGTGTTTGACAATGAATTATAAGTTGGTCAAACTAAGTTATAAGTCATTTGTTATTAATTAGTGTTTAACTAGACTTGCTGGCCCGTAAAAATTAGGCTTTGGGCTTAACTTTTTTAGCCCATGAAAACTTGAGCCATTTTTGCCCAAATTTGAAATTTGACCACCTCATGTGGCCCTCCCTACCATGGGATTTTTAAAATAAAATAAAATAATGCACTCTTTGAGAATTGAAATCTAGACCTCCCACACTCCTTAAACAAATGCTCAAACCTACTAAGCTACAAGGATTTTTTATTACAAAGTCACTTACCCGGCGCTCCTACTAGCATAAACTATCCAAGCCTTCATGCAAACTGAACTCGCTAAGATGAAGGAAGACCCACCAATTTAATGCTTATATATATGTATATGTATATGTATGTATGTATGTATGTATGTATGTATAAACTATAGTGGAGTATGTAGGCACACGAAATTTTGCATTCCTGTTACTAACATTGCAGGAGGGCAGAATCGTCTTTCAGAGATAACCCTGGAGGACAAGACAGTTCCAGTTCCAAAAATCCCACCGGAGAAGCCTTTTCCATCTCGGAGATAACCCCGAGATATTCAATCCTGGAAACAACATCGGGTGTTTCAGTCTCAACCTCGGAGATGACCCCGAGGAGTGTAGCCTTGTAATCAGCTTCAACCTCGGAGATAACCCCGAGGCATTCAGTCCCAAACCCGGAGATAACCCCGGAAGGTCATGCATACCACAGAGACAACCCTGAGGACATCCAGTACTTGCAGTAGCCCAATCTCAGAGATAACCCTGAGAAACAACTGCTTTATCAGCCCAAATCGGAGATAACACTTGTGAGGGGCAAAATCGTTATTTTGCCACCTCGATCCCACATGCGCGTCGTCTCAACACATTTCAACATACATTCTACACAGCAGTGTCGTACAAGAACCAAATAGCTGCAATCCCGAGTGACTACTACACAGGACAGCACACCAGATGGAATTTGAAGCTTGAAGACCAACGGCATGATCCCATCTTCCTGACTTCTTACAACCTCTAATCCCATGTCATTTATATAGCTCTCGACAATAGCACTCCATAAAAGGTCTTATACACCTCAATCGGAGGCACGGATTGAAGTTCTAAAAGTTCGGGCGGATATCACGTTGCATGCGTGCACGTACTTTGAGGACGGCAGGACCCACAGAGTCTGGGGCACCCCGGGCAGCCGCATGTGCATCTACAACTGCCGCAAGTACACATGTGGCTCCCCCTCTATAAATAGAGAGCTTGGGGTGGCCATTTTGTAAGAGAAAACGGTGAGGAAGCCCTGTCCAATTTGCTCTGTACACCCTATAAATTGAGTTCTTTCTCATTTTAAACACTTGTGAGCTCATATATTACTATATTTTTACTGGTGAGAACCGAGTGTTCATCCATTTAATGTTATAGAAGTCTTCTTTGGTAGTGCACTGTAAACCTTCTTACACCTTTCAAAGCCTTTTCTCCACATTTTGCACATACCATTCTTCACGTTGAGAGTCGTGTTGCGTGTGTTGCCCGAACTTTGGTCCGTGGCTTTTATTTCAATTTGTATATATATGTGTGTGTGTATATATATATATATATATATATAAATTGTGGTCGAACTCTGTTCGATGAGCCTGGATTTATATCTGGAGCGTTTATTGTTTATATATATATACATATATAAACTATTGTCGGACTCTGTTCGATGAGCCTGAATTTTATATACGGAGCGTTTACTGCTTTTATATATATATATATATACACATATATATATATATATATATATATATTTACATTTCTGTCATGCCTGGAGTTTACTTCGTGGCCTTTTACTGCTTTATTTACATTTTGTCCTGCTTGGAGTTTACTCCGTGGCAGTTGATCGTTTTTACTTCTTTATTTACATTTTATCCCTTTTGAGTTTACTTCGTATGGTTGATCGATTTATCTTGATTTATTTACATTTCGATCCCCATGGAGATGCTTCGTGGTGGTTGATCGTGTCCCTATATATATATTTACCACTTTTATATATTTACATTTACAAATACTTCTATGAAGTTCGCTTGGTAGTTGATGAATCAGTATATATATTTACTGATTTTTATATATATATAACTCCACATGCCTTTCATATGAATTGCTACATTATGTGAGCCTAGGAATCATGTGATCACAGATTCAGTCTCCTGAATCTAGATTCGGTTCCCGTGATGGACATTTTCAGCTGTAATCAGGTTGTACATTATTCACGGTGTCGACATATAAATGTCGGACCTTTTTATAACTTGTTTTTTCAAAATATCTCACCTAACATGAGAACACCAAAAGACAAGAACATAAAAGGGACAGTAAAAATCCCGACGTCGACAGGTGGCGACTCTGCTGGGAACACCAGTAAGAGGACTTAAGCCATTATTACAAACTTTTCAAAACTGTTATATGCTTGTGTGTGAATGTTGCATTTACATTTTTTTGATGAATGTGTACGAATGCATTTACTTACTGCACTTAATGCTTTACACTATATCTGTATACGATATTAGTGCTTCACACATGTCATCATTCCCATAACGGTGAGACACGTTGCATGTGAATGTATGTTGTGTTGTTCCTCCACCAGGAGGCTATCCTGTCGGTGTTTGATTACTGGACTCGTAGGGAGACTAATTCCAACAAGGCTCAGGAAAGGCACCACCCAGATTCGCTCCAGTTGAAAGACCGGATTAACTTCTCATCAAGTAAATTACGATGATCTGGGAACTTTCATGCCAAAAAGCCGCGAGAGTAACCTAAGATAGGTCAGCCTCTGATAAACCAAACGCGGACGAAAGTCTCTTCATGCTTTCCATTTTCAATTACTTATAAAGACAATTACTTGTAATTTCATTCCATGTCAATCTCTATGTAATGGAAAATATGAGGAATATGTGTACATGCATAATAAAGCCTACCATGCTATCTTACAACTGACATCTATTTTGCAGGATAATACTCCTAAAAACGAACACGTTATGATAGAATGTAAACATTTATACATTCCCTAAGACTAAACTACATAAGTTTTTGTAGGGAAACAATTGGGTATGTTACCCGTTCAAAGTCAAAGAAGGCCACAAGCCTACAGCCAATTATGTCTTCATCTGACCAGTCTAATCCTACTCCTATCTCTCGTGAGGAGTTTGACGGATTAAGCAAGAAAATTATAGATTTGGTTGTTTTGCTTAAAGAACTACACTAAATACCCATATATACAGAATCCTCTGCACATGGAGGAACACAAGGTGAGGATCAAGCAAATCCAATACATGAGCTTCATTTGGATAAGTCCAAAAATATTCCTGAAAAACACCCATCTCAAAGAAGATCCAGACACCGGTGATATCAAGAAAAAGGTCTTTCAAATGGAAGAGACCATTCGGTCTATAAAAGGGATTGGAGCACACGGGAGTGTCTCATATGCCGACCTTTGTATATTCCCTGGTGTCCATTATCCAGAGAAGTTCAAAACTCTTGACTTTGAAAAGTACGATGGGTTGGGAGATCCTTACACATATTTGAAGGTATTCACTGGAGAACTCGGATCTTATGCTGAGGATGAGAAGCTTAGAATGCAGCTGTTCCAAAAGAGTCTAACTAGAGAAGCCCGATTATGGTATACCAGATTAGACAAATCTAAGATTCATAGCTGGGAAGAACTAGCTCATACTGTTTCTAGTCTCAAATGGCTCCTGACCGGTACCAAATTACCAAGGTCAAGAAAAAGTCTAATTAGTCTTTCAGAGAGTATGCTCAAAGGTGGAGGCGCCTTGCTGCTCAAGTTATTCCCTCTATGACTGAGTCGGAAATGGTGATGACCTTCGTAAACATAAAAAAAGCGTCCTTCTATGAGAGAGTCTTAGCTGGCATTGGCAAGCCATTTTCTGAAATGATCAAACATGGAGAGATGGCTGAGATAGGATTGAAGTCAGGAAAGATTCAAGACCTAGCCGCTCTAAAAGCTGTTGCTGTGCACATCCAGTCCGGAACTTATGGAAAAAACCCTGGAGGGTCCATAAGAAGAAAGAGGAGGATGTTTCCTTGATACTATAAGGTCAGAAAGGCAGTCAAAATATGCCTATCCAGAGGAGAAACTACTCCCCTTTTCAAGAACAGTCTTCCAACCCTACATTGCCAAAGGCTGGAAAAGTCAGACGCAATTGAGTGTTCACACCCCTAGGGGATTCACTCGAGAATGTTCTCAATCTTCTGACTACTTAGAAGAAAATTACACATCTTCTTCCGCCAGCCAACCCGAATGGGAAGGGTTTCAATGCTACCCAAAAATGTGCCTACCATGTTGGAGCTCCAGTACATGATACTCGGGATTGATGGGCCTTAAAACATAAGATCCAGGATTTGATTGACAACGGTGAGATCGTGGGGACTAAACTCGACCAACCTCATGTGCAAGATAACCCTCTTCCTCAACACAAAGAAGAGGAGGTTATTATGATTAATTGGAGCAGTGGACAGAGTTCCAATTACATTGTTGAATCTTCCCAGACCAGTAAAGACGGTATTGATAAATAAGATTACGCACAGTTCCAGTTTGTTATGGAACAAAAGATGAAAGCTCTTTGAAAGCTAGTAGAACAATTGGTAGAACTGGTGATCCATCAACACCAGGTCACACGCCAATTAGTCAGGAGCATGCTAGTCTCCTTCATTTTCTTATGAATACTCCATCATCGCCTTTAGAAAGTGAAACATTGGAGGATAAAGTTACAAAAAGAGCAAGTGTGACGCCCCCAAAATAGGTCCAATCCATCCAACCTATTCTGAGTCGCCAAATACATGGTACAGAAAACAACTACAACTTTATTACTACAATTGTCGGGCAAAATACAACAACACATATATTGTGAGATTTAATACCAACTGTGACTCATGTCCCAACTATGGATAACACCTCACATTGATACATTACATAAACGTCATACCAATAATAAGCTGCTTTAGAAATTAAAATCTTTGGGAAGTGCTCAAGAAACCTTCGTATATAGGAGGCCATGAATCTAAGTTATGATAGATATCATATGTCCAGAGAATTATCCTTGGTTAATCTAATAGACCCCAAAGAAAAATGAGAAGATTACTATCATGTTCCTTCCAATGGTGAGTCTTCTCTTGACATATAACTATCTCCACCGTCTGCGATTGAACATTATGTTTCAACCAAACACCAAAATCATATAGGTAGTGCTCGTAGATATACTCAGCAAGTGGATGTGAACAACCCTGTCTTATGATAACACGAGGTTGTATGTCATTAGACATCTTGTATGATAGTGACAAAACACCCTTCCAAAGTTGGGTTCGCCTCACCCTATTCGGTTCACCAAAAATTAAATATCAAATGATGTACACAATACGACACACTTATCTAAAGTTCTCAATAAAATTATTTCCATACTATTTAGGAGAACCTCAACAAATATAGACCACCGCTTCTATTCCTCTGTTATCCCCGGCCGACTTTTAGCCACACTCTTATTACCCGAAAGAAATTGTGAAGCAAAAGAGTGAGCACAACTAGCTCAAGAAAGAATATCATGACTAAAGATAATTAAATTATCAATAGCCTTCAATCAAAGAATAAATCGTAGATTTAGAACATATGGTAGATGATAAAACTTTTCAACCATAGTTACAACGGAACGAGCAATCCATTAGAAGAGTCAAATAAACCACACAGTCTATTATCTTCTCCATTTTAAAAGTCCACCAACAATGTTTTATCCCTATAACATCAATCAACAGTTCCTTTCCACAATCATATGAATAACTCATAATCATAATTGTAATTCTAAATTCCCCTTCTCATCTGGGACAAAGATAATTTTCATCACCTGTCTTTACCTGAAACATCAAAGATCATGGTTATACCAAATCACAGTTCCTGTTCATAATCATACTAATAAATTCATCTTTGCACCACGGGCCAAAGATATTCATCAACAGTTCATCTTTGCACTACATGCCAAAGATATTCAACAACGGGTCATCTTTGCACTACGGGCCAAAGATATTCATCAACAGTTCATCTTTGCACTACAGGCCAAAGATATTCAACAACAAGTCATCTTTGCACTACGGGCCAAAGATATTCATCAATAATTGATCTTTTGCACTACAGCCCAAAGATATTCATATCTCAAAGAAACATACAATCATTTCGTAATTTATATAAACCATAATTATAATCATGTTGATCAATTCACCTTTTGCACTTAAGCTAAAAATATTCAATTATAAATTCAATGGTCATGATCATACCAAATAACGATTCAACTTTGCACTATCGCCAAAGAGAACCCATAGTCACGATCATACCAATAATCTACCCATCTTTACACTCAAGTTAAAGAGAAATTTCTGCACCAGGGTTATAAAAATGTTATATATGATAATAAAAACAATATGATCAAAATACGGATTTAATTTCAAGAGTAAGATTCATAAATCAACGATAATTTGGTCAGAAAAAGAAACTAATTTTTTCATGAATAGTACCCCGTGAATAGTAACTCGTGAATAGTAACTCATGAATAGTAACTCATGAATAGTAACCCCGACACAAAAAGATAAACTTTCACAATAAAATCCATATCAATATTTATAACACCTTAATCCAAATGTTATAAATCACTTAATAATCTCATAATCTAATATTGTTAATATTACAACAATATTTTAATCATTTTTTAAACTTATAAACAATTTATTTAAATTGTTTACACTTTATTAATTAATGCATTTAATCATACTAAAATGCCAAACTCATAAGATTTTGTCACCAATAACCAACAACCTCATCAAAAATCTGTATATACCATATATAGGATTCCCAAGACATAAAATCCTATTTTTTAATTTTGTTACTTCACATAACATATTTAATTTCTTTATTCATAACTAGTCCATTTTCATGAAAAATATCAAATCAGTTCCAAAAATATTTCTTTTCTGGGATTTAGCATAATATAGTCCCATATTGAACATATATTTTTCTCAGAATTTTTAAAATTCATTTACTATTTTTCACATGGTCAAAACTGCCGAATATTTAGACATTTATCATAAATTGTACTTTTGTCCAAAAATTCCAAAATTTACAGAATATACTGATGTTATATAGATGTACTCCCAATAAAATTTTTACCAATTTTGGAGTTAACCACAAGGAGTTATAAGGGTTTACTTTTAAAATAATCTTTTCTCATAAAATTCATAACTCTTAATCTATACATCCAAAAATCACCATTTTTGGACACAATCAAGAAAACTCATCAAGTTATCATTTCAAATTTTTCCAAAATTTTTGAAAGTCGGAAAAATTACAAAACATGATAAACATAATAATCCTTGAAATCCTTAACCTCAAAAGAGCAGTACTTCTGACTGGAATATCAGATGAAAAGCCGAAGGAACCTTGCACCGAATAGCAACTCTCAAAGTATCTAAATACTCATAAAAATATGCTCGACAATATAGAGAGAAAGAAAACTTGTTTCTGGTGTGATTTTCAATTCTAACTTAAGCGCCTATTTATAGGAAAATGCTAGAACGCCAAAGGAGACTAAATTAATAAAATAATAATATTAATAATTCTACGCATGCTGCTATGAAGCCCATCATTCTTGAAAACCAATTCAGCACACCTCAATTGATTTCCAGCACACTTTTGTACACCAACCAAAATGGGTCCCACCCAAATTTTAATAAAAATATTTTATTTTCTAAAACTTCAGTAATTCATAGAAAATAGCCCATTTATCAGAAAAATACGAATTTTATATCCATTCCACACGAAATCGAATTCTCTACAACTTTACAGAAGAAAGTTTTTCCAAATTCTAGACCAAAAATATCCGAAATCCACAAACGGATGATTTTAAACACCGTTTCAACACCTTTTAAAATTCATAACAAATCATGCGTTAATTTTTAACGGTTCAAAATTTGTGGACATATACTCAACTCATATATGTATAATATATCCAAAAATCACAACGATCCAACGGTCGGATTAAAATTACAACT
The DNA here is from genome assembly GCA_020205605.1 of Panax ginseng. Lineage (NCBI taxonomy): Eukaryota > Viridiplantae > Streptophyta > Magnoliopsida > Apiales > Araliaceae > Panax > Panax ginseng. The sequence continues at coordinate 61,519,349 of CM035131.1, read as the reverse complement.
CACGCAATAAAGCTTTAAGAACACCGATTTGAGTTTTTAATACCTCCAATCCGACAAAATACTGATAAAACACCTCAACATTAATTCCTTCACTTATAACCACATAAATAAATCCATCATTTATATCCGCATCAAATAAATATTTCCTTATCATATAAATCAATAACTAATTATTCACAAATAATATTACAGAATCACAATAATGATAACGTGTGGTTTCCGTAAAAAGAGGGGCTTTCCAATTCTCCTTCTCATCGCGCGTAATTAGGTGACCAAACCTCTCCTCGATGTAACTTTCTAGACATTGCCAATAATGTTATCTAATAATATTATCCAAATAATATAAATTATTGATCCGATAATGGGAATATCAGAAATGACAATTATTGAAACAACAATAATATAAAATATCAACGCAAAGAATTATTGAACCAATAAAATAAAATATTGAATAAAGAATTACAGAATAATTATTGAGTAGTGCCTTCTTACGTAAGAATCAATAATTCAAAAATACTATGCAATACCTTGTGCTACTGTGCAACCACGCATATTACTGTATTTTAACCACTGGGTATTCAAACAAAGGTTAATTTGTAATAACTACGTCGTTATTTATAAAAATTCAAACTTGTCATTTTCTTCATCCGACAGCTTATTCTCATTATGCACCCACAAATGGTCATGGCATCGCATTTAATATTCCCCGATAACAAGAATATTCCACGACCAAACAAATATTCCCCAACAGAAATGAGTATTTTATAACCACTTGCTTATTTTGAAAATTTTATATATATCTCCCTTAACTTTAACTTTTTATCAATTTAACCATTTACTAAATAGGAAAATTGAATAATTTTATTTCATAAAATTTGAGGTCTTACAGCAAGTGTCAAAGCCCGTCGGGATTTTGCCAATAAGAGGGAATTTACTTAGCTTGGCCAACCTATGGAGGAGATATTTCAGATGTTGATCAATGAAGGAAGAATTATATCCCTTCTACCTCCAATTAATCCCCGTTCAAGACGGTTCAATTCTAATGGAGTATGCCAGTATCACTCCCACTCTCGCGGTCATAACACAGAAGAATGATGGGCACTCCGCCATCTCATTCTGAATTTAATTGACAGCGGTGTCCTGCAGATGGCAGATGACGACACTTTGTTACTCAAGAGTGGGAACACATGTCCTACAAAATGGAAGGACGATGTGGCAGTTATATCCATTGAGGATGATTTGGCTATCAGACCACTCGCAATACAATCAATTCAAATCAAGGGTGTTGACAATCCTTTGAAAGTGGCTGCACCAGAGCTAATTCTCTTGCCATCTAGGCCAAAATATTGTGTTGTCAGCCTGGAAAAAGTTCCATGGAATTATGGAGAAGCTGAAGGATCTACATCACACACAATTACTACAGTGTCGAAGGAGAATCCACTGTATCTTCCCCACCGGGTGATGAGGCCTACCATCAAATCAAAGGGGAAAGTTCCCATTGAGAGGATTGAAGAGTTCCTCCGTACTATGGGCCATTACGAAGCCAAGGTGGTTTTAAGCTTGAGATAAGCTCCACAACAAATTTCCATACTGGACTTGGTTTTCTCTTTCGAAGATCACAGGAAGATCTTGCTAAGGTCTTGGAAGAAGCCCATTTATCGAAATCAGTGGATGTGGAAAAATTCCAACATCTGGCTGATCACATTTTTAACAACAATATGATATCTTTCACTGATGACGACATACCTCCCGAAGGGACTGGTCATTAAAAGTCGTTACACATAGCGGTTCTGTCCTCCAGATATATGGTGGGAGGAGTTTTGATAGATGGTGGATCATCCTTGATTATCTGCCTTATGCCACCTTGGAGAAAATGAATATCAACCCTAAGAGGATCAAAAGTAGCCATACGGTTATCAAAGCTTTTGATGGATCCCGATGAAATGCTGTTGAGGAAATTGAGCTACCTATGGAGATTGGTCCACATACATTCAGTGTATCCTTTCATGTGCTCAAAATTATCACAGGATACAACCTGCTTTGGGGAAGACCGTGGATTCATATAGCTGGAGCCGTCCCTTCCACCCTTCATCAGCAACTCAAGTACATTATCAATAATAGCTTAATCACTGTCAATTTCTAAGTTGAGCCGGTCAATTTCCATGCCCTGGAGGTGAGCAACACTCATTACCATCCCATTGGGGCACCACCTCTCACACCCAAGATTTCTGCCGAGGTAATGTCAGCCACTCAAGAGATGATGTCATTGGGTCATCAATCTGGACAAGGGTTGGGCAAAGATCATCAGGGCATAAAGCGCCCAATTCAAGTTCCCAGGCAAACAGAGACAACTTGATTAGGCTATTCTGCTAGCTCCAGTCATAAGAATCCTCACAAGCATAAACAGATTCCGTCATCTTCAGCCATATGTCGATTATCTTCACCTATAGATCCTGAGCCTATACAGTCTCTGGTAAAGGTTCTTGCCCATGTTATGGCTATGCTATTTCCCTAACCGATATCGATTAAAGAAAAGGAGATCCTGATTCTTGATCCCAAAGGGGAAGAAAAGGAACGGAGACGTAAATAAGACATCGCCACGAGTTTGTCTCACCTACGCATCCTTTTACATAATGAGCACACAAATAGATACACTCCAGATGATGATTAATGTCCCTACATTATGGTCATTATTGGAGAGAAGGAGGACGATGATAGCCACTTCATCACTGCCGTCCATTAGGATTTCACCCTTGACAATTGGAGTAGCACTCCTTGCATTTGTCGCCAAGGGTAAAAAGGGTAAACACTCTCTCTGCCCTGTAGATAGCTTTAACTGCTTACTTTACTGTACAATATTAGCAGTTATTTTGTCAGTACATGCTAACACTTTGTATGATTGAACAATTTCATATATTAAGTGAAAGCATATTTTGTTTCAGGACTCTGAACTTAGATGTGCCTATACTTGCTGATGAGGTGCCTTTTCTCCACAAGGACTATAACTTTGATGAAAAGTTGAACTCATACTTGATGGAAATACAAGAGGACATTGAGATACCTCAGGAGATCAAGGAATGGGTCGAGGATAAACCCAAACCAAATCTTGATCAAACCACCTCATTCAACCTCGGAACCTTAGAAAACCCTAAGCTAATCTAGATTGGTACAGACCTCACTCCAAACCAAAGGAATGACATGGTTGCACTATTAACCCAATTCTAGGATGTGTTTTCATGGTCTCACGAAGGCATGGTGGGGTTGTCCACTGAATCTTCATTCATCGCCTTCCCATTAAAGAGAGATTCAAGCCAGTCAAGCAGAAGCTTAGGTGATTAAAACCTAAGTGGAGTTTAAAGGTTAAAGAAGAAATTGTGAAATAATTTCAAGCTGGCATCATCATGGTGTCCACATACCCTGAATGGCTATCCAACATAGTCCCCGTGCCTAAACTGGGAGGAAAGGTGCGAGTTTGCGTGGATTATCAGGATCTGAATAAAGCTTGCCTTAAAGACAGCTTTCCCGTGCCATTTATCCATATACTTATTGACAATACTGCTCAATACAATATGTACTCATTTGCTGATTATTTTGCGGGGTATCATCAAATTATGGTTGCTGAAGAGGATCGTGAAAAGACTACATTCATCACACCTTGGGGAACCTTTTGCTATAGACGATTGTCATTCGACCTCATCAATGCCGGAGCTACCTACCAGCGGACCATGATCGCTCTTTTCTATGACTTAATGCATGAAGAGATAGAGATCTATGTGGATGACATCATTGTTAAATCCCAAAGGGAAGAAGACCACATAGACCATCTCAAAAAGCTCTTCAACAGGTTGCGTAAGTATAACTTGAAGTTGAATCCAGCCAAGTGCACCTTTGGCATTAAATTAGGCAAGTTACTAGGGCTCCTAGTCAGCCATAAAGGGATTGAGATGGATCCCACCAAAATCCAGGCCCTCACAGAAATGCCCATTCCTCAGACAGAGAATGAAATATAGGGATTTTTGGGAAGGATCAACTTCATTAGCAGGTTTATTTTCCAACTCACAGCAATCTGTCAGCCTATTTTCAAGTTGTTAAGGAAGAACTCCTCCAGGAAATGGAACGATGAGTGTCAAAAAGCCTTCCTTACAATCAAAGAGCAGCTGGTCAACAATCCTATTTTGGTACCTCCCAGGGATGATGTTCCCCTATTCATGTACCTGTCCATTAATGACCATGCCATGGGCTGCATGCTGGGACAAAAAGACAATAGAGGCCAAGAGCTAACTATCTACTACCTCAGCAAAAGATTCAGCAACAGTGAACACAAGTACACTCTGATTGAGAAGACTTGTTGTGCTTTAGAATGGGCTTCCATGAGGTTACAGCATTACCTCCATCCTCACACAACCTATCTCATATCCCGCGTGGATCCTCTCAAGTACGTGTTCAGTAAACCCATGTTAAATTGTTGGTTGTCCAGATGGTAGTTGATCCTATAGCAATTTGACATCATCTACGTGACACAAAAGTCTATTAAAGGTCAAGGAATTACAGATCAACTGGCAGCTGTACCTTCAGCGGATTTCAAACCCTTAAAAATATACTTCCCCAATGAAGGGGTAATGACAGTCCAGTAACACCATCAGTACGATTCATACCAATCATAGAAAATGTATTTTAATGGAGCTGTTAACAAGGAAGGTTCTGGAGCTGGAGTAGTTCTAGTATCCAATGACGGGAGCAAGATATCCGTCATCAATCAAATTGCGCTTTATCAAAGACCAACAACACAAATTTGAGTATGAAGGTCAGATTATGGGACCAAACTTTCCCAATCAATGGGTATCAGGCGGTTAACTGTCTTTGGAGATTCAGAATTAGTGATCAGACAAACCACATAAATCTATCACACCAAAGAACTACATTTGCTGCCTTACCATCGGCAAGTTTTACAGATGGCTTTGGAGTTTGAAGAAGTAAACTTCCTCCACATTCCTCGGAATAGGAATGATTTTGCGGATGCACTAGCAACTTTGGCCTCTTTGATTAACATACCTGACAAGGAAAACATGCCAAGCATCCCATTTTCCCTACAAAAGGCTCCAGCCTATGGGAATTATATTGGAGAAGTATCGGATGAGCTACCTCCCATCCAACACCCTTGGTATACGCACATCAAGGAGGACTTACAAGATGGATCTACACCCGCTGAGGCGAGCTCGACTAAAAGAAGGCAGATCCATCGACTAGCTATAAAATTCTACCTGAGCGGAGATGCACTCTACAAAAGAGATGCAGGACTAGGTCTCCTCAGATGTCTGGACAAGGACCAAGCTCAGAGGCTCATGGATGAAATCTATGTTGGAGTATGTGGCTCACACATGAGCGGCCCTTTGCTCGTTAAAAAGATCCTTAGAATAGGGAATTACTGGCTCTCGCTTAAAACTGACTGTGATGATCACATCAAGAGATGTTATCAATGCCAAATTCATGGGAATGTTATCCACGCCCCTGCGAGGGAACTCCACAACATGAGTTCACCTTGGCCCTTTTCAATGTGAGGAATGGACGTGATCGAGCCCATCGAGCCCAAAGCCAGTAATGGGCATCGGTTTATCTTCACCATGATCGACTACTTCACCAAATGGGTAGAAGCAGCCTCCTTCCCCAAGGTTACCAAAGAAGTCATCATTGCTTTTATTAGAAATAATGTCATTTGTCGATATGGACAACCATAGGTGATTGTGTCAGACAATGCTAAGAACCTCAACAACAAAATGGTGGAGGAGTTGTGCAGTAAATTCCACATCAAACACCTCAACTCTGTCATCTATCGTCCAAAGATGAATGGTGTTTTTGAAGCGGCTAATAAGAACATCAAGAAGATCATGCAAAAGATGTCTGTCAATCACAAAGGATGGCCTGACCTCTTGCCTTTGACTCTATTAGCCTAAAGAACTTCAATGCGTACTTTCACTGGGCAACCCCCTACTCATTAACCTATGGGATGGAAGCAGTACTCCCCATAGAGGTGGAAATGGAATCCCTCAGAGTATTGATAGACGCTCAACTGGATGAAGACCAATGGTTACAAGACAGGTATCACCAATTGTCCCTAATAGACGAAAGGCAAAGTGATGCTATCTTCCATGATCAGTTATACGAACAGAGGATCTCCAGATCCTATAACAGAAAAGTTTGACAACAACAGTTTAAACAATATGACTTGGTTTTGAAGAAGATCATTGATAACCAAGATCAGTCAAAGGGAAAATTTGCTCCAAACTGGGAAGGCCCATTTATTGTCAAGGAGGTATTGACAGGAGGTGCTCTCAGATTACAAGAAATGGATGGCAATGAATTTCCACAGCTCATCAACTTAGACACCGTGAAATGGTACTATGTCTAAAGTTACCATCAAGCAAACATCCTAGTTTTGGATCACAAGATCCCTAGTCATTTCAGGTTTTCTAACCCTTACTACACACAACCTTTCTTCATACCCATTTTCCCCATCAGGGAAACACACTCTTCAAGCCAACAACCTAGTTTTCAGATCATCAGATCTTTTACTCAACTTTGTTTCAAACCTTTTAGGTTATCCCACTAGGGATTGAACCTTTCACACCTGAAGTTTTGTCCCACTACGGATAAGACTTTTCACACCTGCAGTTTGTCCTAAACATGGGATCAAACTTTTCCCCGCAGTTTGTCCTGAACATGGGATCAAACTTTTTTAGCTGCAATCGTCCTGAACATGGGGCGAACTACGTCGACCTGATCTCCCCGATACCTAGGAGTACGTAGGTAACCATTTTATATGGCCCGATCGCAATAAAAAACAAAAAACAAAAACAACAAAAACATTTCTGCACCTTCTTATACAAACAAAAATCATAAAAAACATTTCTACACTTTCTACCCTTTTATATACAGCGTTGAACCTCTTACACCAGGTTCGAACTACGCAGACCTGATCTCCTCTTCAATAAGAGTACATAGGCAGCCATTTATGGTTCGGTCTTACCCCTACCAAAACAAATACTTGTCAGCGGTACTGGGATCAAACTTTAATCCACCACATTTCATTGGCTTCAGACCAAAGGGATGGAACTACCTGGCCTCCCCATAAATGAGAGAGTTGGCGACCATCTAAGATGCGGTTGATTCCTCGAAGAGCAACACCAATCCATAAGAGATGGAACTATTTGGGATCTCCTCTTCAATAGGAGTACCGACAACCATCTGTGGTGCGCTGAATCTCAGAGAGGAAAAGTCACACTCCTCTCCACATCTACATACAGAAACCAATCTCAAGACACCAAAGAGGGTAGGGATACACATAGATCAACGATCCATTCTTAAAGGTCCTGCGACGTCTTAATGTCCACCCATCAAGGATGAGTTCAAAATACATCAAGATCACTAGCCCTGAAGAAGCAGGTAAATATCAAGCAAGTAGCAAGGCACAACTAAAATGGAAGTGAATCAAAATATATTTCTCTGCCATATATAATGTTGTTTGATATACAATATGTGATGTACATGACAAAATGGCTAAGCTAGTCTGTGTAGGAAAATACAAGTCTATCTAGAATCCCGTGGATATACGAACTATCAAGTCCAACATGACATCTCTCTCCGAAGGAGGCAACACCGCAAGATCCTGCCTAAGGGTATCTACACGAGTTAACAGATCTGTAGCCAACTGCATGGTAGCATGCTGCTCATCAATATATGCATTCATATTGGCAAGCATACCAGTAGTAAGGGATCTCACTGTAGTACTATCTATAATGGCTAAATCCTGAGCAGATATGGCAGCAGCCCACTCAATAATCAATGCATCTCTGGATGATCTGGCCTCATCCCTCTCAGCAATAGCGGTGTCACTATGAGCTACAGCCTCCTCTCTCTCCAATAGAGCGGCATCTCTCCCATCAAGAGCTATCAACATCAAGGCCCTAACCTGATCTCTCTCAAAGGTCATCAGATGAAGACTCTATTCTAAATACTGTGCTGAATGCTGGATCACAGTAGTAGCCGTACTGGGAAAATCTACAAGAGCTGCTGGCAACCCAGTGAATAGCTCCTCCTTGGTGGGAAGATCAAGGTCCTCTTGGGCTCCCCATCATCAGAATTAATCTCCGACACTGGGGATACTACCATAGCCGATGTTATCTCTGTCTCCATCCATGCAGAATTGTGAGACCCCAAATTTTATGAAATAAAAGTATTCAATTTTTCTATTTTGGTAAATAGTTAAATTGATAAAAGTTTAAAGTTAAGGATGATATGTGAAATTTTTTCAAAGTAAGCAAGTTATCATAAAATAACTGGTAGTACAAGTACAGTAATACGCGTGGTTGCATAGTAGCACACGGTATTGATTATTGGTGCTTATGTGAGAAGTCACTCAGATATACTCAATTATTGCTACAATAATTGTTGCATCATATCTCTCATATTATTGATTCAATTATTGTCATAGTATCATCTGCATAATATGTTATATTATTAAATTAATAATTAAGACGACAAAGTTATTCATATTATTATTTGTAATATTGACAATATCTAGAAGTTCTGTCAAGGAGAGGTTTGGTCACCTAATTGTGCGCCAATAAAGAGAAATCCTTATCGAAAAGCCCCCTCTTTCCTGGGAACGACCTGGTTGTTGAATATTGTGAGTTATTCAGAGTTGAATTTGGAGACACGGACGTGATATTTGAGTCCGGAACAATGAAATTAGTAGAAATAAACTATAAACACAAAATTTGCCGGGGTTGACTTTTTGGTCAAAAAAGTCAATAGTTAACTTTTTTGGAAAAAGTCAAACTTCAAAATTTCAAAAACGAAATTGTTTAGAAAAATATTTCCATTGTGTTGGGATTATTAGTGTTAGTGGAAATCGACATTTATTTCGATAGTAATTGATGTCTGGAAGTTATATTGACCAACCAGGTAATTAATCGGGTAAATGAGCAATTAATTGCTATTAATTCACATGATTATAACTATTTGTTCACATGTGTGTACTAGTAATTCACATTCTTGTACTATTAGGGGAGTTGGTGCAAGATTGATAATACTTCCATGACTAAGTTAAAAATGGAGGTACTATACTGTAATTCGTATTTTCACATGATTATAACTATTGATTTACATGATTGAACTATTGATTCACATTATTTCTATTAGGGGAGGTGGTGCAAGTTTGATAATAATTGCAGGACTAAATTAAAAATGAAAGAAAAGTTGAAGGTATTGTACTGTAATATTTTGAGCCCCAAAATGTTCAATTATCGAAACTATATTTTCCTATAAATAGAAGCTTATTCTTTCTTCATTTCTCACGAATTCACTAAAGCTTTAGAGCAATTATTATAAAGAGAAAGAAGAATAGAAGTCTGCTACCTCACTATTCCAATATCCAGTTTCTTCTAAGGTAAGGGATATTATTATTATAGTAAGAGGTATTATTCTTTCGTATTCATGAAGAGAGTTATTTTCTTTCAATACTGTAAGGGTTGTTATTCCATTCTTTATTATTATGTTGAATAACTTTGCCTATGCTAAGTACCGCATACATGGTGAAATTCTTCCGTTATTCCATTCTTTATTATTCTGTTGGAATAACTCCGCATGTAAGGCCTATCGCATGCCTGGTGAATTCTGCTGTTATTCCATTCTTTATTATTTTATTGGAATATCCTGTCTATGTGGATTACGCATGACCTGGTTCCATTCTTTATTATTCTATTGGAATATCCTGTCTGTGCAGATTACGCATGACCTGGTTCCATTCTTTATTATTCTGTTGGAATAACCTGTATGTGTTGTCTATCGCATGGCTGGTGAATTCTGTTGTTATTCCATTCTTTATTATTGTGTTGGAATATCCTATCTGTGCGGATTACGCATGACCTGGTTCCATTTTTTATTATTCTGTTGGAATATCCCGTCTGTGCGGATTACGCATGACCTGGTTCCATTCTTTATTATTCTGTTGGGAATAACCTGTGCGATCTATCGCATGCATGGTGAATTCTTCTGTTATTCAATTCTTTATTATTCTGTTGGAATAACCTGTCTATGTGGATTACCGCATGCATGGTGAATGATCCCTTGTATTCATTCCTTATTAAATTGTGGAAATGATCTATCTACGTGGATTACCGCATGGCGGGTGAAAATCCATTTGCAGTTTCATAATTTTTCTGACCCTCAAAAATTCTAGAAAAAATTGAAATGGTATTTTGTTGAGTTTTCTAGATTGTGTCCAAAAATAGTGATTTTTGGATGTATAAGGAGTTATGAATTTTATGGGAAAATACTATTTTAAAAGTAAACCCTTATAACTTCTTGTGATTAACTCTAAAATTGGTGAAATTTTTATTGGGAGTACATGTATATAATAAGAGTATACCATGTAAATTTCAGAATTTTTGGACAAAAGTACAATTTATTATAAATGTCTAAATATTCGGCAGTTTTGGCCATATGAAAAATAGTAAATGAATTTTAAAAATTTCGAGAAAAATATATGTTCAATATGGGACTATATTTTGCTAAATCTCAGAAAAGAAATATTTTTGGGACTGATTTCGTATTTTTCATGAAAATGAACTGGTTATGAGTAAATAAATTAAATATGTTATGTGAAGTAACAAAATTGGAAAATAGGATTTTATGGCATGGGAATCCTATATAAGGTATATGCAGATTTTTGATAAGGGATTTGATTATTGGTGATAAAATCTTATGAGTATGGCATTTTTGAATGATTAAATGCATTATTTGGTAAAGTGTAAACAATTAAAATAAATTGTTTATAAGTTTAAGAAGTGATTAAAATATTGTTATAATATTAATAATATTAGATTATGAGTTTATTAAGTGATTGATAATAATTGGATAAATTTAAAGTCTTTAATATTTATCCTTGTTTTCATTTGATTATTTCTTATATCATTGTCATCATCCTCATGCTTATATTGTGATGAAAGTCATCTTAGGCTTACGTGCAAAGATGGACTGTTGATTATTGATTTTACAATTCTATATCTTTGGCTTACGTGCAAAGATGAACTGTTGATTATTGGTTTTATAGTTGTATATCTTAGGCTTACGTGCAAAGATGGACTGTTGATTATTGATTTTACAATTGTATATCTTTGGCTTACGTGCAAAGATGGACTGTTGATTATTGATTTTACAATTGTATATCTTTGGCTTACGTGCATTGATGGACAATTATTGGTATGATTATAACCAGGGATTATTCGGTATAATCATGACCATTGTTGAAAACACGAATATCCTTGGCCCGTAGTGCATAGATAATTCGTCGTTGTAATACTAGTGAATATCCTTGGTTATAGTGTAGGGATGATTCAATGATGTGGATTATTTATTAGCTGAGTCTCAACGATAACATATTGATAATACACTTTTAATTCGTAGAAGATAGTAGATATCATGCTCTACTTGACTCTTCTATAATACAGTTGTATGTCTTTGGCCTATAGTGCAAAGATGAATTGTTAATGAATATCTTTGGTCGTAGTGCAAAGATGAATTTATTAGTATGATTGTGAGCAGGAATTGTGATTTGATATAACCATGATTTTTGATGTTTCAAGTGAAGATAGGTGATGAAAATTATCTTCGTCCTAGGTACGAAGAGGAATTTAGAATCATAATTATGATTATGAGTTATTCATATGATTGTGGATGTGAATTGTTGATTGATGTTACAGGATAAAACATTATTGGTGGACTTTTTAACATGGAGAAGATAATAGATCTCGATGGTCTATTTGACTCTTCTAATGGATTACTCATTCACACGCAACTATGGTTGAAAAGTTTTATCATCTACCATATGTTCTAAATCTCCGATTTATTATCGACGAAAGGCTATTGATAATTTAATTATCTTTAGTCATGATATTCTTTATCGAGCTAGTTGTGCTTCACCCTTTTTTGCTTCACAATTCCTTCGAGTAATAAGAGTGTAGTGGGTCGGTGAAGGGGTAACAGGAGAATAGAACGGTGGTCTATAACTGTTAAGGTTCTCCCTAAATTGTATTGAAATAATTTTATTGAGAACTTTAGATAAGTGTGTTGTATTGTATACGTCATTTGATATTTAATTTTGGTGAACCAAATAGGGTGAGGTGAACCCAACTTTGGAAGGGTGTTTTGCCACAATCATACAAGATGTCTAATGACATACAACCTCGTGTTATCATAAGACAGGGTTGTGCACATCCACTTGCTGAGTATATCTACGAGCACTACCTATATGATCTTGGAGTTTGGTTGAAGTATAGTTTTCAATTGCAGACAGTGGAGATAGTTATATGTCAAGAGAAGACTCACCATTGGAAAGAACATGATAGTAATCTTCTCATTTTTCTTTAGGGTCTATTGGGTCTACCAAGGATAATTCTGTGGACGTATGATATCTATCATAACCTTGACGCATGGCCTCCCATGTACGAAGGTTTCCTTGAGCACTTCCCAAAGATTTTAATTTCTAAAACAGTTATGGATTGTACTTTTATGTAAGGTACCATTGTAAGGTTGTGGTCAAGACACCATGAGAGTTACATACATTTGTATTAAAACTCACAGTTTAACTGTGGTCGTATCCTGCACGACAGTTCAACAGTTGTATAAATGAAGTTTGTATTTGATTTTTATATTATGATATTTGGCGACTCAGAATGGGTCGTGTGGACCTATTTTTGGGGCGTCACAAATGGTATCAGAGCTTGTGGATATGGTCGCTGACAAAGATAAGAGTCTAAAACTAGGAGGGGAGAGACGAGTTATATACTTCGCTAGTGTGTGACTTACCTAAGCTAAAATAATTTACTTGATAAGTTGACAAATTGTGATATGTTAATCAACCTTTGTTTTGAAGATATATTCTAGAATGATATCTGAAATACAGGAGATGAGAAATGGGAAAATCATGATATAGAGGAAATAACTGGGAAGGTATAATCCGAAAAGAAAGCAAGGTATTCTCATCTCTTTGAACTACCAGGTACGTAAATTTCGAGAGTAAAATTTCATAAGGAGGAGAGATTGTGAGACCCCGAATTTTATGAAATAAAAGTATTCAATTTTTTTATTTTGGTAAATAGTTAAATTGATAAAAGTTTAAAGTTAAGGGTGATATGTGAAATTTTTTCAAAGTAAGCAAGTTGCCATAAAATATCCGGTAGTAAAAGTACAGTAATACGCGTGGTTGCATTATAGCACACGGTATTGATTATTGATGCTTATGTGAGAAGTCACTCAGATATACTCAATTATTGCTACAATAATTATTGCATCATATCTCTCATATTATTGTCACAGTATCATCTGCATAATATGTTATATTATTAAATTAATAATTGAGATGACAAAGTTATTTATATTATTATTTGTAAAATTGACAATGTCTAAAAGTTCTGTCAAGGAGAGGTTTGGTCACCTAATTGCGCGCCAATAAGGAGAAATCCTTATCGGAAAGCCCCCTCTTTCCTGGGAACGACCTGGTTGTTGAATATTGTGAGTTATAATATTAATGATGAATGTTACTAAAAATCAAATTTGAGTTCGGAGTTGAATTTGGAGACGCGGACGTGATATTTGAGTCCGAAATGATGAAATTAATAGAAATAAACTATAAACACAAAATTTGCCGGGGTGGACTTTTTGGTCAAAAAAGTCAATAGTTAACTTTTTTGGAAAAAGTCAAACTTCAAAATTTCAAAAATGAAATTGTTGAGAAAAATATTTCCATTGTGTTGGGATTATTAGTGTTAGTGGAAATCGACATTTATTTTGATAGTAATTGATGTCTGAAAGTTATATTAACCAACCGGGTAATTAATCGGTTAAATGAGCAATTAAATTAATTCACATGAGTATAACTATTTCTTCACATGTGTGTACTATTGATTCACATTCTTGTACTATTAGGGGAGTTGGTTCAAGATTTGATAATACTTGTATGACTAAGTTAAAAATGGAAGTATAGATGGAGGTACTATACTGTAATTCGTATTTTCACATGATTATAACTATTGATTCACATGATTGAACTATTGATTCACATTATTTACTATTAAGGGAGGTGGTGTAAGTTTGATAATACTTGCAGGACTAAATTAAAAATGAAAGAAAAGTTGAAGGTATTGTACTGTAATATTTCGAGTCCCAAAATGTGCAATTATCAAAACTATATTTTTCTATAAATAAAAGCTCATTCTTTCTTCATTTCTCACGAATTCACTAAAGCTTTAGAGCAATTATTATAGAGAGAAAGAAGAATAGAAGTCTGTTACCTCACTATTCCAATATCCAGTTTCTTTTAAGGTAAGGGATATTATTATTATAGTAAGAGGTATTATTCTTTCGTATTCATGAAGAGAGTTATTTTCTTTCAATACTCGTAAGGGTTGTTATTCAATTCTTTATTATTATGTTGGAATAACTTGTCTATGCGAAGTAGCGCATACATGGTGAAATTCTTCTGTTATTCCATTCTTTATTATTCTGCTGAATAACTCATCTGCATGCGGTCTATCGCATGCCTGGTGAATTCTGTTGTTATTCCATTCTTTATTATTCTGTTGGAATATCCTGTCTGTGCGGATTACGTATGACCTGGTTCCATTCTTTATTATTCTATTGGAATATCTTGTCTGTGCGGATTACGCATGATCTGGTTCCATTCCTTATTATTCTATTGGAATAATCTGTCTGTGCGGTCTATCGCATGCTTGGTGAATTATGTTGTTATTCCATTCTTTATTATTATGTTGGAATATCATATCTGTGCGGATTACGCATGATCTGGTTCCATTCTTTATTATTCTGTTGGAATATCCTGTCTATGCGGATTACGCATGACCTGGTTCCATTCTTTATTATTCTGTTGGGAATAACCTGTATGTGTGGTCTATCGCATGCATGGTGAATTCTTTTGTTATTCCATTCTTTATTATTCTGTTGGAATAACCTGTCTATGTGGATTACCGCATGCATGGTGAATGATCCCTTGTATTCATTCCTTATTAAATTGTGGAAATTATCTCATCAACGTGGATTACTGCATAAGTGCGAAAATCCATTTGCAGCTTTAATTTTTTTCGAATTCTCAAAAAATTCTGGAAAAATTTGAAATGATGAGTTGTTGAGTTTTCTAGATTTTTTCCAAAATTGGCGATTTTTGGATGTATAGATTAGGAGTTATGAATTTTATGGGAAAATACTATTTTAAAAGTAAACCCTTATAACGCCTTGTGGTTAACTCCAAAATCGGTGAAATTTTTATTGGGAGTACATGTATATAACAGGAGTATACCTTGTAATTTTTGGAATTTTTAGACAAAAGTACAATTTATAATAAATGTCTAAATATTCGGCAGTTTTGGCCATATGAAAAATAGTAAATGAATTTTAAAAATTCCCGAGAAAATATATATTCAATATGGGACTATATTCTCGCTAAATCCTAAAAAGAAATATTTTTGAGACTGATTTGGTATTTTTCATGAAAATGAACTAGTTATGAGTAAATGAATTAAATATGTTATGTGAAGTAACAAAATTGGAAATTAGGATTTTATGGCTCGGAATCCTATATAACGATATATGCAGATTTTTGATGAGGATTTGATCATTGGTGATGAAATCTTATGAGTATGGCATTTTGAATGATTAAATGTATTATTTGGTAAAGTGTAAACAATTAAAATAAATTATTTATAAGTTTAAGAAGTGATTAAAATATTATTATAATATTAATAATATTAGATTATGAGTTTATTAAGTGATTGATAATATTTGGATAAATTTAAAGTCTTTAATATTTATCCTTGTTTTCGTTTGATTAATGCTTATATCATTGTCATCATCCTCATGCTTATATTGTGATGAAAGTCATCTTAGGCTTACGTTCAAAGATGGACTGTTGATTATTGATTTTACAATTGTATATCTTTGGCTTACGTGCAAAGATGGACTGTTGATTATTGGTTTTATAATTGTATATCTTAGACTTACGTGCAAAGATGGACTGTTGATTATTTATTTTACAATTGTATATCTTTGGCTTACGTGCAAAGATGGACTGTTGATTATTGGTTTTATAGTTGTATATCTTAGACTTACGTGCAAAGATGGACTGTTGATTATTGATTTTACAATTGTATATCTTTGGCTTACGTGCAAAGATGGACTGTTGATTATTGGTTTTATTATTGATTTTTATCAATCAAGTAGCACGTAATCTTTATCGTGAATCCTTAACCTGCAAAAGTGGTTATTTGCAAGGGTGAGCTTGACATCCCATCAATTCTAACAGTTTTCATGCAGCACATAGTATATAATAGCATATTCAGTTTATGCATTCATAATCAATTAATATTTACTACGCATGTTACTTCTCACATAACAAGCATAGAGATTTACTTCACAAGCATATCATCAAAGATCAACTTTCACATTTCATACATATCTCAAATGCATTTCATATATATACATCAACATTCTCATGACATAATATAGCTCAACCAACAGTTATCGAATTCATATAACAAATAGGAACTGAAAGACTTACCTGATTCATAGTTTATCAACTACGACTTAACTACTTAAAGCTTATCTGCACTGCGTGTATTCCTACACAGTTATAAAATCATGGATTCATATCCATTAGTCATACATTTTATATGCTCCTATCATAATAATAAATATCGCATCGTTTCCTAACTAGGTTTGTAAAACCTTCATTTCACTTTCTCATCATACTCTTAAGAATAGCTAGATATGTATAATTATACCTTAACCATGCATACTTGACATCAAATAGGTTGTGGTCTATTTTCAAGTTCACATTCAAACTACTTAGCTCCATAATGATTTATTTCAATCAATAAAGCTTAACAACTTTTTTTAACAAGATTCGATGTTATAAGCTTTTAAACCATATATTGGTACTAATAAGCCTCTAATAGCATGCTTATATGTATCTATCTCATTTAAAAAGACATAGCATAGTTCATACTTTTAAAACATGCTTAAATAACTTATGTCATGCTTGACTAGTTGAGTGCACATATCATTCATGTTCAAAGGCATAGACAACTCTATCATGCTTGCTTATAAGGTCATAATGCAAGTAATACAATGCTCATCAAAGTTAGTTTCTAAAACTTTTAAATTTCTTTTTAAAATGCATACTAAACCGAGCTTGACAACCTTTTATATGCAATATATCTTGAAATTACATTCTTTGTCCATCCGCGCACATAACTAGGCCACAATCACATGTTCCCAAAGTCGACACTTAAAAGACACAAAGTTCGTCAAGTTTCATTTTCAAAACTTCAAGTTTTTCTTTCAAAACACTTTAAACCAAGCTATATCAATCTAGTATATGCAAGGTAACTTTAAAACTACATTTCATGTCCGTTGATAAGCGTACATAGGGTCCAAGGTCAGAACTCAAAGGACACTAAATTCATCAACTTCTGTTTCTCAAAAACTTTAAGTTTTCTTTTAGAAAATCATGTTAAAGCATTTCATTATGAGTAAAGAAATCTTAGCTATATGACATGTCTAATATCATGCAAATTCATGTTACATCACTTAGAATAACATATTCCATCGTCGGGAGCACTATACTTGTGTATGTGCTCGTTCTACGCCCTCTGATCGCCTCTTATTACGTAATAGTCACAAAGATGACTATTTTGACCCCTTCTAATGACCTCCAATTTAATATCTTAAAGAATAAAATTTGTAGGTCTATTCGTTCTCGTTCCAGATCATCTTGAATCACCTCAATCGGATTTCGTACGAAAATGTTATGGCCATTTTACCAAAACAGTTCAAATCAGTCATTGCAGAACACACACCCCCCACCGGGGCGGGGGTTATGCCTTAAAAATAGCCCACCGGGGCGGGCATAGCTGCAGAAAACTCAAATTTTCAACCCCTGTTATGAACTATCATGCCAAATATGTGAGACCCCAAATTTTTTGAATAAAGATTTAAATTTCTCAAAATATTTTTTTGAATATTATGGTGTGGATTTGATATAATGTTATAGTTATCGGTAATATTTATAAATTTTTCCAAAGTATGCAAGTTGTTATATAATATTCGATTGGTCGGGGAATATTCTTTTTGTAGGGGAATATACGTAAGACGGCACAATCATTATTGGACCCCACAATGGAAGTATTGTCGTAGTTAGAAAATGACAGAATTATCATTTTATAAAAATAATGGCGAAAGTGTTACCGTTAAAACTGTTGAACTACTCGGTAGTAAAAGTACAGTAATACGCATGGTTGCATAGTAGTACCCGGTATTGATTATGGATGCTTACGTAAGAAGTCACTCAGTTATACTCAATTATTGCTACAGTAATTATTGTATCATATTTTTCATATTATTGATTCAATTATTGTCACAGTATCATCTGCATAATATATATTACTAAATCAATAATTGAGACGGCAAAGTTATTCATATTATTATTTGCAATATTGACAATGTCTAGAAGTTCTGTCAAGGAGAGGTTTGGTCACCTAATTGCGCGCTAATAAGGAGAAATCCTTATCGGAAAGCCCCCTCTTTCCTGGGAACGACCTGGTTGTTAAATATTGTGAATTATAATATTAATGATGAATAAGTTCGTTTTGATTAAAGATGAAATTGATAGTTCCATTGTGTTGGAATTATTAGTGTTATTGAAAATCGACATTTATTTCGATAATAATTGATGTCTGGAGGTTATATTGACCAAAAAGGTAATTAACCGGATAAATGAGCAATTAATTGCTATTAATTCAAATGATTATAATTTTTTTTCACATGTGTGTACTATTGATTCACATTCATTTACTATTAGGGGAGTTGGTGCAAGATTGAATATACTTGCATGACTAAGTTAAAAATGGAGGTATAGATGGATGTACTATATTATAATTCATATTTTCACATGTCTAGAACTATTGATTCACATGATTTACTATTAGGGGAGGTGGTGCAAGTTTGATACTACTTACAGAACTAAATTAAAAATGAAGGAAAAAAGGAAGGTATTATACTGTAATATTTTGAGCCCCAAAATGTGCAATTATCGAAACTATATTTTTTTATAAATAGAAGCTCATTCCTTCATTATTTTTCACCAATTCACTAAAGCTATAGAGCAATTATTGTAGAGAGAAATTATAGAGAGAAAGAATAAGAGAAGTCTGCTACCTCACTATTCCAGTATCCAGTCTTCTTTTGAGGTAAGGGGTATTATTTCTTTCATATTCATGAAGAGAGCTATTGTTATTCCATTCCTTATTATTCTGTTGGAATAACCTGTATACGCGGACTACCGTATACATGGTGAAATTCTTTTGTTATTCCATTCTTTATTATTATGTTGGAATAACCTGTCTATACGAAGTACCGCATACATGGGGAAATTTTTCTATTATTCCATTCTTTATTATTATGTTGGAATAATCTGTCTATGCGAAGTACCGCATACATGGGGAAATTCTTCTGTTATTCAATTCATTATTATTCTGTTGGAATAACTTGTCTGTGCGGTCTATTGCATGCCTGGTGAATTCTGTTGTTATTCCATTCTTTATTATTCTGTTGGAATATCCTGTCTGTGCAGATTATGCATGACCTGATTCCATTCTTTATTATTCTGTTGGAATATCCTGTCTGTGCGGATTACGCATGACGTGGTTCTATTCTTTATTATTCTGTTGGGAATAACCTGTCTGTGCGGTCTATCGCATTCATGGTGAATTCTTCTTTTATTCCATTCTTTATTATTCTGTTGGAATAACCTGTCTATGTGGATTACCGTATGCATGGTGAATGATCCTTCGTATTCATTCTTTATTAAATTGTGGAAATGATCTATCTACGTGGATTATCGCATGGCGGGTGAAAATCCATTTACAGTTTCGTATATTCTATTATACTCATCTGGGATATCATTTTTTTGTACTCATCATGAAATATCGTTTTCTTTAGTATTTTTCTGTTACGAGTTACTATTCATAAGTTACTATTCACTCTAGTATTATTCACTCGGGTATTCGGAGTACTTTTCGTGCTGAAGTACTATTCACATGTTACTATTCTCGGGTTACTATTTACCTAATTACTATTCACTCTAGTATCATTCACTCGGGTATTCGGGACACTTTTCGTGTCTGGGTACTATTCCCAAAGTACTATTCACGGGGTACTATTCACCTGAAAAATATATTTCTTTTCTGTCCAAATTATTTTTGGTACATGAATATTATTCTTGAATTTTACTCGCAGCGATGTCATGTTGACAATTTGGGCGTTATTGATTTCGGATAAATTAAATTATAAATCTTTAAAATTTATCCTTAAACTTGTTTTATTGAATTATTATGTCATTGTCATCATCCTCATGCTTATATTGTGATTAAAGTCATCTTTGGTTTACGTGCATAGATGAACTTGGTATGATTATGACCATGGATTATTCTGGATAATCATGGTAGTAATGTGACGAATGATGTGGTGAAAGTCCTCGATGGCACAGAGTGCATTGATGGACGCTTTTTGGTATGATTATGACCGAGGATTATTCGGTATAGTCATGACCATTGATGATTACATGAATATCCTTGGTCGTGGTGCAGGGATGGTTTGATGATGTGGTATATTTATTAAGCTAAGTCTCAGCGATAAAGTTGATGAAAAACTTTTTAAATCATAGAAGATAATAGATTTTATGCTCTACTTGACTCTTCTAATGGATTATTTATTTTTGCTGCAATTGTTGATCTGAAACTTGTTGTCTATTGTATTCTATCAGTTGTTATATTGTTAAAGGCTAATGATAATTTATTCTGCATTATCTTAGTCATAATATTTCTTACTAGGCTAGTTGAGCTCACCCTTTCTTTCATTGTTCTCTTTAGGAAATGAGAATATAGCTGGGACGAGTCGGGGAATGGAGTGATGGTCCAGGATAAATGGCTTTAGTATTCCTCACTATTCTACGGAATAATGTGATAATAATTGTAATGAGGACACCATTGAGTGTGGATATTGTCTAGATGATAATATTCTTATTTAAACTCTCAGCTATGTTTTGTTGTATTTTACACGACTGTTGTATAATTAAGTTTGTAGTTGATTTATATAGTGTGTATCTGGCGACCCAACATGGGTGATGTATACCTATTTTGGGGGCATCACAGTTGGTATCAAAGCTTAGGGATATGATCCCTGGCTGAGATGTGAGATAAGAACTAGGAGGGGAGAGACGAGGAATTCCTTCTCTAGTATGACCTACCTAAGTTTATTTGGTATTTAATTGGTTGGTCAGAGTATAGAGATAATATGTGATATGTCAATTAACCCTTGTTTTGTGACAGTGTTTGAAAATGGCATCTGAAAATGTTGAGATCAGCAATGAAGCACATGAGACCGTTGAGTCACCAACGATCAATACCCAGGATAATGTGCAACATGAAGACAATAATCCTCAGATAAATAACAACACCGATCAGATGATGAACGATGGAATGTTTAGAGGAGCTTTATGCAATTCATGCAACATCAGGAGAGAGAGACTCCTGTTCAAAATACAGGTGGAAACAATGGCAACCCACAGTTGATCACTGCTAAGCAGTTCAAGGAGCTGGTACCGCCGGAGTTTTTGGGAAAGCCAGAACCACTTAAAGCGGAGATGTGGTTAAAGCAGATCACCAAGATATTTGATGTCTTGGGATGCTCCGAGGAGCAAAAGGTTCCCTTTGCCACCTTTATGTTGCGTGAAGAGGCAGATTACTGGTGGGAATCTGTAAAACGTACCCAGCCTGACGCACTCAAGATGTCTTGGGAGAAGTTCCAAGAACTGTTCAACGATAAGTACTTTCCCGAAAGTATTCGTCACATGAAGGAGGTGGAATTCATCAAGCTGGAACAAAATAATATGACTGTGTCGCAGTACGAGGCTAAATTTGCAAAGTTATCTCGGTTTGCGTCCCATTTGGTCGATAATGAGGAGTGAATGACGCTAATGTTTCTAAGAGGTTTGAGACCCAAAATACGTCAATACCTCATTTCTCACAAATTGTATTTGTATTCAGATGTAGTGAATAGGGCTCAGTTATTGGAGCGCGATAATGAGTCAGCCCAACCAAAAGGTAACGACCAACAACACGATAATAATCATACCGGTGGCAACGGCTATCGGAACAATGATAACCATCATGGGGAAAATTATCATGCCAAGAATGGTAACCACTTCGGTGGTAATCATGGCCAAGATAATAGAATGGAAATTTCAAGAAGAGAGGTTCAACAACGATGGAAAGACAAAGAAGACCAACACCCATTTTCAAGGAAAGAGAACGACCACCAATTGTATGCTTCAAATGCGGAGGGAGGACATATCACCAAATCAAACTGCGTGATGCAGTCCAAAGCATATTACAATTGTGGAAAAGAAGGTCACCTAGCCCGATTTTGTCGTGCACCAAAGTCAAGTCCAGCTGGGACATTGGCACCAAAGGCGGATACGGACAAAACAAAGTCGGTGGTTTCAGGAAGAGCGTTTTTCATGACTTCTCAAAAAACGAGTAACCCGAACGAATTTAGCATGGGTTAGTTAATTATAAATTCTTGCGAAGTCTATACCTTATTAGATACCAGTTCTACCCATTCTTTTATCTCTTTTGCTTGCGCTCAACATTTAAATTTGACCCCAGAGAAGTTAGACTTTGACTTATTGGTTGAAACTTCGTTAGTAGAAACCTTCATTTCATGTGCTATCCAATTCTTGGATGAGAGCCACAGTTTTTAAATGATATTTCTATCGTTAATAAATTTTCTAACGTATTCTCGAAGAACTTCCTGGCCTACCCCCAGAGCATGAAATGGAATTTTGTATTGACCCCAGTACAAAACCCATTTCAAAAACTCTCTAATATTTCTTCACCTAAAATGATCGTATAATGTGCCAAAGACGTTGGCTCGAGCTGTTGAAGATTATATTTATACCATTCAATACTATCGTGGGAAAAATGAACGTGGTAGCTGACGCGTTGAGTAAAAGATCGTATGCGTTTACGAGTGTGAATATACGAACCCACGTGAAGATAACAAATATACGATTAGAATTGAATTTAATCGATAAAGTTAAAGCCGTGCAAGCTACATACTCAGAGCTGATGAATGTGAAGAAGAAGGTTCAAGAGGGCGTTATTCTAGAAGCAAGAATCAATGAAGAGAGGAAATCTCAACCCTCGATTTTATTGGCCCATTTGAAATCCTTGATTGAGTAGGAACTGTGGCCTATAGACTCGTTTTACCGCCAAGTATGTCACGTGTTCATAACGTTTTTATTACGTATCGATGTTACATAAATATATGGACGACCCGAATCACATTATTGAATTAAAACTAGACGAGATAGCAGAAGATTTAACGTATGATGAGATATGTGTTAAACTCATGGATAAGAAGGATCGTATTCAACACTCAAAGGTTATACCTCAAGAGTTAGAATCTGAAATGAAGTCAAGGTATCCTCACCTTTTCAAGATACTGTGTGCGATGCATATAAATTTCGAGGGTGAAATTTCATAAGGAGGGGAGATTGTGAGACCCCAAATTTTATGAATAAAGATTTAAATTTCTCGAAATATTTTTTTGAATATTATGGTGTGGATTTGATATAATGTTATAGTTGTGGGTAATATTTATAAATTTTGCAAAGTATACAAGTTGTTATATAATATTCAATTGGTCGGGGAATATCCGTAGGACGACACAATCATTGGTGCACCCCATAATGGAAGTATTGTCGTAGTTAGAAAACGACAGAATTATCATTTTATAAAAATAACGGCGAAAGTGTTATCGTTAAAACTGTTGAACTACTCGGTAGTGAAAGTATAGTAATACGTGTGGTTGCATAGTAGCACACGGTATTGATTATTGATGCTTACGTAAGAAGTCACTCAGTTATACTCAATTATTGCTATAGTAATTGCTGCATCATATTTCTCATATTATTGATTCAATTATTGTCATAGTATCATCTGCATAATATATTACTAAATCAATAATTGAGACGACAAAGTTATTCATATTATTATTTGCAATATTGACAATGTCTAGAAGTTCTGTCAAGGAGAGGTTTGGTCACCTAATTGCGCGCCAATAAGGAGAAATCCTTATCGAAAACCCCCCTCTTTCCTGGGAACGACCTGGTTGTTAAATATTGTGAATTATAATATTAATGATGAATAAGTTCGTGTTGATTAAAGATGAAATTGATAGTTTCATTGTGTTGGAATTATTAGTGTTAGTGAAAATTGACATTTATTTCGATAATAATTGATGTCTAGAGGTTATATTGACCAATCGGGTAATTAACCGGATAAATGAGCAATTAATTGCTATTTATTCACATGATTATAACTATTTGTTCACATGTGTGTACTATTGATTCCCATTCATTTACTATTAGGGGAGTTGGTGCCAGATTGATAATACTTGCATGACTAAGTTAAAAATGGAGCTATAGATGGAGGTACTATACTGTAATTCGTATTTTCACATGTCTAGAACTATTAATTCACATGATTTACTATTAGGGGAGGTGGTGCAAGTTTGATAATACTTATAGGACTAAATTAAAAATGAAGGAAAAGAGGAAGGTATTATACTGTAATATTTCGAGCCCCAAAATGTGCAATTATCGAAACTATATTTTTCTATAAATAGAATATCATTCCTTCATTATTTTTCATCAATTCACTAAAGATATAGAGCAATTATTGTAGAGAGAAATTATAGAGAGAAAGAAGAAGAGAAGTCTGCTACCTCACTATTCCAGTGTCCAGTCTTCTTTTGAGGTAAGGGGTATTATTTCTTTCAGATTCATAAAGAGAGCTATTGTTATTCCATTTCTTATTATTCTGTTGAATAACTCAGATAACGCGACTACCGTATACATGGTGAAATTCTTTTGTTATTCCATTCTTTATTATTATGTTGAATAACTTTATCATCTGAAGTACCGCATATATGGTGAAATTCTTCTATTATTCCATTCTTTATTATTATGTTGAATAACTTTTTACTGTCAAGTACCGCATACATGGAGAAATTCTTCATTATTCAATTCATTATTATTCTGTTGGAATAACTTGTCTCTCGCTGATTCCTATTGCATGCCCGGTGAATTCTGGCTGTTATTCCATTCTTTATTATTCTCATTGGAATATCCCGTCTGCATGCGGATTATGCATGACCCGGTTCCATTCTTTATTATTCTCGTTGGAATATCCTGTTTGTACGGATTTCATTTAACCTGGTTCCATTCTCAGATTATTCTATTGGAAATAACTCATGCATGCGGTCTATCGCATGCATGGTGAATTCTTCTCATTATTCCATTCTTTATTATTACGTTAGAATAACTTTTGCCTATGTGGATTACTGCATGCATGGTGAATGATCCTTCGTATTCATTCTTTATTAAATTGTGGAAATGATCTCATCTCGTGGATTATTTATGGCGGGTGAAAATCCATTTACAGTTTCGTATATTCTATTATACTCATTTGGGATATCATTTCTTTTGTACTCGTCATGAAATATCATTTTCTTTGGTATTTTTCTGTTATGAGTTACTATTCACGGGTTACTATTCACCCGGATACTATTCACTCTGGTATTATTCACTCGGGTATTCGGGGTACTTTTCGTGCTGGAGTACTATTCACGAGTTACTATTCACCGGTAGTATACTATTCACCCAATTACTATTCACTCTAGTATCATTCACTCGGGTATTCGGGACACTTTTCGTGTCGGGGTACTATTCATTTGGTACTATTCCCGAAGTACTATTCACGGAGTACTATTCACCCGAAAAATATATTTCTTTTCTGTCCAAATTATTTTTGGTATTATTCTTGAATTTTACTCTACAAAGCAGTATCATGTTGACAATTTGGACGTTACTAATTTCTGGATAAATTAAATTATAAATCTTTAAAATTTATCCTTGAACTTGTTTTATTGAATTATTATGTCATTGTCATCATCCTCATGCTTATATTGTGATTAAAGTCATCTTTGGCTTACGTGCATAGATGGACTTGGTATGATTATGACCAATGATTATTCGGTATAATCATGACCGTAATGTGATGAATGATGTGGTGAAAGTCCTCAGTGGCCTGTAGTGCATTTATGGACAGTTTTTGGTATGATTATGACCAGGGATTATTCGGTATAGTCATGACCATTGATGATTACATGAATATTCCTGGCCGTGGTGCAGGGATGGTTCAATGATGTGGTTTATTTATTAAGCTAAGTCTCAGCGATAAAGTTGATGAAAAACTTTTTAAATCATAGAAGATAGTAGATTTTATGCTCTACTTGACTCTTCTAACGGATTGTTTATTTCCTTTGCAGTTGTTAATCTAAAACTTGTTGTCTATTGTATTCTATCAGTTGTTATACTGTTGAAGGCTAAGGATAATTTATTCTGCATTATCTTAGTCATAATATTTCTTACTGGGCTAGTTGAGCTCACCCTTTCTTTCATTGTTCTTTTCAGGAAATGAGAATATAGCTGGGACGAGTCGGGGAATGGATTGATGGTTCAGGATAAATGGCTTTAGTAGTCCTCACTATTCTACGGAATAATGTGATAATAATTATAATGAGGACACCATTGAGTGTGGATATTGTCTAGATGACAATATTCTTGTTTAAACTCTCAGCTATGTTTTGTCGTATTTTACACGACTGTTGTATAATTAAGTTTTTAGTTGATTTATGTAGTGTGTATCTGGCGACCCAAGATGGGTGATGTATACCTGTTTTGGGGGCGTCACAAAATATTCCTTCTAACCTTCATAATTTGAGTTATACATGTCCAAATTAGTTCGATTTCGATTCTATGGGTTCGTAACTCATAAAACTACAACATACCAACTACCCAATAATTAACATAAACATTAACTAACCCAAAAATGAATCTATAACTCATGTTCATGCAAATGTTCATGTTTTGGACAATTTAGCAAATTCATTCACTACAAATTCGTTTCTAAACCAAATTGGTTCGTTTAACTTTTGTTATTTTCACATTTGACTATATTAACAACATCTAGCAACAATTCGTGGATTACAATAATCCTTAGCCATAAATTTTGTGACTCAAAAGCTACTTTTTCATGACATTTCTAGTGATTGAAAACTTAGGAAATCAAAAGCATTTGGGATAGTGCCATTACCTCTTTGAAGCTTAATTGAATTCCCTCAACACACTGATTATGCTCCCTCAATTCTCAGCAACAAACTCTCTATATAACTATCAATAATTCAAGCAACATAACTTATGAGGGGGAGCTCCAAATTTATAGGAAATTCATTATCCATACAATTCCTTTGCCCAAAGATTTAAACTAAGAGGAAGAAGAAGAAGTCATTGGATGATGAAGAGTTGGTTACCAACTCCTTCCCTAACCATTCTCTCCTTTATCATCACCCTATCTAGCCATTGCTCTGTTTAAGCAATAGAGGAGTAGGCCATTGGCCTATTCACGTGATAAGGGAAGAAAGACACTCATTTTGGGACAATTCTCTAATGCTCAGCATTCAGACAACCACTAATAGCATACATGGGTTATTTGATATTTGTTCCTAAATGAACATATACACCCAATCATATATTACACATAGAATTTATATAATCCATATATTGGTTTATTTTAAATAATATTTTAATTTGGCTAATTATAAAATAGTTGGATATTCCCAATCCATCATTTTCCATAAAATTTATCATCTCAAATATACCCAATTATCATAATGATAATTAATATCAACTATTTATAAACTCACCATTTATTTTCTTTTAATACTTCCCATTAAATCTCCCTTTGATTTATCTTCCCTAGCTATGCCACACAAGACCTAATTATGTGAACTTAGTAATTAATAGTTCACAACCTTATAATGTAATCTCACAAAATAATATTATTCTTAACATTACATCTTATAATATGGTCATGGAAGTGGTCCATTGCCATGTCACATTTTATTATCTCACTTGTACATAATGCTAGCATACAAGCCTTTATACATATGTATTCATATACTTCCTATATTATATAGTTACCATTGAAGTGTCCCACTTCATTTCATATCATATAGATGTAGTTACTATATAATATAAAATCATTGCACATACAAATTAATTCCTTCAATTATTCATTCATTAAATTATTTAATGAATGTTTATTCCATCACTTTGCCACACTAGGCATATCACACAAGCTTACATTAAGCTTATTACTTATTCATTTCCCACCACATTACTATAATCAAATTATGTACTTCGTCATAACATAAGATGTTTTCATCATGTTTTCTCTAAATATAGGAACTAATCATAATAAAACGATTTACTCATTTTCTCAAGATATTATTCTTAATATAATATCTATGCATTATTAAAATATTTACATGCACGACACACGTACACACTATATATAGAAAATAAGTTTATTTTCTATTATGATAAATTATTTCCATCAACTTATATAGCAAATAAGTTTTAATATATTTACCATATTACTTAATCACACACATTATCTATAAGGAAATTTCAAAATAATATTCACCCTTTTATTAAAATAATCAAATACTAGAATTTATTTTAATATCCTTTATTAGAAATATACTATAATTATTTCTCTTTCCTTTCTATAGATTGTCTCAACAAAATTTCTTTAATATATACATTTAACCATATCTCAATATTAATCAATAAATCTCTAACCAATATTTATCTAAAGATATATCGATTTTCTTCTCTCATCATCAACGTACATATATACAAGTCTAAACCTAGCACACATCGAGTCTTTAATAGTATTCAATATAGTACACTGAGTGGTTTCCCACAAAAAAACCAACAAATTAGTTTCCGTCTCGTCTACACTATTTTCACAGTGAGTTAAATCGGTTACTAAATCGTATATACCTCCGCTCTGTGAAGGAATCGTTTAGCCCAGCTCCTACACATCCACTATTAAAGGGTACGGTTGCACTGCCTTAGACTTGATACTTGCTCATACAAATACTCAAGAAATTGGTGATTATCAAAGATATTTAATGTCACCAACTTATTATGATAAAATAATTTCACATAAATTATTTAATATCAATAGATAAATTTCTATCCATCTTTTTTACTTCAAATAACTCACCTCTTCAATAAATAACAAATATATAATAATAATATATTCATTAAACATAGAAATCACTTATTGCATAGTTTATATTACCTCATGCAACACCATTCCACATACCTCACAACACATATAAATATTCTTATCCGAACCTTTCACATGCCTTAAGAATTTTATTTACTAAATTCTTATTTTAATATCTTCTAAAAATTTGGGTTCTTACAAAATTACTCTCACTTCCTACGCATCTCCCACCTCTTTAGTTATATAACCCTTCACTCTCACTCTCTCCCCTCCAGTTTCCAAAATACCTTCAAATCCTACTGCCTTAAAACCCTAATCAGTAAGAGAAGAGAAAAATTGGGGATAAGAAAGAGAAGAGTTGTAAGACCCCAACTTATTATAAATTAAATTAAATTTTCTCTATTTATTATTTTGGAATAGTAAGGGTTGATTTGATTAATGTGGTTAGTTATGGGTAAAATGCGCAAATATTTCAAATAAGCAAGTGGTTATAAAATATTCATTTTTATCGGAGAATATTCGTTTGGTCGTGGAATATTCTTACTGTTGGGGAATATTCGTACGATGGCGCAACCTTGTGTGGGCCCCATAACGGAAAGCGATTGGATGAAGAAAACGACAAGTATAAGTTGTTTATAAATAACGGCGTAGTTGTTATTGTTAATACTGTTGGAATACTCGGTGGTTAAAACACAGTAGTACATGGTATTTCACCAATTATTAATTCTTACGTAAGAAAGCACTACTCAATAATTGTTACAGTAATTACTGTTTAATATTTTATTTTATTAATTCAATAATTGCTACCTTGATATTTATATTATTGTTATTTCAATAATTGTCATTACACAGTATTTTCCTTTATCAGATTAATAATTCATATTATTTGAATAATATTATTAGATAATATTATTGGCAATGTCTAGAAAGTTCTGTCTAAGGAAAGGTTTGGTCACCTAATTGCACGCCAGTAAGGAGAAATCCTTATTGGAAAGTCCCCTCTTTCCTGGGAACGGCCTGGTTGCCAGTATTGTTATTCTGTAATATTATTTGTGAATAATTATCTATTGATTTATATGATAAGAAAAATATTTATTTTATGTGGACATAGATGGAGAAAATTTTAAAGTGACAATTGTTGAAAAATTGATATTTTATCTTTTCTGATAAATAATTCATTTAAATATATTATTATATTTTAATAATATAATAATGATGATATTTTTACAATGAATGTGGGATATATGAGTATATGAGGAGGAGGAGTATTTTTGTTACTAAAATTGTTTAAAACATATTAAACATGTTCGTGGACCCCATTTCTTGACTGAAATTTGATTATAACTTGTAAAATCACCCTTTTGTGGATTTCGGTCAATTTTTGTTTGGAATTTAGAAAAACTTTCTTTTGTAAAGTTGTAGAGAATGAAATTTCCTATGGAAAATACATAAGGTTCGAATTTTTCTGATAAAAGGGCTATTTATTATGAATTATTAAAGTTCCGAAGTTCCGAAATAATTAATTTTTGAAGTTTTAATTATTTTTTTTTAAGAAAAACGTTTTTTTTATTATTGGTGGGCCCCACATGTGTGGTAAATGAGCTGAAATCAGATTTCTAAGATGGGCGTGAAAATTTTATAATTATATTAATATTTTATTAAATTGTCTACTTTGGTGTTCTAAGCATTTTCCTATAAATAGAGTGCTTAGGTTAGAATTGAAAATCACACCAAAAACTGAAGTTTTCTCTCTCTATATTATCGAGTGTATTCTTGTTAGTATTTTCATACTTTGAGTGTTGCTATACGGTGCAAGTTCCTTCAGCATTATATCTGATATTCTAGCCAGAAATACTATTCTTTTCAAGGTAAGGGATGTTATACTTTTTAAAAAAAATGATATTATTTCTTATAATATCATTATACCGGAATATTGATAAGATTTTTCTTGTGAAATTCTTGTCTTTTAGTGTCGGGGTTACTATTCACGTATACGACACTATTCACGTATACAACACTATTCACGAATACGACACTATTCACAGAAAAATTAAATTTTTGTTTTTTTCCAAAATATCGATTATGGATACTAGCTTTAATTGTATCCATGTTTTGATCATTCTTGAATTTTACTTCACTATGGTTATTTATGAAGTATTTTTGAACTTGGACTGTTAAAGTACGAATCCTTAATATTTGTTCTATTGTTTCACTGAATTCGTTTTCCTTAAAATATTTTTCATCATCATCAGTCCTAAATGATGATATTACTAAATATCTTTGGCCTGTAGTGCAAAGATGGTTGATTTTCTTATGAATATCTTTGGCCCGTAGTGCAAAGATGTACATGTGTTGAGATGAACATGACCAACTGATAAATATCTTTGGCCTGGAGTGCAAAGATGAATATTTGATTCAAGAAGTATGTTGATTGATGTTACAGGGATAAAATATTGATGATGGACTTTAAATTCATAGATATTAGTAGATTTCATTCTCTACGTAACTCTTCTATGAATTATTATTTCCGCTGGGAATATTGATCTGAAACTTGTTGTCTATATTATATTCTATCAGATTTTTCCCTGTTGAAGACTAACGATAATTTGTTCTATATTATCTTAGTCATAATATTCTTTACTGGGTTAGTTGAGCTCACCCTTTTCCTTTTTGTTCAATTTTTTTCTCGTGAGGCGAGAATGTAAAGCGAGTACTAGTCGGGGGGTATGGAATGAAGGTTTTAGAAAGTTGTTTTAGTAGTCCTCACCATTTTTGTAAAATAATATATCAATAATTATAATGAGGACTTATTTGAGTGTTGATATTATCTAGAAGATAATATTTGTATTTGAACTCACAGTTTTTATGTTGTATTAATAAAGGTGTAGTTGTTTTACATACCATGTTATTGACGACTCGTAATGGGTGTTGTAAACCTATTTTGGGGGCGCCACAGTTAATATCGAGCTTAGGGATATGATCTCCAAGGAGATCGTGAATAGAACTAGGAAGGAGAGAGAGTAAAACCTTCGCTAGTGTGTCTTACCTAAGCTTATTTGTTGGTTGGTCAAGATATAGGGATATTATGTGATATGCTGATTTCTTTAATTAACCCTTGTTTTATGGCAGTATTTGAGAATGTCGACTGAGAATGTTAACAGTGGAGTAAATGAGACCGTGGAGACACCTTTACCCACCAACGAGGAGAACGTGCAACAGGCTGGCAATGTTCCTCCTGTGAACAACACCACTGAGCAGATGATGAACGACGGAATGTTTAGAAACTTTTTGCAGTTCATGCAAAATCGCATTTAGGGAGACTCGTGCACAAAATACAGTGAAATGATAACAACGCATCGGTTTGTCACAAATGCAAGCGCTTCAAAGAGTTGGGACCACCGCATGCAGGGAAAGCGGATCCGATTAAAGCAGAAATGTGGGTCAAACAAATTACCAAGATATTCGATGTCTTGGGATGCACGGAGGAACAGAAGGTTCCATTTGCCACCTTTATGTTTCATAATGAGGCAGATTACTGGTGGGAATCTGTGAAGTGTACCCATCCAAATCCAAGACTCAAAGATGTCTTGGGAGACGCTTTGAAACTGTTCAATTACAAGTACTTTCCTGAAAGTATTCGTCATATGAAGGAAGTGGAGTTTATTAGATTGGAACAAAACAACATAACGATGTCCCAGTACGAGGCGAAGTTTGCAGAGTTATCCAGGTTTGCACCTTATTTGGTGGAGAATGAGGAACATATGACGTGGATGTTTCTGAGAGGTTTGAAACCCGGCATACGTCAATATCTCATTTCTCATAAATTTTCTCTCTATTCAGATGTTGTCAATAGGGCTCAATTATTAGAGTGAGATAACGAGTACGTTCAACCAAGGGACCACAACCAGGATCATATCGGTGACAGCTGTCATCAGAACAACAATAACCAGCGGAGAAAGAAAAATACGGACAAAGGCGGTAACCACTTTGGTGGTAATCATGGCCATAAAAATAGAAGAAGCAAGTCGGGGGAAGATTTTAAAAAGAGGAGATTCAACAATGATAATGTGAAGACGTCAGCACCAGCAGTAAGTGGTTCTAAGGGAGGAGAACGACCACCGGTCGTATGCTATAAATGTGGAAAAGAGGGACATATCAGCCCAAACTGCCCACAACAGTTCAAGGTATGTTATAATTGTGGAAAATAAGGACATATCACTCGAGATTGTACGGTAGCAAAACCAAGTCCAGTGGCGATGGTGACTCAAAAGGCTGTCCCAAAAAAGTCAAAGTCAACGGTTCCTGGAAGAGCGTTTGTCGTGACTGGTCAAAATGCGAGGAACCTAAACGAGGTACTCACGGGTAAGCTAATCATAAATTCTTGCGAAGTTTATACCTTACTAGATACTGGTGCTACCTATTCATTTATCTCTCCTGCTTGTGCTCAACGTTTAAACTTAACTACGGAGAAATTAGACTTTGATTTTTCTGTGGAGACTCCGTTAGGAGAAACTTTTATCACATCCACTGTTTATAAATCTTGTTTGATCCAAGTTGGCACCATCACATTACCTGTTGATCTTATCTCTTTAAAGATACTTGCTTTTGATGTGATTTTAGGGATTGATTGGTTAACTACTCTTCATGCCAAAATTGATTGTTTTCGTAAGGTTGTTAGTTTTCATATTTCTAACCAACCTGTGGTACGAATTCAAGAAACTAAACCATTAAAATCAATCACTGTCATATCAAGTCATAAAGCTATTCGTTTATTGAAAAATGGATGTCAAGCTTTCTTATCCCATGTTATGGATTTGAATAAAGACACGTCGAATTTGAATAATATTCCTGTTGTTAGTAAATTTCCGACGATTTCTCAAGAACTTCCTTGCCTACCCTCGTAACGTGAAGTTGAATTCTTTATTGATCTTAAACCTGGTACAAAGCCCATTTCTAAAACCCCATATCGAATGGCTCCTATTGAACTTCAGGAGTTAAAGGTCTAACTACAGGAGTTGTTGGATATCGGTTTCATTCGTCCTAGTACATCTCCTTGGGGTGCTTCTGTTTTATTTGTAAAGAAGAAAGACGGGAGTATGCGACTTTGTATTGACTACCGGAAATTGAACCATGTCACTATCAAGAATAGGTATCCGCTACCTCATATTGATGGCCTGTTTGACCAGTTGCAAGGAGCACAATTCTTTTCAAAGATCGATCTTCGTTCTGGATATCATCTGCTCAAGATTAGAATCGAGGATATTCCAAAGACCGCCTTCGAACTCCTGGTGCGGGCATTATGAATTCTTAGTCATGTCTTTTGATTGACTAATGCTCCCCGTGGCTTTTATGGATATGATGAACCGGATATTCAAGGAATATTTGGATCAGTTTGTTGTTGTCTTTATTGATGATATCCTCATATATTCTAAAAGCCGTGAAGATCATGAGCACCATTTGAAGCTGGTACTCCAAAGGCTTCGTGAAAACAAGCAATATGCCAAGTTGAAGAAATGCGAGTTCTGGCTTGAGGATGTAGCATTCCTTGGGCACGTGGTGTTAAAACATGGAGTATCTGTCGACCCGGCGAAGATTGAAGCAATACAAAGTTGGGAGCAACCGAAGTCGGTGACCGAAGTACGTAGCTTTCTGGGCTTAGCTGGTTATTATCGGAGATTCGTGGAAGGATTTTCTCGAATCGCTACCCCGTTAACTCAACTAACTCGGAAAGATATAAAATTCGTATAGAGCGAGGAATACGAAAAGAGTTTCTAAGAGCTTAAGAAGAGACTCATTTCGGCACCTGTTCTGACAATACCATCTGGTTCGGATGGATTTGTTATCTACAGCGATGCTTCGGGCAAAGTGTTAGGATGTGTTCTCATCCAACATGGGAAAGTCATAGCTTATGCCTCGCGACAACTTAAAGAATATGAGAGGAATTATCCTACTCATGATCTAGAGTTAAGCGATTTGTTTTTTTATTTAAAAGATCTGGAGGCACTATCTATATGGAGAGAAAGTGGAGATATATTTAGACCATAAAAGCCTCAAATATTTATTCACCCAAAAGGAACTCAACATGCGGCAACGACTTTGGCTCGAGTTGTTAAAAGATTATGACCACACCATTCAATACCATCCTGGAAAAGCAAATGTGGTAGCTAACGCGTTGAGTAGAAGATCATATGCAGGAACGAGTGCAATAATGTCAAGTATACGCATAGAACCAACTTTAATCGATAAAGTTAAAGTTGCTCAAGCCACAGACCCTGAGCTAATGCGTATGAAGAAAAAAGTACAAGAAGGTTCTATTCCAGAAGCAAGAATGGATGAAGAAGGAATACTTCGAGTACACTCCAGACTTTGGGTTCCTAACGACTCTAATTTGAAGTACAAGATCATGACGGAGGCACATAATACACCGTTTGCAATCCATCCTGGAAGTACCAAAATGTATCGTGATCTTCGACATACATTTTGGTGGAACAATATGAAGAGAGAGATTACAAAGTTTATCTTGAGGTGTTTAACTTGTCAACGTGTAAAGGAAGAGCATCAAGTGCCTAAGGGTCCATTGCAACCACTTGAGATCCTGAAATGGAAGTGGGAACACATTACCATGGATTTCGTTACGGGTCTTCGCACAGTTTCTCAAGGTATAAATGCTATTTGTGTTATTGTTAATAGATTAACTAAGTCTGCTCATTTCTTTCCGATATGGGAGACTTATTCCCTTGACCGTCTTGCTCATATGTATGTAAATGAGATTGTGAGATTGCATGGCATGCCAGTATCCATAGTTTCGGATCGTGACCCAAGATTCACTTCACGATTTTGGGTTAGTTTGCAAAAAGCTATGGGCACGGATTTACGATTCAGTTCGGCATACCATCCTCAAACGGACGGACAATCAGAGAGGACTATTCAAACTCTTGAATATCTATTAAGACTATGTGTCCTAGACTTCAAAGGGAGTTGGGATAAGTATTTACCATTGGTGGAATTCTCCTAAAATAAAAGTTATCAGGCAAGTATAAGGGTTGCTCCATTCGAAGCATTGTATGGAAGAAAGTGTCGTTCTCCAGTATGTTGGGATGAGGTGGGTCAAGCAACATTGTTGGGACCAGACCTGGTACGTATTACTACAGAAAAGATCCAAATGATTCGACAACGTATACAAATGGCACAAGATCGACAAAACAGTTATGCGGATCTTCATCGAAAGGACATGGAATTTAGTATTGGGGATCATGTATTGTTGCGTGTTGCCCCATAGAAGGGAGTTACAAGATTCGGGAAGAGAGGAAAGCTCAATCCATGATTTATTGGTCCATTTCATATTCTTGACCGAGTAGGAAATGTAGCCTATAGACTCGCGTTACCTCCAAGTATGTCTCGTGTTCATAATGTTTTTCATATATCTGTGCTTCGTAAATATGTGAAAGCCCCAAACCACATTATTGAGTTAGAACCGGATGAGATAGCTGAAGACTTAACGTACAAAGTGGTACCTGTCAAGATCTTGGATAGGAAGGAGCATGTCTTACGTACAAAGGTCATACCACAAGTCAAAGTTTTGTGGAGGAACCAAGCTATTGCAGAAATGACCTGGGAGTTGGAAACGGAAATAAAAGCGAGGTATCCTCACCTTTTCGAAACACCAGGTACGTACGTCAATTTCGAGGACGAAATTTCATAAGGAGGGGGAGGTTGTAAGACCCCAACTTATTATAAATAAAATTAAATTTCCTCTATTTATTATTTTGAAATAATAAGGGTTGATTTGATTAATATGGTTAGTTATGGGTAAAATGCGTAAATATTTCAAATAAGCAAGTGGTTATAAAATATTCATTTTTATCGGAGAATATTCGTTTGGTCGTGGAATATTCTTACTGTCAGGGAATATTCGTACGACGGCGCAGCCTTGGGTGGGCCCCATAATGGAAAACGATTGGATGAAGAAAACGACAAGTATAAGTTGTTTATAAATAACGGCGTAGTTGTTACCGTTAATACTGTTGGAATACTCGGTGGTTAAAACACAGTAGCACACGGTATTGCACCAATTACTTATTCTTACGTAAGAAGGTACTACTCAATAATTGTTACAGTAATTACTGTTTAATATTTTATTTTATTGATTCAATAATTGCTACGTTGATATTTTATATTATTGTTGTTTCAATAATTGTCGTTACACAGTATTTTCCTTTATCAGATTAATAATTCATATTATTTGAATAATATTATTAGATAACATTATTGGAAATGCTTAGAAAGTTCTATCTAAGGAGAGGTTTGGTCACCTAATTGCGCGCCAGTAAGGAGAAATCCTTATTGGAAAGTTCCCACTTTCCTGGGAACGGCCTGGTTGCTAGTATTGTGATTCTGTAATATTATTTGTGAATAATTAATTATTAATTTATATGATAAGAAAAATATTCATTTTATGTTGATATAGATGGAGAAAATTTTAAAGTGACAATTGTTGAAAAATTGATATTTTATCTTTTTTGATAAATAATTCATTTAAATATATTATTATATTTTAATAATATAATAATGATGATATTTTTACAATGAATGTGGGATATATGAGTATATGAGGAGGAGGAGTATTTTTGTTACTAAAATTGTTTAAAACATGTTAAACATGTTCGTGGATCCCATTTCTTGACTGAAATTTGATTATAGCTTGTAAAATCACCCGTTTGTGGATTTCGGTCAATTTCTGTTTGGAATTTGGAAAAACTTTCTTTTGCAAAGTTGTAGAGAATGGAATTTCCTATGGAAAGTACATAAGTTTTGAATTTTTCTGATAAAAGAGCTATTTATTATGAATTATTAAAGTTCCGAAGTTCCGGAATAATTAATTTTTGAAGTTTTAATTATTTTTTGTAAGAAAAACATTTCTTTCATTATTGGTGGGCCCCAAATGTGTGGTAAATGAGATGAAATCAGATTTCTAAGATGGGCGTGAAAATTTAATAATTATATTAATATTTTATTAAATTTTCTGCTTTGGTGTTCTAAGCATTTTCCTATAAATAGAGTGCTTAGGTTAGAATTGAAAATCACACTAGAAACTGAAATTTTCTTTCTCTATATTATTGAGCGTATTCTTGTGAGTATTTTGATACTTTGAGTGTTGTTATACGGTGCAAGTTCCTTCAGCGTTATATCTGATATTCCAGCCAAAAGTACTATTCTTTTCGAGGTAAGGGATGTTATATTTTTTTTAAAAAATGATATTATTTCTTCTAATATCATTATACCGGATTATTGGTAAGATTTTTGTTGTGAAATTCTTGTCTTTTAGTGTCAGGGTTACTATTCACGTATATGGCACTATTCACGTATACGGCACTATTCACGAATACGGCACTATTCACAGAAAAATTAAATTTTTGTTTTTTTCCAAAATATTGATTATGGATACTAGCTTTAATTGTATTTATGTTTTGATCATTCTTGAATTTTACTTCACTATGGTTATTTATGAAATATTTTTTAACTTGGATTGTTTAAAGTACAAATTCTTAATATTTGTTCTTTTGTTTCACTGGATTCGTTTTCTTTAAAATATTTTTCATCATCCTTAGTCCTAAATGATGATATTACTAAATATCTTTGGCCTGTAGTGCAAAGATGGTTGATTTTCTTATGAATATCTTTGGCCTGTAGTGCAAAGATGTATAGGTGTTGAGATGAACATGACCAACTGATGAATATCTTTGGCCTATAGTGCAAAGATGAATATTTGATTCAAGAAGTATGTTGATTGATGTTACAGGGATAAAATATTGATGATGGACTTTTAAATTCATAGATATTAGTAGATTTCATTCTCTACGTAACTCTTCTACGAATTCTTATTCTCTACGTAACATGATTTAACTAGGATAAGGAAGCTCCAATGGTTTTATACCCACGAATCGGATCCTAATTCAAGCTTAAGCGGTATTAATTCCTTGATTTTATGTTTTGTTTTTACTTGTTTAGCTTTGTTTTGTGTTTAGGATTGGTGGAGTGGGTATTGGACAAAACGGGTGGAGTTGTGGCAAAACTTGGTAATTGTGGAGCTTAAAGAGGTCAACTAGCAGAAGCCACCCCAGCCGGGGCTGGCTATTTCCCTTATAAAACCCCAGCCGGGGCTGGGGGTACTAAAGTCTATTAGCAGGAGCATAGCCAGCCGGGGCTTGCCATTTTGTGCCTAACACCCCGGTGGGTAAGGGGGGTCTTGATCGAGTTAATAAAGCTATGCCATCAATGTGGCTTTATTACCTGAAGAACACCCCAAAATAGGCCGAGGTCATGTAGCATTCTCAGAGTCTTGGTTTGTTTCTAGTACTGCAAATGTGAAGATAAGTGATGTCAATGACTTGGGACTCATATTGGCATGGAATTGTAATCAGAATACATGTCTTAGCAATATATTTGAAAACAACTAACATGATTAAGAACTCGGAAGGCAATTAACATTGATAGAAGACAGATTTTGGAGCAAGCATTGGAGTGAAGATTTTTGAAGTATTTTCATATCAATTGCAGATTGGGCTAAAGAGAAGGGTGGTTCTGGATTTATTCTTCTTCTCTAGTTTTATATTTGTAATTGAAAGGATGTTATCTTTAATTAATTCAGTTTTTATTTCATTGATGATGAACTAAACTACTTTTTAGGCTTATAATGGATCGTTAGGTGGAACGATGATTATGTAACTTTGATTTTTTAGTTTAATAAGCTATTCCTCAGTTTATCTATATTAATTTGTGTTTGAATTTACGAATTGCTTGATCACCAATTCCTTGTGGACTTGTATGGATTAGAGAGAGGAAGTACGAGTCTAGACTTAGTTAATATAGCATGTGTTCTTGAATTCTGTGAATGAATGGAATCTTGATGAATGTTAGGGTAGAGATATGATTAACATCCAATGTAATCGAATAGAGATTTTAAACTTAAACCTTCTTTAATTGTAATTCACATAGAGATAGTGAGTTAGTTAATTAAGGTGTTTAACTTAATTCTATCTAATTTGTGGATTTAAGTTAATATGATTTTAGTGCATTGAGAGATGGCTAGTTCTACTTTCGTGTTCTTGATTAATAAACTGGGATAGTGAATTAAACTGGAATAAAGTGTAATAATCAGAGTGAAGCTTAGGGTGAAGTTGTAAGCCTAATTCTCCAATACTTGTTTAGAATTTTAGTTTTTATATTTGTTGATTGTTTGGTATTTTTAATAATTTTAGTTTTTAATAATTTTAATCATTAAATTGGATAGTTTAATAAAATTTGGATTAATAGGAAGCTGATAATTGTGAGGGTTAAATTCATACTATTTCTCTGTGGGAAAGATACTCTACTTACACTGTATTACTTGTTGACCACGTTGTCGACGTCGGGATTTTTATTTGTCCCTTTTCGTTTCTTGTTTTTTGGTGTTCTCATGTTAGGTGAGATTTGTTTGAAAAAACAAGTGAAGAAGGTCTGACATGTATAATGTCGATGATATGACTGTAAGAGTCGTCAGTTGGTGTTTTTAACTGGTTGCACCAACGCAACCGAGAAAAGGTTTGCACATCGACCTAGTGATGTGACACTGCTAAACGGATCTGTGAAACCGATATTCATTTGGGTTCGGGGGTTTGATTATGCGGGGGAAAGGTGTTAGGCACCCCCCGACATCCGTGGTGCCACGGTGACTGTGAGACCCCAAATTTTATGAATAAAGATTTAAATTTCTCGAAATATTTTTTTTAATATTATGGTGTGGATTTGATATAATGTTATAGTTGTGGGTAATATTTATAAATTTTGCAAAGTAAGCAAGTGGTTATATAATATTCGATTGTTCGGGGAATATTCTTTTTATCGGAGAATATCCGTACGACAGCACAATCATTGGTGGACCCTACAACGGAAGTATTGTCGTAGTTAGAAAACGACAAAATTATCTTTTTATAAAAATAATGGCAAAAGTGTTACCGTTAAAACTGTTGAACTACCCGGTAGTAAAAGTATAGTAATACGCGTGGTTGCATAGTAGCACACGGTATTGATTATTGATGATTACGTATGAAGTCACTTAGTTATACTCAATTATTGCTATAGTAATTGCTGCATCATATCTCTCATATTATTGATTCAATTATTATCACAGTATCATCTGCATAATATGTTATATTATTAAATTAATAATTGAGACGGCAAAGTTATTCATATTATTATTTGCAATATTGATAATGTCTAGAAGTTCTGTCAAGGAGAGGTTTGGTCACCTAATTGCGCGCCAATAAGGAGAAATCCTTATCGAAAAGCCCTCTCTTTCCTGGGAACGACCTAGTTGTTAAATATTGTGAATTATAATATTAATGATGAATAAGATTGTGTTGATTAAAGATGAAATTGATAGTTCCATTGTGTTGAAATTATTAGTGTTAGTGAAAATCGACATTTATTCCGATGATAATTGATGTCTAGGGGTTATATTGATAAATCGGGTAATTAATCGGATAAATGAGGAATTAAATGCTACTAATTCACATGCTTATATAACTATTTGTTCACATGTGTGTACTATTGAATCACATTCTTGTACTATTAGGGGAGTTGGTGCAAGATTGATAATACTTGCATGACTAAGTTAAAAATGGAGGTATAGATGGAGTTACTAAATTGTAATTCGTATTTTCACATGATTATAACTATTGATTCACATGATTGAACTATTGATTCACATGATTTACTATTAGGGGAGGTGGTGAAAATTTGATAATACTTGTAGGACTAAATTAAAAATGAAGAAAAGAGGAAGGTATCTTCAGAATATTTTGAGCCCCAAACGTGCAATTATCGAAACTATATTTTTCTATAAATAGAAGCTCGCTTCTTCCTTCATTTCTCACCAATTCACTAAAGCTTTAGAGCAATTATTATAGAGAGAAATTATAGAGAAAGAAGAAAAGAAGTCTCAAGCTACCTCACTACTCCAAAGATCCGGTTTCTTTTCTAAGGTAAGGGGTATTATTTCTTTCGTATTCATGAAAAGAGCTATTGTTATTCCATTCCTTATTATTCTGTTAGAATAACCTGTCTATGCGAAGTACCGCATACATGGTGAAATTCTTTTGTTATTCCATTTTTTATTATTCTGTTGGAATATCCCGCAGCCGCATGTATTACACCGACCGGTTCCATTAATTATTATTACGTTGGAATAACTTTTCTGCATGCGCTCATCGTATGTATGGTGATTTCATTTGTTATTCCATTCTTTATTATTCATTGGAATATCTTGTCGGTGCGTATTACGCCGACCGGTTCCATTATTTATTATTCCATTGGAATAACTCGTCTGTGCGTATCTATCGCATGCATAGTGATTTCTGTTGTTATTCCATTCTTTATTATTCTGTTGGAATATCATGTCGGTGTGTATTACGCCTAACCTGGTTCTATTATTTATTATTCTGTTAGAATAACATGTCTATGTGGATTACCACATGCATGGTGAATGATCCTTCGTATTCCTTCCTTATTAAATTGTGAAAATGATCTGTTTACGTGGATTACCGCATGGCGGGTTAAAATCAATTCTGGAAAAAATTTGGGAGTATATTCTGATAAGTTTTCTAACATCTCCAAGTGGAATCACTGAACGAGGAGTTGTAGATTTTTGAATGGACTATTTTTAACAAAGCATGAAAAAGTGAAAAAAAAAAGAGAAAAAGCTACTGCTCACAATTTTGTAAGGGTTGTTTCGGCTACTTAATTTGTGAGAAAAATTTTGGCCTTTTGGGACATGGAAATATATGGTATAAAGTACCTCCTGTCCAAAAATGAGTTCATTCTGACTTAAAATGAGCAAGTTATGACTATTTCAATATTTAGGTTTTTCCGACGAAAAATGCTATAACCGGAGTTCTATAACTCTGATGACCATGAAATTTAAACTGGAAGCTCACGTTAACATGTGTAAGATCCTTGCAAGATTTGGGAATTTTTGGAATTAAACTTGAGGTAGCTAATTTCTTAAGGAATTAATTAGAAATTAATTTTTGAAAAATACTTAAGGGAGTTGAAAAATTATAAAAAAATACTTGTTGTGTATGAAATATATGTATATATGTTTGGACAAATGATAGAAAAATAATAAGTTGATTTGGTTATTTTTCATGGAAATGGTTTAGTTACAAACATATGAGTTAAATATGTTATATGAAGTTGAAGAATTAGTAAATATGATTTTAGGGTTTGAAAATCCTATATAAGGTATATGCAGATTTTTTATGAGTGATTTGATCATTGGTGATAAAATCTTATGAGTGTGGCATTTTTGAATGATTAAATGTATTATTTGGTAAAGTGTAAACAATTAAATTAAATTATTTATAAGTTTAAGAAATGATTAAAATATTGTTATAATATTAACAATATTAGATTATGAGTTATTTAAGTGATGAATAATATTTGGATAAATTTAAAATCTTTAATATTTATCCTTATTTGTGTTTGATTAATGCTTATATTATTGTCATCATCCTCATGCTTATATTGTGATGAAAGTCATCTTTGGCTTACATACAGAGATGGACTTGG
Source organism: Panax ginseng (assembly GCA_020205605.1). NCBI lineage: Eukaryota > Viridiplantae > Streptophyta > Magnoliopsida > Apiales > Araliaceae > Panax > Panax ginseng. The sequence continues at coordinate 61,475,409 of CM035131.1, read as the reverse complement.
TATGATTATGACCAGAGATTATTCGGTATAATCATGACCGTAATGTAACGAATGATGTGGTAAAAGTCCTCATTGGCCTGTAGTTCATTGGTGGACAGTTGTTGGTATGATTATGACCAGGGATTATTTGGTATAATCATGACCATTGATGATTACATGAATATCCTTGGTCGTGGTGCAGTTATGATGTGGTTTATTTATTAAAAGTCGAGTCTCAAATGATAAAGTTGATGAAAATCTTTTAAATCATAGAAGATAGTAGATTTTATGCTCTACTTGACTCTTCTAATGGATTGCTTATTCCGCTTCTTGCTTAAACTTGATGTCTATTGTATTTTATCAGTTTAACATTGTTGAAGACTAATGATAATTTATTCTGCATTATCTTAGTCATAATATTTCTTCTTGGGCTAGTTGAGCTCACCCTTTCTTTCACCGTTCTCTTCGTGAAATGAGAATATATATGGGACGAGCTCTGGGAACCGAGTGATCATCCGTGATGATAGCATTAGTAGTCCTCACTATTCTCATTAAATAGTGTGACAATAAATGTAATGAGGACTCCATTGAGTGTGGATATTGTCTAGATGACAATATTCTTATTAAAACTCTCGCTTATGTTTTGTCATATTTTACACGCATCGTTGTATAATTAAGTTTTATTTGAATTTTGTACCATGTAAGTGGCGACCCAAGATGGGTGATGTATACCGTTTTGGGGCGCCACAACTAGGTATCAAAGCTTAGGATATGATCCCCGGCCGAGATGTGAGACAAGAACTAGGAGCGAGAGACGGGAATTTCTTTCGCTAGTATGACCTACCTAAGTTTATTTGGTATTTAATTGGTCGGCCGTCGAGTATAGGGATAATATGTGATATGTCAATTAACCCTTGATTTGTGACAGTGTTTGAAAATGGCATCTGAAAATGTTGAGATAAGCAATGGAGCAAAATAATATGACCGTATTGTAGTACGAGGCTAAGTTTGCAGAGTTATCCCGGTTTGCATCCCATTTGGTCGATAATGAGGAGCGAATGACGTGAATGTTTCTAAGAGGTTTGAAACCCGATATACGTCAATACCTCATTTCTCATAAACTTTGTTTATATTAAGATGTTGTGAATATGGCTCAGTTATTGGAGCACGATAATGAGTTAGCACAACCAAAAGGTACCGACCAACAACACGATAATAATCGTACCGGTGGCAACGACCATCGGAACAATGATGACCATCGTGGGAAAAATTATCATGCCAAGAATGGTAACCACTTCGGTGGTAATCATGGCCAAGATAATAGAAGTGGAAATTTCAAGAAGAGAAGGTCATTTAGCTCAATTTTGTCGTATAGTAAAGTCAAGTCCAGCTGGGAGGGTGGCACCAAAGGCGGATACGGACAAAACAAAGTCGGTGATTTCAGGAAGAGCGTTTTTTGTGACTTCTCAAAAAGCAAGTAACCCTTACAAAGTTAGCACGGGTTAGTTAATTATAAATTTTTTTGCGAAGTTTATACCTTATTAGATGTCGGTTCTACCCATTCTTTTACCTCTCTTGCTTGCGTTCAACGTTTAAATTTGACTCCGGAGAAGTTAGACTTTGACTTATCTGTTGAAACTCCATTAGGAGAAACCTACATTACATGTGCTATCCAAGTCTTGGATGAGAGTCACAGTTTTGAATGATATTTCTATTGTTAATAAATTTCCTGACGTATTCTTGAAGACTTCTTAGCCTACCCCAGAACGTGAAATCGAATTTTATATTGACCCCAGTACAAAACCCATTTCTTCAACCCTTAAATATTTCTTCACCAAAACGATCGTATAATACGCCAAAAAATGATGGCTCGAGCTGTTGAAGGTTACGACCATTCAATATCATCGTGGAAGAGCAAACGTGGTAGCTGACGCATTGAGTAGAAGATCGTATGCGTTTACGAGTGCGATGTTGTTAACACAAAGACCCATTTTGTATAACTTACAAATGATAAAGATAGAGTTAAATACTCTAGGGACCCATGTGAAGATAACGAATATACGATTAGAATCGACTTTAATCGATAAAGTTAAAGCCGCTCAAACTACACACCTGGAGCTGATGAATATGGAGAAGAAGGTTCAAGAAGGCGTTATTCTAAAAGCAAGAGTTGATGAATAGAGGAAATCTCAACCCTCGATTTAATTGTCCCATTTGAAATCCTCGATCGAGTAGGAACTGTGGCCTATAGACTCGTTTTACCGCCAAGTATGTTGCGTGTTCATAACATTTTTTTTTGTATCGATGTTACATAAATATGTGGACGACCCAAACCACATTATTGAATTAGAATTAGATGAGATAGCAGAAGATTTAATGTATGAGAAGATACGGGTTAAAATCTTGGATAAGAAGAATCATATTTGACACTCAAAGATTATACCTCAAGAGTTAGAATCTAAAATGAAGTCAGGTATCCTCATCTCTTCGGCATACCAGGTACGTACGTAAATTTTGAGGGCAAAATTTCATAAGGAGGGGAGATTGTGAAACCCCAAATTTTATGAATAAAGATTTAAATTTCTAAAAATATTATTTTAAATATTATGGTGTGGATTTGATATAATGTTATAGTTGTGGGTAATATTTACAAATTTTGTAAAGTAAGCAAGTGGTTATATAATATTCGATTGGTCTGGGAATATTCTTTTTTATCGGAGAATATCTGTACGACGGCACAATCATTGGTGGACCCCACAACGGAAGTATTGTCGTAGTTAGAAAACGACAGAATTATCTTTTTATAAAAATAACTACGAAAGTGTTACCGTTAAAAAAGCGTTGAACTACCCTAGTAGTAAAAAATACAATGTCTGGCTGGGTTGCATAGTAGCACACACAAGATTGATTATTGATGCTTACCTAAGAAGTCACTCAGTTATACTCAATTATTGCTATAGTAATTGCTGCATCATATCTCTCATATTATTGATTCAATTATTATCACAGTATCATCTGCATAATATGTTATATTATTAAATTAATAATTGAGATGGCAAAGTTATTCATATTATTATTTGCAATATTGACAATATCTAGAAGTTCTATCAAGGAGAGGTTTGGTCACCTAATTGCGCGCCAATAAGGAGAAATCCTTATCGAAAAGCCCTCTCTTTCCTGGGAACGACCTAGTTGTTAAATATTGTGAATTATAATATTAATGATGAATAAGATTGTGTTGATTAAAGATGAAATTAATAGTTCTATTGTGTTAAAATTATTAGTGTTAGTGAAAATCGACATTTATTCCGATGATAATTGATGTCTAGGGGTTATATTGATAAATCGGGTAATTAATCGGATAAATGAGGAATTAAATGTTACTAATTCACATGCTTATATAACTATTTGTTCACATGTGTGTACTATTGAATCACATTCTTGTACTATTAGGGGAGTTGGTGCAAGATTGATAATACTTGCATGACTAAGTTAAAAATGGAGGTATAGATGGAGGTACTATACTGTAAGTCGTATTTTCACATGATTATAACTATTGATTCACATGATTTACTATTAGGGGAGGTGGTGCAAGTTTGAGAAAACTTGCAGGACTAAATTAAAAATGAAGAAAAAGAGGAAGGTATTATACTGTAATATTTTGAGCCCCAAAATGTGCAATTATCGAAACTATATTTTCCTATAAATTGAAGCTCATTCTTCCTTCAATTCTCACCAATTCACTAAAACTTTAGAGAAATTATTATAGAGAGAAATTATAGAGAGAAAGAAGAAGAGAAGTCTGCTACCTCACTACTCCAGTATCCAGTTTCTTTCTAAGGTAAGGGGTATTATTTCTTTTGTATTCATGAAGAGGGCTATTGTTATTCCATTCCTTATTATTCTGTTGGAATAACCTGTCTATGCGAAGTACCGCATACATGGTAAAATTCTTTTGTTATTCCATTTTTTATTATTCTGTTGGAATATCCTGCTTGGTCATGTATTACGCTTTGACCAGTTCCATTAATTATTATTCATTGGAATAACTCGCCTACATCGGTTTATCGCATGCATGGTGTTTTATGTTGTTATTCCATTCTTTATTATTCTGTTGGAATATCCTGTCGATACGTATTACACCTGACCTGGTTCCATTATTTATTATTCTGTTGGAATAACCTGTCGGTGCAGTCTATCGCATACGTGGTGATTTTTGTTGTTATTCCATTCTTTATTATTCTGTTGGAATATCATGTCGGTGTGTATTACGCCTAACCTGGTTCTATTATTTATTATTCTGTTAGAATAACATGTCTATGTGGATTACCACATGCATGGTGAATGATCCTTCGCATTCATTCCTTATTAAATTATGAAAATGATCTGTTTACGTGGATTACTGTACGCGCAGTTAAAATCCATTTGCGCTTTAAGTAATTTTTCGGACATTCAAAAATTCTGGAAAAAATTTGGAAGGATATTATGATAAGTTTTCTAACATCTCCAAGTGGAATCACTGAAAGAGGAATTGTAGATTTTTGTATGGACTATTTTTAACAAAGCATGAAAAAGTGAAAAAAAAAGAAGAGAAAAAGCTACTGCCCACAATTTTGTAAGGGCTGTTTTGGCCACTTAATTTGTGAGAAAAATTTTGGCCTTTTGGGACATGAAAATATATGGTATAAAGTACCTCCTGTCCAAAAATGAGCTCATTCCGACATAAAATGAGGAAGTTATAACTATTTCAATAATTAGATTTTTTCGACAAAAATTGCTATAACCGGAGTTCTATAACTTCGATGACCATGAAATTTAAACTGGAAGCTGACGTTAACATGTGTAAGATCTTGCCAAGATTTGGGAATTTCTGGAATTAAACTTGAGGTAGCTAATTTCTTAAGGAATTAATTAGAAATTGATTTTTGAAAAATACTTAAGGGAGTTGAAAAATTATAAAAAAATACTTGTTGTGTATGAAATATATGTATATATGTTTGGACAAAGGATAGAAAAATAATAAGTTTATTTGGTAATTTTTCATGGAAATAGTTTAGTTACAAACATATGAGTTAAATATGTTATGTGAAGTTGAAGAATTGGTAAATAAGATTTTAGGGCTTGAAAATCCTATATAAGGTATATGCAGATTTTTGATGAGTGCTTTGATCATTAGAGATGAAATCTTATGAGTATGGTATTTTTGACCGATTAAATGCATTATTTGGTAAAGTTTAAATAATTAAAATAAATTATTTATAAGTTTAAGAAGTGATTAAAATATTGTTATAATATTAACAATATTAGATTATGAGTTATTTAAGTGATGGATAATATTTGGATAAATTTAAAATCTTTAATATTTATCCTTATTTTTGTTTGATTAATGCTTATATTATTGTCATCATCCTCATGCTTATATTGTGATGAAAGTCATCTTTGGCTTACGTACAGAGATGGACTTGGTATGATTATGACCAGAGATTATTCGGTATAATCATGACCATAATGTAACGAATGATGTGGTAAAAGTCCTCATTGGCCTGTAGTTCATTGGTGGACAGTTGTTGGTATGATTATGACCAGGGATTATTTGGTATAATCATGACCATTGATGATTACATGAATATCCTTGGTCGTGGTGCGCTTATGATGTGGTTTATTTATTGTCGAGTCTCAAATGATAAAGTTGATGAAAATCTTTTTAAATCATAGAAGATAGTAGATTTTATGCTCTACTTGACTCTTCTAATGGATTGCTTATTCCGTTGTAGTTAAACTTGATGTCTATTGTATTTTATCAGTTTAACATTGTTGAAGCCTAATGATAATTTATTCTGCATTATCTTAGTCATAATATTTCTTACTGGGCTAGTTGAGCTCACGTAAGAAAAGTATCGATCCACGGAGAAAGGTTTCAAAATTAACTTATTATGCATCAACTATATCACTATTTTGATATGCTTAAACGAATGCTACAATTTTGAATTAATCTAAATTCAATTAACGAATAAAAGAAGAATAATAGAATAATAAATCAAATATGGAAATAATGGGATTCTAACTTCAATTCATATTTCATCTGAATAATACCATCATGCAAGATTATACATGTATCATGGAAAATTAGCCAAGAGCACAAAAACTAGACATAACCATTTTTCAATGCATTATGACCCACTTACATAACCTCTACTTGCAATAGAAATCATGTAATCATCAATAAAACCAAAATCACTATATTTCTATGTGACTTTGTAGAAATATTGAATTGAAGCGTAAGCTCTTATATAACTACACACGGTGAAACAGTATATTTCTATCCAGTTCACGAAATATAAAGCTAAACAATTCAAATTTCATAAACGCATGCTATCATGATTACAACCATACTCACATGTCATTTTTCAATTCCATATAAGTACATAAGATGAATGGTGATCAAACATTCATGCAATCAAATCAATTATAATAGAAATTCCAATGATAACAAACAATCAAGCAATCAAAGCATTAATTTTAGATTACATATCAATATCCGTTAATCCCATAATGGAATTTAGTTCATCTCTCAAACCGAAAGGCATTATGGGATTATAAGCAACACATGGAAAATAAATAAAACAATTGAGAGAGAAGATAGAATTGATCAAACCCAATTGCAGATTATATTCCAAAAATGTTGTTCAAATCTCCAATATTTTCCAAAGAAAATAAAAGTAGTTCTTATTCAATGAATCAATCCAAAAGAAGATGAAGAAAATATTCAATGTATGCTCAACCCTCTTTGGAAATGTATTCAACGCTTGGAACCCTAGTTCTCTAATATCAAAAACTAATAAAAAGTAAAGATAATCGCGTCTGTACCAACCAGAGTAGTTTATATCAACTCAAACACTTCAAATTTCAAAATTAAAATAAAGTCAAACAACAACAATCGATGACGCGAGCAAGCACAAGCCATCCCCATATATAAAAAAAGCGCCAAGCTGCTGTATTGCAAATTAAGCTTCATCCTATGATGATGGCGCGCAAATGAAGAAATTCCAATTTATTCAAATACACAATGCCACACGGCTTCTTGATTCTGCATCCTCGAAGTTCTCATTGTCATCTTTCCTTGTCATGTCGCTATTGATCCTTTAACATGCTACTATCGCTTTTCTTTGTCCATCAATGTTCGCCTTTTTTTCTCCACTCGCCCTCGTGTCATGCCTTCACCGATCTCATGCCACCTACCAACGCCGAAGCTATACCATTTCCTCGATTTTCACACCATAGGAGTTCTCAAGACATGCAATGCAAAATAACACAAAATGCAACTAAAAAATATACTAAAATGTACTTGAGATGGGCATAGTTCTCAAGTGAATTGATATCCAATAAGTAGGTATAAAACCTACTTATCAAATACCCCAAACTTGAACTATTGCTTGCCCTCAAGCAATGCATACGACATAAAACACTAAAAATGCAACTACATGCTATGCAACTAGATTGTGATGCAAATGAGTCTCACATTCTTCCAGCTAGCATAGAATTTCAAATTCAAAAATGCCTCAAATGAATTATCCAGATTCAAGAATGAAACTTCAAACTAAGCCATAGATATAATATCATACACTCAAGTAATCCATACATGCTATAAAAATGTTGTGTGTGTGTGTGTCAGTTCACCAAAACTTGACTAAAGCACATAATACACATGCTAAACTTGCTTTCAAAATAGAAAAATTGCAAACTAAATCAAGATTTATGTATACTAATGCAACAAAGACTACTCTAACATATTAAAACCAACTAAGGTTCAACAATGGGTTTAGACTGCTTTCTTTTTACTCACGAGGGCGATTTTCACACTTTTTCCCAGGTTTATTTTTATTTTTTTTTTTATATAATGAGTGCGCTTTACGCTCCATCTCGCCCCTTCTAAAGAGTCAATAATTCAGCTCAAGAAGGTTTCAAGATAGCTTTTTCTTTTTCTCTCTTTTTTTTATATAGCATACCCATTTGTCCCCAAAGTTTGATTATCAATGTTTTTCATAGTCCAAATCCATTTTCCACATAATTCTCTTTTTAAAACTACATTTCCTATCAAGCAATGCAACACATAATTCTTATGCCTACAAGCAATTGTGAACACGACAGTGCAAACCGAAAGCATCTAAACAGCAACTATGGATTACATCATGTAAAACTTTATATCTAAGCTAAAGATATCCATTAGACTCAACAAACCTTCAAGATTCAAATTCATCATCATCGGACATAACTTCCACAAAGCTAGACTTGTGAGACATGCACTAAAACATAGAATGCAACTAAACATATACTAACACAAGTAATAATGACTAAAAACCAAAAAAATTTCTACAATTGTTATCTAACACATAAACATGCAAAATTTAAACTAATCATACAAACACTATATGCAACTACCCTACTACCTAATACCCCAAAACTTAAAATATTCATTGTCTCAATGAATGAAGGTATAGGTTTAGAGAAACTCCCCTATTGATCACCGCACCACCCTCTTCGGGGTGAATCCGGTGGAAATGGCACTACAGCCCCAAACTGTGGCCACTCAAGCATAGTTCCTCATCACAAAACGCCTCTCGCTAACGACCTCATCAAACCCATAGCAAATGCCGCAAAATTGTCATATATAGCGTCCGACCTTTCGCTCCAACCTTCGAGAGTCGATCGATCCTCAAAGAAGAAGCAAGTAAGTTGGGTCGACGTGTTCGCTTCATTTCGACTTGAGGGTCATGATGATGGGTGTAGACGATGCAGACGCAGAATAAAACCCTTTCCTCTTGGATGCGGAGTACCCCTCGCCAATCTTCAAATCTTGCTATTGTGGTATGCGTATGTGTCCTCGCTCGAGAAATGCAACCGCTCATCCGTCCACCTAATTCCCGCTTTGCACACAAAATGGGTCACTATCGAGGCATGTGGAATACTCCCCGTAGTACTTCCCCGCATATATCTCATCATATTCTCGATTCATCAAGTGACCCACATCGATATCCTTTCCCAACAATAATCCCCATAATATAATGGCTCGCTTCAACTATAATCTCATGTCGATGAGAGGATGGCATGAGTTTGGCACACACAAAGAGATTCCGTGCCTTTTGCATAATGATTGAGAGTGGAAGCCGAAAATGTCTTAGGGTGATTAGTGCCAGAGTGCATGTCCACCGAGTCCCTAGAATACACAGATCGCTGATAACAACGCCCAAATCTGCTTCCCAAACGCTCAAATTTCCACCCAATTTGTTCTTCCAAATTGAGGGTCGGTAAATTGAACACTTTATTTAATAGCTCTCACCAGAGTCCACTTGAATTCCACAAAAAAAGAAAACCCATTCATCGCTTCCTCAGATTAGCATAAACTCCCCGACACAACCATATAGTGTAGCCATCATGAGAGAGCACACACCATGCCCAACACCTTTCTCAATCATTTGCACTAACTGCCCCATCCATGCAGATCCGCTTTGAACCTCGCTCACTTAACAAATGACTTCCCCACAATTCGATAGTATTCTATTTGAGCATCCAAGTTGATAAACTTTGAAAATCAACATTATCCCCACTTTGACTACTAGCAGATGATGATTCTGGGGTACAAGATCTCGCATGCTTAGGACCCATTTGAGACTGATAAGGAAGACGAAGAAGACTTGCCTGATAGTGAGTGATAGCCGATGACTGGATACCCCCAAACTGATTTTGCACAATCCACTCTGAAACCCTAGTTTTTATCAGTGTAGCTATTGATCGTGGGTATAAGATTTGATGCAAAAATCACGTAGTGGAGAAGAGACGTTATAACTTCAATTGGTAACTCGATAGAGAGAGAGGAGGCGGCGTATGTAATGGAGAGCAAGGAATACGACTTCAACTCGATGAAGACAAGTGTTAGAACACGCCTTTAAAACTTAAAATTTTTTTTCAAATCCGGTTCCAGCGCGCGCCAAGCTGCAGCTTTTCAATGGAGAATCAGCGCAGCGCGCGAGTAGTTTTTTTTTTCTCTCGATAGACATATACGCGCGCGCAAGCGCGTTTTTTCAAGGTATACATCACGCTGGCCGCGTGACCGCTTCATTCTCGCACTTCCAATTTTCATTCCAATACTTCAAGACATTAATGAATTCAATCCAATACACCTACAATAAACACCAATAAACACTATCAAAGCATGAATTACTAAATAAGCATGAGTGTCTATCTTAACACCATAATTTCTATGCTATGCACAAACAAAATCATATCCACATTCAAATTTTCTAAGATATTTATGCAAAGCTATCAAACTATCACAACTAAAAATGAAAATGAACTAACAAAAACAATCTAAACTGTATAAATAAAAAAGAGATAGAAACAATGGGTTGCCTCCCATCAAGCGCTAAGTTATAGTCAATTAGCTTGACTGCTCTCTCGATTTAATCACGTCAAGAAAGAATTGAGGTGACTTTTTGTCCATCAACCTCGCCACCAAAGTAATGCTTCAAATTACCGTCCATTCACTTTAAACGGCTTTGTCCGGAACTTATCAAACACTTCTATCGCACCATGTGGGAAAACTGTTTTTCACCGTGAAATGGCCCCACCACCTTGATTTGAGCTTCCCAGAAAAAAAGTTTAAGTCCGAATTGAAAAGCAAAACTCTTGTCCCGGCTCAAATGTTCTCTCTATGATCTTGCCATCATCATGCCATTTCTTCACCTTCTCCTTGTACAACTTTTGAGTTTTCATACGCTCAGAATCAAATTCATCCAACTCATCGAGTTGAGTAGCGCGCTTTCTCCGCAGCTTTTCAAATCAAAATTGAGCTTCCGAATCGCCCAATATGCCTTATGCTCTAGCTCCATAGAAGATGACATGCTTTTGCCATAAACTAGCTAAAAGGTGACATGCCCAATGGAGTTTTGTATGCAAATTCTATATGCCCAAACAACATCATCAAGCTTTAAGGACCAATCTTTTCTAGTGGGGTTTCACAACTTTTTCAAGAATTCTTTTAACTTCCGATTTTGACACTTCGCTTGGCCATTCGTTTGAGGATGATAATAAGTCAGAGTAAATGCGATGATTCACCCCATACTTAGCCAACAAAGTCGTGAACGCCTATTGCAAAAATGACCGCTTTCATCACTAATGATGGCCCTCGAGTCCCAAACCTCGTGAAGATACTTCTTCAGTAAAAATCTCGAGGACTACTTTTGGCATCATTTGTTGGAAGAGTCGCCACTTCTACCCACTTCGACACATAATCCATCATGCTAGCAAGATATATAGATTTCTCACATGAAGAAACGAAAGGACCCATGAAATCAATCCCCACACATCAAAAAATTTCCACTTCGAGGATCGTGTTCAATGGCATTTCATTTCTTTTCAAATGTTCCCACTCTCTTTGACATCTCGCTACATCTCTCGATTTAAAACTCAGAAGCATCCTTGAAAATTGCTCACCAAGAAAATCCTCGCTTGTAATACTCTAGCCAGCTGTTCGCTCTCCACCGTAGTGACCCCCATACAAAGAAGCATGACAATCCTCGCAAAAATCCCTCTATCTCGCTATATGGGATACACCTTCTTATCATCTGATCAAGACATTGTTTGAACAAATATGGTTCATCCCATATAAACCATTTAACATCATGCATGAATTTCTTCTTTTGATGACCAACCAAGTCAGAAGATACCATCTTACTCACCAAGTAGTTCGCGTAGTCTCGCAAACCATGGCACTTCCCTTTCACCACAAACAACCTGCTCATCCGGAAAGGATTCATTAATTACAACTTTGTCATCCGCCTCCCTTTCCGATTTCTCTAGTCGAGATAAGTGGTCCGCCACTTGGTTCTCGCCTCTTTCTCGTCCTTGATCTCTAAATCAAATTCCTCAAATAATAATATCCATCCGATCAAACGGGGCTTTGCATCCTTCTTCGCCACTAAATGTCGAATTGTCGCGATCCGTGTACACTATCACCTTCGTACTAAATCATCGATATATGCTCGAAATTTATCAAAAGCATACACAACGCCAATAACTCTTTCTCTCTGTGGTGGTGTAGTTCAACCACATCCCGTAAGGGTCTTGCTAGCATAATATATCACGTGAAAAAGCTTTTCCTTTCACGACCCAAAACAAATTTCACAAAGATAATCACCGCATCACACATCAATTCAAATCTAAGTCCCAATCCGGCAAGAATAACCGGTGATGAAGTTAATTTCCCTTCAAGTGCTCAAATGTCGGCACGCACGCAATCCTCATCAAATTTAAATCGTGAATCCTTCTCCAATAAACTACATAGTGGTTTAGTTATCTTGAGAAGTCTTTTATGAATCATGTAGAAGCCCTCGCATGTCCAAGAAAAATCATGAACACCTTTTTACCGAAGTAGGTGGTGGCAAATTCTCAATAGTTTCTAGTTTAGCCTCGCCCACCTCAAGTCCCTTCTTCAAAACTTTGTGTCCCAAAATTATTCCTTCTTCACTACCATAAAATGGCACTTTTCCCAATTCAAGACCAAATTTGTTTCAACGATCTTTTCAAAACCATCACCAAATTTTCAAGACATAAATCAAACGAATCCCCAAAACCGAGAAATCATCCATGAATACCTCCACATTCTGCTCCACCATATCCAAAAAATAGCCATCATGCATCTCCGAAAGGTGGTCGAGCATTGCATGCACTAAAAGACATCCTTCCGAAAGCAAAAGTTCCATATGGACATGTAAAGGTTGTCTTTTCTTGATCCTCCGAGCTATCACAACTGATTGTAGCCTAAATAACCGCCCGTAAGGCAATAATACTCACGACCCGCCACCTATCCAACATCCGATCGATAAATGGCAAAGGGAAGTGATCTTTCCTCAGAGCTTTGTTAAGCCCGCGATAATCCATGCAGACTCTCCACCCCACCACTGCTCGTGTTGGAATCAACTCATTATTCTCATTTGAAACCACTACCATACCACCCTTCTTCAGAGACATATCACCGGGCTCACCCATGAACTATCTGAGATCGGATAAATTATGCCTGATCCAGCCATTTCAATACTTCTTTCTTGACCACTTCTTCATGATCGGATTAAGTCTTCTTTGTTGCTCCACCGACGGCTTACTATCATCTTCCAGTAAGATCTTATGCATACAAAAAGAAGGGTCGATCCTTTTATATCTACTATAGTCCATCCAAATAGCCGACTTGAACTCTCTAAGGACTCGTAGCGCTTTTTTCTTCCCGAAAAGATGTTAGTGCAAAAGAAATAATCATGTAGCTTTGAATCTTTATTTAAAAATGCATACCTCAAATGGTCCGAAGTGGTTTCAATTCAAGTTCGAGAGGTGTCTCAAGAGATGGCTTCAATTTTATCGACGCCTCTCCAAATTTTCTTCAATGGCTCAACAGAGTTTTGAATTTTCTCTCAATCAGGAGTAAGATCAAGAAATTGCACAAGTTCTTCAAATTCCTCATCCTCTAATTCTCAATTTCAAAGAATAACACTTCTCAACGGTTCATAATCCACCAAGCTCTACTTCATCTTCATCATTTAAGACCTGGTCCACCAAATCAACCCTCAAGCATTCCTCTTCATCTGTCGAAAAATTTCATTGCCTTGAATACATTAAAGGTAACTTCCCGATCATGAACACGCATTGTGAGTTCCCTTTTCGACGCCTATCAAGGTCCTTCCCGTGGCTAGGAATGGTCTTCCCAAAGATGATTGGTATACTCCTATCTTCTTCATAATCTAAAATGATGAAATCAAATTTAAAGATGAATTTATCCACTTTTACCAATACATCTTCAACAATTCCCCGTGGATAAGTAATGGATCTATCACCTAGTCAGAAGAAATATTTGCTCACTTTTTTTGAGCCTAAAATCCCAACCGATTGAATAATCGACAAGGGCATCAAATTTATACTTTTTCCAAGATCACACAAACATTTACATCAAGCTCATCTTTCCGATTGTGCATGGAATTGTGAAACCGCCTTGATCCTTCAAATTTTGAGGTAATTTACGTACAAGCACGCACCGCATTCCTCCGCACAAGGCCACTGCCTCAAAATCTTCTAATCTCTTCTTCCTCGACAAAATACCTTTTATGAACTTTGTATAACTCTCAAGATCTCATTCTCCAATGCCTCAAATAAAGGTATATTAATCTGAGCTTTTTAAAGACCTCCAAGAACTTGTTAAAACCGCTTATCTTCCTCTCGCTTATTCAATCTCTCGGATACGGAACCGAGGGTGAACTAGTGGTATTTTACTCACGGGCTTCTCAACCGAACTCGCTTTTATCCTTCTCTTCCTCATCAGAATTCAGAATCTTCATTATTTTCTTTCTTTTTCGCATAACTTTTTTTCGCTCGCAATGCGCACATCTCTCCCCTTTGTAAACATGGCGCGCGCCGCCACGTAAATTTTCTCGCATACTGCTTCCTGCACTCGAGTGTGATCGCTCGACATTGTTCCTTCCTTCTTCTTCTTGGATTTGTCTCTCGTAGTACTTGGTAATGAACCCCGGGGCTCTATTGTTAAGCATGCTCATCATCCACCCCATTTGAGTTTCCAGATTTTTAATAGCCACCGCTTGGATTTTAATCATCACCTCTGTATTCGCCATGTACTTCATCATCATCTCCTCCATTTCTGATTTCTTTTCTTGCTGAGGTGCACCGAGTATGATGTTGTTGTTGAGAAAATCTCGGGAAAAGGTGGTCTTGTGTAAACTGTTGTCGAAATGACCGCGATCGAAATTGATTATTCATTGAAACCGATTCGCTGATTTCCTCGATTATTCGACCAACCGTAGTTTGATGGTTGCGTTGTTGAGTTGTATGTGTTCTAAAATTGTCCTCGATCCTTCCTATAATTGCTCACATACCGCATGCACTTCGAATCGATAGCACATTGATCCGCTGAATGTGACCCCGCATAAATTTCACACACAAAGGCAATCGCCTTCGCTTTGGTCTCTATCAACGAATCAATTTTCTTTCGCCATGGATGCCATCTCAGTACGATAATTGAGTGATAAAGATCCACTTCTAACAAACCTCGCAACTCTCGGGTCAGGCATCCTCGGTCGTAGGGTTTTGGAAATCATTAGTCGCCATTGTCTCAATAAGGTTATAGGCCTCTTCATAACTTTTTGCCCATAAAGCTCCTCCTCAGCAATCAAGATCTACAATCGACTTTGATCGCCATCCCAATCCATTATAAAATGTGTTGATCACCATCCAATCTATGCATGCCATGGTGTGACACTTCCTTAGCATCTCTTTGTATCTCTCCCAAGCTTCATATAAAGATTCACCCCGTTGTTTCTCAAACTGGGAAATTGTTGTCCTCATCTTCGCAGCCTTAGCCATCGGGAAAAACTTGGCTAAGAATTTCGTGCAGGTCCTCCCATGTGGTTATAGATCCCAAGGTAAAGAGTCCAACTTCTTGCTTTATCCTCAAATGAAAATGGAAATAGTCTAAGTCCGATAGCATCCTCCGTCACCCCGCTTATATCTCGAAGTATCACATATTTCAATAAAACTCAATAGGTGTTCATTAGATCATCTCAGTAGCAAAGACCCCCAAATCAGACCAATTCGCACCATTTGAATAGTGCCCCGCTTTATCTCAAAGGTATTAGTCATATCGCTGGTCCGACTATGCTTGATCGCAATCCATTAATATTAGGCATTGAATAATCTCTCAAAGCCCTCGTGCTCTCTCTTTGCTTTTCTTCTTTTGTCCTTCTACCGCCATATTAGATGTTGTAGCCTCTAACTCGCTTTTTGTATTTCTACGCTCTCGATTTCCAACCTCTACCATTAATGTTGTCCTGCATGTGTATCAACTCTAAATTGATGATCGCGTGTATAAAAATATATACAAGTACCAAAACAAAAAAACAAAAACAAAAATAGAAATGATAAGATAAGATTAGATTTGTTTAAGTCATACAATATAGCTTAAAACCGATGATAATAATAAAAATTTAAACGCCTTTCCCTAAAATCTGCACGCCAAAAAACTGTTGCCTCCTTTTTTTAGTTGTAATAAAAGGACTCTAACTCATGCAAGCATACATGGGTCAACAAGTAGTACAGTAGTAAGAAAGTATCGATCCACTTGAGAAAGGTTTCAAAATTAAATTATTATGCATCAACTATATCACTATTTTTATATGCTTAAACGAATGCTATAATTTTGAATTAATCTAAATTCAATTAATGAATAAAAGAAAAATAATAGAATAATAAATCAAATATGGAAATAATGGGATTCTAACTTCAATTCATATTTCATCTAAATAATACCATCATGCAAGATTATACATGTATCATGGAAAATTAGCCAAGAGCACAAAAAACTAGACATAACCATTTTTCAATGCATTACGACCTACTTACATAACCTCCACGCAATAATAGAAATCATGTAATCATCAATAAAACCAAAATCACTATATTTCTATGTGACTTTGCAAAGAATATTGAATTGAAGCGTAAAGCTCTTATATAACTACACACTAAGAAAACAAAGATATTTCTATCTCGTTTCACGAAATATAAAGCTAAACAATTCAAATTTCATAAACGCATGCTATCATGATTACAACCATACTCACATGTCATTTTTCAATTCCATATAAGTACATAAAATGAATGGTGATCAAACATTCATGCAATCAAATCAATCATAATAGAAATTCCAATGATAACAAACAATCAAGCAATCAAGCCATCAATTTTAGATTACATATCAATATCCGTTAGAATCCCATAATGGAATTTAGTTCATCTCTCAAACCGAAAGCCATTATGGGATTATAGCAACACATGAAAAAATAAATAATTGAACAATTGAGAGAGAAGATAGAAATGATGATCAAACCCAATTCAAAGATTATATTCCAAAAGATGTTGTTCAAATCTCCAATATTTTCCAAAGAAAATAAAAGTAGTTCTTATTCAATGAATCAATCCAAAAGAAATGATGAAGAAAATATTCAATGTCTGCTCAACCCTTTTCATTGTATTATTTGTGAACGCCTAACCCTAGTTCTCTAATATGAAAAAGCTATGATAAAGAAAGTGTCGCTCTTGGGATGAGGTGGGTGAAGCAACATTGTTGGGACTAGAGTTGGTACGTATTACTACAGAAAAGATACAAATGATTCGACAACGTATACAAATGACATAAGATCGACAAAAGAGTTATTCGGATCTTCATCGAAAGGACGTGGAATTTAGTATTGGGGATCATGTATTGTTGCGTGTTGCCCCATGGAAGGGAGTTACAAGATTCGGGAAGAGAGGAAAGCTCAATCCACGATTTATTGGTCCATTTTAGATTCTTGACCGAGTAGGAAATGTAGCCTATATACTCGCGTTACCTCCAAGTATGTCTCATATTCATAATGTTTTTCATATATCTGTGCTTCGTAAATATGTGAAAGACCCGAACCATATTATTGAGTTAGAACCGGATGAGATAGCTGAAGACTTAACGTACGAAGAGGTACCTGTCAAGATCTTGGATAGGAAGGAGCATGTCTTATGTACAAAGGTCATACCACAAGTTAAAGTTTTGTGGAGGAACCATGCTATTGAGGAAATGACCTGGGAGTTGGAAACGAAAATGAAAGCGAGGTATCCTCACCTTTTCAAAACACCAGATACGTACGTCAATTTTGAGGACGAAATTTTATAAGGAGGGGAGGTTGTAAGACCCCAACTTATTATAAATGAAATTAAATTTCCTCTATTTATTATTTTGAAATAGTAAGGGTTGATTTGATTAATGTGGTTAGTTATGGGTAAAATGCGCAAATATTTCAAATAAGCAAGTGGTTATAAAATATTTATTTTTATTGGAGAATATTCATTTGGTCGTGGAATATTCTTACTGTCGGGGAATATTCGTACGACGGCGCAACCTTGTGTGGGCCCCATAACGAAAAGTGATTGGATGAAAAAAACGACAAGTATAAGTTGTTTATAAATAACGGCGTAGTTTTTACAGTTAATACTGTTGGAATACTCGGTGGTTAAAACACAGTAACACATGGTATTGCACCAGTTATTGATTTTTACACAAGAAGGCACTACTCAATAATTGTTACAGTAATTACGGTTTAATATTTTATTTTATTGATTCAATAATTGCTACGTTGATATTTTATATTATTGTTGTTTCAATAATTGTCATTACACGGTATTTTCCTTTATCAGATTAATAATTCATATTATTTGAATAATATTATTAGATAACATTATTGGCAATGTCTAGAAAGTTACGCCTAAGGAGAGGTTTGGTCACCTAATTGCATGGCATGGATAAGGAGAAATCCTTATTGAAAGCCCCTCTTCCCAGTGAACGGCACAGTTGCCCGAGATTGTGATTCTGTAATATTATTTGTGAATAATTAATTATTAATTTATATGATAAGGAAAATATTCATTTTATGTGGATATAGATGGAGAAAATTTTAAAGTGACAATTGTTGAAAAATTGATATTTTATCTTTTCTGATAAATAATTCATTTAAATATATTATTATATTTTAATAATATAATAATGATGATATTTTTACAATGAATGTGGGATATATGAGTATCTGAGGAGGAGGAGGAGTATTTTTGTTACTAAAATTATTTAAAACATGTTAAACATGTTTGTGGACCCCATTTCTTGACTGGAATTTGATTATAGCCTATAAAATCGTCCGTTTGTGGATTTCGGTTAATTTCTGTTTGGAATTTGGAAAAACTTTCTTCTGCAAAGTTGTAGAGAATAGGATTTCCTAGGCAAAGGACATAAGGTTTGAATTTTTCTGATAAAAGGGCTATTTATTATGAATTATTGAAGTTTCGAAGTTCCGAAATAATTAATTTTTGAAGTTTTAATTTTTTTTTTAAGAAAAACTTTTTTTTCATTAATGGTGGGCCCCACATATGTGGTAAATGAGCTGAAATCATATTTCTAAGATGGGCATGAATATTTTATAATTATATTAATATTTTATTAAATTTTCTGCTTTGGTGTTCTAAGCATTTTCCTATAAATAGAGTGCTTAGGTTAGAATTGAAAATCACACCAGAAACTGAAGTTTTCTCTCTCTATATTATCGAGCGTATTCTTGTGAGTATTTTGATACTTTGAGTGTTGCTATACGGTGCAAGTTCCTTCAGCGTTATATCTAATATTCCAGCCAGAAGTACTATTCTTTTTTAGGTAAGGGATGTTATTTTTTTAAAAAAATGATATTATTTCTTCTAATATCATTATGCCGGATTATTGGTAAGATTTTTCTTGTGAAATTCTTGTCTTTTAGTATCGGGGTTACTATTCACGTATACGGCACTATTCACGTTTACGACACTATTCACGAGTACGGCATTATTCACAGAAAAATTAAATTTTCATTTCTTTTCCAAAATATCGATTATGGATACTAGCTTTGATTGTATCCATGTTTTGAGCATTCTTGAATTTTACTTCACAATGGTTATTTATAAAGTATTTTTGAACTTGGACTGTTTAAAGTACGAGTCCTTAATATTTGTTCTTTTGTTTCACAGGATTCGTTTTCTTTAAAATATTTTTCATCATCCTCAGTCCTAAATGATGATATTACTGAATATCTTTGGCCTGTAGTGCAAAGATGGTTGATTTTCTTATGAATATCTTTGGCCCGTAGTGCAAAGATGTACAAGTGTTGAGATGAACATGACCAACTGATAAATATCTTTGGCATGTAGTGTAAAGATGAATGTCGACTGAGAATGTTAATAGTGGAGTAAATGAGATCGTGGAGACACCTTTATTCACCAACGAGGAGAACGTGCAACAGGCTGGCAATGTTCCTCCTGTGAACAACACCACTGAGCAGATGATGAACGACGGAATGTTTAGAAGCTTTTTGCAGTTCATGAAAAATCAGACGAGGGAGACTCTTGCACAAAATACAGGTGGAAATGATAACAACGCACGGTTTGTCACAACCAAGCAGTTCAAAGAGTTAGGACCACCAGAATTCTGGGGAAAGCCGGATCCGATTAAGGCAGAAACATGGGTCAAACAAATTACCAAGATATTCGATGTCTTGGGATGCACGGAGGAACAGAAGGTTCCATTCGCCACCTTTATGTTCCGTAATGAGGCAGATTACTTGTGGAAATCTGTGAAGTGTACCCATCCAGCTGCACTCAGCATGTCTTGGGAGACATTTCAGAAACTGTTTAATGACAAGTACTTTCCTGAAAGTATTCGTCATATGAAGGAAATGGAGTTTATTAGATTGGAACAAAACAACATGACGGTGTCCCAGTATGAGGCAAAGTTTACAGAGTTGTCCAGGTTTGCACCTCATTTGGTGGAGAATGAGGAACGTATGACGCGGATGTTTCTGAGAGGTTTGAAACCCGTCATATGGCAATATCTCATTTCTCATAAAATTTCTCTCTATTCAAATGTTGTCAACAAGGCTCAATTCTTAGAGCGAGATAACGAGTACGTTCAACCGAGGGACCACAACCAGGATTATGCGGGTAATAGCAGTCATCAGAACAACAATAACCAGCGGAGAAAGAAAAATACGGACAAAGGCGGTAACCATTCTGGTGGTAATCATGGCCATGAAAATAGAAGAAGCGAGTCAGGGGGAGATTTTAAAAATAGGAGATTCAACAATGATAATGTGAAGACATCAGCACCAGCAGCAACTGGTTCTAAGGGAGGAGAACGACCACCAGTCGTATGCTATAAATGTGGAAAAGAGGGACATATCAGCCCAAATTTTCCACAATAGTTCAAGGAATGTTGTAATTGTGGAAAAGAAGGACATATCGCTCGAGATTGTACGGTAGCGAAACCAAGTCCAGCGGGGATGGTGACTCAAAAGGCTGTCCCAGAAAAGTCAAAGTCAACGGTTCCTGGAAGAGCATTTGTCATGACTGGTCAAAATGCGAGGAACCCAAACGAGGTGATCACGGGTAAGCTAATCATAAATTCTTGCGAAGTTTATACCTTACTAGATACCGGTGCTACCCATTCATTTATCTCTCCTGCTTGTGCTCAACGTTTAAACTTAACTTCGGAGAAATTAGACTTTGATTTATCTGTGGAGACTCCGTTAGGAGAAACTTTCATCACATCCACTGTTTATAAATCTTGTTTGATCCAAGTTGGCACCATCACATTACCTGTTGATCTTATCTCTTTAAAGATACTTGCTTTTGATGTGATTTTAGGGATTGATTGGTTAACTACTCATCATGCCAAAATTGATTATTTTCGTAAGGTTGTTAGTTTTCATATTCCTAACCAACCTGTGGTACAAATTCAAGCAACTAAACCATTAAAATCAATCACTGTCATATCAATTCATAAAGCTATTCGTTTGTTGAAAAATGGATGTCAAGCTTTCTTAGCCCATGTTATGGATTTGAATAAAAACACGTCGGATTTGAATAATATTCCTGTTGTTAGTAAATTTCCTGACGTATTTCCTGAAGAACTTCCCGGTCTACCCCTAGAACTTGAAGTTGAATGCTTTATTGATCTTAAACCTAGTACAAAGCCCATTTCTAAAACCCCACATCGAATGGCTCCTATTGAACTTCAGGAGTTAAAGGTCCAACTACAGGAGTTGTTGGATATCGGTTTCATTCTTCCTAGTACATCTCCTTGGGGTGCTCCTATTTTATTTGTAAAGAAGAAAGACGGGAGTATGCGACTTTGTATTGACTACCGGGAATTGAACCATGTCACTTTCAAGAATAGGTATCCGCTACCTCGTATTGATGACTTGTTTGACCAGTTGTAAGGAGCACAATTCTTTTCAAAGATCGATCTTCATTCTGGATATCATCAGCTGAAGATTAGAACTGAGGATATTCCAAAGACTACCTTCAGAACTCGGTACGGGCATTATGAATTCTTAGTCATGTCTTTTGGATTGACTAATGCTCCTGTGGCTTTCATGGATATGATGAACCGGATATTCAAGGAATATTTGGATCAGTTCGTTGTTGTTTTTATTGATGATATCCTCATATATTCCAAAAGCCGTGAAGATCATGAGCACCATTTGAAGCTGGTACTCCAAAGGCTTCGTGAATATAAGCTATATGCCAAGTTGAAGAAATGTGAGTTCTGGCTTGAGGATGTAACATTCATTGGGCACGTGGTGTCAAATCATGGAGTATCTCTCGACCCGGCGAAGATTGAAGCAATACAAAGTTGGGAGCAACCGAAGTCGATGACCGAAGTACGTAGCTTTCGGGGCCTAGCTAGTTATTATCGGAGATTCGTGTAAGGATTTTCTTGAATCGCTACCCCGTTAACTCAACTAACTTGGAAAGATACAAAATTCGTATGGAGCGAGGAATGCGAAAAGAGTTTCCAAGAGCTTAAGAGGAGACTCATTTCGGCACCTGTTCTGACAATACCATCTGGTTCAGATGGATTTATTATCTACAGCGATGCTTCGGGTAAAGGGTTAGGATGTGTTCTCATGCAACATGGGAAAGTCGTAGCCTATGCCTCGCGACAACTTAAAGAATATGAGAGGAATTATCCTACTCATGATCTAGAGTTGGCAGCAGTTGTTTTCGCCCTAAAGATCTGGAGGCACTATCTATACGGAGAGAAAGTGGAGATATATTCAGACCATAAAAGCCTCAAATATTTCTTCACTCAAAAGGAACTCAATATGCGGCAACGACGTTGGCTCGAGCTGTTAAAAGATTATGACCACACCATTTAATACCATCCTAGAAAAGCAAACGTGGTAGCTGACGCATTGAGTAGAAGATCATATGCAGGAACGAGTGTGATGATGTCAAGTATACGCATAGAACCAACTTTAATCGATAAAGTTAAAGTTGTTCAAGCCATAGACCCGGAGCTAATGCGTATGAAGAAAAAAGTACAAGAAGGTGCTATTCCAAAAGCAAGAATCGATGAAGAAGGAATACTTAGAGTACACTCCAGACTTTGTGTTCCTAACGACTCTAATTTGAAGTACAAGATTATGATGGAGGCACATAATACATCGTTTGCAATCCATCCTGGAAGTACCAAAATGTATCGTGATCTTCGACATACATTTTGGTGGAACAATATGAAGAGAGAGATTACAAAGTTTATCTTGAGGTGTTTAACTTGTCAACGTGTAAAGGCAGAGCATCAAGTGCCTAAGGGTCCATTGCAACCACTTGAGATCATGAAATGGAAGTGGGAACACATTACCATGGATTTCGTTACGGGTCTTCCCACAGTTTCTCAAGGTATAAATGCTATTTGTGTTATTGTTAATAGATTAACTAAGTCTGCTCATTTCTTGCCGATATGGGAGACTTATTCCCTTGAACGTCTTGCTCATATGTATGTAAATGAGATTGTGAGATTGCATGGCATGCCAGTATCCATAGTTTTGGATCGTGACCCAAGATTCACTTCACGATTTTGGGTTAGTTTGCAAAAAGCTATGGGCACGGATTTACGATTCAGTTCGGCATACCATCCTCAAACAGACCGGACAATCGAGAGGACTATTCAAACTCTTGAATATCTATTAAGACTATGTGTCCTAGACTTCAAAGGGAGTTGGGATAAGTATTTACCATTGGTGGAATTCTCCTAAAATAAAAGTTATCAGGCAAGTATAAGGGTTGCTCCATTCGAAGCATTGTGTGAAAGAAAGTGTCGTTCTCCAGTATGTTGGGATGAGGTGGGTCAAGCAACATTGTTGGGACCAGACCTGGTACGTATTACTACAGAAAAGATCCAAATGATTCGACAACGTATAAAAAAGGCACAAGATCGACAAAAGAGTTATGCGGATCTTCATCGAAAGGGCGTGGAATTTAGTATTGGGGATCATTTATTGTTGCGTGTTGCCCCATGGAAGGGAGTTACAAGATTCGGGAAGAGAGGAAAGCTCAATCCACAATTTATTGGTCCATTTCAGATTCTTGGCCGAGTAGGAAATATAGCCTATAGATTCGCGTTACCTCCAAGTATGTCTCATGTTCATAATATTTTTCATATATATGTGCTTCGTAAATATGTGAAAGACCCGAACCACATTATTGAGTTAGAACCGAATGAGATAGCCGAAGACTTAACGTACGAAGAGGTACCTATCAAGATCTTGGATAGGAAGGAGCATGTCTTACGTACAAAAGTCATACCACAAGTCAAAGTTTTGTGGAGGAACCATGTTATTGAGGAAATGACCTAGGAGTTGGAAACGGAAATGAAAGCGAGGTATCCTCACCTTTTCGAAACACTAGGTACGTATGTCAATTTCGAGGACGAAATTTCATAAGGAGGGGAGGTTGTAAGACCCCAACTTATTATAAATGAAATTAAATTTCCTCTATTTATTATTTTGAAATAGTAAGGGTTGATTTAATTAATGTAGTTAGTTATGGGTAAAATGCGCAAATATTTCAAATAAGCAAGTGGTTATAAAATATTTATTTTTATCGGAGAATATTCGTTTGGTCGTGGAATATTCTTACCGTCGGGAATATTTGTACGTGACGGCCAGCAGACCTTTTGTGGGGCCCCATAACTAAAAGCGATTGGATGAAGAAAACGACAAGTATAAGTTGTTTATAAATAACTCACAGTAGTTGTTACCAATTAATCTGTTGGAATACTTTTGCCATTGGTTAAAACACAAGAAGATATCTTGGTATTGCACCAATTATTGATTCTTACGTGAAGAAGGCACTTTACTCAATAATTGTTACGAATAATTCTCAGTATAATATTTTATTTTATTGATTCAATAATTGCTACATTGATATTTTATATTATTGTTGTTTCAATAATTATCATTACATAGTATTTTCCTTTATCAGATTAATAATTCATATTATTTGAATAATATTATTAGATAACATTATTGGCAATATCTGGAAAGTTCTGTCTAAGGTGAGGTTTGGTCACCTAATTGCGCGCCAATAAGGAGAAATCCTTATTGGAAATCCCCTCTTCTCTCGAACTACCGGTTGCACAAGATTGTGATTCTGTAATATTATTTGTGAATAATTAATTATTGATTTATATGATATGAAAAATATTCATTTTATGTGGATATAGATGGAGAAAATTTTAAAGTGACAATTGTTGAAAAATTGATATTTTATCTTTTCTGATAAATAATTCATTTAAATATATTATTATATTTTAATAATATAATAATGATGATATTTTTACAATGAATGTGGGATATATAAGTATATGAGGAGGAGGAGTATTTTTGTTACTAAAAGTGTTTAAAACATGTTAAACATGTTCGTGGACCCCATTTCTTGACTGAAATTTGATTATAGCCTGTAAAATTGTCCGTTTGTGGATTTCGGTCAATTTCTGTTTGGAATTTGAAAAAACTTTCTTCTGCAAAGTTGTAGAGAATGGAATTTCCTATGGAAAGGGATAAAGCTTAAATTTTTCTAATAAAAGGGCTATTTATTGTGAATTATTGAAGTTTCGAAGTTCCGGAATAATTAATTTTTGAAGTTTTAATTATTTTTTTTAAGAAAAACATTTTTTTCATTATTGGTGGGCCCCACATTTGTGGTAAATGAGCTGAAATCAAATTTCTAAGATGGGCGTGAAAATTTTCTGCTTTGGTGTTCTAAGCATTTTCCTATAAATAGAGTGCTTAGGTTAGAATTGAAAATCACACCAGAAACTGAAGTTTTCACTCTCTATATTATCGAGCGTATTCTTCTGATTTTTTTGATACTTTGAGTGTTGCTATATGGTGCAAGTTCCTTCAGCGTTATATCTGATATTCCAGCCAGAAGTACTATTCTTTTCGAGGTAAGGGATGTTATTTTTTTTAAAAATGATATTATTTCTTCTAATATCATTATGCCGGATTATTGATAAGATTTTTCTTGTGAAATTCTTGTCTTTTAGTGTCGGGGTTACTACTCACGTATACGGCACTATTCACGTATACGAAACTATTCACGAATACGGCACTATTCACAGAAAAATTAAATTTTCGTTTTTTTCCAAAATATCGATTATGGATACTAGCTTTGATTGTATCCATGTTTTGAGCATTCTTGAATTTTACTTCACTATGGTTATTTATGAATTATTTTTGAACTTGGACTGTTTAAAGTACGAATCCTTAATATTTGTTCTTTTGTTTCACTGGATTCGTTTTCTTTAAAATATTTTTCATCATCCTCACCCTAAAATGATGATATTATCAATATTTTTGGCCCAGAAGTGCAAAGATGGTTGATTTTCTTATGAATATCTTTGGCCCGTAGTGCAAAGATGTACAGGTGTTGAGATGAACATGACCAACTGATGAATATCTTTGGCCTGTAGTGCAAAGATGAATATTTGATTCAAGAAGTATGTTGATTGATGTTACAGGGATAAAATATTGATGATGGACTTTTAAATTCATACATATTAGTAGATTTCATTCTCTACGTAACTCTTCTATGAATTATTATTTCCGCTGCGAATATTGATCTGAAACTTGTTGTCTATTATATTCTATCAGATTTTTTCCTGTTGAAGACTAACGATAATTTGTTCTATATTATCTTAGTTATAATATTCTTTACTGGGCTAGTTGAGCTCACCCTTTTCCTTTTTGTTCCATTTTTTTCTCAGGAGACGAGAATGTGGCGAGTATTAGTTGGGGTATGGAATGAAGGTCTTAGAAAGTTGTTTTAGTAGTCCTCACCATTTTTGTAAAATAATATATCAATAAATGTAATAAGGACTTATTTAAGTGTTGATATTGTCCAGAAGACAATATTTGTATTTAAACTCACAGTTTTTATGTTGTATTAATAAAGTTGTAGTTGTTTCTTTACCATGTTATTGACGACTCAGAATGGGTGTTGTAAACCTATTTTGGGGGAGTCACACACAATGCAAAATAACACCAAATGCAACTAAAAATATACTAAAATGTACTTGAGATGGGCATAGTTCTCATGAATTAATATCCAATAAGTAGGTGTAAAACATACTTATTATAGTGCGAGGCCTCGTTCGCACCTATATACAAAGGGTTTGAATTTGTCGAAAAATTCAGTTTTAAACATGATATAGCAGTAAAATTTCCAAGGTTGGAATTGATATTCCCGGTGTGTGTTTTGGGGTTTAAAACTGAACTTTTGGTAGTATCCGGAATGGATGTGAGCTGTCTTCTAGGGTTATCTTCGAAAGATAAATCAGCCCCCTGCAATGTTAGTAACAGGTGTACAGAAAATTTTGAGTGTCTACAGATGCCCCTCTTTTATCATATTCATGCAATGAAAGGCATAGATAGGATAAAGAATCCTAGACACTTGAAATGCAAACAAGATAAACATGATGCTATGTGCAGCAACATGATGCAAATGCATGATACATGTATGTTGGAATGATTGTCGGTTCCCTGTTAATCTTGTCAGGGATGACAATTAGTGATGTCTTAGACGTGCGATCCAAGTCTTCAAGGATGTTAACGTCGGAGCTATCACCAAAGTCATGGATCCTTGATACAGACTTTTACTCCATAGAGGTGCCTCTCGTGTGCAAGAGATCTATGGGGATAAAGCTTTGTCTGTTTGAGGATGTGTATAACATATTCCATCATTGGACCTCTTCAATGAGGATGGTTTTCCCTGGTTTGTGTGACCAGCATATACCATGGTTATGTTGGAGTTACTGCCAACAGTATGTATTATCAGGGTTGCCTGACCTTCGCTGATGTGTGTATCACCGGATAAATTCCTGTTGGGCAAACTGTCAAGGCTGCTTGACGTTCATTGATGTGTGTATCTATGGTTGCATTGCGTTGTAACCCTTTCTGGGGAATATGTCAAGGTTGTTTGACCTTCATTGATGAATTTATCAATGGTTGCAGCGTTGTGACCCCCGTAGGGGAAACTTTATCAATGAATGACTTCGGCGTTGTGACCCCCACCGAGGACACTTTATCAATTTATAACTTCGGCGTTGTCACCCCCACCAGGGACACTTTATCAATTTATAACTTCAACACAGACCCTCAAAAGTGGGGACACTTTATCAATTTATAACTTCTAAGCGTTGTCACCTTCACGTCGACACTTTTTTTAGCAAAGATCGCACTCTATGTGAGGTATTGTCGATCATGATTTGCAAAAGCTAAAATTGCTGGTATAGTATACCTTGTATTAAGCCGAATATCAATGAGCGATGTGGGGAGCCAGATTTTGGCCCGTGAGAACCAGGATTCCAGGCTATTTCGCTCAATCACGTAGCATTTTTATTACTAATTTAGCCTTTTCAGCTTGTGAGACCTCCTTTGTAACTCAAATCAACCTAAATTTGAGTTAGGGGACCTATGTAAGGTGCCAGCAGTACACTGCCAGAGTCGCAAGTGGACTCATGCTACCAACCATGGGTATGAAAGGCCTGCGGGTTGCTTTCATAAATCACTTTCAAGTTACGCCGTGAAGGAAATCCGAGAGCTCTTCTTCAGACCTGCTGAGTTCGGGCGACTTTCTGCACATTCTGCCACCATACAAGTGTTCTTCATTGTCCTGGTAACATATGCATGTATTCTTTTCCAGTTTCTATCCGTTGGAAAATGACTTATCACATGAAATGCATTTAAAAACATAGTAGTGAATATGCATGCTGATATGACTTGATAAAAAATATTCAACATAGAAAATGTTAGTATTAAACCATGCTGAACATAATGATGTAAAAAAATTTGACTTTTAAAACAGTCAAATTGGCATCTTTTACTGTCATTTCTTATCCTATTTGAGGACAAATGAGTAAAGGTAGGAAAGCAAAACAATCCTGGTAATTAGACTACACTTACAGATTCTATATTAATGCATGTAGGATGTATATGATTGTGGGTAGGTGTGCTACTGAATGGCCACCTAGTCATGCCTATAAGCATGTGAATAGTCCCATTTACAAAGGGGAATATGTCAAAATTTTCCAAAACGTAGGCATTGGGTAGTCATGCATTTTTAACTCTACTATAGACGTATGTTAAAATAATGCATGCATGCATGTTGTCATAAAAATGCATTTTGAAGAGCTCTAGATTAAACATTACCACACCCTTTATGAGGTGATTTGGAGACTTGTTGTCCAGATATTGTGGATCCGGATCAGCCGAGTAGTTCCCGCAGGACCACTTCTGGTGTACGGAGAAGGGCTTCAGAAGTGCCTCGACCCCGTTCTGTTAGACAACCTCATCGTTTGGTGGAGGCGGTGATACGTCCTATCCAAGTTAAAGTGCTAGACGTCGAGGATGAGGAGGAGGATGTTCCAATTGTGGACCCCGCTCCTACTGCACGTGTTCCCCGTAGGGATTTGCCAGGCATTCAGGTGGTAAACCCAGAGCTTCTGGGCAACTAGAGTCGACACCCTTCAGTTTACATGCACGCAAACGAGGTATAAGTTAGATCTTAATCTTCCTTTTTCCTATTGATGATGAGTCAAGGATTCTGATGTTGATCTGCATTTGATGTAGGTTCCCGGCTTTACACATCCTCGAGGGAACTAGTTCAGCATTCACTCTATGTATCAGGCTTTGCATGATGACTATAGAGCGATTGTACATGGTCGATTCGGACGTTCTTTTCCATTCTTCCCGTTGTTGTCCCTAGGGGTTACCTCGTGGGCATTGTTCGAAAGCGCTGGTTTCACTGCACTCCTCCACCCATTTATCGGATCGTGAGGTGATGATGACGCCGATGGATTAGCAGTTTATCACAGGTTTAGAGTTTGGAGGGTCACCAGTCCTTGTATGGCGGATATCACCCCGACTGCCGTTAGATCCTTGTTAGGAGTTCCGGAGGAAGCGCTCAAAGGCAGGATTGTTCGTACAGGTCTTTTGAGCGTAGATGCTATAAGCTGGCTGTTGAGTGAGCCCATACCCGATGATGTGAGAGTCAGGGATCGCATTCTTTGGCGATTGTTCCTGATGATCATTAGGGGCTGTTTCATAGCAGATAACTCTTCTACGATGTCCTTCGCTTTGATCAGCGCCACTCGACATGTGGACCGTTTAGGAGATTATGATTGGGGTTCCTACACCTTTGCCTATTTCCTTAGTGGAATGCGCATGCGATCGCAAGGCTTGATCGAGGCTTGGTTAAGATTCTACCCCTTTCTGCTGGTGAGTGTTTCTCTTGTCTTTTCCCATTGTACAGGTTAAGAGTGTTGACTGACAGCAGATGTTTGCCTTTGTGTTGGCAGTTTTGGATCTATGAGAGGCTTCCATGTTTGCTTCCTGTGAGTGTGTTACGTTTAGACACCTATCCACGAGGACGGAGTGGCATCATTCCATACTAGCAGAGGTCCCTGTTGCTGAGGGTTTCACTCATTGCCTCCTATAGTTGGAGTTATTTATAGTGGATGTCATCATGTGGGTTCCCTACTCTGGGGAACATTTGAGCATTGGATTTGAGGATGGGTACCCGACTGGTGTTGAGCACGTGATTTCCACCCGTAGGATTCCTTTCTTCACAGATGGAGGATGGGAGCTCTATTTATGAGAGCGTGCTATCAGGAGCACTACATGAGAGATTCGTATGCCGATCTTGCCTCATGCCAGGTGTTATTGGCCTGTTTCGCAGTCACCCGTCATTGATATCCCATTATTGGGGATTGACGATTTCACATTATCAGAGGGTCCCTGCACTCAGGAGATGTTCCAACATTGGTGGTTCCCTCATACCATTGGAGCCCAGAACCACGCCACTCAGTTCATGGGGGATATGGTTCCAGGATCCGTGATGATGACGGATTGGCTAGCCTGTGTCCGAGATCCGACTCATTTAATACAAATTGACAGTTTGACCTGGCAGTTAGACCGGGCACATTTCTTTATCCGGCAGTTGGGTAGAGATCCTTCAAAGGCAGATACTTTTGATCCTTCCAACTCTGGCGTTGACCCCTCAGGTGACCCATATGGTTTTGCTTGCAGGCATCCTCCTCCTCAGATAGGCCTCGACATCCCCGTGGATAGAGATCCAAATGACTCGTGAGGAGTTACATCGTGGGACAGATCGATGATGTAGACATTGACACCATTGTCTTCTTGTGATGTATATTCTCGTTATCTCTTTTGATAGGCCTCTGTTAGACATTGGGTAGCTTCGCCCCATTCTCACTATATCTTTTGATAGGCCTCTGTTAGATGTAGAGCAGTTTTGCCCCATTTCCATGTATTTTAGCTGTACAGAGATGTATTAGATGAGGATATACTTAGGAATGTATGTACAGTTTTCCATTCCCTATATCATATTTCCATCTATTGTATCATGCATGTTATTATGTTATGCATATGTATGTATGTCCAGAGATATTTAGTATTGACCCTTGGATAGTCTTATGACACGGCCCGTACAGATGTCTTCTTCGACAGTTAGCCGTATTGATAATACCCCACCATCATTGGTGGCATTTGGTATGCAATCATGATATGATAGCATGTCACCATCGCATGGTGGTGATCAGAGATCATTTGTTGTAGCATACTATGACCTCGTGATGTTTCAGTTCCCACAGATTCGTGGAGGGCATGCCGGGGTATCAAGAGGCAGTTTTTCCGATTTGGGACCTGTGGAGTCGACTTTTACTCGGAGGAGTATGACGTTTGACGATGCCGCCACGGGATGCACTCTGCGTGCATATGGCAATTGGAGACATGAGTAGGCGCTTCATGACCCTCACCGGCTTGAGGCGTAGGGTGGTGCAGAAGAGCTCACATCTAGCCACGTTATATCCCAAAGATTTTGCTTGATGATTTGGCTCAGAGGATAGTTATGCACGACATTTCGGGGATTTCACCGCACCGAAGGATCATTGTCGTTTGGCCAGAGTGGATGTATTGTTATTGTGCGTACTGTCATATGTCTATATGCCACGGTACAAGGATGAGTTGGACATAGGAGTCATCATGGCAGTGAGAGCTCTCAGGGAGGGTCACACCATTATACCGATGATCATAGCAGAGACTCAGAGGTCAGCCATATACTGCCTTACTTATCCAACGGGAGTGTTTATAGGCAGCTCAGTCATGTTGTACGTGTGGTTTATATCGCACTTGAGACCGATTGGCACTTTAAGACAACATGGGTATTGTTTCACCCAGGATATAGCCATGTCATACATCTTTCAGGGCTTAGCTCACCCTACAGCTTCATTACTCATGCCCCGGGCATGGATTATCTTCCTCTAGCTGGTTTGAGAGGCATGATCACATATCACCCACTGGCCATGATGTGTCAGTTTAACCAGTTCCAGGACTTCCATCCTTTTGAGGGGGCATCGAGTCAGTACTTCGCTTCTCCCCACTTATCGGCAGAGGACAGATCCAGGTTGTATGCTTGTTGGGATCAGTGAGAGCTAGCTGCGTTTTCCATCAGCCATCCAGGTTGTTCTGCAGAGTATTCTGCATGGATGGAGACAGAGACTGCATCGACTGCGGTAGTATCCATAGTGCAGGTGACTGATTCCGACGATGAGGAGCCTATAGAAGAGGCTGATATTCCCATCGAGGAGGATTTGACTGCTGGGTTGCTAGCATTTGTGATGGATTCTCCCACTACGAGTGCTACTGTGATTTAGCATTCAGCATAGTATCTGGAGAAGAGCCTACATCTGATGACCTTTGAGAGAGATCAGGCTAGGGCCTTGATGTTGACAACTCTTGATGGGAGAGATGCGTCTCTATTAGAGAGAGACGAGGCTAGATCAGTCAGAGATGCATTGATTGTAGAGCGGGATGCTGCCCTATCTACCCGGGATGTGGCCGTCACAGACAGTAATTCAGTGAGATCCCTTACAACTGGCATCCTTGCCGAGATGAGTGCATATATTGATGAGCATCATGCCACCATGCAGTTAGCCTCTGATCTGCTAGCTCGTGTAGATACCATTGGGCAGGAGCTTGCAGCGTTACCTCCTTCTTTAGAGAGGGATGTTATGTTAGATCTGATAGTCCGCATACACACATATCCGTAGATAGACTTGTATTTTCCTGCACAGACTAGCTTAGCCATTTTGTCATGTACATCATATATGTATATATCAAACGGTATTATATATGGCAGGGAAATATATTTTGATTCACTTCCCTTTCAGTTGTGCCTTGATACTTGCTTGATATTTGCATGTTTCTTCAGGGCTTGTGATCTTGATGCATTCTGAACTTATCCTTGATGTGTGGACATTGAGACATCGTAGGATCTCTCAGAATGGATCATTGATCTGTATGTATCCCTACCATCTTTGGTGTCTTTGGATTGGTTTCTGTATGGAAATGTGGAG
Source organism: Panax ginseng (assembly GCA_020205605.1). Classification (NCBI taxonomy): domain Eukaryota; kingdom Viridiplantae; phylum Streptophyta; class Magnoliopsida; order Apiales; family Araliaceae; genus Panax; species Panax ginseng. Next base: position 61,442,054 of record CM035131.1, on the reverse strand, counting down.
AGGAGTGTGGCTTTTCCTCTCTGAGATTGACCGCACCATAGATGGTTGCCAGTACTCCTATTTGTGAGAAGCCTAATTAATTCCATCTCTTATGGATTGGTGTTGCTCTTTGAGGCACAACTGCAGCTTAGATGGTTGTCGAATCTCCAATGTGAGAAGAGATGTTAGATAGTTCCATCCCTTTGGTCTGAAGCCGATGAAATGTGGTGGATAGAAGTTTGATCCCAATACTGTGTGACAAGTATTTTTGTTCTGGTAGGGGGTTAGACCGAACCATAAATGGTTGTATACGCATTCTATCAAGAGGAGATCAGTCTCATGTGAGTTCAACTCGTATAAGAGGTTCAACGTTGAATGTGAAAGGCGTATGGGTGTAGAAGCTTTATTGATGAAGAAAGGTGTAGAAGTGTTTTGTGGTTTTTGTTTTGTAGAAGAAGGAAGAAATATTTTTTGTTGTTTTTTTATCACACCGCCATATAGAATATGGTTGCCTACGCATCTCCCGTGTATCGTGGAGATCAAATCGACGATTTTGCCCCTCGGGATGAATTGTAGCCAAAGAGAAGTATGAATCCCATGTGCAGGCTATACTGCGGGAAGAAGAAAATTTGATCCCATGATTGGGAGAAACTGCAGGTGTGGAAAAAGTTTGATCCCGTCTTCAGGACAAACTGCAAGCGTAGAAAAGTTTAATCCCGTATTTAGGATAAACTGCAGGTGTGAAAGGTTCAATCCCTGGGGGGATAACCGAAATTGTGTAAAACGTTTGAAAATGAAGTGAAACCAGGCTGCTGGTTTGAAGTGTATGTTTTCTTAAGGGGCAGAAGAGTATGTAAAAAGGGTTAGAAAACCGAAATGACTGGTGATTTGATTATCAAAACCAAGATGTTTGCTTGATGGAAACCTCAGACATAGTACCATTTCACGGTGTCCGAGTTGATGAGTTATGGAAATTCATCGCCATCCATTTCCTGTAATCTGAGAGCGCCTCCTATCAATACCTCTTTGACAACAAACGGGCGTTCCCAGTTAGGAGCGAATTTTCCCTTAGACTGATCTTGGTTGTCAATGATCTTTTTCAAAACCAAGTCGTGTTATTTAAATTGTTGTAGCCGGACTTTCCTATTGTAGGATCTTAAGATCCTTCGTTGATATAACTGACCATGGAAGATAGCCGCAGTTTACCTTTCGTCTATTAGAGACAATTGGTGATACCTGTCTTGTACCCATTGGTTTTCATTCAACTGAGCATCCATCAACACTCTGAGGGATTCCATTTCCACCTCTATGGGGAGCACTTCTTCCATCCCATAGGCTAATGAGTAGGGTGTTGCCCCAGTGGAAGTACGCATTGAAGTTCTGTAGGCTAATAAAGTTAGAGGCAAGAGGTCAGGCCATCCTTTGTGATTGGCGAACATTTTTTGCATGATCTTCTTGATGTTTTTATTAGCCGCTTCAACAGTACTATTCATCTTTGGACAGTAGATGACGAAGTTAAGGTATTTGATGTGGAATTTACTGCATAACTCCTCCATCATTTTGTTGTTGAGGTTCTTAGCGTTGTCTGACACAATGACCTTTGGTTGTCCATATCGACATACGATATTATTTTTGATGAAAGTAATGATGACTTCTTTGGTAACCCTGGGGAAGGAGGCTGCTTCTACCCACTTGGTGAAGTAGTCGATCATGGTGAATATGAATCGATGTCCATTACTGGCTTTGGGTTCAATAGGCCCAATCACGTCCATTACCCACATTGAGAAGGGCCATGGTGAACTCAGATTGTGGAGTTCCCTTGGAGGGGCGTGGATAGCATTCCCATGAATTTGGCATTGATAGCACCTCTTGACGTGATCATCACAGTCAGCTTTGAGCGTAAGCCAATAATGCCCTATTCTAAGGATCTTCTAAACAAGTAGGGGTCCACTCATGTGTGGGCCACATACTCCACCATGGATCTCATCCATGAGCCTCTGAGCTTGGTCTTTGTCCAGACATTTGAGGAGACCTAATCCTGCATCTCTTTTTGTAGAGTGCATCTCTACTCAGGTAGAATTTCATAGCAAGTCGAGGGATCCGCCTCTTTTCAGTCAGGCTCGCCTTAGCGGGTGTAGATCCATCTCATAGATATTCCTTGACGTGATGATACCAAGGGTTGTGGATGGGAGGTAGGTCATCCTATACTTCTCTAACATAGTTCCCATAAGCTAGGGCCTTTTGTAGGGCAAATGTGATGCTTGGCATGTTTTCCTTGTCAGGTATGTGAACCAAGGAGGCCAACATTGCTAGTGCATCCGTAAAATCATTCCTATTACGAGGAATGTGTAGAAAGGAGATTTCTTCAAACTCCAAAGCCATCTATAAAACTTGTCGATGGTAAGGTAGCAAATGTAGTTCTTTGGTTTGATAGATTCATGTGTATTATTTGATTACCAACTCTGAATCCCCAAAGACAGTTAACCGCCTGATGCCCATTGAACGGGCAATTTTAGCCCTGATGCGTACCTTCTTCATACTCACCGTGTTGTTGGTGCCGAAAATCGCAATTTGACGGATGACGGATATCGCTTCCCCAGATAGGATACTAGAACTCGCCCAAATCCGTAACCTTCTGTGTTAATAGCTCTATCAAAATATATTTTCCATGTGTGGCATGCATCGTACTGATGGTGTTGCTGAACTGCCATTACCCCTTCATCGGGGAAATATATTTCCTAGGGTTTTTAATCCCCTGCAGATACAGCGGAAAGCTGATCCGTAATTCCTTGACCTTTGACAGATTTTTATGTCACATAGACGATGTCAAATTGTTGTATGATCAACTGCCATCTGGACAGCTGACAATTCAGTATGGGCTTACTGAACACATACTTGAGAAGATCCACACGGGATATGAGATGTGTTGTGTGACCATGGAGGTAATGATGTAACCTCATGGAAGCCCATGCTAAAGCACAACAAGTCTTCTCAATCAGAGTGTGCTTGTGTTCACTGCTGCTGAATCTTTTGCCGAGGTAATAGATAGCTCGTTCTTGGCCTTTATCGTCTTTCTACCCCAGCATACAGCCCATAGCATTGTCATTAATGGATAGGTACATGAACAGGGGAACATCATCCCTGGGAGGTACCAAAACAAGAGCATTAACCAGCTACTCTTTTCTTGTAAGGAAGGCTTTTTAGCACTCATCGTCCTATTTCATGGAGGAGTTCTTCCTTAACAGCTTGAAAATGGGCTCACAGGTTGCTGTGAGTTGAGAGATAAAGCTGCTAATGAAGTTGATTCTTCCCAAAAATCCCCATATTTCCTTCTCTGTCTGAGGAATGGGCATTTCCTTGATGGCCTGGATTTTGGTGGGATCCAGATCATTCCCTTTATGGCTGACTAGGAAACCTAGCAACTTGCCTGATTTAAAGCGCACTTGGCTGGATTCAACTTCAAGTTGTACTTACGCAACCTGTTGAAAAGCTTTCTGAGATGGTCTAAATGGTCTTCTTCCCTTTGGGACTTAACAATGATTTCATCCACATAGATCTCTATCTCTTTATGCATCAAATCGTGGAAAAGAGCCATCATGGCTCGCTGATAGGTTGCCCCTGCATTGATGAGTCCAAATGACAACCGTTTGTAGTAGAAAGTTCCCCAAGGCATGATGAAAGCAGTTTTCTCACGATCTTCCTCAGTGACCATAATTTGATGGTACCCCGCAGCAATCAAAGAAAGGAGTACATGTCGACATAGCAAGATTGTCAATAAGAATGTGGATAAAGGGCACGGGAAAGCTATCTTTAAGGCAAGCTTTGTTCAGATCCCGGTAATCCACGCAAACTCGCACCTTTCCTCCTAGTTTAGGTACAGGAACAATGTTGGATATCCATTCCGGATATGTGGACACCATGATAATGCCATCTTGAAATTGTTTCACAATTTCTTCTTTAACCTTTAAACTCCACTCAGGTTTTAATCGCTTGAGCTTTTGCCTGACTGGCTTAAATCCATCCTTAATGGGAAGGCAATGAAGGACAATGTCAGTGGACAAACCCACCATGTCTTCATGAGACCATGCAAACACATCCTGGAATTGGGTTAATAGCACAACAATTTCATTCCGTTGGTTTGGGGTTAGGTCTGAACAAATCTGGATTAGCTTAGGGCTTTCTAAGGTTCCAAGATTGAAAGAAGTGGTTTGGTCAAGGTTGGGTTTAGGTTTGTCTACGACCCATTCCTTAATCTCCTGAGGTGTCTCAATGTCCTCTTGGATTTCCATCAAGTCTGAGTACAACTTTTCATCAAAGTTACAGTCCTTATGGAGAAAAGGTACCTTATCAGCAAGTACAGGCACATCTAAATTCAGAGTCCTAAAACAAAATATGCTTTCACTTAATATATGAAACTGTTCAATCAAAGACAAGTGTTAGCATGTACTTGATAAAATAACTGCTAATACTGTATAGAAAAGTAAGCAATTAAAATTATCTACAGGGCAGAGGGATTTCTGCCCATTTTACCCTCGTCGACCAATGTATGGAGTGCTGCTCCAATTTTCGAGGATAAAGTCCTGATGGACTGCAGTGATGGAGGGGTTATCATCGTCCTCCTTTTCCCGAATGATGACCATAACATCTGGGTTTATCTGTTTGTATGTTCATCATGGACAATGATGCGTATGCTTGACATCATCAAGGAGATGTCATGTTTACGTTTCTGTTCCCTTTCTTTAACTTCGGAATCAGGAATTAAGACCTCTTTTACTTTTAATGGTACTGGTTTGGGAAACAGCATAGCTATAACATGGGCTGGCACCTTTACCGGAGACTGTATCAGCTCATTATGTACAGGTGGAGAAAATCGTCGTGTGGCGGAAGCTTGAGGAACCTGCTTGTGCTTATGAGGATTCCTATGACTGGAATTGGCAGAATAGCCTAGTTCGGCTGTCCCAGTTTAACGGGACATTTGAATTAGGTGCTTAATACACTGCTTATCTTTACCAATCCTTTGTCCAGGCTGATGACCCAATGACACCATTTCTTGAGTGGCCAACATAACCTCGACAGAAATCTCGGTACGGGAAGTGGCGCTCCAATAGGATTGTATTATGTGTTACTCACTTCCAAAGTATAAAATCGCCTACCAACTTCAATTGAAGTCGATAATTGGTAGATTTCCTTGTTCGTGACATTCGCTCAAAGTTGACAAAGGACTAGGATATTGTTGACAATGTATTTGAAGTTATTGATGTAAGTAAGGGATTTGCTCCAGCCATGTGGATCCATGGTCTCCCCAATAGCAGGTTGTATCCTAAATCTACCTTGAGGACGTGAAAGGATACATTGAATGTATTTGGACCAATCTCAATTGGCAGCTCAATCTCTCCGACAGAATTTCGTCGGGATCCATCAAAAGCTTTGATAACCGTATGGCTGCTTCGGATCCATTTGAGATTGACGTTCATCTTCACCAAGGTGGCATAAGGACAGATATTTAGAGACGAACCTCCATCTATCAAAACTCCAGCTAACATATACCCGGAGGACAAAACTGCAATGTGCAATGGCCTGCAATGACCGGTCCCTTCAGGAGGTATGTCGTCATCGGTGAAGGATATCACATTGTTGTTGAAAATGTGATCAACCAGATGTTAAAATTTTTCCGCATCCACTGATTTTGGCAAGTAGGCTTCTTCCAAAACCATTAATAAGATCTTCCTGTGATCTTCGGAAGAGAAAACCAAGTCCAGTATTGAGATCTGATATGGAGCTTCTCTTAAGCTTAAAACCACCTTTGCTTCATTATGGCCCATAGTGCGGAGGAATTTCTCAATTTTCTCCATGGGAATCTTCCCCTTTGCTTTTATGGCGGGCTTCATCACCATCTGAGGAAGATACAGTGGATTTTCCTTTGACATTGTAGCAGTAGTATAAGATGTGGATTATAAGACCCCAACTTTTTTTTGAATAAAGAATAATTTTTCTCGAAATATATTTTTGAATATTATGGTGTGGATATGATATAATGTTATAGTTGTAGGTAACATTTGGAAAATTTTGCAAAATAAGCTAGTTGATATAAAATATTCGTTGTGTCAGTTAATATTCGATTGGTCGGGGAATATTCATTTTAACAGGGAATATTCGTACGACGGCACAATCATTGGTGGACCCCACAACGGAAGTATTGTCGTAGTTAGAAAACGACAGAAATATCTTTTTATAAAAATAACATCGAAAGTTTTACTGTTAAACTGTTGAACTACCCAGTGGTAAAAGTACAGTAATATGCGTGGTTGCATAGTCGCACACGGTATTTATTATTGATGCTTACGTGAGAAGTCACTCAGTTATACTCAATTATTGCTACAGTAATTGTTGCATAGTATCTCACGTTATTTGCTTCAATTATTGTCATATTATCATCTGCATAATATTTTATATTATTAAATCAATAATTGAGACAACAAAGTTATTCGTATTATTATTTGCAATATTGACAATGTCTAGAAAGTTCTGTCGAGGAGAGGTTTGATCACCTAATTGCCCACCAATAGGGAGAAATCCTTATTGGAAAGCCCCCTCTTTCCTGGGAACGATCTGGTTGTTAAATATTGTGAGTTATAATATTAATGATGAATAATTGTTGAATTATTAAGAATGTGTTTATTGAAGATAAGTGAATTACAAAAGTTATAGGGGAATAATGCAAACTTAGAAAACTATAGGGGTACTAAAGTGTAATAATAAGTTGATTCAATCTGGACCATTGATAGTGGTTTTAATAGTAAATCAATCTGGACCATTGATGGTGGTTTTAAAAGTAAATCAATCTGAACCGTCGGTGGTGGTTTTAAAAGTAAATCAATCTGGATCGTCGGTGGTGGTTTTAAAAGTAAATCAATCTGGACCGTCGATGGTGGTTTTAAAAGTAAATCAATCTGGACGGTTGGTTGTGGTTTTAATAGTAATCAATATGGACCGTCCATTCTAAAAGTGAATCAATTTGTACCGTTCGTGAATTAGTTACTATTTAGTCCATTCTCCTATAAATAGAAGCTTAATTCTTCTTTCATTCTCACCAATTCATTGAGATTCACAAGAGACACTATAGAGATAGAAACTATAGAGAGCAAGAAGAAGAGTATTATGCTACTTCACTTTTGCAGTATCCAACTTTCTACTAAGGTAAGGGTTATTATTTCTTTCGTATTCATAAGGAATACTATTTTTCGTATTCATCCTTTAATATATCAGAATAATCTGTCTACGCGGATTACGTACCGTATGACAGGTGAAAATCCATTTGCAGTTTCGTATGTTATTTTTTTTCATATTCTTAAATCTAAACTTACTATAGTAAGTATTGCTTCTATAATCTTTGAAATTAATGGAATATCTGTAAGTTTTGTGCTTCATCCAGTATCATTTTATTGGAATATTGATATGAACTTTCTTATTAAATATCAATATTTTTACCTGAAGTACTATCCACGAGTTACTATTCACGGGTTACTATTCACCTGATTACTATTCACTTAAATATTGTTCACTCGGGTATTTGGGTCACTTTTCATATCGGGTTACTATTCATGGGATACTATTCCCAAAGTACTATTCATGGGATACTATTCATAAAAAAAATTATTTCTTTTCTGTCCAAATTATTTTTGATACAGGGATATTATTCTTGAATTTTACTCTACAAAGCAGTATCATGTTGAAAATTTGGACATTATTGAATTTTGGATAAATTAAATTATAAATCATTAAAAATTTATCATTTACTTTCTTTTAATTGAATTCTTATATCATTGTCATCATCCTCATGCTTATATTGTGATGAAAGTCATCTTTGGCTTACATGCATAGATGGACTGTTGATTGGTATGATTATGACCAGGGATAATTCGGTATAGTCATGACCATTGATAATTACATGAATAATTCTTGGCCCGTAGTGCAAGAATAATTTGTTGACGTGATACTAATGAATATCCTTAGCCCGTAGTGCAGGGATGATTCGATGATGTGATCTATTTATAAAGCTGAGTCCCAGCAATGAAGTTAATGATAAACTTTTTAAATCATATAAGATAGTAGATATCATGCTCTACTTGACTCTTCTAATGGATTGCTTGTTCCGCTGCAGTTAAACTTGTTGTCTATTATATTCTATCAGTTTAACATTGTTGAAGGCTAATTATAATTTATTCTACATTATCTTAGTCATAATATTTCTTACTGGGCTAGTTGAGCTCACCCTTTTACTTCCATTGTTCTCTTCAGGAAATGAGAACATAGCCGGAAGTAGTCGGGGAACGGAGTGATGGCCCGAGATGGTGTTATAGTAGTCCTCACTATTCTATAAAATAGTGTGCCAATAAATGTAATGAGGACTCTATTTGAGTTTGGTTATTGTCTAGAAGACAATATTCATGTAAAAACTCTCAGCTCATGTTGTATAATTAAGTTTGTATTTGTATTCTGTACCATGTATTTGGCGACCCAAAATGGGTGATGTATACCTATTTTGGGTGCGTCACATGGATCCTTCAGCTTCTCCATAATTCCATGGGACTTTGTGTAAGCTGACAACAAGATACTGTGGTCTGAAGAGTAAAGAAATTGGCTCTAGTGCAGCCACTTTCAAAGGATTGTTAGCTCCTTTGAGTTGAATTGCTTGTATGGGAAATGGTTTGATAGTATCATCAGCCTCAGCGGATATAACTGCTACTAGCCCCTTCCATTTGGTAGGATAGGTATTCCCACTCTCGAGTAGCACAGTGTCATCATCTGCTAGTTGCAGGACACCGTTGTCAATTAGATTTTGAATAAGGTGGTGGAGTGCCCAGCATTCTTCTGTGCTGTGACCACGAGAATGTGAATGATATTGACATACTCCATCGGAGTTGAACCGTCTTGAACGGGGATTGATTGGAGATAGAAGGGAGGTAATTCTTCTTTCATTGATTAGCAACTGAAATATCTCCTCCATAGGTTAGCCCAAGTATGTAAATTCCCTTTGATTGGCAAAATCCCTACGGGCTTTAGCATTTGCTCTCTTCGCAACTTTATCCTCCATAGCTTTGCTTTTTGAAGGTGATGGTGGAGCATTTATAACAAAAGGAAGGAGATACGCATGCTCCTGGCTGACTAACTGACGTGTGACTTGATGATGATAGGTCACCAGTTTTGCCAATTGTTCAATTTTCTTACAAAGAGCTTTCATCTTTCATTCCATAGCAAATTGGAACTTTGCGTAATCCATTTGTCAACACCGTCTTTGATGGTTTGGAATGATTCACTGTTAAAACTGGAACTCTGTCCAGTGCTCCAACTAATCATATTGACCTTTTCTTCTTTGTGTTGAGGAAGAGGGTTGTCTTATACATGAGGTTGATCTGGTTTGGTAACCACGATCTCAGCATTGTCTATTAAATCTTGGATCTTGTGAATCCCCTAAGGGTGTGAACATTCGAGGGCACTTTGTTTCTCCACCTTTAGGCATTGGAGGGTTTGAAGATTGTTCTTGAAAAGGGGAGTAGTTTCTCCTCTGTATAGGAATGTTCTGACTGCCTTTTTGACCTTGTAGTATCAAGGAAACATCCACCTCTTTCTTTTTATGGACCCTCTGGGGGTTGTTTCCATAAGATCTGGATTGGATGTTCTCAGAAACTGCTTTAAGAGCGGCTAGGTCTTGAATCTTTCCTGACTTCAATCCCATCTCAGCCATCTCTCCGTGTTTGATCACTTCAGAAAATGGTTTGCCAATACCAGCTAAAACTCTCTCATAGAAAGGAGCTTCTTCTATGTTTATGAAAGTCATGACCATTTCGACTCACATGTAAGGAGTAACTTGAGCAAAGAAGGCGCCCACCTTTGAGCGTACATTTCTCCGAAAAGACTCATTAGATCGCTTTCTTGACCTTGGTAATATGGTACCCTGGGCCAGAGCCATCCGAGATTGAAAACTATATCGAGAGTAAGGAAGGCGTGAGCTAGCTCTTCCCATCTATGGATCTTTGAGTTGTCTAATCTGGTATACCATGAATGGGCTTCTCCAAATGACTTTTCTCGAACAAATTGCATTCTGAGCTTCTCGTTTTCTGCATAAGATCCAAGTTCTCCAATGAACACCTTCAAATGTGTGTAAGGATCCCCTAATCCGTCATACTTTTCAAAGTCAGCGGTTTTGAATTTCTCTGGATAACGAACACCATGGAATATGCAAAGGTCAGCATATGAAACACTTCCATGTGTTCCAATCCCTTTGAGAGAACAGATGGTTTCTTCCATTTGAAGGACCTTTTTCCTGATATCACCGGTGTCTGGATCTCCTTTGAGATGGGTGTTTTCAGGGTCTTTGTTGGTCGTATCCAACTGTGGTTCTAGATTTGTTTTGTCCAAACCTTGTGTTCCTCCTTGTGTAGAGGATTCTATATGTGTAGGCATTTTTGAGCCCTGAGTAGACTGATGCAATTCCTTAAGCAGGATAGCCAAATCTGTAATTTGTTTACTTAATCCGTCAAATTCTTCTCGAGAAACGGTATTAGATTGGTCAGAAGAAGACATGATTGGCTGTAGGCTCGTGGCCTTTTTGGATTTTGAGCGGCTAACAGGCCCAATTGTTTCCCTACAAAAGACTTATGTAGTTTAGTCTTAGGGATAATGTAAATGCTATCATAATATGTCCAATTTAGGAATATCGTCCTGTAAAAACGGGTGTTATTTTGATAGCATGATATGTATGTACAAATATTCTTCATATTTTCCATTACATAAAGATGAATATGGAATAAAATTACAAGTAAATGCTTTTACAAGTAATAGAAAATGGAAAGTATGAAGAGACTTTCTTCCGCGTTTGGTTTATCAGAGGCTGACCTATCTTAGGGTTACTCTCGCAACTTTTTGGCATGAAGGTCCCCAGATCATCACAATCTACTTGACGGGAAGTTAATCCGGTCTTTCAACTGGAGCGAATCTGGGTGGTGCCTTTCCTGAGCCTCGTTGGAATTAGTCTTCCTACAAGTCCAGTAATCAAACACCGACAGGATAGCCTCCTGGTGGAGGAACCACACAACATACATTCACATACAACGTGTCTCACCATTTATGAAAATGATGACATGTACGAAGCACTAATATCACAGATAGATATATTGCAGTGCAGTAAGCAAAAATGCATTCGTACATATTCATTATAAATGTAAATGCAACATTCACACACAAGCATATAACAGTTTTGAAAAGCTTGTAATAGCAGTTTAAACCCTCTTCCTAGAGTCCCCAGCGGAGTCGCCACCTGTCGACGTAGGGATTTTTATTTGTCCCTTTTCGTTTTTTATTTTTTGGTGTTCTCATGTTAGGTGAGATTTGTTTGAAAAAACAAGTGAAAAAGGTCTGACATGTATAATGTTGACGATTTGACTGTAAGAGTCACCAACAGGTGTGAATTATTAAGCACCAATGCAATGGTAGAAAGGTTTGCACATTGACCCAGTGATGTGACACTGCTAAATGGGTCTGTGAAACCGAGATTCATTTGGGTTCGGGGGTTTGATTATGCGGGGGGAAGGTGTTAGGCACCCCTTGACATCCGTGTTGCCACGGTGACCGCCACTTTTCAAGAAACTGTTATATGAATGTGTGTGTGTGTGTGTGTGTGGATCAATGTGCAATTATTTGGAAGTAGTGCGAGGCCTCGTTTGCACCTATATACAAAGGGTTTGAATTTGTAGAAAAATTCAGTTTTAAACATGATATAGCAATGAAGTTTTGTAAAAAGAGGTTTTTCAAACCCTGTGCTCAATAGTAATTGAGACCTTTCCATACTTCCATTTTATTATTAAATGTTCGGCTTGATTGCTTTTATTTTTGAGATACGAGACATCTTCAAGAAAATAATATACAGCAGTACCGAACTCCTCATGGGCATAACAGCCATATAAGGAAATTCAAACACTATAAATAATGTACAAGCTGCTTACAGCTGAAAAAGTCTTTCACGGGAACTGAATCTAGATTCAGTGGACTGAATCTGTGATCACATGATTCCTAGGCTCACATGATGCCACAGTTTATATGAAAAGCAGTAAGCAATTATATATATAAAAGTTGTAGATATATATATATATATATATATATATATATATATATATATATGCATATATGATCAACCATAACGAAGCACCTCCATGGGGGATCAGAAAAGTAAATATATAAAGCGCAGAATATATATATGGACATGATCAACCACCACGAAGAACCTCCATGGGGGATCAAAAAGTAAATAAAGTCAGAAAAGATTTATCAACCGCCACGAAGTAAACTCCAAAGGACTTTTAAATGTAAAGAAAGCAAGAAGATTTATCAATCGCCATGAAGTAAACTCCAAAGGGATTTTAAATGTAGATATATATATATATATATAAGCAATAAACGCCTCAATGTAAAATTCAGGCTCTTTAGACAAAGTCTAACAAGAGTTTATATATATAAGTATATATATATATATATAAGCATATAAACGCTCCAGACATAAGTCTAGGCACAATCGAGGCATAACTCGATAATGTTAGTCCATATATAAATATATACATATATAAGTATATATATACAGACAGAAATGAAAACCACGGACCGAAGTCTGGGCATACACACACAACACGACTCTCACTTTGAAGATAGTGTGTGTAAAAATGAAGAGAAAAGCTTTATAGAGTGTGAGAAGGCTTACAGTGGGCTGCCAAGATAGGCTTTTATGACTCTAGATGGATAAACCCTCAGCTCCCGCCGGTAAAATATAGCTATATGTGACCTAACAGGTGTTTAAAATAAGAAAGCACTCAATATGGAGTGTGTACAGAGTAAATTGGACAGGGCTTCCTCGCCTTTTTTCTCTTATAAATGGCCACCCCAAGCTCTATATTTATAGAGTGGGAGTCGCAGTATACTGCTGCGGTTAAGATGCATCTCTACTGTTGCCGGGGTGCCCCGGCTCTCACGGTCCCGCCGTCTCAAAGTACGTGCACTGTGATGTCCACTCGAACTTGCAAAACTTCAATTGGAGCATCCAAACGAGGTGTACAAGACCATCTTCGGACGGCTTTTATCGAGAGTTAAGAAATGACATGGGATTAAAGGTTGTACGAAGTCAGGAAGAGGGGACCATGCCTATGGTCTTCAAGCTTCAAATTCTATCCGGTGTGCTGCCACGCATAATAGTCACTCGGGATTGGAACTCCTTAGCTCTTGTGGGACATTGTTGTGTAGAAATGTATGTATGAAATATTGAGACAGTGCGCTGGGGTTGAGGTGGCAAGATGACATTTTTGCTCCTCACTGGGGTTTTCTCCGGTTTGGGGCTGATAGCAGACGTTGCTCAGGGTTACATCTGAGATTGGACTGATGCAAGTGTTTGAATTCCGCAGGGCTGTAAGTGTGTCTGTCTTCCCGGTGTTAGTTCTGGGTCTTTGGTATGAGTGCCTCGACGGGAGGTCTGAGATTGAAGCTGATCGCATGCATTTAAAACAAGCATTTCCGGAGTTATCGCTGGAACTGCAATGGCATTCCCTGGGGTTATCTCCAAGGATGAAACTCGGGGTCATCTCCGAGGTTGGAATTGATATTTTCGGTATGTGTTTTGGGGTTTAAAACTGAACTTCTGGTAGTATCCAAAATGGATGTGAGTTGCCTTCCAGGGTTATCTCCGAAAGACAAATCTGCCCTCTTGCAATATTAGTAATAGGTGTGCCGAACATTTCGAGTGTCTACACACGTATACTTACGTGTTGTGAATAACCAGATTTTACCCAACAAGTTTTTGGCACCGTTTCCAGGGACATAGTATAGATTTTAATAATTTTTCAATATCAGTTTTTGGCGCCATTGTCGGGGACTTATTTCAGGTTCTTGAAGTTGGTTTATGCAAACTCGTTCTAAAAATCCAGACTTGATTCCTTTTGAGGATGACATTGAGAGATGGATTCAAAAGCTAAGTAAGTGGATTAAGGATACAAAGGAAAACTTCGAGAATTCTGAAAAAGAAGAAGCAATGGTTGTCGAAGACCAGAAAGCGTTAAGGGATTTTGCTACACCCAAGGTGACTGAGCTTCAGTCGAGTATCACTAGGCTTGCTATAGCTGCGAACACATTTAAGATTAAGCCTGGGACTATTCAGATGATCCAAAACTCAGTTCAGTTTAGGGGACTAACAAATGATGATCCTAATAAACATTTAGTCAGCTTTTTGGAGATTTGTGACACCTTCAGGTATAATGGGGTGTCGGATGACGCAGTTAGGCTTCGCTTGTTCCCATTCACTTTATGGGACAAGGCAAAGAGTTGGTTACATTCTCTACCGCCGGAATCAATAACTAAATGCGAAGACCTTAATCATGAGCAATGTATGTAACTCGAAACTGATTTTCTATATAAAATAAATAAGAAATTTTATGATAAATTTTTTTTTTTATTTTAATGACGAGACTAAGTGTCAAGTAAAGTGAACGATAAATGCGAATACATTTATTACTTGAAAAATTAGAAATAATTTTGGAATTATTAATTACCACAAATTATATGGTAATAAATTTCGTAGTTTAAAATGTTTTTATTAATTATTTTCCATGAAAACATGATTGGAAATAATATATGATGTGATAATTAGATTTATATAATAAATATTTTATTATATGAATTGTTCGTAATATTTAAGTTAATTATTTTAACTTGATTATTGATGATGTACGAAGAATAAGTCGTATATGAGATCCAAACCTCGGATTGGGATTGTGATCAAGAGATGAGAATAATAATATTATATTATTTTACAATGATTATAATTATGTAATCGGTATCGGGTATGTGCTGACAGATAATATCGAGCAATGACGGTCAATTAGGTCATAGGATATTACCGTGTCAGTGAAACCCCTAATTATTAAACTCGCTTATGGGATATTTCGAGTAGTGACCGTATATGAAGTTATCGTGAATAAGAATATCTGTAATTAAGAAACCCTAATTATCGTCAGACGTCGATAATTAGGACAAACCCTAATTATTATAACCCTAATCGGCTGAAATTAGAAACCGTAATGACCGTGTTAGTAACATACACGTATAATTAAAGAATCACTAATGGTCAATTAGAAACCCTAATTGATGACGTTGAGAAACCCTAATTTTAATTACTGGGTTTAATTTCGATGTTATCAGATAAGTGTTTTAATTTACCAAAGGATAGAAGTTAATTGGTAAATTATAAGAATTAAATCTAGTGATTAAATATTACATTTAATTGCCTTTGTACAAGATTGCCCATACACTCTTAAACAAAGCCCAACCATCACCCATAACAAATCGTAAGCAATAATCAAGAATTTTTAGCAAAAAGGGTATAAGAACACTAAACCTAGAAATCCTTTGATTCGATGTTATTTGATGCAATTGATTGTTTAAAGTTGTGTAATAGAATGTTAATTGATGATATGGGTTGATAAATCAAAGACCCATAACATCAAAGTGCACGAATTTGAAGATTTAAGCAAGTTGGAAAAACCGAATTCTGTTATTTTTTTTCACCAAATGTCAGAGGCCATAACTCTTTGCTCGATCATGAGTTTTGTTCTTCAAAAGTTGTTATGTGTAGCCTGATATGTGGTTTTTAATCTGCAAAAAGAATCAAGTCCATATCATGTATAGATTAGAAGTTATAGATGGTCAAACATGGTTGACCGATCATGATAAACTGTTTTTGGGCAGTCTGTAATGGGGGCATTCTCGTCCACTTTTTGTGCTTTAAAAGGTCTGGGCTTTTGGTATGTTATAGTACACCGAATAAGCTTTCCATAAACTCCGAAACGGACTAAATCCGATATCGGAGGAGAGAGTTATGACATTTCAAAGTAGTAGTGTCAAAACTTCCCAACAAGTGCGGTGCAGTCCATTTGAACGGAATTTCTGGGCTGATGTGTTCGGAATTTTGAAATGGTCAAAGAATAAAAGTTGTAGCCCCAGAAGTTAGCTTCAAGGTGGGCTCAAGAATCGCTCAAAAATGTTTTAAAATGAAAGAGTTATGACTGTTTTAGCGAAAGAGGGTAAAGCTGAAACGAGATTGAAAACTGTTATAAACATCCACTTTTGACGCACTGTTTGGGCTACCTAATGAACCCGAATTGGGTAATACGTATTTTTAAAAATAGTCTTACATACCATGTATAACATATCCAAAAATCAGATTAATCGAGTTATGAGCAATGCGTTAGAAAATCGCAAAGTGAGCTATTGAAAATTAGTATAAACCAAGTCCCACATCGACTAAATTGAGAACTTCACCATTTTCTAAACCTATAAATAGAAGGGCTTGACCTTTGTTTCATTCACCAACAATAAGGCCTCCAATTTTTGAGAGAGGCTTTGTTGTGGGAGAACTTTTTATAAAGATCTCCTTAGTTAAATTTTGACGTGGAAGTCACGATTCAAATGTGGAATTCAGATTTCCTAGTATGTTTTTATTTAATTTTTGTAATGTTATTATTTTTAATTGTTAGTTATAGTTTGAATTTTTGAAGTTTAGTTAGTGTTGTTAATAAACTAGTTAGTTTACTATGTTTATTTTGGCTTGGAATTAATTATGTAAATGAGTTATTTGTGATGACTTTTAATATTTTGTGATGAATTTCATTAATTAATAATTATTAATGATATTAAAGTTATTTAATGATTATATTAAATAATTTAGTTTAAAAATGATTTTAATATTATAAAAATCATTTTAAATGAAAATAAGGTATTTAAAAATATTTTAAGTTATAAAATATAACTTTTAATATTTAAATGATAATTTCATTAATAATTAAATATTAATGATATTAAGATAATATTAATGATATTTAGTTTATTTAATGATTAATATTAAATAAATAGTTTAAAATGGTTTTACTTATTTAAAACCATTTAAAGAGGATATTAAGGATTTAAAAATATTTTAAGTTATAATTAATGACTTTTAATATTTGATAAATAGTACATTAATATTTAAATATTAAT
Organism: Panax ginseng; assembly: GCA_020205605.1. Lineage (NCBI taxonomy): Eukaryota > Viridiplantae > Streptophyta > Magnoliopsida > Apiales > Araliaceae > Panax > Panax ginseng. Next base: position 61,425,008 of record CM035131.1, on the reverse strand, counting down.
GGTAATTATTTGGGTAATATAAATGTTTTAAAAATAGTTTGAGTTATTATAAATAACTTTTATATTTTAGTAAATGGTTTCATTAATAGTTTAGTATTAATTAAACTATTAATGATAATGGAATTGTTTAATGTTTAAATCATTTAATTATGATTCCGATATTTGAAAGTTATAAATTACCAAACTAGTTTAATTTGAGAACCGATTATGAAGTTCTCAATTTGAAGAAAAACACCTATAGTAATAAGCTTATATCACTATAGGCCCTTTAGTGACAGATTTGAATTATTTTAAATTTTTCAATTTCGAAATTGTGAAAATGATTAAAAATAAGATGTCCGATATTTACGAGATGTTGAGGTATAGAATAAGAGTCTTAGACTCAAGATTTACCCGATAAAGTCAGCTTGATACGCCCGACAAATGTCGTAACCTTATAAAAGAAAGAAAAGACTACTGTAAGAGCATGGATGAGATATTTGAAAAATGTATAAAAATATTTCAAGTATAGAATATAAACTAAAAGTATGATCACTGTGATTATGTGATTAGACTATGTGCTGACTGTAATAGACAGTACTATGTGTTAAGATATATTGTTCTAATCGAACGAATGATCTGATTATTAATAGGTTGTCATAAAGAGATAAAATCTAAGTTGAGATTTGTAATCAGCGAATCAGGCAAGTATCTTACCTTTGCATTTCCTTTATGCAATGGACATGAGTAAGAAGTTTCGTAATTATTCTATCCCCGCATGTATTATGTACTCTTTGATTATCGATATGTTAGCTCGATATATATTCTATGTTCATTGATTTCTATAAATGGTTATACAAGTGTCCCCACTTGATAATCATGGCATTTGTTCACATGTTGATACACCTTTGTCAATTACCTATATATATATGTTGAATTACATATTATTGTTGAGCAAGATTAAAACCTTCTAAGTTTGGAACCGTGCATGTATGAACATCCCTATATGGGAAGATTTTTTTGCAAGGCGGATAGAGTGAGTGATGAATTTCGCTCAAGTTATGTAGTATTGATCAATACAGGGTACAACGGGGTGATCACCCTCCGTGTCTGTAAGTTATGACTTTGCTTGAGGATAGAATTCCGCTAAACCTTTTCAAAATGAAAAGAATGTTCATAATATGTTTTTAAACCCTATTCAAGGGTAGAGCCAGAGCCAAATTTAAAGAATTTGAAAGAGAGTTGTTATGTGAATTTTTATCAAGATGATTACTTCACAACTTTCAATTCGCTGTAGAAGTGTTATGTAAAGAGAATACTTATATTCTTTCAAATTTATATATAATTGCTATTACTTGTCAAGCACTTAAATGCTCATCCTTGCTTAAATTAAATGTTTTCAATTATGTATGAGCAACTCAAGGCTCGTGTACGAACAAAGGAAAAGGAAAGTCGATCGAATAAGTGTGTATTATGAGTTAATGGTTATAGTTGTATTGGTATCTATTCAAGTATTGTAAGGAATGTATTTGAAGGTCACGTGACACTGGGAAGTAAACTTTGATGTATGTAAATTAAGTTCGAATGTATTATTATTTAGTATTATTCAGCTTAAAGAAATGGTATCGTGGAGAACCGAGTTCAGGTTTCAAGTACCTGGATTTGGGGTCGCCACAGGTTGGTATCAAAGCTGTTGGTTATGAAGCTTAGGTAGGAATACCTGAGACTAATAACCGCAATGATTAGGATAAATATTAACTCATATAGAGTTAGTTGGTCGATAAGATTCAAAGATGAATCTCGGCGAGTGTAAAGACACAGAGTTCCCTAACTCTGATTATAAAGTTAAACAATAGTGGGGAATAGATATAGTCTAAAAGACTGAAAGTGCAGTTATGAGAGATCGTAAAATAAAACGATCAAGATATAGAACTAAATCGTAATATATACGATGAGATCACCCCGTGATTTGATAAGGCTATGACAACCGTAAGGAATCAACTCGATGATTGGAAAGTTTACAAAGAAGATTGCCGTATGAATTGTACTATCAATTGCATGCATCCGTAAGAGAATTATAAATACTGAATTAAATTGTATGGAGAATGGGGTTAGTGTTAGATGGGGATTCAATTGAGGACTCATGTCGGCAGCTGAGTTGTATGATTCTTCGTATGGGAGCTGAATTGTACTTGGTGTAAAAACCACTTAGTTTCTAGCACTGATAATCATTGAAATGTCTGTGTCGCGCTATTTGTTATATGCACATTAAGAGGATGACTCCATTCTCGTGTGTATAATGTGTAGATAGGTCATAGATAGAGAATATAAGATTAAGTTCGAGTTCTTAAAACTCATACCTATGAGACATTCTTGACTCATAATTATATGAAATGTTTATGAACCCCTCAGCGAATGGACGCCAAAGGTCTGACTAGGATAAGTTCTTAAACTCATATGATTGTGGCAATTTATGAACTCATAAGTGTGGTTTGATGAACTGGGTATAGTTTTGTGTGAATTGAGTGTTATGGATTACGGTGAATGATAGATTGTTAAGTAAATGATTTTTAGTGAAGGTGTTAGGTTTTCCTAAACTCCTAGCTATGCTAAACTTCAAAATTTTTGACATCAAGCTAAATACGCACTATGTGCTTTTTGAAAACAAAAAAATGTAGACTCGTAATCATTTTTGAAACTATTTAAAGTACTGGTCTATGCTACTTATTTTGGCTAGACGCAAATGATTTGAAATATCAAAATTTGTTTTTAATTATCACTCATGTACCATGTAACTCAAAAGTAGATGATAAAAATGTGATGGAGTTGTAAATACAGAATACTTAGTGTGAATTTGACCAAGTCGATGTTCCACTATTGTATGATGTGTTATGACAAAGTCATACAATGACTAAGATCCTCAACGGATTGTTAATACAAGACGCAAGATCATGACGCCATTCTCTAAAAATGTTTTCAAAAGTTTAATTTGCCAACTGGTTTGGCTACATCTAAATAATTCGATTGAATTGAATTATTGATATGAGTCTATGCTATTTGAATCACCTAGACTAATGTTTATGAAAACTCTAAGTGTTCATTGAAAGAAATTTCCTAACCAAATTGTTTGGTGCGAATCCTATGATAAGACTGAGGTGAACAATGTTGTTTGGATAAATGATCCAATCTAATGGCGTAAATATTCGCTAGGTATGATTAATACGTTATGCATGACGTAGGGGTACAATAGGCTAATCACCTAAAGTACTATTAATGGTAGTTTACCTTCTTTGTGATTGTAAACATACCAGGTAATGTTTTGTTTTATGTATGAATACCGTTAAAACTATGTGTTCATGGTCTATATGACCCCTCAGCACAATTTGAAAACTTTTACTCTTGTGAGAGGTGTATTGGGTAGCATGTGATGATATGTGTGAATGTTGTAAGCACAGATAGAGTTAGCCGAGTTATGAGGGAGGTTGGAGCAGAGGGAGATATTCAGATAAGACAGTTGAAGGTTGAAATAGAAGCCAAAGACACCAGATATATACCTTGGACCAGGCTTTAGTCATCACCTTCATGCGATTCAATGCAGAGTGGATGGAGCTGCCTTTCGGCAGAGATAGGCGTTGATGAGAATTGAATAAATTTATCGTCAATCAAAATAAGAGACAACGTATATAGAACTCTTGATTGCTGTGTATATATACTATATGTTAATCAGGGTAACTTATGTATGTAGATGTCTGGTGAGAAAGATATGTGGAATAAGAAGGATCATATTCACACCCCGAGCTAATATCGAGGCCAACAGATGAAATAGAAGCTCACTAGGAACCCAAATCCTGACGAGGTGGCTATCATGGAAAAACGTAGCATCGATCCGTAAATGTTGGATTTGACAGATAGTGATTCGTACACTAAAGTTGAAGCCGCCAAGCATCAACGGAGGTGCAGATTTGGAGAACAAGGTTTCTTCATTGAAAGGTTGTGGGAGATAGAAAAGTTGATGCGCCAGCATTAATGGAAACAATGGAAGAGCAGGATAAGCTCAAAATCCAAATTGACCAGATGGAGCCTCAAGCCGACACATCCGGTGAAGGACACACCTCTCCTCGCTTCCCACTATAAGAAAGGTGGATGTTTTAATTGTGGGATGGAAGGACATCGAGCTAATGAATGTCCGAGAAAAAAGGCTTGGTAAATAAGTAGTATGGGTTATGTATGTAATATGTGTGATAAGTAATGAACTATTTTTAACTTTTATGTTGGTTAAGATTTTAAATCCACTTTCGTAGTCACAAAGGGATAGTCATTGATTAAAGCAGATGTGCCGTGTAAATATTCGATAAATGAATATGAATCTAAGTTTGAGAAATAAAACGAGTTTAATACATTAATCTTATGCAATAAGGTTTAAAATGTAAGGGTATAATTTATGGTTTTATTTAACCGTATAATGCCGCCAAGACGCCAAACTCAAAACCAAAGGATAGAAGAATCTACTAATGTCGGGAACGACAAATTTTAATCGATGCAAAACTTTGCAAACATGGTAGCTCAAAGCTATACAAACAGGGAACACCAAATATGGAAACCAAATGCATAATCGCTCAGCAAAATTCAAAGACTTCAAAGCCGTAGGACCACTGTAATTCGTGAGGATCACCGACCCTATAGAAGCCTTCACTTGGGTGAACGAGATAGAGAAGCCGCTCAGAATCGCTAAAGTAGATGAGGGGCAAAAGACCGCTTTTGCCACTTATATGATGAAAGGGAAGCTAACTTTTGGTGGGAGGCAAATAAGACTCTAGGCAGAGAAGAAGAAATTACTTGGGATAAGTTTAAGGATTTATTTTTCAAAACTATCTCTCCGTTAGTATGCGCCTAGAATGGAGGTGAGATTCCCGAGTTAAAGCAGATAATATGATCAAGGCGAGTATGCCGCAAAAATTTAATGATTTGGCTAGGTTTGCTCCACATCAAGTGGATACAGAGGCTAGGAAGGCAAGGAGATTTGAGCCGGGCTTAAAACCCCGGCTCTACAATAAGGTGTCAGTACTGCAAATCAATACTTTTACAAAGACTCATGGAGAAGGCTATCATTGTTGAATCAGGAAGTGAGGCCATGAGCCTCTACCATAAGGAGAAGAAGAACAAAAGCAAGTCGAGGAACAAAGAAAGATAGAAAGTAGTAGTGGGAATAGGGGTGAGAAAAGAATGAGGAATTTTTCCGAGAAAATGCAAGTAAAGCAGAAGGTATAAAGAAGGTGTAGTGCAAAGGCAAGAATCATGGAAGAATCACTCATGAAAGTGTCTCAAGGGCAAGTTTGTATGCTACAAGTGCGCAAGTAAGAGGGTCATATCTCTCCCAACCGCCTCAACTCAAGGATGATCAAGGATGCTTCATATGTGGATCGACCGCATAAGGTGAGGAACTGCCCACGAGAGGGGAATGGAGGCAGGAACGAACTACCGGGGAGAAGCAAAGGACGTTAGCAATTTGAGGACCAAACTCAACCAAGAACTCCAACGAAAGCAACTCCGAGGGTTTACAACATACGACGGTCCAGATACGGTGGCAAAACCGGAAATAGAACTCCAAAAGTATTTGAATAACTTATATATCTTATATTTCTGCTTAATCGGATAGACAAGTGTTATGATGAATAATTAAAGATCAGTTTGATCAAGTATGATCGAGATCTACGTACAATGATTATATGCTATGTACCCTTCTGTATATAAGTTTTTAAAGCGGTGATTCCGGGGACGAATCCTTATAAGGGAGGGTGAATGTAATAACTCGAGATTTTCTATATAAAATAAATAAGAAATTTTGCGAATAATTTTTTTTTATTTATTTAATGACGAGACTAAGTGTCAAGTAAAGTGAACGATAAATGCGAATACATTTATTACTTGAAAAATTAGAAATAATTTTGGAATTATTAATTACCACAAATTATATGGTAATAAATTTCTCAGAACTTAAATGTTTTTATTAATTATTTTCCATGAAAACATGATTGGAAATAATATATGATGTGATAATGAGATTTATATAATAAATATTTTATTATATGAATTGTTCGTAATATTTAAGTTAATTATTTTAACTTGATTATTGATGATGTGTACGAAGAATAAGTCGTATATGAGATCCAAACCTCGATTGGGATTGTGATCAAGAGATGAGAATAATAATATTATATTATTTTATAATATTTTACAAAGACTATAATTATGTACTGGGTATGTGCGGACAGATAATATTGAGCAATGACGGCCAATTAGGTCATAGGATATTACCGTGCTGTGAAACCCTAATTATTAAACTCAGTTTATGGGATATTTCGAGTAGTGACTGTGTATATGAAGTTACTGTGAATAAGAATATCGGTAATTAGAAGAAACCCTAATTATCGTCAGACGTCGATAATTAGGACAAACCCTAATTATTATAACCCTAACCTATTGAAATTAGAAACCGTAATGACCGTGTTAGTAACATACACGTATAATTAAAGAACCACTAATGGTCAATTAGAAACCCTAATTGATGACGCTGAGAAACCCTAATTTTAATTACTAGGGTTTAATTTCGATGTTATCAGATAAGTGTTTTAATTTACCAAAGGATAGAAGTTAATTGGTAAATTATAAGAATTAAATCTAGTGATTAAATATTACATTTAATTGCCTTGTACAAGATTGCCCATACACTCTTAAACAAAGCCCAACCATCACCCATAACAAATCAGAAGCAATAATCAAGAATTTTTGGCAAAAAGGGTATAAGAACACTAAACCTAGAAATCCTTTGATTCGATGTTATTTGATGCAATTGATTGTTTAAAGTTGTGTAATAGAATGTTAATTGATGATATGGGTTGATAAATCAAAGACCCATAACATCAAAGTGCACGAATTTGAAGATTTAAGCAAGTTGGAAAAACCGAATTCTATTATTTTTTTCACCAAATGTCAGAGGCCATAACTCTTTGCTCGATCATGAGTTTTGTTCTTCAAAAGTTGTTATGTGTAGCCTGATATGTGGTTTTTAATCTGCAAAAAGAATCAAGTCCATATCATGTATAGATTAGAAGTTATAGATGGTCAAACATGGTTGACCGATCATGATAAACTGTTTTTGGGCAGTCTGTAATGGGGGCATTCTCGTCCACTTTTTGTGCTTTAAAAGGTCTGGGCTTTTGGTATGTTATAGTACACCGAATAAGCTTTCCATAAACTCCGAAACGGACTAAATCCGATATCGGAGGAGAGAGTTATGACATTTCAAAGTAGTAGTGTCAAAACTTCCCAACAAGTGCGGTGCAGTCTATTTGAACGGAATTTCTGGGCTGATGTGTTCGGAATTTTGAAATGGTCAAAGAATAAAAGTTGTAGCCCATGAAGTTAGCTTCGCGTGGGCTCAAGAATCGCTCAAAAATGTTTTAAAATGAAAGAGTTATGACTGTTTTAGCGAAAGAGGGTAAAGCTGAAACGAGATTGAAAACTGTTATAAACATCCACTTTTGACGCACTGTTTGGGCTACCTAATGAACCCGAATTGGGTAATTCGTATTTTTTAAAAATAGTCTTACATACCATGTATAACATATCCAAAAATCAGATTAATCGGAGTTATGAGCAATGCGTTAGAAAATCGCAAAGTGAGCTATTGAAAAATTAGTATAAACCAAGTCTCACATCGACTAAATTGAGAACTTCACCATTTTCTAAACCTATAAATAGAAGGGCTTGGCCTTTGTTTCATTCACCAACAATAAGGCCTCCAATTTTTGAGAAAGGCTTTGTTGTGGGAGAACTTTTTATAAAGATCTCCTTAGTTAAATTTTGACGATGAAAGTGCGATTCAAATTGTGGAATTCAGATTTCCTAGTATGTTTTCTTATTTAATTTTTGTAATGTTATTATTTTTAATTGTTAGTTATAGTTTGAATTTTTGAAGTTTAGTTAATGTTGTTAATAAACTAGTTAGTTTACTATGTTTATTTTGGCTTGAAATTAATTATGTAAATGAGTTATTTTGATGACTTTTAATATTTTGTGATGAATTTCATTAATTAATAATTATTAATGATATTAAAGTTATTTAATGATTATATTAAATAATTTAGTTTAAAAATGATTTTAATATTATAAAAATCATTTTAAATGAAAATAAGGTATTTAAAAATATTTTAAGTTATAAAATATAACTTTTAATATTTAAATGATAATTTCATTAATAATTAAATATTAATGATATTAAGATAATATTAATGATATTTAGTTTATTTAATGATTAATATTAAATAAATAGTTTAAAATGGTTTTACTTATTTAAAACCATTTAAAGAGGATATTAAGGATTTAAAAATATTTTAAGTTATAATTAATGACTTTTAATATTTGATAAATAGTACATTAATATTTAAATATTAATGGTAATTATTTGGGTAATATAAATGTTTTAAAATAGTTTGAGTTATTATAAATAACTTTTATATTTTAGCAATGGTTTCATTAATAGTTTAGTATTAATTAAACTATTAATGATAATGGAATTGTTTAATGTTTAAATCATTTAATTATGATTCCGATATTTGAAAGTTATAAATTACCAAACTAGTTTACTTGAGAACCGATTATGAAGTTCTCAATTTGAAGAAGAACACCTATAGTAATAAAGCTATATCACTATAGGCCCTTTAGTGACAAATTTGAATTATTTTAAATTTTTCAATTTCGAAATTGCGAAAATGATTAAAAAATAAGATGTCCGATATTTACGTATGTTGAGGTATAGAATAAGAGTCTTAGACTCAAGATTTACCCGATAAAGTCATTTATACAATCGACAAATGTCAGACCTTATAAAAGAAAGAAAAGACTAATGTAAGAGCATGGATGAGATATTTGAAAAATGTATAAAAATATTTCAAGTATAGAATATAAACTAAAAGTATGATCACTGTGATTATGTGATTAGACTATGTGCTGACTGTAATAGACAGTACTATGTGTTAAGATATATTGTTCTAATCGAACGAATGATCTGATTATTGATAGGTTGTCATAAAGAGATAAAATCTAAGTTGAGATTTGTAATCAGCGAATCAGGCAAGTATCTTACCTTTGCATTTCCTTTATGCAATGGACATGAGTAAGAAGTTTCAGAATTATTCTATCCCCGCATGCATTATGTACTTTTGATTATCGACATGTTAGCTCGTATATATATTCTGCTTCATTGATTTCTATAAATGGTTATACAAGTGTCCCCACTTGGATAATCATGGCATTTGTTCACATGTTGATACACCTTTGTCAATTACCCGTATATATATGTTGAATTACATATTATTGTTGAGCAAGATTAAAACCTTCTGTTTGGAACCGTGCATGTATGAACATCCCTATATGGGAAGATTTTTTGCTAAAAGGCGGATAGAGTGAGCGATGAATTTCATTCAAGTTATCTAGTATTGATCAATACAGGTACAATGCTGGTCGATCACCCTCCGTGTCTGTAAGTTATGACTGATTTGAGGATAGAATTCGCTAAACCTTTTCAAAAATGAAAAGAATGTTCATAGTATGTTTCTTAAACCCTATTCAAGGGTAGAACCAAAGCCAAATTTAAAGAATTTGAAAGAGAGTTGTTATGTGAATTTTTATCAAGACAGATTACTTCACAACTTTCAATTCGTTGTAGAAGTGTTATGTAAAGAGAATACTTATATTCTTTCAAATTTTATATATAATTACTATTACTTCTTTGGGCACTTAAATGCTCATCCTTGCTTAAATTAAATGTTTTCAAGTTATGTATGAGCAACTCAAGGCTCAAAACGAAACAAAGGAAAAGGAAAAGTCGATCGAATAAGTGTGTATTATGAGTTAATGGTTATAGTTGTATTGGTATCTATTCAAGTATTGTAAGGAATGTATTTGAAGGTCACGTGCACTGGGAAGTAAACTTTGATGTATGTAAATTAAGTTCGAATGTATTATTATTTAGTATTATTCAGCTTAAAGAAATGGTATCGTGGAGAACCGAGTTCGGGTTTCAAGTACCTGGATTTGGGGTCGTCACAAAAACTGCTTGAGGGTCAGAAAACAAAAAATTTGGCTGCAAAAGATGAGGATAAAAAAAGTGAAAATAAAATGGTTGAGGACAGACAAGCGGAAGAAAAGCAGGTGGAAAAGAGCAAGACAGTTAACGAACCGGTTGTGTATCTTCCACCGCCGTTTCAGCAAAGAATACAAAAATAAAAATTGGATAAGCAATTCTCTAAATTTTTAGAAGTTTTTAAGAAACTTTATATTAACATCCCTTTAGCAGAAGCCCTTGAGCAGATGTCAAGTTATGCTAAATTCATTAAGGGTATTCTGTCTAGGAAAAAGAAGTTGCAGGATTTTAAAACCGTGGCATTAACAGAGGAGTGTAGTGCAGTTTTACAGCGAAAGTTGCCACCTAAGTTGAAAGATCCAGGGAGTTTTACCATTTCGTGCACAATTGGAAACACGGTGTTCAACAAGTGTTTATGTGATTTGGGAGTAAGTGTAAACCTTATGCCATTATCAGATTATACATAATTAGGTTTACCGGCTCCAAAGCCTACGAACATCTCATTGCAGTTGGCAGATAAGTTAGTCACGTATACCCAAGTGGCATTATGGAGGATATTTTGGTTAAGGTAGACAAATTCATATTTCCCGTGGACTTCATAATTCTGGATTTGAGGAAGATAAGAACATCCCAATCATCCTAGGGAGACCGTTCTTGGCTACGAGAAGGACTCTCATCGATGTGCAAAAAGGTGAACTAACTATGAGGGTCCAAGATCAGGAAGTAAAGTTCAATGTTTTCAAGGCCATGAAATTCCCCACGGATGAAGAGTAGTGTTTCAAGATGGATGTCATTGATCAGATAATCAGCGAAGATATGGTTAAAAGTTTGGCTAATGATCCATTGGAAACGACATTATTAGAAGATGAAGATTTAGATGATCCGGAGTTTGTGGATTACTTGCAGATGTTAGATTCTCTGCCACGAGTTAGCATATTCAAAGCACCATTTGAACCATTGCACACGAAGGAAAGAGACACAATAAGGATGAAACCTTCATTAGAGGAGCCACCCACACTTGAGCTTAAGCCACTTCCTAAACACCTCAGGTATTCATATTTCGGAAATTATAATACTTTACCAGTTATTATTTCTGTTGCACTTAACGAATTGCAGGAAAATAAGTTGTTGAGAGTGCTTAGAGAGCACAAAGCGGCTATATGATGGACAATTGCAGATATCAAAGGAATCAGCCCATCCTTTTGCATGCACAAAATTCTGATGGAAGAGGATGCAAAGCTAATAGTGGAGCAACAAAGACAGCTCAACCCAATCATGAAAGAAGTAGTGAAGAAAGAAATCCTAAAATGGTTGGATATAGGCATCATATACCCAATTTCAGACAATATGTGGGTCAGCCCAGTTCAATGTGTGCCCAAAAAGGGAGGAATAACCGTGGTACAAAATGATGACAATGAGCTAAATCCGATGAGGATAGTGACTGGTTGGAGGATTTGCATGGACTACAAGAAATTGAATAAGGCAACCTGAAAAAGACCACTTTCCTTTGCCTTTTATCGATCAGATGTTGGATAGATTGGCGGGCCACAAATTTTACTGCTTATAAAATGGGTATTTGGGATATAATCAGATAGTTATTGCTCCCAAAGATCAAGAAAAGACTACTTTCACGTGCCCATACGGCACATTCGCATTCAGGAGAATGTCTTTCGGTTTGTGTAATGCACCCACTACCTTCCAACGGTGTATGATGGCTATATTCTCAGACATGGTGGAGAAAAATGTGGAAGTCTTCATGAACAACTTTTCTGTCTATGGAGATGATTTTGATACTTGTCTAGAGAATTTGGTGATGGTTTTAAAGAGATGCGCAGAAACAAATTTGGTACTTAACTGGGAAAAGTGTCATTTCATGGTTGAAGAAGGAATAATCTTAGGGCAGAAGGTCTCAGTAAAGGGGTTAGAAGTTGATAGAGAAAAGCTAGAAACGACTGAAAACCTTCCACCGCCAACTTCAGTAAGGGTAATCTGTAGCTTCCTTGGACATGCAGGGTTTTATAGGAGATTTATCAAAGATTTCTCTAAGATTGCAAAACCACTGTGTAGTCGTTTAGAGAAAGATTCAGTTTTTAAGTTTGATGAGGATTGTAAGTTATCATTTGACTTGTTGAAGAAAAAGTTAACTACAATGCCAGTTATTGTCGCATTGGATTGGAACAAGCCTTTTGAGTTAATGTGCGATGCAAGCGACTATGCAATGGGGGCTATGTTGGGTCAACACCGAGAGAAGGTATTCTATGCCATATACTATGCAAGTAAGACACTTACAGAGACACAAATGAATTACACAACTATGAAAAAGGAATTACTTGCAGTAGTAAATGCCTTTGATAAATTTTGGGCATATTTGATCGGGACAAAGGTAGTAGTTTATACGGATCACTCGGCCATTCGGTACTTAATTTCAAAGAAAGATGCTAAGCCACGACTTATCAGGTGGATACTTCTCCTACAAGAATTTTATTTGGAAATAAAGGACAGAAAGGGGACGAAAAATCAAGTTGCAGATCATTTATCGAGGTTGGAAAATCCGGGTAAAAATGAAGAGGATACGTGTGTAATCAATGAGTTATTTTTGGATGAGCAGTTGTTTGGAGTCAATGCAGAATTTCTGTGGTACGCGGATTTCGCTAATTATTTGGTGAGCAACGTCCTTCCTCCTGATCTTACACGATAGTATAAAAAGAAATTCCTACATGACGTCAAGTGGTACATGTGGGATGAGCCATACCTATTTAAACAGTGCGTCGACAAGATGATTAGAAGGTGTGTGACTTACAGCGAGGTGAAGAACATATTGCACGAGTGCATTCATCTGCATACGGGGGACATTATGGAAGTGAGAGAACAGCGGAAAAAGTGCTTCAAGCCGGGTTCCATTGGCCTACAGTATTTAAGGATTCCCACCAATTCGTTAAAAGTTGTGATAGATGTCAAAGGGTGGGTAACATATCAAAAAGGAATGAGATGCCACTTCAAACCATCTTAGAAATTGAAATATTTGATGTATGGGGCATGGATTTTATGGGTCCATTTCCTTCCTCCTTCAATAATCAGTACATATTGCTTGCAGTTGACTATGTATCGAAATGGGTTGAAGTCGTAGCACTCCCCCATAAATGATGCCAAAGTGGTTCTTAAATTCTTGCAAAAGAATATTTTTACAAGATTTGGCACACCAAGAGCTATTATAAGTGATGAAGGTAGTCACTTCTGCAACAGATCATTTACAGCTCTCTTGGTAAAATATGGGGTCAACCATAAGGTGGCGACGGCATATCATCCCCAAATAAGTGGGCAAGCTGAGGTTTCAACCAGGGAGGTAAAGAGAATCTTATAGAAGGTAGTAAACCCGAATAGAAAGGACTGGTCTCTCAGATTGGACGATGCACTATGGGCTTATTGGACTACGTATAAAACACCAATTGGGATGTCACCATATCAATTGGTTTACGGGAAAGCATGTCACCTACTTGTGGAGTTATAACATAAAGCCTAATAGGCAATTCAGAAACTAAACTTTGATCAAGCAGCTGTGGGTGAAAAGAGGCTACTTCAGTTGAATGAGCTCGATGAATTCTGACTTCAAGCTTACGAGAACTCTAAGTTATACAAAGAAAAGGTCAAGAAATGGCATAAATAGAAAATCGTGCAAAGAACATTCAAACCGGGGCAATCAGTACTATTGTTCAACTCAAGGTTGAGGTTGTTCCCAAGAAAGCTAAAATCGAGATGGTTGGGTCCATTTACCACATGGCGCCGTTGAACTCTATAGTAAGAATCCATTGGAGACGTTCAAGGTCAATGGTCAGCGGTTAAAACATTATTGGGGTGGCGAATTCAACACGGATGTCATCGCAATTACACTTGCAGACGTGCCATAGACAAGGAGTAGTTAGGATGAAAGACTTAAAATCAAACGCTAGTTTGGAGGCAACCCAATTTTACTTTCATTCTCAGTAATTTTATCCATGCTAGTTAGATTGTAGTTTAATATAATAATTAGTATATAATAAGTTCATCACGTAGTTATTAAGTTGTCTTGTTCTTGATAATCTAATCTTACATGCTTAAATTGTTCAAGATCTAATTATATTTATGTTTTAATGATATTCAGGTACTTAAGAAGCTAATGGATGCACTAAGGATGCAAGGAAGAGGAAAAAGAAAGGCACTAGCAGACCCCATGCAAGCCGGGGCTGGCCCCTTTTAGGCATAATACCCCAGTCAGGGGTGGGGGTCAAGAATCATTTACAAGACACTAGCCAGCCTGGGCTGACATTCATAGAACAACACCCCCCATCGGGGCGGGGGTTCCTATTATCAAATCAGTAAGCACCCCAGCCAGGGCTAGCCCTTCAAGGAGTAATACCCCAGCCGGGGTTGGGGGTCTGGAATTTGAAAAGGTGGTTGCAGCAGTTATATTGTTCAGACATGTTCTCCCAATCTTCTTATACTTCAATTGCCTACAATCCCACTCCTTCATAACATAAACCCATGAACTTGCACATTAATTCTCATCTCCCCACTACAATCAAACACTTACCCACTACTTCAACCTAGTCACCCACTATTCCATACATCACCTCCTCTCTATAAAACCACTCCTTCACCACACAATCTAACAACCTCAATTCACACCAATTTGGAAGTTCAAGGTTAGGGTTTGAGCGAATCTCTACAACCAACTTGGAGATATACTGAAAGTAAGAGGTTTGTCTTTTAATCCTCAATTTCTATCACCATAGTTCGAGCCAAATCACCAAGTTTGGGGGAATTTCAAGTCTTGCACACCAAGTGTTCGACAGATTGCTTAAGTGAAGTTTGGGGGAAACTTTTGTTCAGTATCACCAATTCCAAGTCAATGGCGCCTAAACCAACATCAAAGAGGCAACGTGGAGAGAGTTCAGGGTCCACACCACCAACACGAACTTTTGATCGGCAAAAATTCATAAGTGTCGCCGCCGCCAACCGTTACGACTACCTTGTAACTAAAGCACTCACACCGGAGTGGCGGTTGGCACCTGAGCATGTAGACGACAAAATGATGCAATAGATATGTTGGAATAAGTTCATAAAAGAGCCCAAAGCCATAGTAGTGAGTGTGGTTAAAGAATTCTACTCTAACGCCGAGGATAAGACCCCCTACAACGCATTTGTGCGGGGAAGGTTAGTGCCTTTTAGTGCCGACGCCATCAACACATACTACCAGTTACGAGTGCCTAGACATTTCTAGTACACACACTTACGTGATCATGATACCGATTATGAAGCTATTATGAAGGAAATGACAAAGTCGGATACCACATGGATCAAAGGCCTAAAAAGAGGCAATGTCTTTCGCAGTAAATATCTCAGCTGATATGGGAAGATATGGTATGTGTTCCTGTGTGCCAAGCTATTTCCATCCACACACACACTTCAGATGTGCCCAAGGAGAAGGCATTGCTTTTATATGCCATTGTACAAGATTTCATCATCGATGTGGGGGAAATAATCAACTTTTTCATCCAAAGATGCCTGCGAGGACCATTCTCTGGAGGCTTGCCACAACCATCACTCATTTATGGGTTGTGTAGGCAAGTGGGAGTTAGATGGTCCGATGATGAGACCACCCAGATGTCGCTTCAGACACTAGACTCGAGAATGATTGTGTGGTATTTGGTGTGGCCCGGGGGCGAGTCGCATCCTAGAGGATTAGGCTTTGTATTTCCATCAGCCTCGAAAGATAAGGCTGACGCTGAGGATAGCTCGGATGACGACGAGTTTCAAGGGGCTGCGACAATGGGAGAGCAAGGAACGGAGGCGACACCACAGCCCAAAGACATATCTAACCCTCAATTCCTAAACCCTCAACGTCAAGTGGATGCCTACAACAAGGAGGCCCGAAGAGAGATACGGAGACTCGCAGTGAGGCAGGACCATATGTTTGAAGCCATGAATCTATCTTTCGCCTCATTGAATGCGACGCTCCAGAGCTTTAATCCCAATGCACAATTCCTATACCAGTAGCCAATCCCAATGCCAAGGTTCCCACCTACTGATTCTGATGAAGAACAACAGCCACCACCACCCCAGGCTTAGGCGATTACAGGGAAGTCCTCACACACTCATTTTTTTATCTATACAACGAGGACATTGTAATTTTCAAGTTTGGGGGATTTAATTTAAATTTCATGTTTGCATGTTAGTTAGATTTTGCATATGTTAGTGCATGTTAGTTTTAGGATTATTAAATTTTTGCATTCATGTAGTTACATAGTAGCTTAGGATTGTAAATAGTTGTATTTAGTTTGTAATCATGTTATGTTTACCATATATATCTAAAAAAAATTAGTTAAGTATTATGTTATCTTGCATATGTCCAGCAATTTAATATAGTTCATGTTGTTTTGGCCAATGATGACATTGTAATTAAGTAGACAAGTATGGCACCGATTATTAGAACTTTGATATAATCTTTTGTTATGAATTGGATCTTGTGCTTGTTTGAAACTAGTATAATAAGGTTAGCATACTAATGACACTTATGTGGACTGATTAGTTCAAATTGATGCATAAGGAATTTCTAAAGGATAACGTTAGTGTAAATGAGAGAATGACAAGGATAGGCAGTAAAGACGAAGAATTAGGCAAGAACCTAAGTTTGGGGAAAAATTTGGGGTACATAAGCTTTATATCTTAAAAATAGAGAGAAAAATAAATATTGTGGCTAGTTTTGTTTCGTGGCCTTTGTTACTTGAGCAAGTACACCCGAGGGGATTATCTTTACACCTAGCGCCCTAAGGTCTTTTATGATCTGGGAGTCGTTGGTCGAAAGCTCGCTAAGGGGTAGCACTGTTAGCCTAATGGAACAAGACATTGCACAGTCATGGGAAATTGAAAAAAATATATAACGAGAAATAAGTGCAAAAAGCCCTCGTGATGAAAAATAAAGCATAAGTACCCTATGTGAATCCTTAATATTGGTAATTTCTTGGTTTTAGTTGGAACTTGTCTGTTTTTGAAATTTTTGAGTTTACTCTGTATAATGCCTTCTAAGAAGTCTATTATATATTAAATTTGAACTTGCATTAGTTAGCATGGTTGTTAAGCACACACACACTATACCAGTAATAACGGTTTAAGATTCGAGGATTAATAAGGAATTGTTGATGGGTTTTGATATGAAGAGTCGGCGTGTTTGCTTGGTTTCTCTAAGGCCGGTTGAATACATTTGATTCTATGATATTATTGGATTCATAGGCATATAGATTAGATGTGAGACCCCAAATTTTATGAATAAAGATTTAAATTTCTCGAAATATTTTTTTTTTGAATATTATGGTGTGGATTTGATATAATGTTATAGTTGTGGGTAATATTTATAAATTTTGCAAAGTATGCAAGTTGTTTTAAAATATTCGTTTGGTCAGGGAATATCCGTACAACGGCACAATCATTGGTGGACCCCACAACAGAAGTATTGTCGTAGTTAGAAAACGAATTATCATTTTATAAATAAAAATAACGGCGAAAGTGTTACCGTTACTGTTGAACTACCCGGTAGTAAAAGTACAATGGAATACGGATGGTTGCATAAGTAGCACACGGTATTGATTATTGATGCTTACGTAAGAAGTCACTCGCTTATACTCAATTATTGCTACGATGAATTGTTGCATCATATCTCTCTCGTATTATTGATTCGATTATTGTCACAATATCATCTCGCATAATATTTTATATATTATTAAATCAATAATTGAGATGACAAAGTTATTCATATTATTAAATTGCAATATTTACAATGTCTAGAAGTTACATCAAGGAGAGGTTTGGTCATCTAATTGCGGCCACCAATAAGGAGAAATCCTTATCTGAAAGCCCCTCTTTCCAGGAACGGCTGGTTGTTAAATATTGTGAGTTATAATATTAATGATGAATAAGTTCGTGTTGATTAAAGATGAAATTGATAGTTCCATTGTGTTGGAATTATTAGTGTTAGTGGAAATCGACATTTATTTCGATATTAATTGATGTCTAGAAGTTATACTGACCAGTCGGGTAATTAACCGGATAAATGAGCAATTAATTGCTATTAATTCACATGATTATAACTATTTGTTCACATATGTGTACTATTGATTCACATTCTTGTACTATTAGGTGAGTTGGTGCAAGATTGATAATACTTGCATGACTAAGTTAAACATGGAGGTATAGATGGAGGTACTATACTGTAATTCGTATTTTCACATGATTATATCTATTGATTCGCATGATTGAACTATTGATTCACATTATTTACTATTAGGGGAGGTGGTGCAAGTTTGATAATACTTGTAGGACTAAATTAAAAATGAAAGAAAAGTTGAAGGTATTGTACTGTAATATTTCAAGCCCCAAAACGTGCAATTATCGAAACTATATTTTCCTATAAATAGGAGCTCATCTTCCTTCATTTCTCACCAATTTGCTAAAGCTATAGAGCAATTATTATAGAGAGAAATTATAGAGAGAAAGAAGAAGAGAAGTCTGCTACCTCTCTACTCTAGTATCCAGTTTCTTTCTAAGGTAAGGGGTATTATTTCTTTCGTATTCATGAAGAGAGCTATTGTTATTCCATTCCTTATTATTATGTTGGAATAACATGTCTATGCGAAGTACCGCATACATGGTGAAATTATTCTATTATTCCATTCTTTATTATTACATTGGAATAACTTTTATGCATCTTGATACTATCGCATGCATTACGGTAAATTTCGTTGTTATTCCATTCTTTATTATTCATTAGAATATCCCATGCATGCGGTTTACTCATGACCCGGTTCCATTCTTTATTATTCTATTGGAATATCTTGTCTGTGCGGTTTATGCATGACCTGGTTCCATTCTTTACTATTCTGTTGGAATATCCTGTCTGTGCGGTTTACGCATGACCTAGTTCCATTCTTTATTATTCTGTTGAGAATAACCTGTATGTGCGGTCTATCGCATGCATGGTGAATTCTTCTATTATTCCATTCTTTATTATTCTGTTGGAATAACATGTCTATGTGGATTACCGCATGCATGGTGAATGATCCTTTGTATTCATATAAATAGTATTTTCATTCAAAAGGGGTTTCTGCCAGGGGAAGTTTCATAATTTTTCTGACACTCAAAAATTCTAAAAAAATTTGAAATGAAAATTTGATGAGTTTTCTAGATTGTGTCCAAAAATGGCGATTTTTGGATGTATAGATTAAGAGTTATGGATTTTATGGGAAAAGACTATTTTAAAAGTAAACCCTTATAACTCTTTGTGGTTAACTCCAATATTGGTGAAATTTTTATTGGGAGTACATGTATATAACAAGAGTATACCTTGTAAATTTCAGAATTTTTGGACAAAAGTACAATTTATGATAATGTCTAAATATTCGGCAGTTTTGGCCATATAAAAAATAGTAAATGAATTTTAAAATTTCCAAGAAAAATATATGTTCAATATGGGACTATATTCTGCTAAATCCCAGAAAAGAAATACTTTTGGGACTGATTTGGTATTTTTCATGAAAATGAACTAGTTATAAGTAAATGAATTAAATATGTTATGTGAACTAACAAAATTGGAAAATAGGATTTTATGGCTTAGGAATCCTATATAGGGTATATGCAGATTTTTTTATGAGGGATTTGATCATTGGTGATGAAATCTTACGAGTATGTCATTTTTGAATGATTAAATGCATTATTTGGTAAAGTGTAAACAATTGAAATAAATTGTTTATAAGTTTAAGAAGTGATTAAAATATTGTTATAATATTAATAATATTAGATGATGAGTTTATTAAGTGATTGATACTATTTGGATAAATTTAAAGTCTTTAATATTTATCCTTGTTTTCGTTTGATTAATGCTCATATCATTGTCATCATCCTCATGCTTATATTGATATGAAAATCATCTTTGGCTTACGTGCATAGATGGACTTGGTATGATTATGATCAGGGATCATTCGGTATAATCATGACCTGTAATGTTATAAATGATGTGGTAAAACTCCTCAGTGGCCTGTAGTGCATTGATGGACAATTTTTGGTATGATTATGACCAGGGATTATTCAGTATAGTCATGACCATTGATGATTTAATGAATATCCTTGGCCCATATTGCAAAGATGATTCGATGATGTGGTTTATTTATTAAAATCGAGTCTCAAATATAAAAATTGATGAAAACATTTTAAAACATAGAAGATAGTAGATATCATGCTCTACTTGACTCTTCTAATGGATTGCTTATTCTAACTGCAGCTTAAACTTGATGTCTATTGTATTTTATCGGTTTAACATTGTTGAAGACTAATGATAATTTATTTCGCATTATCTTAGTCATAATATTTCTTCTTGGGCTAGTTGAGCTCACCCTTTCTTTCACCGTTCTCTTGAGAAATGAGAAACGTGGCAGGAATATTCTTTTTATCTCGGGAACGGAGTGATTGGTCCGATGATAGCATTATTAGTCCTCACTATTCATTAAATAGTGTGACAATAAATGTAATGAGGACTCCATTGAGTGTGGATATTGTCTAGATGACAATATTCTTATTAAAACTCTTACATTATGTTTTGTCATATTTTACACGACTGTTGTTTAATTAAGTTGTATTTGAATTTTGTACCATGTATTTGGCGACTCTAGATGGGTGATGTATACCTATTTTGGGGGCGTTACATTAGAAGCATTACATCTCATGGCATTTCGTTGGATAGCATGTTAGTTTTGTTTTGTGCTCGAGGACTAGCACGATTTATGTTTGGGGGATTTTGATAAGTGGGTTTTATACCCACGAATCGACTCCTAATTCAAGCTTAAGCGGTGTTAATTCCTTGATTTTATGTTTTGTTTTTACTTGTTTAGCTTTGTTTTGTGTTTAGGATTGGTGGAGTGGCTATTGGACAAAACGGGTGGAGTTGTGGCAAAACTTGGCAATTGTGGAGCTTAAAGAGGTCAACTAGCAGAAGCCACCCCAGTCAATTCGGCTATTTCCTTATAAAACCAAATAGGAAATTTAGGGGTACTAAAAATCTGTTAGCGAGGAGCATAGCCAATCTGGGGCTTGCCATTTTAGGCCTAACACCCAAATAAGGCGGGGGTCTTGATCGAGTTAACAATGACTATATGCCATCGAGTGGGCTTATTACATAATAACACCCGGCCGTGTGTTGGGCAAATGGAGCATTCTTAGAGTCCTGGTTTATTTTTAGTGCTGCAAACGTGAAGATAAGTGATGGCAATGACTTGGGACTCATATTGGCATGGAATTGTAACCAGAATACATGTCTTATCAATATATTTGAAAACAACTAACATGATTAAGAACTCGAAAGGCAATTAACATTGATAGAAGACAGATTTTGGAGCAAGCATTGGAGTGAAGATTTTTGAAGGATTTTCATATCAATTGCAGATTGGGCTAAAGAGAAGGGTGGTTCTGGATTTATTCTTCTTCTCTAGTTTTATATTTGTAATTGGAAGGATGTTATCTTTAATTACTTTAGTTTTTATTTCATTGATGATGAACTAAACTACTTTTTAGGCTTATAATGGATCATTAGGTGGAACGATGATTATGTAACTTTGATTTTCAGTTTAATAAGTTATTCCTCAGTTTATCTATATAAATTTGTTTTTAAATTTATGAATTACCTAATCACCAATTCCTTGTGGACTTGTATGGATTCGAGAGAGGAAGTATGAGTCTAGACTTAGTTAATATAGCAAGTGTTCTTGAATTCTGTGAATGAATGGAATCTTGGTGAATGTTAGGGTAGAGATATGCTTAACATCTCATGTAATCGAATAGAGAACTTGAACTTAAACCTTCTTTAATTGTAATTCACATATAGATATAGTGAGTTAGTTAATTAAGGTGTTTAATTAACTTAATTCTATCTAATTTGTGGATTTAAGTTAATATGGTTTTAGTGCATTGAGAGATGGCTAGTTCTACTTTCGTGTTCTTGATTAATAAACTGGGATAGTGAATTAAACTGGAATAAAGTGTAATAATCAGAGTGAAGCTTATGGTGAAGTTGTAAGCCTAATTCTCCAATACTTGTTTAGAATTTTAGTTTTTATATTTGTTGATTGTTTGGTATTTTTAATAATTTTAGTTTTTAATAATTTTAATCATTAAATTGGATAGTTTAATAAAATTTGGATTAATAGGAAGCTGATAATTGTGAGGGTTAAATTCATACTATTTCTCTGTGGGAACGATACTCTACTTACACTGTATTACTTGTTGACCACGTATACTTGCGTGTTGTGCGTAACTAGATTTTACCCAACAGTAAGTTCAAAGTTGGTATTGATTATTTGATTGTTTTTATAGAATTTTAGAAACCTTTCTCACAAATTGGTTTTTCCTATAATTTTTTATGAGGGAATTTGATCTCACCATTGATTTATTTGAAGGTCAATAATGTGTCATATGGTCACAATATAAAAACTTAAAAGATGCTTTGCATTTAAAAGATGCTTCTACTTTAGAGGGAATTAAACATGTCATGTCTAAAGATGGAGATATGTTTACCAAGAAATTCCTGGAAGTATGCAATCAGATAATTCCTTTTATAGGTAAGATAGCTCATTTGCATTTTTGTTGCCCTTTTATCCTAGTTTATATGGTTTCTATAAGTAGCTTTCTTTCTAGGATTTGATAATATCATTTAATAAAAATGTTTGTATTTGATGCTAGATAAATTTGGAGCTGTTATGGCACTCGTTAAATCTTACATATGCGGTAATATAACGGTACAATTTATTCTTCCATGGTGCACATTGTAATTGGCTGAAGATGTAAAACTAAATATAATTTGTTTCCTTTCAATTTCGTCACTAAATATCCGTTCATGTAGTTTGGATTATGTTATGTGGCCATGTGACTCATGTTTCTATAAGAACCTTACCATAGCTAAATTTTATGGAACAAGGCCAGTTCCTTTCTTCATATATTCATTGACAAATTAACATATATTAGTACAACACAAACATGGCCTTTTTTCTTAAACTTCAATATATATGAGTATACTAGAGGTAAAAAATTAATTATGTGAATATATTGACATTAGGTGTGTGTATGTAAATGGGAGATTATTGACTTCTCTCTTTCCCTCGAACAAGGCATTTCTTCTTCCCCATATTCCATGGAAATCGAGTAAACCAGAAGCCTTGCACCTTGATAAGAGTAACAACATCTGGCCTGAATCCCTCTTCTTGCATTCTATTGAAAAGGTAAATTGCCTGTTTTTCGAGGATGTGAATGTCAAATCCTGTGATTAGACCTGGCAATATAGTTAGTTAACTGTTGGGTCAAACCATATTAACTGGAATCAAATGGGTTGGTTAACCATTTTTATTTATTCAGGTCGGTTAAAGTTTAGATCCATATTTATTCAGGTCGGTTAAAGTTCTGAACCGGTTAACCATTTTTCAACCCATATTTATATAACACTTTTTAATTTAAACTGTGCACTTTTTCCGCGTGATGTATTATTGTATAACAGTATAACTTTTTAATTTAACCGTTTAGAATCTTGGGCTAATTACCAGGAGGCCTGGATCATCAAGACAGTTGGCTTAATCATTACTATCTTTGCTTGTGACTTTGAGTAGCACTATAACTAGAGTAGCAATACTCATATATTGATAATGTTAGACATTTACAATTCATGATAAGTATAGTTCCTTCAATGTAGTAGATAAGTTGGTCTGCCGACTTTACATTAAAATATTAAGTTTGATGAATTTATTTATAAAAAAATAGTGTACGTTTTGATTTTGTATCGTTTTTGTTCCAAATTATAAGTTTTAGTTTTTAAAAAATATTTTCAAACATAAAATTGCGATAATTTTTAAAAAATTATAGAACAATAAAATCTTAAACCTAATAATTTTTATATGATATTATTACTTAATTAATTTAATTGTGACAGTCAAAATTTCATTTTTCAAAAGTTCTGTTTAAAAGTCAAAACATCTTAAAATGGTTAATATGGTTTGTGACGCCCCCAAAATTGGTCCACGCGACCCATTCTGAGCCGTCAGATATCACACTACAAAAATCAAATACAAACTTAATTAATACAACTGTTGAACTGTCGTGCAAAATACGACAACACATAAGCTGTGAGTTTTAATACAATAATGTCTCATAGGTAGTATCCACACTCAAATTATTACAATGCCATATACAATATAGCAACAAATATTTTAAGACCCCAAAGAAGAACGAGAATATTACTATCATGTTCATTCTAATGAGGTGCACTTTTGATGCTTTCAAAGTCGGGTTCTCATCACCCTATTGTTGTTCACCAAAATCAATTATTAAGTGACGTATAAAATACGACACACACATCTTAGGTCCTCCATACAATTATATATTGCATGTCATGCTGTTTTATAATGTATTGAGAAACTTCGACAGTCTCGGACCATCACACTATTTCCCTGTTATCCCCGCTCGACCCAGCTACACTCTTATTACCTAAAAGAAATTGTGAAGCAAAAGGGTGAGCACAAATAGCCCAGTAAAGAATATCATGGCTAAGATAATTAATTTATCAATAGCCTTCATCAGAATAAATCAGATATTTAGAACATATGGTAAATAATAAAAGTTTTCAACCATAATTGCAGCAGAATCAACAATCCATAAGAAGAGTCAAGTAGAACATAATGTCTACTATCTCCTCCAAATTAAAAGTCCATCGTTAATATTTCATTCTTGTAATACTCAACAACAGTTCTTTGTTGTACCCAAGACAAAGAGAACTTTCATCACCTGTCTTCACCTGAACCACTAAAGATTATAATTAAGTTCACAATTCATATTTATAACCATGTAAATCAACAGTTTTTTCTTGTCACAAAGGCTTAATAGAACGTTTCCTCAATATCCTTACCTCAAGGCTAAAGATATTCAAATGTAATAACAATGATCATACCAATCAATTGTCTATCTTTGCACTACGGGCCAAAGATATTCAACTATAAAACCAATGGTTATGATCATACCAATCAATTATCTGTCAGTGCACTACGGCCAAAGACATTCAATTATGGTCATGATCCTACCAAGCACATCATCGAATTATCCATGCACTATGGGCCAAGGATATTCGTTAGTATCACCAGTGGTCATGATCATGTCATACACCTGTCCATCTTTGATCTACGGGCCAAAGCTATCAATCAACAGTTCATCTTTGCACGTAAGCTAAAGATATACAACTGTAAAACCAATAATCAACAGTCCATCTTTGCACGTAAGCCAAAGATATACAACTATAAAACCAATAATCAACAGTCCATCTTTACACCCTTGGCCGAAGATGACTTTCATCACAATATAAGCATGAGGATGATGACAATGATATAAGCATTAATCAAACGAAATCAAGGATAAATATTAAAGACTTTAAATTTATTCAGAGTTTAAAAATATCCAAATTGTCAACATGATATTTCTTTGTGGAGTAAAATTCAAGAATAATATTCATGTATCAAAAATAATTTGGACAGAAAAGAAATAAATTTTTCGGGTGAATAATACCCTGTGAATAGTACCCTGTGAATAGTACTTCAGGAATAGTACCTCGTGAATAATACCCCAACATGAAAAGTGCCCCAAATACCCGAGTGATTAATATTTGAGTGAATAGTAATTGGGTAAATAGTAACCCATGAATAGTAACTCGTTAATAGTACCTTGGCATGAAAAGTGCCCCAAATACCCGAGTGAATAATATTATAGTGAATAGTAATCGGGTGAATAGTAACCCGTGAATAGTGCTCCAGGTGAAAATATTGATATTTAATAAGAAAGTTCAGATCAATATTTCAATAAAACGATACTGGATGAAGCGCAAAACTCAAGAATATTTCACTAATTTCAAGGATTATAGAAGCAACCATAGTAAGTTTAGATTTAAGAATATGAAAAGAAATAACATACGAGACTGCAAATGGATTTTCACCTGTCATATGTTACGTAATCCGCGTGGACAGGTTATTCCGACATATTAAAGGATGAATACGAAAAATAGTATTCCTTATGAATACCAAAGAAATAATACCCCTTACGAATACAACAAATAATATCCCTTACCAAATGAAAATAACATCCCTTACCTTAGTAGAAGACTGGATACTACAATAGTGAAGTAGCAGAATACTCTTCTTTTTTCTCTCTATAGTTTCTCTCTCTATAGCTTCTCTTGTGAGTCTTAGTGAATTGGTGAGAATGAAAGAAGAATTAAGCTTCTATTTATAGGAGAATGGACTAAATAGTAATTGATTCACGAACGGTCTAGATTGATTTACTATTAGAACGGACGGTTCATATTGATTACTATTAAAACCACAACCGATGGTCCAGATTGATTTACTTTTAAAACCACCATCGACGGTCCAGATTGATTTACTTTTAAAATCACCATCGACGGTCCAAATTGATTTACTTTTAAAACAACCATCGACGGTCCAGCTTGATTTACTATTAAAACCACCACCGACGGTCCAGATTGATTTACTATTAAAATCACCACCGACGGTCCAGATTGATTAACTATTAAAACCACCATCAATGGTCCAGATTAATTTACTATTAAAACCACCATCGATGGTCCAGATTGATTTACTATTACAACCACCATCAATGGTCCAGATTGATTTAACTTATTACACTTTAGTACCCTTAAAGTTTTCCAAGTTTGCATTATTCTCCTCTAACTTTTGTAATTCACTTATCTTCAATAAACACATTCTTAATACTTCAACAATTATTCATCATTAATATTATAACTTACAATATCGACAATCAGATCATTCCCAGGTAAGAAAGGGGCTTTCCGATAAAGATTTCTCCATATTGGCGCGCAATTAGATGAACTAACCTCTTTCCTCGACAGAACTTTCTAGACATTGTCAATAATGTAAATAATAATATGAATAAATGTATTTTCTCAATTATTGACTTAATAATATAAAATATTATGCACATGATACTGTGATAATAATTGAATCAAATAACGTGAGATACTATACAATAATTATTGTAACAAGAATTGAGTAAACTGAGTGGCTTCTTACGTAAGCATCAATAACCAATACCGTGTGCTACTATGCAACCACGTGTATTACTGTATTTTTACCACCGGTTATCTCAACAGTTTAACGATAAAACTTTCGCCGTTATTTTTATAAAAAGATATTTCTGTTATTTTCTAACTACGACAATACTTCCGTTGTGGGTTCCACCAATGATTGTGCCGTCGTACGAATATTCCCTGTTAAAATGAATATTTCCCGACCAATCGAATATTCCCCGACACAATGAATATTTTATATCAACTTGCTTACTTGCAAAAATTTTAAATATCACCCTTAACTTTAACCTTTTATCAATTTAACCATTTACTAAATAAAATAAAAATTATAAGATAATTGAATACTTTCATTTTATAAATTTGGGGTCTTACAATCTCCCCTCCTTATGAAATTTCGCCCTCGAAATTTACGTACCTGGTAGTTCGAAGAGATGAGAATACCTTGCTTTCTTTTCGGATTGTACATTCCCGATTATTACCTCTGTATCATGATTTTCCCATTGCTCATCTCCTGTATTTTAGATATCATTCTAGAATACATCTTCAAAACAAAGGTTAATTGACATATCGCAATTTGTCAACATAAGTAAGAAAATTAAGCTTAGGTAGGACACACACTAGCGAAGGATATTACTCCTCTTTCCCTTCCTAGTTCTAATCTCGGATCTCCGCCAGAGACCATATCCCTAAGCTTTGATACCATTTGTGACTCTAATCCAGGACTTGGATAGCACCTCACATTGATACCTATCAGGTTGTTACCGTACATCACGGCGTCCCCTACGGAGAGTCTGGCTTCGGTGCATTCCAAGACTTGGAAGTCACCAGCGAGAGGCTCGGGGCTCTTCACTTTATAGCTCTGATACCATTTGTGACGACCCCAAAATAGGTCCACACGACCCATTCTGAGTCGCCAGATATCACACTACATAAATCAAATACAAACTTAATTAATACAATTGTTGAACTGTCGTGCAAAATACGACAACACGTAAGCTGTGAGTTTTAATACAATATTGTCTCGTAGACAGTATCTAAACTCAAATTATTACAATGACATATACAATATAGCAATAAATATTTCAAGACCCCAAAGAAGAAAGAGAAGATTACTATCCTGTTCATTCTAATAAGGTGCACTTTTGACGCTTTCAAAGTCGGGTTCTCATCACCCTATTGTTGTTCACCAAAATCAATTATTAAGTGTCGTATAAAATATGACACACACATCTTAGGTCCTCAATACAATTATATATTGCATGTTATGCCGTTTTATAATGTATTGAGAAACTTCGACAGTCTCGGACCATCACATTATTTCCCTGTTATCCCTACTCGACCCAGCTACACTCTTATTACTTGAAAGGAATTGTGAAGCAAAAGGGTGAGCACAAATAGCCCAGTAAAGAATATCATGGCTAAGATAATTAATTTATCAATAGCCTTCATCAGAATAAATCAGAGATTTAGAACATATGGTAGATAATAAAAGTTTTCAACCATAATTGTAGTGGAATCAACAATCCATAAGAAGAGTCAAGTAGAACATAATGTCTACTATCTCCTCCAAATTAAAAGTTCATCGTTAATATTTCATTCCTGTAATACTCAACAACAGTTCTTTGTTGTACCCAAGACAAAGAGAACTTTCATCACCTGTCTTCACCTGAACCACTAAAGATTATAATTAAGTTCACAATTCATATTTATAATCATGTAAATCAACAGTTTTTCCTTGTCACAAATGCTTAATAGAACGTTTCCTCAATATCCTTACCCCAAGGCTAAAGATATTTAAATATAATAACAATGATCATACCAATCAATTGTCTATCTTTGCACTACAGGCCAAAGATATTCAACTATAAAACCAATGGTTATGATCATACCAATCAATTGTCTGTCAGTGCACTACGACCAAAGACATTCAATTATGGTCATGATCCTACCAAGCACATCATCGAATTATCCATGCACTACGGGCCAAGGATATTCGTTAGTATCACCAGTGGTCATGATCATGTCATACACCTATCCATCTTTGATCTACGGGCCAAAGCTATCAATCAACAGTTCATCTTTGCACGTAAGCTAAAGATATACAACTGTAAAACCAATAATCAACAGTATATCTTTGCACATTAGCCAAAGATATACAACTGTAAAACCAATAATCAACAGTCCATCTTTACACCCTTGGCCGAAGATGACTTTCATCACAATATAAGCATGAGGATGATGACAATGATATAAGCATTAATCACACGAAATCAAGGATAAATATTAAAGACTTTAAATTTATCCAGAGTTTAAAAATATCCAAATTATCAACATGATACCGCTTTGTGGAGTAAAATTCAAGAATAATATTCATGTATCAAAAATAATTTGGACAAAAAAGAAATAAATTTTTCGAGTGAATAGTATCCTGTGAATAGTACTTTAGGAATAGTACCTCGTGAATAGTACCCCGGCATGAAAAGTGCCCTGAATATCCAAGTGAATAATATTTTAGTGAATAGTAATCGGGTGAATAGTAACTCATGAATAGTACCCCGGCATGAAAAGTGCCCCGAATACCCGAGTGAATAATATTATAGTGAATAGTAACCGGTTGAATAGTAACCCGTGAATAGTACTCCAGGTGAAAATATTGATATTTAATAAGAAAGTTCAGATCAATATTTCAATAAAACGATACTGGATGAAGCGCAAAACTCAAGAATATTCCACTATTTTCAAGGATTATAAAAGTAATACTTACCATAGTAAGTTTAGATTTAAGAATATGAAAAGAAATAACATACGAGACTGCAAATTGATTTTCACCTGTCATACGGTATGTAATCCGCGTACACAGGTTATTCCGATATATTAAAGGATGAATACGAAAAATAGTATTTCTTATGAATACGAAAGAAATAATACCCCTTACGAATACAATAAATAATATCCCTTACCAAATGAAAATAACATCCCTTACCAAATAAAAATAACATCCCTTACCTTAGTAGAAGACTGGATACTGCAATAGTGAAGTAGCAGAATACTCTTCTTCTTTCTCTCTATAGTTTCTCTCTCTATAGCTTCTCTTATGAGTCTTAGTGAATTGGTGAGAATGAAAGAAGAATTAAGCTTCTATTTATAAGAGAATGGACTAAATAGTAATTGATTCACGAACGGTCCATATTGATTTACTATTAGAACGGAGGGTTCATATTGATTACTATTAAAACCACAACTGACGGTCCAGATTGATTTACTTTTAAAACTACCACCGACGGTCCAGATTGATTTACTTTTAAAATCACCATCGACGGTCTAGATTGATTTACTTTTAAAACCACCATCGACGGTCCAGCTTGATTTACTATTAAAACCACCACCGACGGTACAGATTGATTTACAATTAAAACCACCACCGACGGTCCAGATTGATTAACTATTAAAACCACCATCAATGGTCCAGATTAATTTACTATTAAAACCACCATCGATGGTCCAGATTGATTTTACTATTACAACCACCATCAATGGTCTAGATTGATTTAACTTATTACACTTTAGTACCCTTAAAGTTTTCCAAGTTTGCATTATTCTCCTCTAACTTTTGTAATTCACTTATCTTCAATAAACACATTCTTAATACTTCAACAATTATTCATCATTAATATTATAACTTACAATATCGATAACCAGATCATTCCCAGATAAGAGGGGGCTTTCCGATAAAGATTTCTCCTTATTGGCACGCAATTAGATGACCTAACCCCTTTCCTCGACAGAACTTTCTAGACATTGTCAATAATGTAATTAAATAATAATATGAATAAATATATTGTCTCAATTATTGACTTAATAATATAAAATATTATGCACATGATACTGTGACAATAATTGAATCAAATAACGTGAGATACTATGCAATAATTACTGTAGCAAGAATTGAGTAAACTGAGTGGCTTCTTACGTAAGCATCAATAATCAATACCATGTGCTACTATGTAACCAACGCCAGATTCATCAGATATTTTTACCATCGGTTATCTGAACAGTTTAACGATAAAACTTTCGCCGTTATTTTTATAAAAAGATATTTCTGTCGTTTTCTAACTGCAACAATACTTCCGTTGTTGGGTCCACCAATGATTGTGTCATCGTACAAATATTTCCTATTAAAACGAATATTCCCCGACCAATCGAATATTCTCCGACAAAACGAATATTTTATATCAACTTGCTTACTTGCAAAATTTTCAAATATCACCCTTAACTTTAACCTTTTATCAATTTAACCATTTACTAAATAGAATAGAAATTATAAGAAAATTGAATACTTTCATTTCATAAATTCGGGGTCTTACATGGATAATATGGTTTTGAACCATAACCATATAGTTCCAACCCACACAACCTATATTAAAAATGGTTAATATGGTTTTAGTTCTTAAATGGAACCATAACCTTATTTTGAAAACCAAAATTAATCCATAACCATATTTTGTCAGGCCTACCTGTGATCATGGAATTCCAAGTAGCTAAAGTCTTGCTTTGAGTTCTTTGAAAAACCTCATATGAAGTCTTTAAACTGCCACACTTGCTATACATATCAGCAAGAGTTGTTGTAACATATATATCTCCCATGAAACCATTCCTAATACTCAAGGCGTGTATCTCTTTTCTCTTTTGTAACAAAGACAGACCTGCACAAGCTTGAAGCAAACACGACACTGTAGCCGAGTTGGACTTGACACCTTCTTGCTGCATTTGGATGCATAACTCAAGTGCAGCCTTGTAGTTTCCATTTTGTGAACACCCTAACATTAAAGCGGTCCATGAAACAACATTAGGATTCAATTCTGAAGTTTTGATTCGATAAATTATAACCAAAGCTTCATCAATTTGACCCAATATTGAATATCCAGATACCAGACCATTATATGTCACTAGATCAAGTTTGATTCCTTCACTTTCCATTCTCTTTAGTAGTGTTACAACATCTTCAAAGCTACCCTTAGAGGAATATCCCGAGATTAATGAATTCCACGTAAAAATATTTCTTTGATTCATACTATCAAAAATAGGCCGAGTATTAATCAGGTCATTATTTTCACACACGTCTAACAATGAAGTTCCAACATAAATATCAAAGTAAAGCCCATTTCTTATCACAAAGCCATGAATTTCCTTCCCAATATTCAATAACCCAAATTCACTAATTGCTTGAAGAACACTACTGATGGAGCTTTAGTTAGGCTTGAAACCGGTGACTTGCATACTCCGTAAATTGTTATTACTTCTTGATATAATGTATGAATGAAATAGCCAGACAAAAGGCAATTCCAGGTTACAATGTCATTCTTTATATTGCCTTTTTCCATTTCATGAAATAAGTTGCATGTTTCATTCAGATAACCAAGTGCACTATAACCCGAAATGATTGAGTTCCAATCTTCTATTTCCTCTATAACTCTCTAGATTCTGATGTTGAGCTTTTCAATTTTTGTACTTAATTGAATCAGATTCCTGTGTTGTTTGATTAGATTAAAATGAACATAAATCATCTTACTATTATATTATTGTACATTTCGGTTCATTTTATTTGATAATGTTGGACTGTTGGTCATTAAGTTATTAAGTTATTAATGATGAGCATAGAAATATGGTAGAGGAAGGACTTGTACGTGGTGCCATAGTTGTCCTTGATTTAATGACAATGTCAATATTTATGCATAGACTTTCATTCCAAACTCTTAGTTATATTTGCTTGTTGGGACATCTTTTTTTTACTATTTTTTGATTACTTTATATGAAGCAGTATTGAATTGATTACTTTATATGAAGCAGTATTGAATTTCTTTTTCTTCTAATACTTCTAAATTTAAAGTAATAAGAATGCGAGATATGTGGTAGAGCCACGATCAAGTGGGCAACCTGCATTTATTTTTAAAACAACAATGACGAGAATTTACGGTTCTAGTTTACAGGTGCTAGCCTGCTGATAAACTACAGATTCTTAGTTCCCTGGTGTTTTTCAGCAGACCTTTTGATAATTGACTTGCAAAATCTCCCATCCTACAATTGTTGTTTTATTTATGTAATGGGTATATATTATACGAGTTCCCAGTTTTGTATGCTCTTTTGTGAAGTTCTTTGTAGAGAAACCTGTCTCTTTTTTTTTATTGGCGAGAAATCTGTCTTATTGACAACGGTTGATCAACAATGCATGCAGATTTTATCTAACTACAGCAAACCAGAGATTATTGAGAGGTATTCAAAATTTAAATTTGGCTTTGTTACAAATTCAAAATTAATGTTATATTTCTTTGATTGTACAATTTTGTATACTGTGTTGACTGTTTGAGATGAATTTTTAGTGAATGTTTAGATCCCTTCGAAAAACCAGAATGTGAGGCATTTGATATTTTCATCAATGAATTTCTTTGTGTTGGCAAAGGTACTACTACTTTCATTTACTGATTTCCAGTTATTCTCCATAGAATCCAGAGAATGAAAGCTTGTAAGATATACCACTCCTAGAAAAAAGCATTTATTTTGGAGGTTATTTGTTTGGCACGGAAAATGTCCCTTTTTCGGTTGTGCTTGAACTATTCTTTAGTGTTCTTTTTATCTTGCCCTTGTTAGCTTAACAGCTAATTAGTAGACAAGTTAGTATTTCATGTGAACACATTCCATTTCGCAAAATCATATTCGATAATTTTATACATTTCCAAAAACATTATACATAGTGTGTAACACCCCCTTTCCGAAATAGAAAGAGAGGTTACTCAAAACATAACAAAACTAATAAATTGAATAGCAAGGCTCAAAGCCACAAAAGAATAGTCTCATAATAATTAAATCTCATAAGACAAACCATAATAATTGCCACATTGGCTTAAACCAAAATCCGAAATAATTATTACAACTCTAAATAGACCAATGTATCATAACTTAACAAAATATATATAAACCATTGGATTGAAGAGAGCTCTCATCACACTTGCCCTTGGTCCCCCTGATTACCTGCCGGAAGAAAACACAGCATGAGCCAAATGCCCAGTACGGATATAGAATACAAGAAATGAACCGAAATAACTAACTCAATTAAATGAATTGAAACAAAACGAATCAAAGCGAAACGAACAAAACTAGCACAAGAAACGGTAGAAATTTGAATCAAATGGTACGGGTGTTATTTCATACCGAGCTCAAAATAAATAGTAATATACCTTGCCACACAGGCAAGTCAAATAATGTCACATAGGCAATCAAAATAATGCCACACAGACAATCACACATCGGACTGCGCAATCCAGATGCGTGAAAAATCGGAAGGCGTGTTTGGCACAAACATCACCAATCCGCAGAATGTAATGTAGCAGAAAACTAGGGTTGACCCATACGCCCCCACAACAAAACACCAAATGGCCAACTCCCACCGTAGCACAAAATCGGAGGCGTGGACTGATCACACCGCCACGGAAGGTGTCATGCCTCGGTGCCAAGAGGACATGTCTGTGGTACCCACACAGGTGGTTATAGCTCAGGTATACCCTACGGTATTCTAACAAAATATAATGTCACAACACATGCGACACAACAAAGGGGTTCTAACATGTACATGTTACACTGAAATGAAATATCTACACAAAGTCTCCAAAATATTAACATGCACATTACTACAATTATCAAAATAAATTTAGACATGTTGTACTAGTCTACAGAGTACAAATATGAGTTCCAACTATGAACGCATGAAACGAAACTATCACAATGAATTTAACAAGAAATAATCATGAGAGGCAATACTAATTTTCAAAACGCATAACGAAACGAATAAATTAAAAACCAAAAGAGTCTCGCTGAAAGAGTACGGAATCCGTACCTGGATTAAGTAATGTAATACCCAAAGTATATTCCAAAAACTCGTTTCGACTCTCTCCGTTCAATCTAAATAATTTAATAAAATTTTATTACAATCCAATCATTAATAATATAATACAATTAAACTTTATTATTAAATTTTTTTATAACTATGTTAATAAAATTAATTAATTCAAATTAATATATTAACTTCAATTGATTAACTAATTACGTAATAAATTCATGGACAAAAGTTTATTAACATTTAATATAATATTTATATACAATGACAGACGCATAACTTTTATTAAGAGTGAACATAAAAATTAATAATTAAGTTTTTTTTTTACACGTGGGTACAGATTTGTTTTGTTCCAATATGATATTGTTCTTCTTCTTCTTATTATAATAATAATAATAATAATAATAATAATAATAATAATAATAATAATAATAATAATAATAATAATAATAATAATGATGATAATAATAATAATAAAATCGGACGTACGCAAAGAATAATCTGCTAAGCACTGCACTATACCATATATATATACAAGGTAATGCCTGCCAAAATCAACTTGCAAGACTTTAAAAAAATAAAATCTAATTCATTATATATAACTTGAAAAAGTGATTCACTGATGCCGATTGAATGATTACTATCCTGACTTCACTTGAATATTTAAATCAATTAGTTGGTTGCACGGGCTAGTTTGAATAACAAATTATATAATTTATTAAAATTACAATGAGAAGAATATTTTTTTATAATACATTATTTTTATATCTACATGTAAAATCTTTTGATAATGTATGCATTGTCTTCGTTCAATCTTTTGATGTATTGTGCTCGTTGGTTGAATCTCAAAATGAGCATCATGTGATTATCCTGCACATAATATATATAAGATAAATAATCTATTTATAAGATAACAACTTTTAATTCTTGGTAATATTTATTTATGAAGTAATATAAAATTTAGAATACTACCTCTTCATCAATCAATATATATAGGCAGTAGTGTTGACAATTTGTCCAATTACTCAAATTGATCCCATCTCACTTTCTTGTTAATATGACCTTTATTGTATAATCATCTCTATGACTCAAGACAAATCATCATCATCCTCAATTCCATCATCATCATCTCTGCGTGACCTCACCCCAAAGAAACCTCTTCTGCACAATCTCTAGAATCAAAAAGAAATCCAATATGCCTAAGTAATGTACAATATGTTTGCCAATAGTAACCTGAAATTAAACTGAATAGTAGATGCACAAATACCATTTTTTATTGACAAAGCTTACATATAAAGTGAAACAAATGTAGATGTAGAGTACTTTTGTGTGTAGTATGAGGTTTTTATAGGGTGAAGTACTATGATAAGTAGTATTTTTATTAAATGTATTTAAATTTTCATTTGTAACTGTATTTTATAGGTTTATTTTTTTATTCTATTTATTTTCTACAAACATAATAATATTATGTGGTAGTGCATTATTTTTTAGAATATATCTATTTTCCTCATCTTTTAGGTTTATATGCATTCAAATAATTTTTCTGTCCATGGTTGCACTTCAGATATATGTGTAGCTTTGGAAATAATTAAGTTGAACTTTTTGATATGCGGGGAACAGGGGCTACTGAACCTACAACCGAAGACAATGTTCAAGTTCAAGTGGCTTCAAGTAATCAGATGTCTTCTACATATAACTGAACTATTGTATTGTAATAATGAACGTAAAAGTTATTAGTTTAGTAGTTTGGTATAATAATGATCATCATATTTTAAGGATGAATTATCCAACTATTATATTGTAATGTTGTAATGTGAATGATTTTAAATGATGTATATAATATTTTTTATGTTTTATTTTATATTGTTGCTATAAACAAAAGAAAAGGCAACATTTATATTGTTGCAAATCATAACAACTTTTGTTGCATAGAAAAAGTAAAAGACAACGTATAGTATCGTTGCTAATTGACAACTTTTGTTGATCTCGAAAAATAATTAGCTTCGAATAGTATCATTGCTAATTGATCATAATTATCCATAACAAAATCAATGGCAACGAAAAAAATTCGTTGCAAATTAATATATGACCGGTTTATTTTGTACATTTAGCAACAAACATCGTTACCAAAAAGTACACAATTAGCAACAAAAATCAATGAAGGCAACAATTTCTATATTGTTCAGTAACGGCAAACTTCGTTGGTAAATGTGTATCAAATGCAACGAATTTTATCTTCGTTGGCAAATAAAAAGATTCTTTTCGTTGCCAATTAGGCGTATTTTGCAAGGAAAATTGTTTTTCAGTAACAATTTCTTAATAAACTTGCTACAAAATATTTTGTTGCTAAATGATTTATGATTGTTCACGAAAACAACATTTCGTTGCGAAATATATTACTTTCTGCAACAACAAAAAAATTGTTGCTAGACAATTAGCAACGCTCATTGCGCAACGAAATGTCCAACGACTGAAAAATCGTTGCAAATGGCATTTGGCAACGAAATGTCGTACATTTAACAACGAAAACTATTTGTTGCAAAATCGCCATTTTTTTGTAGTGTTAACAAATCCAACAAGTATTTTGAAAAGAAAAAGGTTTTAAAATATCTATTCAACCCCCTCCCTTCTAGATAACTATTGTGTCTCTGGGAACTAACAAACTGTACTAATTTAGGAAGGTGTGGGCTAACTCTTCCAAGTTGTGAATTTTGGCATTGTCAAGTCGGGCATACCAGGTTTTAGCCTCTCCAGTTAGACTATTTTAGAAAAGCTGCATTCTGAGGCTTTCATCTTCAGCATAAGACCTCAGCTCGCCAATGTATACTTTCAGGTGTATATATGGATCACCTGCCCCATCTTACCTTTCAAACACTGGGATTTGGAATTTGTCAGGATATCGAGCCCCTGGGAATATACAGAGATCTGAGTAGGTGACACTTTCAAAGTTTTCGGTCCCTTTGATTAACCGGATGGTTTCCTCCATTTGTTGGACTTTCTTTCTTATATCCACAGTTTCTCTATCATCCTTGAGGTTTATGATTTTAGGGGTTTTGTTGGTCCCTTTATTGGAATGAGGTTCAGATATCTGTACTTCCCCCTTTTTGTCAGCACTTTGATTGCCACCCTATGAAGAGGACTATGTTTGATTAGGCACTGTCTGTCCCTGAGTGCTTTTACTTTTTTCTTTTAGGAGGATAACCAACTCTACTATTTGATTCTTAAGTCCCTCAAACTCCTTTCGAGATACAGAACCGGATTCGTGTTGGGCATTTTCAGCCATGTCAGTGGATAGGCTTTATGCCTTCTTATAATTTGATCTGGTAATGGAAAGTATCTTAACTACACAAAGAGTAGGTAGTTTAGTCTTGATAAGCATTAACAACATGCATTGATGCAATGTCTTGGTTTTTTATAGTTTTTAATATTTTCCTGCAAAACAAATGTTAGTTGTTTTGATGATAGGATAGCATGACAGGATTTGATATTTGTACAATATAGGGAATGGAAATGATATTTACATTTTCTTTTCTTTTCTTTTTATTTACATGGAATCGTAATTTACATTGAATCAAAATTTACATGAAATTGAAAGGGAAAGACATGAAGAGACTCCCCTTCGCATTTGGTTTATCTGAGGCTGACCTATCTTAGGCTACTCTCGCAGCTTTTCGGTATAAAGGTTCCCAGATCATCACAATTTACTAGATGGGAAGTTAATATGATCTTTCAATTTAAACTAATTTGAGTGGTGCCTTTCCTGAGCCTCGCGGGATTATTCTCCGTTGAGTCCAGTAATCAAACACCGACACGTTCACTTCCTGGTGGAGGAATCACACAACATACATTCACATACATCGTGTCTCACATTATGAAATGATGAAATTGTGTGAGGGTCTAATACAAAACGTAGAGTTTGTGCGAGGCACCCAAGTGCAGTAAATAGAGCATTCATTCACATACATTTAATGTAACGACAACATTCACACACACGCAAGATGAAAAAAAGGAATTTGAAAAGATTGAAATACGGCTTAAGCCCTCTACTGTCCCCAGCAGAGTCGCCACCTGTCGACGTCGAGAAAAATGTCCTTTTTTGGAATTCCTCTTTTAGTCTTTCTTACCCTTTATATTTTCTATGTGTTGAATTTTCTTTGAAATGGTGAGTTTAACCAGAGTCCGACACAAAATGTCGACGATTTTAAAAATTCAGAGTCGCTAGTTGGTAGTAATGAAATAGTTGTACCAACTCAACTGAATTTGAAAAGGTTTACAAAATGGCCCAATTATTGGACTCTGTTTAACAGGCCTTGGAAACAGAGATTCATAGAGTCCGGAGGCTTGATTAAGCGGGGGGAAAGTGTTAGGCACCCCAGACTTAAATGGCTCACACGATTCTGCATCTTCTTTTCAATTCCCTAATTTATTTGAAGAGTGTGTGTGTGTGTGTGTGTGTGTGTGCAGTTAATTGGGTCTAAGTGCATTATTTTGAAGTAGTGTTATATCTCATTTTCACATATATATATATATAGGAGGCTTAACTTGTATAAAAGTTTAATTTTACTATAAGGCATGTAAAATGATATTTTGAAAATAGGTTCAAACCTTTATGCTCACATAGTAATTGAGGTATTTGATACTTCCATTTTATTCCGTATTCGGCTTATTTTGATTTTATTCTCGAGATGCAAAGCATTTTCGACAAAATAATATACATATAAGTGTCGGAGTCCTTATGGGCATGAAAGCCATCGAAGTGACCCGAGAACCACAAATATGATTTACAAGCTAATTGTACAACTGAAAAGGATCCATCATGGGAACCAAATCTAGATCCATTAGCGGGATCTTAGATCCCCTGGCTCCTAGGCTCACATAATATTTTATGAATAGCCTGCATAACAAATATACTGAAATAAAATAGATATTTAATCTAAACGTCTCAAACCAAAGAATTCATCAGTTTAAATCCTGCATGCGCGTAGCCAAGCTTCCCGTTTCCTCTAGATACAGATCTAGGAACGCGTGGTTGCTTAATATTTACAAAAAAAACTAGAAAGAAAACAAGATTTAAATAAATCTTAGTTATTCTAGCTCAACGGTTCCAGTTTTACAACTTTGGAACCGGTTAAAAGTTAGATATGGCTAGATTTAGATAAATCTAGTCCATAAACATTAATATCGTAGCTTTACATTGAATAAACAGTTAAAACAGATATTTTAATAGAAGTAAACAGTTAATATATATATATATATATATATATATATATATCAAAGCAGGAAAAGGCCACGGATTAACAATCCAGGCACTATTAAACAGTATAATTCGAATTCGAATCAGCAGGTCGTGGATATATATATATATATACGAAAGCAAGAAAAAGTCACAGATTTGCAATCCATGCTCAACTATTCAGTTTCAACATATAAATATATATATATATATATATATATATAAGAGTAAAAGCTTCAGATCTGAAAGGATCTTACAGTGTGAAGCGATGAGAGCTTTAAACCGTTTTTAAAGCTTGAAAACTCTATTTTCACCAGTTAAAATTTGATATGTTCTAGTATATATATATAAGTGTTTGCAAAGATGCATATCAAAGTTTGGAACACTTTAGGAGGGGTTAAGAGTTGAAATGGATCGAATTTCCTCTATTTTCTTCTTTTTCCTTCTTCTTTTTTTTTTGCTTATGGGGGGTTCTATTTATAGACCAAAGTAGTTGCGGGTCTACCCATAGTAGCACTTTCTACTCGAACCTTCATAACTTTAAATTCAGAAATCCGATGGAGGCGTGCCATACCATTTTGAAAAGCTCTTTTCGAGAGCTACGCAATAACATAGGACTTGCCTTTTTCTGAATCCGAGAAGATGGGTCCATGACTGAAATGGCATCTTCGAGTCTTCGCAGGCAATCCTTTGAACTGTTTTGCGTAGTTTACGTTCGGAAGTGCTGAAATGTGTTTTTGTGACCCTATTTGAAGCTATATTAGGGTTGTTGAAGTTGACTTGTCAAAATGATTGTTTTGCCTTTCCAAGGGTTGTCTCCAAGGTTAACGGGGCTTTTAGCTGTCCATCGGGGTTATCTACATGATTTGATTGCTCCCAACTTTTTTTTTCGTTAGGGTTGATCTCCAAGATTGATTTGATGTTCCAGGGAGATGTCTCGGTGTTTAGATTTGATGTTTGTGGTCCTCCAGGGTTATCTCTAGAGTGTGAAAAATACGTTTTTGCCCTCATGCATGGTTAGTAATAGGAAAATAAAATTTCGAGTGTCTACAGCACCCACATACTTATTTTAGTGTTTCCACACAAATGGTTATGAGATCAATCATCCTCTTCAACAGAACAAGCATAATATGTACTATTCTATCCAGAATCAATAGCCCCACATTAGTGATCAAATGATTAGGAACATTTTAGTTTTGAGTTATCTTAAATTTAGATCTCATTAACATGATCATCATCGTGATTCTAAAAATATTACTCCAAAACAATGGGTTTATCACATTTATTAATTCAACTAATTAACATGGATAAAGTATGCCTTTGTAACGACCGAGAAAATTGAATTATTTGTAAAATAATTTTATTTGATTAATTAATGAAAAAAATATATTATAATGAGTAAGCAAGATGAATGTTATTCCATAACCTAAGAGTGTCGGAATATCGTAGTATTTTGGCTACGTGGTAGAATTAAAGTGTTTGAATTTTCAAGACAAAAATAAAAGTTTTCCGAGAAATTTTTCAAAAAACACTATTCATCAATATCTGCTCGGGAATTATTTTTGAACTTCTGAGAAATACGTAAAGATAGAATAACAAGGAAGGATGGATTATATAATAATAATTCAAGTATGAAAAACGCAGTTTTTTGCCTACATACTAAGATCGAGAATGTTAGGGAAAGTGAATCGTTAATGAATAAACGATCGTATGATACGCAAGTATTATACGAGGTAATAAATATGAGTATGATACGAGGTATTATACGAGTATGTATGAATGATGGTATGTGGTATATGATGAATGAGTAAACGAATTAGCATACAAGAAGAATACGTAGACTATACGTTAAAAGGCTTAAAGCTAATTATAATGGACTTGTAGTATTTGTGTAGAAATTGTACAAGCTCAAATAAAATAATGTTAAAGCCCAATGATATGAAATACAAGCCCAAATGTTAAGCTAAAGTTATTAAAACATAAGCCCAAACCAAGAACCGGATCCGTGGATTGAACCAATGGGTTACCAGATAAGAAAAACCCATGGGGCAACCCATGTGGGCCCTATATATGAGTCATGGCTGGCCATGTGTGGTGGCCAAGCAAGAGATAAGATGTGTGGTGACCAAGAAATGAATAGTAAGGAACTGGAGTTGTGGAGGTGGGATGGCTTTTGTCCAATATACCCTAACCTTGTATTTTCTATAAATAGAAGAGACTTGCTAGATTATTTTGCTTATTCAAAATTCACCAACATCCTAGAGCTTTCATATTGAGAGAAAAGTGAGAAGAGATTTTATAATCCAAGAAGGAAAAAGAAGAACCATGTTAGAGCTTCAAGGGTAAGAATTCTAAACCATTAATCTTCATCTCTTCATCATAGTTTTGATAGAGAAGTGGGTATTGGTGATGCATGCTTCATAAGGAGTATAAGGATGGTTAGTAATGAAAGTAAACTTTAATAAACCATGTGTAAGTGGAATTATAAGTATAAAAGTTATGAATCAATGAAAGACATTGGAGAATTGTAATGTTGTTATTGATGGACAAGTTTAAAACCATCATGTGTAGGCTTAGATAATATATGTTGTTTTAATGGGATGAACCCATTTGGAATGGTGTAAAAATCTCAAGTAACGAAGTTATGGCAAAATTTACGAGATTAGACGATAATCGTCGAAATTGTGAAATTCTCGGAATGGAAGTTAAAAGTTAACATTGAACTAAAAATGTTGGGTTTTGATGGAGAATAATCTAAGTTTGTATTTTAGAGTTGCGGACTCAAAAAATGGTCAAATTCTGACTTAGAACGAAGAAACGAGCTATGAACGTTCATGAACGTTTATCGTTTTAGTAATAACGGACTTAAATGGTAAATTCTATGTTAACGGATTCAAAAATGTAAAATTCTTATACGAACACTTAGTTCATGTGATTTGTGAGCTAACGGCTTTTGAACGAGCCAATTCGGACTTAAAATGAACAAATTATGAGTCTGAGAATTTCACAAAGCAAGAAATCTGTCAAAGTTGTCTGAGGAATAGGGCCGGCGCTGCAGTGTGGCCCAAGGCTTTAAAGTTGGCGTCGCAGTGCTAGGCCAAGGCCAATAGTTATTGGAGATTGGCGTCGCAGCGTGGCTATTTATACTAAGAGTGGCGCTTGCATGGCACCAGGTCCGAGAGCAACACATCTTTGGAGATTCGCATGCATGAATACGAGACTTATATAAGGAAACCCGGTCTTTGTAATGCCCCGAAATTTGGTCTATCTTCATACCCGAATTCTGTACGTCACGGTTCCACTTCTTTCCTAACATACATCATTATATACTGAAATATAACAACATACATTCTAAATTCCCAGGTTCTAAAACCTTATAACCTCTTTCATTACAAATAATGATAATTACATTATTCTTTATCTCTTACAAGAGTGACTTTCATCCGCCACCAAGGATACATAACCGTTCATTAAACTATTCTATAGTTTAATTACATTATCCTGCATTACAAATCTTCACTTGATCTTCACGCTCATTAATCTAATGAATGACACTTTTTCTGGATACCGATCAACTTGATCTTTACGGGATCCTTAAGTTCTTCTAACATCGTACGCTGAAAATGTTTTTCATTTTAAGCAAGTGTGAGCATTCAATTGCCCAGCAAGGCATAGCAGTTAAAAAAACAACTTCAAGAATTTAAACATTCTTTTAGAACTTCGATAACTGAACAAAAGTTATGAAGCAGCTTGAATAATAGGAATAATCTCGATTCCTATCATTTTAAAACATTAGTTACATTCACTTTGAAATACTTTCATTCTCTACTCTCTTTCATACACATCCTGTCTGGCTTGAATCTTTAGCACAGACTTAACAATAACGGTTCATGTATAAACAGA
Source organism: Panax ginseng (assembly GCA_020205605.1). Taxonomy (NCBI): domain Eukaryota; kingdom Viridiplantae; phylum Streptophyta; class Magnoliopsida; order Apiales; family Araliaceae; genus Panax; species Panax ginseng. The sequence continues at coordinate 61,380,691 of CM035131.1, read as the reverse complement.
ACATTCTCATATTGAACAGTTAAATCACAGAACAGTTCATCTCATAGAAACACGGAAGTGTTCACATTAGGGCACAAGGCCTCATACGTTCTACCACCTTATACAAATATCACACATTTGCACATAGATAGAACTTCTCAAGTTCAACATCTGATAAGTTTTAGAAACTAACATTCATTTAGAATATGAATGAAGTTAGGAAACTTGCCTTACATGACGATTCAACTTACGCTTGAATCGCTCATTCAATCCTAAAACATATAAGGAAATAACACATACACCAATTAGTCATATACTTGACTTACGCATTGGTTTACTTAACTTTACTTCTTAGGGTTCGTGTTCTTTCAACCTAAGTTTACGCGACACTTCCTTTACCATTCTACGGCTTCATAACATACGGAGATGTCTTACTTATACGTTCATCATCTTTGATGATTTGCATTCTTATCTTCTTTTTATAAATTCTCTAGGACTCAGCACACCTCGCTTCTTTGCTAGTAGTACATATAGTACTCTGAGTGGACCAACAAACAAGTTCCCGTCTCATCTACACTACCATCACAGTGAGTTAGATCGGTTGCCAGTTTCGTATATACCTTCGCTCTTTGAAGGAATTGTTTAGCCCAGCTCCCATATGTCAACCATCCAAGGTTACGATTGTACTATAACCTAAACTTATCTTAACTTATCCAAACTATTAAACTATAATGTTCGTTAAGTTAATTTCACATTCCTTATGGCTTTCTGGCAACTAAATGCCATACCTCAGGATTTATTCATTATCGTCCAAGTCATACAGTCTTTTGTATACTCAGAACGATAATTCAAGTTAATCATTAACTCGGCTTTGTTATGTTATGTGTACTTGTCTTTAATTCAGCTTCCTCACTATTCATGGTTTAATCATTGGTCTTCATTATCTTACGGTCAAACCATACACGAGGGGGGGTGTAGGTTCTATCTGTTTAGTATTTGCGTACACTCAACCTTCACGTCAATTAAAGTGTTCAACGCTTACATTTCATTCTAACATTCTCCATTCGTCCAACATTCGGCTTTCGTTAATATTATTACCATTCATTAAAGCTTTCTTGATAATTCATATCTTACTTACTATCTTTCGTTATCCATTACATGAACCCCACGTTCATTATTCTTTCTTAATGTCGAAGCCATACGGTTTGTTGTATGCTAAGATCGATCGTTTTTCGCAACAGCGTTGTGTTCACAGCATTTATACGCTTTACACTTATCTCTCATTACCATAACATAACATCGAAATGTTATTCATTACCCTCGTCACTCAACGTCTAAGGAATCACAATCATAGCAATCCCCCACGTTCGTTTATCACAATTACGGTCCCCCGAGTTCCGTAACCCGCGTTCACATTCTTTGTCTTTTAATCTCGTTTAATCTTTCCGTTCAACCTTTATTAAAGGTTTAATTCACTTGTTTAAGTGTTACATTCGATGAACTATATGTTCATTAGCTTTCGGTACACTTCCCCCAGGATTTGAGCAGTTAAAAGCTCATTACTGGGCTTTGCCCTGCACCGGCACCGGTCCCCTTTACATTTCTCGTGTCGCGGCGTCACCCTCTGCACTATGACTCACGCTGCAGCGTGAGTTTGCGATCTTCGCTCTCTCCGGTCCGATCTTTGCGGTATACCTTACAAGGCATGGTTTGTGTTGTGTGGCGCCAAGCCCTAATTCTTGAAAAAAAATTCTAAGTCTTTAATCGTTATGAGACTCTTACTTCCCGATCTCATAACTTCTTTGTTATAACTCAGAACGAAGTTGTTCCAAAGCCATTCTCTTCCTTATTTTACGTACTTCAATCCCCCTCAAATAGAACTTTGTTCTGAATCCGTTTACATGCCTTTCGATTGGCTTAATCTTTGTCCTTCGTTCGTTTTACGTTTTTAACGTTCTTCGTTCGTTCGTCCGTAATTCGGTCATCCAAACTCAGAATTTGTTCGTTCTTGAGTCCATGACTCATGTTTTCTACGTTCTCTTACATTCTTATGAAACCCTACACGTTCCGGTTTATTTACTAACTTTCTAATTCTCGTTCGCCTTTTACGAAATTTTAGCCATAACTTCGTTATAGCTCAGTTTTAATCCGTTCTTCATGAATGTTTCTACCATTCCTAACCAAGCAATAAGCATTTAACTTATACGCGATGGTTTTAACTTGTCCATCAACAACAATTACACTACGATGGTTTTAAATTTGTCCATCAACAACGTTCTTTACGTTCTTTGCGTTCTTCGCTTTTAATCGATATTTTGATTACGATTTCACTTTTTCTTGAAATTTGATGTTATAAAACACCATTCCTTACTTATTTCACCGAATGATTCATATGATTCATTCGGATCATTCAAATTCATTATGAATCTTATACTTCCTTAAGAAATTTATTTACTAAACTTCTAATTCTTGATTCTTCATTTTCTCATGATTTCAACCATATGAAATCATTTCTAACATCTTTTACTTTATATTCTCATTTAAGTTATGTTTTAAACATATAAAACTTAAAGAAAATTAATTCAGAAGTTAGGTTTTCGAAAACTTTCTTCTTTAATCTCCTTCCGTCAGACAAAGTTTGCTCACGAGCAAGCTTTATCTCTTCTTTCTCATCTGAAATCTCTCCCTCTCTCTCTCTTAAATGTTGTACGATTTTCAAAATCCTAAACAAATGAATTTAGCTTCTTATTTATAGATTTTCCAAGCTAGGGGCAAAATAGACATTTCGCCCCTCTGGTTACTATTCGCACCTCCTTACTATTCACGAAGCTTCCCTTGGAAGATTCGTGCTTCCGTCTTGCAAAATTCGTCCGACAGTTCGAAAACTGCGATTCTCAGAATCCAAATATTTTTGGATATTTCGTCTTTCCTTTACAGATTAACTTTTACGCATTCTTTGGATCTCCAAAAAACTGAAAAATACTTTTCGACATTAAGCGTTTTCCTTCACGTTTTTCCCTAACGTAGTTAAACGAATCAAAAGTACAAAACAGTACTTTTCGTCATTTTTATTTCGTTCGATTTCTGAACATTTTTCGAGAAAAACTTTTATCGGCTTACTTAACTTTTCACGATATATTATCGTCAAATCATTTGACGGAATGTCATTTTTACATACCGAACTCTCGAAAAGGCTTAGGTTATTCAAACCCTAACCCTTAGGGTTTTGTCGGGTGAATAGTGCTTACTTCGTCTTTTTCCCCGAAAATATTTTTGTTCCTGGAAAAAATTTATTTTTGTCTTGAAAATTCTTACTCGTTCAGTCTAGCTCGTAGCCAGAATCCTCCCGATTAATAATCATCCTAGGTTCTAGAACGATTAATAAACACATAGCACAGAATAGTATTAATAAAAATTCATTTTATTAATAACTAATTCTTTAAATCTTAAATTCTGGACAATCCGATTTTTGCGAGTTGTCACGGTGCCGCAAAGACCAAAGACTAGATAAGGCACGATAAAAAGAAAGCTTATGAATGTAAAAAGAATACCAGATGATTGAAGGTGAATTAATACCTTAATAAACTTAAAGTAACATCCTCAATGATGATTATAATGTTGAGAATTACAACTAAAGGTTGACGAAAGAGTATCTGAATGTAAATAAGAAACAATGCGATAATTGTAACCAATGTTAAACAAATCTAATGAACGATTATATTGAGAAGAAGGGTAAGATACGTTAGGGACCATACATGTTTGATTATGGCCTAATGTGGTATGTTATGTGATTATGCATTGTAGAATCCTTAATGACTCAAAAGGAAAAGTATTTAATCTGTAGAAGACGCTAAAGGCAAGTGTTCTAACCCTTGTCTATGTTCATTCTGGACAAGCTTTGTGATTCATGTATCTTGCACATGAATTGATGCATGATGAGGTCGAAGCCAATTCCTTTGGCTAGACTTAATGTATTTAGTGGATTTCTTATTATCTATCGAAATGTTATCAATGTTGCTATCTTTTACCAAACTATTTTGGTATGGATTTCAAAGAAAGACTGAGTATGTATAAACAAGCATTTTGTCGTTAAACGACAGGCACGCGAGGTTGCCAAAACTTAAACGTAAATACGTTTAAAGAAGAAGTGTTGTACAACATAGTGTATTATAGGCTGATCACCTAGGCATGCTCGTAAGATATACCGGAATTACGGACTTAGTGTCAGGTTGTCCTTTTCAAAGAAAGAATGAAATGCTCAAGGTCTTGGACCCAAAATTTATGTTCAATGAACGTTGTTCATTATGAAATGTTTTAAAGGAAAAGAAGTGCTATTTTGATTTATCTATAGTACTTCATAACTATTGCTTCAGTTATAGAAGATATACAATTTGTATGATTCAAGCATGTTGTTTAATGAAATTGTCATACTTGTTGAGCTAGTTATGCTCACTCTTGCTTGAACCATGTGAATGCAGCTAAGATCAAATGACCTGAATTATTGAATAAAGATAAAGGAAAGGCTAAAAGCGGACTAAATGAAATACATCTATGTAATAGTATAGGATTATTGTTATAAGTATTTGATATTATGACAAGAAACATATGTAATGGTTATCAAGAACCTGGGAAAGGGAATATTGTTTTTGAATATAAATAAGACATATTCACTCTTTTGAGTTATTTCAATTGAATGTATGTGTGAATGGTAGTACCGTGTAGTACCATCTGTCGGGTTGGAAGATACCCGAATTTGGGGGCGTCACAGCCTTTATATTAAATAATTTTTATATTAATAAATGAATAAGATTACAAAATAAATGCTTATCACATCCAATATGATTGGCTTGAGGGCATACTACTTTCACATTTAGCATATGGAATTTTTGTTCATTAATTCATATATACTGAAAAGATTCTCAGTCATTTTCATATGGATAAAGCTCACCCTTTGACTACTCTGATGGTTGTTCGATTTCTAGAAGTTGATAAAGATTCATTTCGAACTCTAGAAAGTTGAGAAGAAGTTCTTAGACCTGAAGTTTCATACCTAAGTGAAATAAATGCTCTTATATATCTTGCAAACTATACACGACCCGATATTACTTTTGTTGTCAACTTGTTGGCAAGATACAGTTCTTCTCCAACTAAGAGGCTTTGGGATGAGATTAAACATATTTTGAGATACCTCCGTGGAAGTATAAATCTTGGTTTATTTTATCCAAGAGATTCAACGTCGCGATTAGTTGGACAAGTCGATGCAGGATATTTATCAGATCCACACAATTAATAGGAGTTCACAAACAGGTTATGTATTTACATATTATGACAACTATATCCTGGAAATCCACAAAGCAAACCATGATAGCTACATCTTCAAATCTCTTAGAGATTCTCGTAATACATGAAGCAAGTAGAGTGTGTTTGGTTGTGGCCAATTATTCAGCATATCCAAGAGTCATGCAGATTACAATCAATCAAAGATATTCTTATCATTATGTATGAGGATAACGCTACATGCATTACTCAACTTAAAGGAGGATACATCAAGGGAGATAGAACAAAACACATTTCACCTAAATTCTTCTACACACACGAGCTGTAAAAGAAATGTGATATAGATGTGCATCAAATTCGATCAAGTGATAATCTAGCCGATTTATTCACAAATTCACTACTAAATGAAACGCTTGCAAGACTTCGAAATAAGATCGGAATGTGTCAAATGAAATACTTATCATAACACTTCATCAATGAGTAATGAATTCCTTTTGAGAGGGAGATATGTACTCTTTTTCCCTTCCTTAAGTTTTTTCTCATTGAATTTTCTTAGCAATGTTTTTAATAAGACATAATCTTCTGTCTTAGGAATCAAGGTGGAGTGTTATAATATTGTGTGATTTCCTAATAATCTCAAGTCAATGACTATAAACTTGACCATTGGTCTAGTCTATGATTTGATTATATTTATTGAATTTGTATTCCTTTTCTTTATTTATAAAAGGCAACCCTTATCAAATGAAAGAACACACCAGGAAGGAGAAATTCCTAAAAAATTTATCTTACCTCTTTTGTTATTTCTTCAGTTTTACAACATAGATGATGAAAGGGGAAGAAACGAAGTAGAAAACAGAAGATGAGAAAGAGATTGAAATGGAATCATGTCAATTATACTCAAAAAATAAAATTTTTAGAATGCTAAGACATTATATGAGGAAACCTGAGTTCATATGATGGAGAATTTCATAAAGCTCAAATGGCTAGGATCAATTTACGTGTCAGCTCTTTACTGTCTTTTATAGTTATATATCATTGTCTTGGTATCCTTTTGGAGTTTATGTTATCTTGACAATTTAAATTGAAATTAAAATCACATTTCTAACTCCGCATAGCTAAAATTTGGTTAAAATAATAATCTCTTTTGAGTATCTTAAAAAAATACTACTCCATCGAGTGAACTATGAGTGTTAAGAGTAGATTTTTTAACCATTTTGAATTGGTACATATGTACAATTAGTTATACTATTATCATGAGTATCAATTCTACGCAACTTAATAATTTTTAATGAAGAGTATTTTTACATTTTATCTTTTAAATGACCGTAGTTGTTTATTTGGTTTTTCATAATTGGGTGGATTTGAATTACACCATCCGTTTTCAAAAAGATGAGTAAAATATAATTTACACGCATATTAAAAAAAATAATAGTAGAGAAAAGAGAAAATTTTCAAATTTATCCTTATGACTCCACAAGATTATATAAAATGATAAGTATTTTTTTTATACTAATAAACTACATTAAATGACTTAATTACCTTTCATTTTATATAACTTATTTTATTTTCGAGAATAAAATGAATAAAACTTTAATCATTTTTTTAAGACGGAAGGAGTACATTAGATGTTATGTATCATCTAATGATATTTCATTATTGGTGTTTCACTTTCTCGTCTTTGAGTATTTTGTCCAGATGAGCCATTTGTATTCTACTTTTAGTTTTTTTATTATTTACATTTTATTTGTTAGTAAACTTAAATGAATTTATATATATATATATTTAAATGAACTTATCTTGCAATAATTGATTTGTCAAGGTTAGTATTTGGTACTACGTCCTTAAGACAATTATGCCTTCTTCAGAGGTCTTTAGAGTTGATAAAGACTTGTCTCTCGGGATCTGATAATGACACCGTATCTTTTGCAAAGACTACAAAAAATATACACTACGAATCAAAGTAATGCTCAGACTCTCTCTCACAAAATAACTAAGAAACTGATGAAGAAATAAAGACTTAAAAACTCTAATATGCTAGAATGCTTGAGAATTGAATGAATAAAATGGTTGGCCCCTCCTATCTATTTATAAGACGGTTAGTGACCCTTCGGATGGGTGTCTAGCCCTTTGAAAGGGCATGAGATGCCAATTTGAAAAGGCATATCTCAGCATCCATTGGTCAAAATGACGTAGTTTTGATCATATCTGCGATATAAAGCGCGTCCATTCGGACATATAAAACGACGTAGTTTCAGTATTAATAGAACTAACCGTTCAAACTTATATATACCGCTTCCTCAAAACGACACAATTTTGATTATACCGCTTCTCAAAACGACACAGTTTTGATAATGTAATAAATACAACTCTCAAAACGACACAGTTTTGATAATAGAATTAAATAAATAAATTTTAATTCAAAAATTTAAATAAATACCGGACCCGGACCCCGAGCCAGGCCAGGCCGGCCGGACGGACGGCGGTGGCGACGTGCGTGTGGGTTCGAACCTAGCCTTGGCTAGGTCCTCTCCCTTCCACAAAAGTGGGTTGCCCCTTGGGGCCTAAACCCAAGAGCACTTTCCTTGTATATAAAAATATAAAATATTTAGTTCTTAATCTATGTGGGACTTAATTTTTCTCACATGTATTTATTACATTTTATCATTTCCAAGTGTGATCTTTGGGAGTTAATATCTCATTCATTACTCCATGGATTTGAGCTTCCAAATACTTAATTTAATCTACCAATGGAGTAGAACACATTAATATATAGAATCATTAAAATTAATTAATGATACCCATATTAAATTAGGCTCAAATTCCAACAATCTCCCACATGAATGATATTGACTGTTAGCTTTATGCAAATGTTATGCAGACTCTTGAGAGAGAGACAAAATTAAAAATCATCTGTATCGAGAGAGGTAGCTTTTGGCTTTGAACTTTCCTTTGTGAAAAACTATCGGGTTTACTGGTTGTCCAGTGAACGTGATGTCTTGAACTGTCCAATCGTTTGTGTAAATCGAGACAATAGTAATTCACATAAAATATTTCTAGACATTATTTGGTTCTCATGATTTTGTTCATTTTGGCCCCGAACAATCCTGAATTTATGAGTGCTTTAGAGAAGTATAGCCTTATCCTTCTCATAGAATTGGCCCAGTTCACACTCACACAGGTGGTTCTTAATAAGAGTATCCTGTCATACTCCACATGTTTATCAAGATTTAAGAATCATTAAAAGCATAGTTTATCCTGTAACCGCTGCAGGTATCACTATCTCGTATCATAAGAATGAGCAGAAGAAATTAATTTCTTCATAGTGATTTGGTTGAATCATTCACAATTTAGTTGTCCCTTTGAACCTGATCTTGGGATCTCCAGACAACTAGGTTAGGTTTCCATCATGAGGATCCTTGTTTATAGGCTTTAAACCCATTCCCCTCGAAGTTATTTTTACTTGCTCTCTAGTCAAACCTTTAGCCAACGGATCCGCTATATTTTCTTTCGACTTTATGTACTCAATAGACATAATGTCGTTAGAGAGCAACTGTTTTATGGTATTGTGTCTACGACAAATATGTCTAGACTTACCATTATACATGTGACTTTGTGCCCTTACAATTGTTGATTGACTATCACAATGTATACAAATAGGCGGCACAGGTTTAGGCCACATAGGAATATTTTCTAAAAAGTTACGAAGCCATTCAGCTTCTTCTCCAGCCTTATCCAATGCAATAAACTCAGATTCCATCGTTGATCGAGCAATGCATGTTTGTTTAGAAGATTTCCATGATACTGCTCATCCACCTAGTATAAATACAAAACCACTAGTGGATTTAGAGTCTTTTGTATCCGATATCCAATTTGTATCACAGTATCCTTCAAGTACTGCTGGATATCTTGAGTAATGCAATCCAAAATTTTGAGTGTATTTTAAATACCTTAAAACTCTTATAATCGCTTTTCAGTGATCTTGTCCTAGATTGCTTGTAAATCTACTCAATTTATTGACAGCCTGTGTTATGTCAGGACGTGTACAATTCATTAAGTACATAAGACTTCCAATTATTTGTGCATACTCAGGTTGAGATATGATCTCTCCTTTATTTTTAGATAAGTGTAGATTTATATCTACCGGTGTTCCCACAGGATTACAATCATATTGATTAAATTTCCTAAGTATTTTTTCAATATAGTGTGATTGTGATAACATTAATCCATCCGATGTTTTAGAAATTTTAATTCCTAATATTACATCGGCAACACCCATGTCTTTCATGTCAAACATATTATTTAACATTCTTTTAGTAGTTTTAATGATATCATTATTACTACCCATAATGAGCATATCATCTACATAAAGACAAATAATAACATACTCATTCTTAGTGTCCTTGACATACACACATTTGTCACACTCATTTATTTTGAAACCATTTGATAACATTGCATTATCAAATTTTTCATGCCATTGTTTAGGTACTTGTTTTAATCCATAAAGAGACTTTACAAGCCGACAAACTTTCTTTTCTTATCCTGGAACAATAAATCCTTCTAGTTGTTCCATGTAGATTTCTTCTTCTAAATCTCCATTCAAGAAAGTTGTTTTTACATCCATTTGATGTATTTCTAAATTATATATAGCTGCAATAGCTATTAACATCCTAATTGAGGATATTCTTGTCACAGGAGAATAAGTATCAAAATAATCTAAACCCTCCTTTTGCTTATATCCTTTGATTACAAGTCTTGCTTTATATTTGTCTATAGATCCATCTTCTTTCATTTTCTTCTTGAATATCCACTTATATCCAAGAGGTTTAGAGCCTGGTGGGAGATCTACTAATTCCCGCGTATGATTATGCAAAATGGATTCTACTTCACTATTTATAGCCTCTTTTCAATATGGAGCTTCAGGACTCGATATTGCTTCTTTATAGGTTTGAGGCTCATTTTCTAACAAATAGGTTAAAAAATCCGGACCAAAATATTTTGATATTCTAGCACGTTTACTACGTCTAGGTTCATCAATATCTTCTAAACCATGATTACTGTCATTAACAACATCATAAGTTCTTTTATTTGAACTTGTTTCTTGTTCGTTAGAACTTGGCTCTTGTTCCTTTTTATTAGGAAATATTGTTTCAAAGAATTCAACATCTTTTTGACTTAATAATCATATTTTCATGTATTTCCTCTATTTTTGATTTCTTAACCAAAAATCTATATGCACTGCTATTATTAGCATAACCAATTAATACAATCTATTGTTTTCGGTCCTATTTTCACCTTTTTGGGTGGAGGAACCATTACTTTTGCTAAACACCCCCACACTTTTAAGTGTTTATAAGACGGCTTACGTCCTTTCCATAATTCATAGGGTGTAACATTAGACTTCTTTTGAGGTATTCGGTTGAGAATATAATTTGCTAAAATAATTGCTTCCCCCACCCCCCCCACAAATTCTGAGGTAGCCCAGAACTTAATAACAACGCATTCATCATTTCTTTTAAAGTTCTATTCTTTCTTTCTGCAACACCATTTTTTTGTGGTGAATAAGGGTGTAAACGAGTCAAACCGGAGCGAACAGAGAGCTACTCGAATTCGACTCGAAATAATAAATTCGTACTCGAATTCGGCTCGAATTCGAATTATATTTGAAAAATTTTACTCGGATTCGACTCGACTCGAATATTTATTACTCAAATTCGATCCGACTCGACTCGACTATTTTTTTAAACTACACGCGAGCTTCAAATTCAAGCTCGAATTCGAGTCTCCACATAATAACTAGTTTTATAATAAATATAATTATAAATTGAATTTGTTAATTTACTTAAAAAAGAGAAAATATATTTATTATTACACTTTGCAAATATAAAATCATAATTAAAATTAAAAACAAAACAAAATAATAACTAATTATCCTAATTTGATTTAAATTTGTATATATTATAAGAGAATGTATCGAACATCTAATCGAATATGTATTAACCGAGTATGTATCGAATCACAATAAAAAATTCGAGTAGTTTGAATCTTAAACGAGTCGAGCATAACCTTGCTCAGATTCTACTCATATTTTTATTCGAACTGTTTTTAATGCTCAGATTTGGATCATATTATTAACGAATCCGAGTCTCGCTCGTATTTTTTTGAGTCGAGCCCGAATCGAGCCCGAACTGTGTTGGGTCGTTTACAGCCTTAGTGGTGAATAAGGTGCAGCTGTTTGGTGTATTATACCATATTGTGAACAAATTTTAACAAATGGAAATTCATATTCCCCACCTCTATCACTTCTAACTGCCTTGATCTTTTTATCAAGTTGATTCTCAATCTCATTTCTGTAATGTTTAAACATTTCCAAAGCCTCATCTTTACTTCTTAATAAGTAAACATAACAATATCTTGTACAATCATCTATAAAAGTGATAAAGTATTTCTTACCTCCTCTTGTCTGTATATACTTTAAATCACAAATATCAGTATGTATTAATTCAAGAGGTTTTGTACTTCTTTCAATTGATTTAAAAGAAGATTTTCTAAGTTTTTCCTCAACGCAAATTTCACATTTATGATTAGAGTTAATCTCACATTTTGGCAAACATTCCATATTAATTAATCTACGTATAGTATTATAATTAACATGACCTAATCTACCATGCCATAAATTAGATGACTTAATCATATAAGCAGAAGATGTAATTTTATTAATATTGGAAGGTACAATAATCATTACACTCATTATGAAGAGCCCATTGCTCATATAACCCTTCCTCACATACATCTCATTTTTAGTTAATACAAATTTGTCTGATACAAAGACTAGTTTAAATCCCTTTTGACTAAGAAGGGATCATGACACTAAATTTTTCCTAATATCAGGCACATGGATCACGTTGTTGAGGGTGAGTTCCTTACCAGATGTCATCTTTAGAATCACCTTTCCTAGTCGAGCTATCTTTGATGAAGAAGAATTTTTCATGTATAGATGTTCTCCATTCTCAATTTCTTGATATGTGGAGAACATCTTCTTGTCGGAACACACGTGGCGGGTTGCTCCAGTATCCACCCACCATTCTCTTGGATTCTCAACCATATTTATTTCTGAAACAATCGCTGAAAGGTTCATTTCATAAACATCTTGAAGAAGACTATCCACTTCCGTTACATTGGCTTGTGCAGACTTCTTGTTCTAGTCTTTGCATTTTCGACAATCCTTTGCCCTATGTCCGGGCTTATCACAGATGTAGCATTTGCCTTAGAATTTTTTATTTGTTCCTTGTTGAGGCCCATTACCAGAGAATTTTCTCTTTTTGGACTTTGGACCTTGTTCCACCACGTTTGCTTTATGCTCCATAAAGGTCCTTCCAGTTTTCTTCTCAGAGGCACGGTTGTCCTCTTCTATCCTTAATGTTACGATTAAGTCTTCAAGTTTCATCTCTTTGATTTTATGCTTAAGATAATTTTTAAAATCTTTCCACATTGGTGGTAATTTTTCAATAATAGCAGCAACTTGGAAAGATTCTCTTAATGACATACCTTCTGCAAGTATTTCTTGCAGGATTACTTGTAATTCTTGGACTTGGTTGATGACTGCCTTGGAATCAATCATCTTATAGTCCAAAAATCTGCCAACTAAGAATTTCTTCGTGCCAACATCTTCTGTTTCATACTTTTTATCCAAGGAATCCCATAATTCTCTTGCTGTTTTGAGAGAACTATACACATTGTATAATGTGTTATCCAATCCATTAAGGATATAATTTCGGCACGAAAAATTTGCATGTTTCCATGCATCTATTACGCCAACAACTTGTCTGTCTGTTTCATCTTCTTTGAGCACAGGGTGATCTTCGTGAAGAAACCTCGCCAAGTTCAAAGTTGTGAGATAAAACAACATTTTTTGTTACCATCTTTTAAAATCCGTTCCATTGAACTTTTCTGATTTTTCACCATGGTTCACAGGAACATTTGGTATAGAAGGTGTAGAAGAAGAACCAATTATAGTAACAGAATTGGTATCCATATTTCTTGCAAATATATATATAAATAGTAATTGTCTTAAGATTGTTAGTAAACTTAAATGAAATTATATATATATTTAAATGAACTTATCTTGCAGTAATTGATTTCTCAAGGCTAGTACTTGGTACTATGTCCTTAAGACAATTATGTCCTCCGTATGGTGCTTAGAGTTGATAACACTTGTCTCCTAGGATACAATGACACTGTATATTTTTCCAGCACTACAAAAAATATACTCTATGAACCAAAGTAATGCTCAGACTCTCTCTCACAAAATAACTAACAAACTGATGAAGAAATAAAGACTTAAAAACTCTAATATGCTAGAATGCTTGAGAATTAAATGAATAAAATGGCTGGCCCCTCCAATCTATTTATAGGAGGGTTAGTGACCCTTCGGATGGGTGTCTAGCCCTTTGAAAGGGCATGAGATGCCACTGAAAAGGCATATCTGGCATCCATTGGTCAAAACGACGTAGTTTTGATCATATGCAATATAGGCGCGTCCATTCGGACATATAAAATGATGTAGTTTCAGTATTAACAGAACTAACCATTCAAACTTACATATACCGCTTCCTCAAAATGACACAATTTTGATTATACCGCTTCTCAAAATGACACAATTTTGATAATGTAACAAATACAACTCTCAAAACGACACAGTTTTGATAATAGAATTAAATAAATAAATTTTAAATAAATTTTAATTAAAAATTTTAAATAAATTTTGTCTAAAAAATTATATACAGGACCTGCACCCACGAGCCCTCGAGCAAGGCCAGTAAGCCACGGACGGACGGACGGCACGGCATGCACACAGCGTGTGGGTTCGAACCTAGCCTTGGCTAGGTCCTCTACCTTCCACAAAAGTGGGGTGCCCCTTGGGGCCCAAACCCAAGAGCACTTTCCTTGTATATAAACATATAAAATATTTAATTCTTAATCTCTGTGGGACTTGATTTTTCTCACATGTATTTATTACCTTTTATCATTTCCAAGTGTGATCTTTGGGAGTTAATATCTCATTCATTACTCCATAGATTTGAGCTTCCAAATACTTAATTTAATCTACTCATGGAGTAGAACACATTAATATATAGAATCATTAAAATTAATTAATGATACCCATATTAAATTAGGCTCAAATTCCAACATTATTTTTATTTTTGGTTGAGAATCTACACCATTACAATGCAGTAAATCTACGAATATATTTCGATTCTAAGGGCCTGGGGGAAGCTTGTGAAAGAAACAGGAAGAAAATTAGGAGGTGTGGGTAAGGAAACTGTAACTTACTAGAGTTAGGGTTTCGTGTTGGCTTAATTCACAAAGAGTACGGTCTTGATTGAGTGGTTGAAGAGGGGAGAAGAATAGGTAAGCGATTGCTCGAGTAACACGTGGCAGAACTTTTAGGATTCAAGAGCCTTCTTCAAAGTCTTCAGAGAGAATCAAAAAGTCCCCCCTATTGAAATGAAAGGGGGTATGTGACGCCCCCAAAATAGACATACACCACTCATTCTTAGTCGCCAAATACATGGTACAGAAAATAATTACAACTTTATTATTACAATTGTCGTGCAAAATATGACAACACATACTGTGAGTTTAAATACAAATATTGTCTTCTAGACAATATCCACATTCAAATAAAGTCCTCATTACAATTATTGATGCATTATTTTACAAAAATAGTGAGGACTGCTAAAACAACTGTCTAGGACCATCACTCTATACCCCGACTAGTTCCTGCTATATTCTCGCTTCCTGAGAAGAAAATGTAGGGTTTCGACACAGAAACGTACAACGGAAAATAAAATTTAAAAGCAATTTTGAAACCCTAAACAGGATCCATTCGAAAAATTAATTAATTCAGAGGTAAGAATTATACCGATTATTAAAGCTAGAATCGATGCGGTCGAATCTCCAACGCAATTCAAATGAACTGCTTCTTTACGGTATCCACACGCACGCTCTGCGAATCGTCCTACAATCTGTAGAAGAAGGAATTGCGGTACTAGTCACCAGGGATGAGGATTTCAAAACTATTTCTCTCTAGTCTCTCTCTAAGAGCGGCTAGGGTTTTGGTTTGTGAATAATACCTAAAATGGCTGCTACATATCATATATATAGCGATTAAAAGGAATTATTCAAAATCTAATTTAATAAAATCTGAATTTATATATATATATATCTTAATTAAGTCTTACTTAATTAATATACCTATACATAAATTATCCTATTAATTTAAATTCGTAATTTATATACTATCAATCATATTGATATATTTAAATCTTTAAAATTTAAATTAATTCCCTTTTAATTACGTTCTATGTGTGTGACCCTATAGGTTATTATTACGTTGGCAATAATTTTAAAATCATATTATAAAATTATAAATAGTGAGCGGCATCTAGTAATGCATCACTGCTACCCAAGTAATAATAAGATCGATGATTCGATGCAACCTTTTTCGTGACCAATGTTTTAATGTAATTTAATCCTTTTAACCTTAATATCATAGATTAAACTCGAGTCATGGAATGTGTCATACTCTTCATAATTTAATCTGAATTTTCTTGATCAATGAGTAGACTATATGAAACAAATCACTATTTGAGCATGACCATACATTTCATAGTCCTACTCAATCAAGAGGCCTATGGATATCAGCCCTAATTTATAGGATGGTTAAATTCCATCTAGATCACTCATATTCCTCACACGATTCATGATGTACCCAATAATCACCTTTATAGTCCACCCTATTAAAGGTGACATTTGATGATATCAAAGTACATAAATTCTCGTGTAGTAATATAGTGATTTCAGGTCGGAGGACCATTACATCATTGTCACCATGAGAATTGTTCATGACACTTCGCATAATGCTCCACATAGAATTCTCATGGTGGGTGTTGGTTGATTTCGTAATCAATGAATACGTGCAAGTATACATGGTCAACAAGTAATAAAGTGATAAGAAAAGTATCGTTCCCACGAGGAATTATTTAATAAAAACCACCAAGTATTAATTCTTAACCAAACTAATTTTATTTAAACAATCTCAAATCGTGATTTTTCTAATTAAGAAAACTAAATTAACCAATTAAAACTAGGTTACTTTATAAATGAATTCAAATAAATAAAGGCTAAGACTCCAATATCCCCAATTATGAACTATAAACCAATTATCCAATTATCCCAATTATTATGTCTCACCTAATTGTTAATGAGAATTCTCAAATGCCAAAAGCCCTTTCTCAAGTGATCATTTGCCTTCTATTTAATCCAAGTTAATTTTGTTATATCCCTATGCAAAACAATTGAATTAAACTCACTACAATCTCAATTCCTTATGTGTTACATGTGGCAAATAGATATTCTCATTCTATTCACAAACCTAATTATTCACTGTGCAAATAACTAAGTAACATGTCATCATGCCCAGTTCTAACCCTAGAATTCCTTTCCCAATTCCTTCTAGAGTAACAAGGTAATTACTGATCAGATAATTAATCAATAAGCATAAGGCAAGATAAACAACTCACTTTAACATAAATAATTGGAATAAATTAAATAATTAATTTATAGCCATAAAAGGTTTAATTGAAATCTTAATAAAAGAGTTAGTTCATAATTAATGAATTAAAACCAAGAATCCACAACTGAATAGACATTAAAAGATAAAAGTATGATAAGAGAGAATAGAATCATTGTCGACAAAATCTGATGCTCCCCTCCTGCTCCTGCTCTTTATCTTCAGTGTTCTTCAATTTACTTCAATCTTCAATGGCTAATTAAGAACTAGAGTTTATATTCTAATCTAATGGAGTGTTTTACCTAAGCTAATCTATGTAATCTCCCTTTATTTTATGCCTTATGTGACGACCCCAAAATAGGTCCATTCAATCCAACCCATTATGAGTCGCCAAATACATGGTACAGAATACAACTACAACTTTATTACAATAATTGTCATGCAAAATACAACAACACATATATCGTGAGTTTGATACAAATATATACCAAATGTGACACATGTCCCAACCGTGGACAACACCTCACAAAGACACCTTACATAAAGGTATAGTCAAAGACCTGCTTTTAGAAACTAAAATCTTTGGGAAGTGCTCAAGGAAACCTTCAGATATGGGGAGGCCATACGCCTAGGTTATGATAGATATCATATGTCCAGAGAATTATCCTTGGTTGACCCAATAGACCCCAAAGAAAAACGAGAAGATTACTTTCATATTCTTCCCAATGGTGAGTCTTCTCTTGATTTATCATTATATCCACTATCTCAAATTGAGAATTATACTTCAAACAAACACCAAGATTATATAGGTAGTGCTCAGATATATATACTCGCAGTGGATGAGCACATCCCTGCGTCTTATGATGATACGTGGTTGTATGTCATTAGACATCTTGTATGATAGTGACAAAACACCCTTCCAACGTTGGGTTCGCCACCCTATTAGATTCACCAAATATAACTACTAAACGATGACCACCGCTCTATTCCCTCATATACCCCGGCCGAATTCAAAAATACACTTTTATTACACGAAAAGGAATTGTAAAAGCAAAAGGGTGAGCACAACTAGCTCAAGAAAGAATATCATGACTAAAGATAATTAAATTATCAATAGCCTCCATCAATAATAAATCGTAGATTTAGAACATATGGTAGATGATAAAATTTCAACCATAGTTGCAAATGAACGAAGCAATCCATTAGAAGAGTCAAATAGACTATAAAGTCTATTATCTTCTCCATGTTAAAAATCCACCAACAATGTTTTATCCTCAGAACATCAATCAACAATTCTCGTCCACAATCATATGAATAACTCATAATCATAATTGTAGTTCTAAATTCTCTCTTCTCATCCAAGACGAAGATAATTTTCATCACCTATCTTTACCGAAACATCAAAGATCATGGTTACACCAAATCACATTTCTTGTTCATAATCATACTAATAATTTCATCTTTGCACTACTACGCAAAGATATTCATTTGTATCACCAAATGGTCATGTTCATCTCAACACATGTTCATCTTTGCACCATCGCCAAAGATATTCAACAACATGTCATCTTTGCACTACTACCCAAAGATATTCATCAATAATTCATCTTTGCACTACACGCCCAAAGATATTCATCAATAATTCATCTTTGCACTACATGTGCCAAAGATATTCCTCAACAGCTCATATTTGCACTATAGGCCAAATATATTATTATCTCAAAGAAATATATAATCATTTCGTAATTTATATAAACAATAATTATAACCATGTTGATCATTTCACCTTTGCACTTAAGCTAAAGATATTCAATTATATATTCAATGGTCATGATCATACCAAATAACAATTCAACTTTGCACCATCGCCAAAGAGAACCCATAATCATGATCATACCAAAAATCTACCCATTTTTACACTCAAGTCAAAGAGAAATATCATCATTAGGGTTATAAAAATGTTATATATGATAGAAAAATCAATATAATCAAAACATCTAGATTTAATCTCAAGAGTAATATTCATAAATCAACTATAATTTGGTTAGAAAAAGAAACCAATTTTGTCGTGAATAGTACCCGTGAATAGTAATCGTGAATAGTAATCAGTAAATAGAACTCGTGAATAGTAACCCCGACATGATGAAAAAAGGTAGAAATTCCACAATAAAATCCATACCAATATTTCAGATAATGATATTGAAAGAATAATATTTCTTAAGCTTATAAACAATTTATTTTAATTGTTTACACTTTACTAAATAATGCATTTAATCATTCTAAAATGCCAAACTCATAAGATTTCATCACCAATAACCAAAACCCTCATCAAAAATCTGATATACCTCATATAGGATTCTCAAGCCATAAAATCTTATTTTCAATTTTCTTACTTCACACGATATATTTAATTCATTTACTCATAACTAGTCCATTTTCATGAAAAATACCAAATCAGTTCCAAAAATATTTCTTTTCTGAGATTTAGCATAATATAGTCTCATATTGAATATATATTTTTCTCATAATTTTTAAATTCATTTACTATTTTTCATATGGCCAAAACCACTAATATTAAAACATTTATCATAAATTGTACTTTTATCCAAAAATTCTGAAATTTATAGAATATACCCATGTTATATATATGTACTCCCAATAAAAATTTCATCAATTTTGGAGTTAACCACAAGGAGTTATAAGCGGTTACTTTTAAAATAGTCTTTTCCAGTAAAATTCATAACTCTTATCTATACATCCAAAAATCGCCATTTTTGGACACAATCAACAAAACTCATCAAATTATCATTTCAAATTTTTCCAGAATTTTTGAAGGTCTGCAAAGTTACGAAACATGAAAAACATAACAACCCTTAAAATCCCTTACCTCAAAAGAGCAAGATTTCGATTGAATAACGAATAACGCCGAATCTAACTTGCACCAGAGATAGCAACACTCAAGATACAAGAATACACTTGATAATATAGAGAGAGAAATAGAGAGAAAACTTCAGTTTCTGGTGTGATTTTCAATTCTAACTTAAGCTTCTATTTATAGGAAAATGCTAGAACGCCAAAGGAGACTAAAATAATAAAATATATTATTTATTTTTCTTATTCCACACCAACCTTCACCAACCAATTTTGAAGGCCATCAGCCATCTTTGAACAAAAAAACATCAGCCACCCATGTGCCAACAACCACAAAAACGTTTTTCTTAAATAAAATAATTAAAACTTTCAAAATTAATTATTTCTAACTCCTAACTTCAATAATTCACAATAAATAGCCCTTTTATCAGAAAAATTTGAATCTCACGACTTTTTATAGGAATTTCAATTCTCTACAACTTTGCGTAAGAAAATGTTTCCAAATTCCAAATGTAAATTATCCGAATCCATCAAAAGGATGATTTTAAACACCGCTTCAACACCTTTTAAAATTCATAACAAATTATATGTTCGATTTTAATTGGTTCCAAAATTTGTGGACATATACTCTACTTATATATGTATAATATATCCAAAAATCACAACGATCCAACTATTTGGATTAAAATTATAACTCACAAAGAAAGCTTTTTAAGAACACCGATTCGAGTTTTTAATACCTCCAATCCGACAAAATACCGATAAAACACTTCAACAAGAATTCCACATAAATAAATCCATCATCTATATCCACATCAAATAAATATTTTCTTATCACATAAATCAATAACTAATTATTCACAAATAATATTACGTAATCGCAATAATGACAACCAGTGATTCCTGTGAGAGAGGGGGCTTTCCAATAAGGATTTCTCCTCATCGGCGCCATAATTAGATGACCAAACCTCTCCTCGATGTAACTTTCTAGACATTGTCAATAATGCTATCTAATAATATTATTCAAATAATATGAATTATTGATTTGATAATGAGAAATACTATGCAGTTGACAATTATCGAACAACAATAATATAAAATATCAACGCAAAGAATTATCAATCAATAAAATAAAATATTGAACAATAATTACCGTAATAATTATTGAGTAGTGCCTTCACGTAAAAATCAATAATTCAAAAATACTGCAATAAATACCGTGTGCTATCGCAAACAACGCCAGACATCGATTTTTTTACCACTGTAATAATCCAACCAGAATAATTACGCCATTACGCCAGCTATTTATAAAAATACATACTTGTTTTTCTTCTTATCCGATAATTATTCTCAAGTATGGGGCCCACAAATGATCAAGCTACTGGCATTGCATTTGATATTCCCGACAAAAAAAAGAATATTCCACGACCAAACGAATATTCCCCGACAAAAATGAATATTTTATAACCACTTGTGAAATTTGAAAATTTTATACATATCACCCTTAACTTTAAAATTTTATCAATTTAACTATTTACTAAATAGAAAAAAATGAATACTTTTATTTCATAAAATTCGGGTCTTACAATCTCCCTCCTTATGAAATTTCGTTCTCGAAATTTACATACCTGGTATTTCAAAGAGTTGAGAATACCTTGCTTTCATTTCAGATTCCATCTTCCCTGTCATCATAATTTCTCCAATGCTCATCTCCTGTATTTCAGATATCATTCTAGAATACAGCTTCAAAACAAGGGTTAATTGAACAAATTAATATATCACATAATATCCCGATATTATGACTAACCAACAAATAAGCTTAGGTAGGACACACTAGCGAAGGATTTACTCATCTCTCCCCTCATAGTTCTATTCCCCGATCTCCGCCAGAGATCATATCCCTAAGCTCGATACCAAATGTGACGACCCCAAAATAGGTCCATTCCATCCAACCCATTATGAGTCGCCAAATACATGGTATGTAATACAACTACAACTTTTATTACAACAATTGTCGTGCAAAATACAACAACACATATATCGTGAGTTTGGATACAAATATATACCAAATGTGACACATGTCCCAACCGTGGACAACACCTCACAAAGGACACCTTACATAAAGGTATAGTCAAAGACCGCTTTTAGAAACTAAAATCTTTGGGAAGTGCTCAAGGAAACCTTCGTATATGGGAGGCCATACGCCTCAGTTATGATAGATATCATATGTCCGTAGAATTATCCTTGGTCAACCTAATAGACCCCAAAGAAAAACGAGAAGATTACTATCATATTCTTCCCAATGGTGAGTCTTCTCTTGATTTATCATTATCTCCACTATCTCAAATTGAGAATTATACTTCAAACAAACACCAAGATTATATAGGTAGTGCTCAGATATATACTCAAAGAAGTGGATGAGCACATCCCCGCCTTTATGATGATACGTGGTTGATGTCATTAGACATCTTGTATGATAGTGACAAAACACCTTCCAACGCTTGGATTCGCCTCACCCTATTAGATTCACTAAATATAACTACTAAACGATGACCACCGCTCTATTCCCTTGTTACCCCGCGCCGACCCAAATACACACTCTTATTACCCGAAAGGAATTGTAAAGCAAAAGGGTGAGCACAACTAGCTTTCAAGAAAGAATATCATGACTAAAGATAATTAAATTATCAATAGCCTCCATCAATAATAAATCAGAGATTTAGAACATATGGTAGATGATAAAAATTTCAACCATAGTTGCAGCGGAACGAGCAATCCATTAGAAGAGTCAAATAGACTATAAAGTCTATTATCTTCTCCATGTTAAAAATCCACCAACAATGTTTTATCCATGTAACATCAATCAACAATTCTGGTCCACAATCATATGAATAACTCATAATCATAATTGTAGTTCTAAATTCCTCTTATCATCCAGGACGAAGATAATTTTCATCACCTATCTTTACCTGAAACATCAAAGATCATGGTTACACCAAATCACATTTCTTGTTCATAATCATACTAATAATTTCATCTTTGCACTACGGCCAAAGATATTCATTTGTATCACCAGTTGGTCATGTTCATCTCAACACATGTTCATCTTTGCACCATCGCCAAAGATATTCAACAACAACATGTCATCTTTGCACTACTGCCAAAGATATTCATCAATAATTCATCTCACTACAGCCAAAGATATTCATCAATAATTCATCTTTGCACTACAGCCAAAGATATTCCTCAATATATTATTTGATCTCAAAGAAATATATAATTATCTCAAGGAAATATATAATCATTTCGTAATTTATATAAACAATAATTATAACCATGTTGATCATTTCACCTTTGCACTTAAGCTAAAGATATTCAGTTATATATTCAATGGTCATGATCATACCAGTCAACAATTCAACTTTGCACTACTGGCCAAAGAGAACCCATAGTCATGATCATACCAAAAATCTACCCATTTTTACACTCAAGTCAAAGAGAAATATCATCATTAGGGTTATAAAAATGTTATATATGATAGTAAAATCAATATAATCAAAACATCTAGATTTAATCTCAAGAGTAATATTCATAAATCAACTATAATTTGGTTAGAAAAAGAAACCAATTTTGTCGTGAATAGTACCCGTGAATAGTAACTCGTGAATAAGAATAACTCATGAATAAGTAACTTGTGAATAAGAACCTGATGAAAAAAAAGGTAGAAATTCAACAATAAAATCCATACCAATATTTCAGATAAATGATATTGAAAGAATAATATTTCTTAAGCTTATAAACAATTTATTTTAATTGTTTACACTTTACTAAATAATGCATTTAATCATTCTAAAATGCCAAACTCATAAGATTTCATCACCAATAACCAAAACCCTCATCAAAAATCTGCATATACCTCATATAGGATTCTCAAGCCATAAAATCTTATTTTCCAATTTTCTTACTTCACACGACATATTTAATTCATTTACTCATAACTAGTCCATTTTCATGAAAAATACCAAATCAGTTCCAAAAATATTTCTTTTCTGAGATTTAGCAGTAATATAGTCTCATATTGAACATATATTTTTCTCAAATTTTTAAAATTCATTTACTATTTTTCATATGGCCAAAACCAATAGAATATTTAAACATTTATCATAAATTGTACTTTTATCCAAAAATTCTAAAATTTATAAAATATACTCATGTTATATATATGTACTCCCAATAAAAATTTCATCAATTTTGGAGTTAACCACAAGGAGTTATAAGCTTGTTACTTTTAAAATAGTCTTTTCCGTAAAATTCATAACTCTTAATCTATACATCCAAAAATCACCATTTTGGACACAATCAACAAAACTCATCAAATTATCATTTCAAATTTTTCCAAAATTTTGAAGGTCTGCAAAGTTACAAAACATGAAAAATATAACAACCCTTAAAATCCCTTACCTCAAAAGAGCAGCAAGATTTACATCGAATAATAACCGAATCTAACTTGCAATCAGTATAGCAACACTCAAGATACAAGAATACACTTGATAATATAGAGAGAAAAATAGAGAGAAAATTTCAGCTTTAAAAGTGATTTTCAATTCTAACTTAAGCTTCTATTTATAGGAAAATGCTAGAACGCCAAAGGAGACTAAAATAATAAAATATATTATTTATTTTTCTTATTCCACACCAACCTTCACCAACCAATTTTGAAGGCCATCACCATCTTTGAACAAAAAAACATCACCACCCATGTGCCAACAACCACAAAAAAACGTTTTTCTTAAATAAAATAATTAAAACTTTCAAAAATTAATTATTTCTAACTCCTAACTTCAATAATTCACAATAAATAGCCCTTTTATCGTAAAAATTTGAATCTCGCCTTTTTATAGGAATTTCAATTCTCTACAACTTTGCGTAAGAAAATTTTTCCAAATTCCAAATGAAATTATCCAAATCCACAAAAGGATGATTTTAAACACCGCTTCAACACCTTTTAAAATTCATAACAAATTATACGCTTCGATTTTAACGGCTCAAAATTTGTGGACATATACTCTACTTATATATGTATAACATATCCAAAAATCACAACGATCCAACTATTTGATTAAAATTATAACTCACACAATAAAGCTTTAAAAACACCGATTTGAGTTTTAATACCTCCAATTCGACAAAATAATCGATAAAACACTTCAACAAGAATTCCACATAAATAAATCCATCATCTATATCCACATCAAATAAATATTTTCTTATCACATAAATCAATAACTAATTATTCACAAATAATATTACGAATCGCAATAATAACAACCAGTGATTCCCGTGAGAGAGGGCTTTCAATAAGGATTTCTCCTCATCGGCGCAATAATTAGATGACCAAACCTCTCCTCGATGTAACTTTCTAGACATTGTCAATAA
The DNA here is from genome assembly GCA_020205605.1 of Panax ginseng. Lineage (NCBI taxonomy): Eukaryota > Viridiplantae > Streptophyta > Magnoliopsida > Apiales > Araliaceae > Panax > Panax ginseng. The sequence continues at coordinate 61,355,553 of CM035131.1, read as the reverse complement.
TGCTATCTAATAATATTATTCAAATAATATGAATTATTGATTTGATAATGAGAAATACTATGCAGTGACAATTATCAACAACAATAATATAAAATATCAACGCAAAGAAATTATCAATCAATAAAATAAAATATTGAACAATAATTACCGTAATAATTATTGAGTAGTGCCTTCTTACGTAAGAATCAATAATTCAAAAATACTGTGTAATACCGGTGCTACTCGCGGCAACAACGCCAGACATCAGATTTTTAACCATCGTGTAATCCAATCTTGTTAATCAGTAATAATTACGCCGTTATTTATAAAAATACATACTTGTCGCTTTCCTTATCCGATAATTATTCTTATATGGGGCCCACAAATGATCGCTACTGGTCAGCATTTAATATTCTCGACAAAAAAAGAATATTCCACGACCAAACGAATATTCCCCACAAAAAATGAATATTTTATAACCACTTGTGAAATTTGAAAATTTTATACATATCACCCTTAACTTTAAAATTTTATCAATTTAACTATTTACTAAATAGAAAAATTGAATACTTTTATTCATAAAATTCGGGGTCTTACACCTTACATCATGTATTTATAGGTTACAAGTCCAATTTTTAGCTTAGAAACAAACTCAATCCAATTTAGAGTCAAAAAGGTGTCAAAATTCGCCCAAAAACGCGTCCAGGCCATCACCAAGCCCTTCCCCAGCGCCCCAGTGCTGGGCTTGACACTCAAACCCTGCCCCAATTGCCCTTGGCACAAGCATAAGCTTATTTTACGCCGCCCGGCTGCACATGTTCTGACATTTTCTGCTCCGATGTCCTTTGGGAAAATGGCCATAACTTCTTCGTTCAAACTCCGATTTCAATGATTCAAGATGATCCGGAAAGAGGAGGAGTGGATCTACAACTTTCATTCTTTAAGTGTTTCAAAATAAGGTCCGGAGCTATACTCAAATTGGCTCTGAAGTGACTGTTGTGTAAATGGCAAGCCAAAAACGCGAATCTAGCCACCCCAAACGTCGATCCAAGTAACTTTTGTCCTAAATCCTACAAAACAATGTAAAACATGCATGAATGGACACAAACACTTAAAATCAACCAAAAGATTAAGCTCAAACACATTCAATTCATGGGTATAAAACTCATTCATCAGTGGGTCTGTCCAGTACATCGTTCTCTAACATGTACCTATGCATTGACTTAATATCTCATATATTTATAACCAATGAGATTTGGTCATCAGTCAATCCACATACTAGTCTTAATGCATCATTGTTATCTCATCAACAATGATACTCGACTAGGGACATTTAAAAACAATGAAGCTAATTGTAATTATATAATCTCATGTTCAAGTCACATACTTGAAACTATATAATTTGTATCACTATTCTAAGGATTTTATTATGTTAACATTTATATAACACAGTAAATAAAACCATAATAAAATTATTCATTTATTCAATCAAATATAATATCAAAACGTTAAGCAATTATATCAAATAATTGGCCTCTAGGGCATAAACTCTAACAGAAAAATGGAACAAAAAGGAAAAGGTAAGCTCAACTAGCCCAAGTAAAGAATATTATGACTAAGATAATATACAACAAATTATCCTTAGTCTTCAACAGGAAAAAATTTGATAGAATATAATAGACAACAAGTTTTAGATCAACAACTGCAGCGAAAATAACAATTCATTAGAAGAGTTAAGTAGAGAATGAAATCTACTATCATCTATGAATTTAAAAGTCCATGATCAATATTTTATCCTTGTAACATCAATCAATATACATCTTGAATCAAATATTCATCTTTGCACTACGGGCCAAAGATATTCATCGTAATCATTCATCTTTTGCACTACAGGGCCAAAGATATTCATCAAGTATCACCATTAAGGACTGAGGATGATGAAAAACATTTTAGAGAACGAATCCAGTAAGATAAAAGGACAAAGATTAGAGATTCGTACTTTAGATAATTCAAGTTTAAAAATACTCCATAATAAATCATAATGGAGTAAAATTCAAGAATGAAGATAAAAACATGGATACAATCAAAGATAGTAACCATAATAGACATCTGGGACAAAGAAGAGAAAATTTCATTTTTCTAATAATAAGTCGTAATATCGTGAATAAAGGCTATATACATGAATAGTAACCCCACACAAAAAGGTAGAAATTCCATAATAAAATTCATAACAATATTTCAGCATAATGATATTGAAAAAAATAATATCATTCACGAAGAAAATAACATCCCTTACCTCAAAATAACAGTATTTACGATCTAATATCTGGATGTAAAGTCGAAGAAAACTTGCACTGAATAGCAACTCTCAAAGTATCTAAATACTCACAAAAATACGCTCGATAATATAGAGAGAAAACTTATGTTTCTGGTATGATTTTCAATTCTAACCAAAGCACCTATTTATAGGAAAATGCTAGAACGCCAAAAGAGACTAAATTAATAAAATAATATTTTATTTTATTTTTCTTCTCTTAATTCAACCATGACCAAAGATGCCATTTCTCGAAATAAATTTGCAAATTTCACATGTTTTAAAAATAAAAGTGGGTCCCACCCATAATTTTAATAAAAATATTTAATTTCTGAAACTTCAACAATTCATAATAAATATCCCTTTTATCAGAAAAATACGAACTTTATGTCCATTCCATAGGAAATCGAATTCTCTACAACTTTGCAGAAGAAAATTTTTCCAAATTCCAAACAGAAAATGTCTGAAATCCACATACGGATAATTTTTAATACCTCCATTCCGACAAAATACTGATAAAGCACATCAATATTAATTCCTTCAATTATATCCACATAAAAATAAATATTTCCCTATCTTTCATTTTATCCACATAAAATAAATATTTCTTATCATTAGAATTGGCAATATAGTTAGTTAACTGTTGGGTCAAACTATTAACTGAAACTAAATGAGTTGGTTAACCATTTTTATTTATTCAGGTTGATTAAAGTTTGGACCTATATTTTTAAAACAAATATAGTTAATTAATCGGTTAACCATTTTTTAACCCATATTTTATTCTGATCCAAATAGAAAAGTTATTTTCTCATTTTTTTTTCCAACCATAGGTATCTTTCACTCCCTCGGGGATAATTAACCCTGCTATTATTAAAATTATAAAGTTAAAATTTCCCCTCAAACAATAATTCGTTAACTTATATAATAAAATCCAAATGTCACCTGTCCATGATAGAGATTTGCCTTTTGTCAAAGGTTTGGAGTAATTCATTTTTATGTATTTGTAATGATATTTATAGTATAATAAATGATTTCTTAACCGTAATGTATATAACGTGAAATAATTTGTAGTGTGCGTTAAAAGTAATTGTAATTTTACACGAATTATTTGACACAAATTCCAAGAAGTTTTTAATGCATTTAATTTTTTTTTAACAGCAAAAATTAGTTCATTAAATAAACTTAGTTAGATAGGTAATTCCTAAAGGTATGCCTATTACCAAAACTAGAGTGGTAGTAAAAAGATTAAGTGTATTACTCCATCTATTCATTAAATATGTAGTTTTAGAGTTGTGCATAACTGCACAAGTATTAAAAAAATAATTATATAATATTTAATATAATATTAATTGATTATATTATTCTTATATTAGAAAAAGATAGTGTTATTTATTGGAAAAAAATAGTAAAAAATCAAAATTATATTTAATACTTGACTAATATTAAAAATTAAATAATTAATACTTATTTGAATTTGGTACAAATATAGTTTTTTTCTCATTTTTAACCCATATTTTTTAAACAACATTCATAGAATTATACTATGGTGTATTTTGAATTCCAACCTTTCTATTAGCGGTGTTAATAATAATTTTGAAAAATTATTTAAATATGGAAAGGTATTAATAATTTTAATTTAAAATTTTATTAGTATAATTTTTTTTGCATTTTATTATTTATATTAATAATTTTTATATCATATTATTACTTAATTAATTTAATTGTAACGGTCACAATTTTATTTTTTAAAAGTTATGTTTAAAAGTCAAAACATCTTAAAATGATTAATATGGTTTTGAACCATAACCATATAGTTCCAACCCAACCCATATTAAAAATGGTTAATATGGTTTTAGTTCTTAAATGGAACCATAACCATATTTTGAAAACCAAAACCAACCCATAATCATATTTTGCCAGCCCTACTTATCATATAAATCAATAATTAATTATTCACAAATAATATTACATAATCACAATTATGACAACCAGGTCGTTCCCAGGAAAGAGGGGACTTTTCGATAAGAATTTCTCTTTATTGGTGCGCAATTAGGTGACCAAACCTCTTTCCTAAACAGAACTTCCTTAGACATTTTCAATAATGCTATCTAATAATATTATTCAAATAATATGAATTATTGATCTGATAATGGAAAATAATGTGCAATGATAATTATTGAAACAACAATAATATAAAATATCAACGCAGCAATTATTGAATCAATAACATAAAATATTGAACTGTAATTATTGTAACAATTATTGAGTAGTGTCTTCTTACGTAAAAATTAATAATTCAAAAATGTTGTGCAATACCGTAATTGTCTTCTCGTGTCGCAACCACGCCAGACATCAGATTTTAACCACCAGGTAACCCCAATAGTGTTAACGGTAACAATTACGTCGTTATTTATAAAAACTTAAATTTGTCATTTTCTTCATCCGATCGTTTTTCGTTATGGGGCCCAAAAATGACTGCGCCGTCGTACGAATATTCTCCGACAATAAAAATATTTCACGACCAAACAAATATTTCCCGATAAAATAAATATTTTATAACCACTTGCTTATTTTGTAAAATTTGCATATTTCACCCATAACCAAAGTATTATATCAAATTAACTCCTTATTATTTCAAGATAATAAATAAAGGAAATTTAATTTTATTTATAATAAGTTGGGGTCTTATAGAGTATTTATAGAGTTTTCTGGAAAATGGTCACGTGCCTGGCACATGTCTGGGTCTTGTGCTTGACATGTGATTTCAGAAGAAATTCTAAAAATACCCTTAGTTACTTAAGTAATGCCCAAATCATCTCGTCCTTCTAGCCACCAATCAAATCCCTCAATCAATTTTCAAAATGAGCAACCCCCACGAGCCTTCTGTCTCAGGACACGTGGAGGTTTCTCCTAATTTATTTAATTTTTCTTAGATCACATGTGAACCCTAATTTGTACTCGGACTCACATTTGCCCTCTGCACATGAGTCACGCCTTCGGAGTGACGATCGTGCAAAATATTTCGAGTATTTGAATCCTGCTTCAATTTTTTGAACAATCCGCGGAGCTCGATTTTACAGGCCTCAAAAAACAAAAAAATCTTATGAGAGAAAAACCATAAGGGAACTCTTACAAGAATCTTGAAAATCATTTATCAGATTTTTTCCAAATCTTGCTCAATCAAATTAAATCTGAAAACTTGTCAATCAGAGGATTAGTTGCAACAATTAATAATATATATTAATTATTCATAAATTTATGCATGATAGTGACTTCAACAAATCAGTGCTTAATACTGCTAAATAATACACATATGTAGCATTAATTTTTTATTTTTTTTTATTATTTTTTCATTTTAATTTTAATTTTCAAAAACAAATGATTAGATAACTTAGCATGTGCTTCCTTCAATCGTAAGAGACGTGGTTTGAAGTACTTGAATGATGAATAAAAAACTAATTTGTTTTAGAGCCACCAACAAAAAGTTTTGAGACAAGGAAATACAGAAGCTAAGGAAATGAAAATAGATCTGTGGCGAAACAGGCGAGATCCCAATTAGACGATAAGATTTTTTTTTTTAAAATTTTAAATTTTAAATTTTAATTATTTTCTTTTTAGCAATCTGAATCAGATAATAAGAAGTTTGGGAAAAGAGGTTCAAACTTTCTTGACCAATAATTAGAGTTCTAAAATAAAATAATTTCGCAAAAATTGATTCTTGTAGAATAACAAATTTTGTAGGATACTTAATGTTTTATCACTATCTGTGTATATATAGAAAGAAAAAGCTGAATTTCTTCTTTGTGATTGATGAAATAATATAATATCAGTAATATTGTATTGAAAAGAAGATTCAAGATACTAATCAAGAGAACAGAAAGCTGCGCGATATTTTGTTTTCAAGTTCAGGAAGTCTGAAGTCTAATATCAAATTCTAGACTAACAATCAAGAAGAAAGTTATGTAACGTAGGTAAAGTGTACGTCATCAGCTATTTGATTCATGTATGTTCCATTTCAGGCAGCCTTTATGAATCCAGAAAATTTTACAAACATTTATAATTTATAACCAATAACTTACTTCGAGTGTTGGCAAATAGAAATTGGTCAGCCTTAGTATTCACCTGTCGGCATGATATAAGGATGCACTTTTTATGGCTGTATTATTTTACTTGACATGATATAAGGATGCACTTGACTGCTTTTTTTTACCCATTATATATCTCCCCCACCAAACTAACTATCAACTTTTTCTTACTACATCGATGTGGCTGCTTTGTTATTCTTTGGGTATTTGCACATAGAGTAGTGCTCGGATTTTAGCGGCCAATTCGTATCCTCTCATAGGGTCCATTTCCCGACTCCTTTGTGGTCCTCAGCAATGAAAGCTTTGCATCGGATTTTATGTTCAGAGTTGCAGTGAGACTAAAGGGGACAGCCCTCTTCTGAAGACTTTTTTTTTTTTTTTTATGTTTTGTTTTGTTTTTGTTTTTTTTTTTTTTATTTATGCAGGCTCAATAAGGTTATATATAAGCCTATTCTTATATATATATATATATATATATATATATATATATATATATATGAGAATCCATCCTCGACAACCCATTGCTATTGGGACTTAAATATATAGTTAGTTAATCATTGGGTTGAACCATATTAATCTCTGAATTAAATGGGTTATTAACCATTTTTATTTATTCGAGTTTGGTTAAAGTTTGGACCCATATTTTTTTAAAAAAATATAGTTCTGAACCGGTTAACTATTTTTTAACCCATATTTCATTCTCATCCAATCTATCACGCGGAATAAAATTCCAATTTTAACCCAACGTCAATTTCCTTCCTTTTATTTTTCTTTTCTGATTTGGTATTGCAAAACGGCAAGGAAGGAAGGGAACTCCTTTAATTTTTTTGTTTTATACTCCAAGTATTAATTCTTTGGCTAATAATTGGAATATAATTTATTTATTTTGAAACATATATATATATATATTGTTAATTTATGCCAAATATAGTTTGGAATAATGTGTAGATTCCCTTTTACTCTTTTCTATCCACATAATATTTATTATAAATATAAAAATTTTATGTCATATTAACGAACGACACTCTCTTTTTTCTTTTTTGTAAGAAGTATAAAAAATCGTTTTCTAATACTCTAAACTAATCTAGGCACTAGGGTACCCAATAAAATAGAAAACCAAACTAAAATAATTGTATAAATTTTTAAAAAGCCAACATTGGAAACATGCTCAACTTCAGAACAATAAAATTAAACTCTAAATTATATATATATATATATATATATATATATATATATATGGGAGCCCTTCCATAGCATGCAGGTTCTTTGTGAGAAGCTGTCAACAACCCTTTTTAGACAAGTTGATAAATTGATCGCATGGTGAGATGAGTCTTAATATTTGATAAGTAAGCATACGACTTGTATGCAAGCTTTTATTTTAATATAAACACCCTACATGGTCAACATCTTGTCGAGACATTTAAAAAGCGAATTTTTATTATTAAAAAACACCGGTAAATTTGACTTGTATGGCCTTGTTTCTTTTTAACACATAACAATAACTCCTATATATATATATTATTCTTTATTACTACAAAAATTAAAAAAAAAAATTCCAAAACCTAAGACAACCTCTTACACTTTAAAAAAAAAAAAAAAAAAATCAAACCTAAGACAACCTCTTACTTACATTTAAAAAAAAATAAAATAAAAAATCAAGCCCAAGACAACCTCTTACGACTTGTACAAAAAAAAAAAAAAAAGAATCCAAACCGTCCGTCACAACCTCTTACGACTTACAAAAAAAAAAAAAAATCCAAGAATCAATAAGACAACTTCTTACGGCTTGCACAAAAGTTCTTTACTTGCTATTCTAAATAAAATATTTGTTATTTTTTATAACTCTTTCATTTATTAACAAATAAAGAATTATAATTCAAATAAAAAATAATATCCTATTTTATAAAAATATATTTTTATAATTTTTATTTGCTATTTTTATAAAAATATTTTATAAAAATAAAGAATACAAAATATTTTATAACAAATAAAGAATATAAAATATTTTTATAACAAATAGCAAATATTTTATAAAAAATAGCAAATATTTTATAAAAATAAAAATATATTTTTATAATTTTTATTTGCTATTTTATAAAAATATTTTATAAAAAATAAAGAATACAAAATATTTTATAACAAATAAAGTTTATAAAATATAAAATATTTTTATAACAAATAGCAAATATTTTATATAAAAAAGCAAATATTTTATAAAAATAAAAATATATTTTTATAATTTTTTTTTTGCTATTTTTATAAAAATATTTTATAAAAAATAAAGAATACAAAATATTTTATAACAAATAAAGTTTATAAAATATTTGCTATTTTTATTTGCTATTTGTTTATAAAATAAAGTTTATAAAATATTTTTATAACAAATAGCAAATATTTTATAAAAATATTTTATATTCTTTATTTGTTATAAAATATTTTTATAACAAATAGCAAATAAAAATAGCAAATATTTTATATTCTTTATTTGTTATAAAATATTTTGTATTCTTTATTTTTATAAAATATTTTTATAAAAATAGCAAATAAAAAATTATAAAATATATTTTTATAAAATAGGATATTATTTTTATTTGAATTATAATTCTTTATTTGTTAATAAATGAAAGAGTTATAAAAATAACAAATATTTTATTTAGAATAAATAAGTAAAGAACTTTTGTGCAAGCCGTAAGAAGTTGTGCTTATTTTTGATTCTTTTTTTTTTTTTTTTTTTTTTTTCAAAGTCGTAAGAGGTTGTGACTTTTGCTTTTCTTTTTTTTTTTTTTTTTTGTACAAGTCAGTAAGAGGTTGTGCTTGGCTTTGGATTTTTTTTATTTTATTTTTTTAATGTTCAAATTGTAAGAGGTTGTGCCTATTGATTTTTTTTTTTTTTTTTTTTAACAAATTGTAAAGAGGTTGTGGCTTATTTGAATTTTTTTTTTTTTTTAATTTTAAAAATAAAGCACAAGAATATATATATATATAGAGTTATCATATATGCTGTTAAAAAGACACAAAATTTTCATAAGTCGCGCTTTACCGGTGTTTTTTTTAATAATAAAATTGCTTTTTTTAAATGTAATCGACAAGATGTCACCATGTAGGTGTTTATATTAGAAATAAAAGCCAAGCATGTCGCGCTTATTTTATCAAATATTAAGACTCATCTCACCATGCGATCAATTTATCAACTATCCAAAAAGGGTTGTTGCAGATAGCTTCACAAAGAACTTCAATATATGGAAGGGCTCCTATATATATATATATATATATATATATATATATATATATATATATATATCCCTGATCTTAAGCTCACCCTTTATCCAACTCACACCGAGCTCATCCTCCTTTAATGATTTTATTACCATGATTTATTCACCATACAACCGTCAAGACTTTATACTTTCAAATGACGGACAACATATAACGTCGCTAAAAGTATAGACGACAGTTGTATGACCGAACCGTCGCCGGATCCGTCGCTAAAGGGAGGTGAGCTCGAGTATCACAAAACGGCAAGGAAGGGAACTCATTTAATTTTTTTGTTTTATACTCCAAATATTAATTCTTTGGCTAATAATTGGAATATAATTTATTTATTTTGAAACATATTTATATATTGTTAATTTATGCCAAATATACTTTGGAATAATGTGTAGATTCCCTTTTACTCTTTTCTATCCACATAATATTTATTATAAATAAAAAAAAATTTATGTCATATTAACGAACGACACTCTCTTTTTTCTTTTTTGTAAGAAGTATAAAAATCATTTTCTAATACTCTAACTAATCTAGGGACTAGGGTACCCAATAAAATAGAAAACCAAACTAAAATAATTGTATAAATTTTTAAAAAACCAAACATTGGAAACAAGCTCAACTTCAGAACAATAAAATTAAACTATAAATAATATATATATATATATATATATATATATATATATATATATATATGATCTTAAACTCACCTTTATCCAACTCACCCGAGCTCACCCCTTTTAACGATTTGCAGTCACGACGACGATTCATCATACAACCATCGTTTAATTTATACTTTTAGCGACGGACAACATATAAATATCAGCTAAAAATATAGACAACGGTTGTATGGATCGAAAGGCTGGTCGTCGGTCCGCTGCTAAAGAGAGGTGAGCTCGGGTGAATTGGATAAGGGATGAACTTAAGATCCGAACTATATATATATATAGGAGAATAATCTATCGCATCTATTTGCTATGGATCAAAAAGTAACATATATCATCTTAACCATCCGTTTATTAAATGAATGATTGAGATTTAATTTAGAAACACCCTGTCCACTAATAAGAGTGGACGTATTAAATAAAATTTTTGGACATAAATAACACCATCCGCTAGTATGTCTAGCGGACCAATTATAAATAAAAAGAGACAAAAGTTGATTACAACTAAACCACAAACAATGGATTAGTTACAACAAAGAACCACAAAACTAGTGAGTCCTTAAAAATTCAAAATCATCAGCAGTACAAGACAGCCCACGTGGGTGCATTAACCAAGCACATCAGCTAAAAATTTATAATCAAACAGCCACGTGGGCCCTCAACATCTGATATTCATAGTCAACGAGGCAGTCCAAACTAGTTGCAAAACAAGGCCAGTAAAACCACTGACAAACAACCTTCGGCAACAAGAATCGCTGCACCCAAGCAAAACTGCACGGACTGAAACAAATTTCCGGCCAAGTACCGTCTGGCCTTAAACCGGCAATCCGATCAGGAATCGGAAACACCCATCCGGCAGTAGCCATATCAAAGAACAACATCAAATCAAGTCCAAAGAGAAAACGCTAATTCATTCTAAATTAAAACTAGAGCATTATCCATAGATCAAAATGATTGGAACCAAAAATTAAACATTTAAGTATTTAACATCCAAAACTGAAATAATAAAGGATCATCAATAGAAGTATACTTCAGATCAGAAAACCACACGGATGAAAAAGGAACCATCCGAGAAACACATTCCATCCTCACAAAAAGAGCAGAAAAAGGAACCAAAAGACATCCCCATTCCGGCGAGGACAACAACCGGAGCCCAGATTCCGACAGGACCCATGTGCCAAAGCCACCACCAGCAGACACCCCTCAAGATCCGAATTCCCCAAACCATTAACCCCAAAAAACCCCACTTCAGATCATGACTCCACTTCCCTCACACACAAGAACCATACCCTCTACTAATCGCACAAGAAGGACCCACGATCTAGCAACCCTCGGACTTGGTAAAGCTCAGATCGAAAAGTGGATTTTCAAAAAGGTCCACGTTACAGTGGCCGAAAAGGCTGCAACAGCACCTAGGCAGGGTTGAAGGAGTGACTAGAGGAAGAGGAAGGGATGGTGGGCCGAAGGGAGGAGGAGGGAGGAAGTAGGAGGCGGGCGGGCCGGAAGAAAATCAGAGGTAGGAATGAAAATGGTGTTATTTTAAATTGGTCGTGTAGATGCTAAGTAGGGAAAGTGGGGGCATTTGTGTCCAAAAATTTTACTTAATACGTCCGCTAGTAAGTCTAGCGGATAGCGTGTTTCTAAATTTAATCTCAGCTATTTATTTAACAAACGGATGATTAAAATGTTATATCCACTTTTTTTAATCCATAAAGAAATAAATACTTATGGATCATTCTCCATATATATATATATATATATATATATATATATATATATATATATATATTACAAAGCATGCGCACACATATAAATTAAAAAAAAAAAGAGTTAATGTTTTCAACAAAAAAACACATATTTTAATTGTTTGAAACTAATTTTATATTTTAAAAAATAAAAGCAATGTGAATCTATTTGAAATTTTAATTGTTAATTGTTGTTTTTAATTTTATTTAAAAATCAGTTGTGAATAAAACCACAACTACAAACGATAAAGATTTGGCTGTCAAAGATTTTTAAATGAATGGCGTGACAAGAAGCAATTTTGTTGCGATTAATTTTACAAATTCTAGTTACAAAATAATTATAAATATATTTCAATATTTAAACGACATTCATAAAATTATATTATAGTGTATTTGGATTCCAACCTTTCTATTAGCAGGTTAATAATAATTTTGAAAAATTATTTAAATATGGAAGGGTATTAATAATTTCAATTTAAAATTTTATTAGTATAATTTTTTAGCTTTTTATTATTTATATTAATAATTTTTATATCATATTATTACTTAATTAATTTAATTGTGACGGTCACAATTTTATTTTTCAAAAATTTTATTTAAAAGTCAAAACATCTTAAAATGATTATTATGGTTATTATGGGTTTGAAGCATAACCATATAGTTCAAACCCACAAAACCCATATTAAAAATGGTTAATATGATTTTAGTTCTTAAATGGAATCATAACCATATTTTAAAAATCAAAACCAACTCATAACCATAATTTGTCAGGCCTAGTTGCCATGGACACTATTCTAGCAACCCACTTTTCAACCGTGGATCAACTAATTGGATGACTTAGATTGAATGTCATAAATAATCAGAAATTGCCCAAATTTACAAGCAAGCTTGAATTGACTTTTTATTTTAATATATTGCGTTAGTTGGTCAACTGTTGTCATTTTAATAATTTTAAAATGATTTTTTAATATTAAAATACTCTGGCAAAGCACGACATACCATGTAATTAAGTATTTTTTTTTACGCATTTCTCCATTATATGGGATGACTAAGCACATTAAAAAAATAAAAAATAGTCCGGCCGGTACAAGCTGTACCGGCTAAGAAAAAATATATATAAAATGCACAGTCATGACAGCTTGAATCGTCTTGCAATAAAAAACTGAAAAAATATCACTTGGCCTTTAAAAAAATTGTTTCCAACTAATCGCTGCTAAACAGATTCGAACTCACAACCTCTAACTTCAAACCCTCGTCATATGACCACCCGAGCACCATGAGCCTAGCTGTTCATTTCTCACAAAGATTTGTCTTTATATTAAAACTTTACATTCCCCCAAAATCTATATATTATTATTATATTAAGTTTAATATTATTATTATTATTTTTATTTTATAAATTATTAATATATTTGAGTTATTAAGCAATTCTTATTATTATTATTATTATTATTATTATTATTATTTTATAAATTATTAATATTGTTGTTGTTTCGATGATAGGAAATGAATGACATATCTATTTATGAAAGTGGTAGTAAATTGGTAGAGTGGAATTTAAATGATGGAAGATTATAATAATTTATTTTATTAATCTTAATATTTATTTTTATATTAATATTAATAATTAAGCCATATTCTTTTATGAAGTCATGTTCCTTTATGAACTCTGTCCATTGAATATTATGAAATCAATTTTCTCCTAAGTTCTAACTTTGAAAATATATCAAGTTCAATTAGTTTAATAAGTAATGATTATAGTGGTGGTTGGACATTTCAAGCAGTTATTTTACTTATTTCAATTTATAAAAGTAGTTAAGTATTATTGTAATAATACTTAATATTATTATTATTCAATTAAATAATAATATCATTATTATTATTATTATTATTATTAATGTTATTATTACTATTAATGTTATTATTATTATTATATAAATTATTATTATTATTTGAGCATGAGAGTATGCTATTCATGTATTAATAATAATGTGATTATCAATATTAGAAGTACAGATTATACCAATACTACTACTGCATAACATTAACATGAATAATACAGATTACATGTTCATTTTCATAAATTAAAAAAAAATATAGCATAAATAATACAACTGACGCCTATTTTTTTTGGCTCAGGAATCCCTAGCACTCGATAATGATTTTGCTTATCGTGGTCGATTTCAAAGCCACGAAATTGCACATTTTCGATGAGGCTTAGAAGTAATGATTTTCTCGAGTGCACTCTTGAATCTAGATTATTTTTTGCGGCCCTTTGTCTAAGAAATAATAGGCGACAAAAACTCTTCTTTTACTTTCACCTCTGCATCTTCATCATGATTATCATATCCCATATCATGATTTGGATCTCCAACCGTGCAATCAATGTCGTCATTTGCCAGTTCAGTAATATTCTCATCCGGATCATACTGGTCAACCAACGCTTTTCCTCATGCATTCAGTTTAAGAACAGTTTTGTAACCTCGGACTGAGCAAGCCGCTTTGCTCGCTAACTTCTGATAATCACCCATCAAATGATTATAATGCATTGCTTGATCTTGTTCGAAGTCAGCAGATGTGGAATTAAAGAGTAAGTCTTCATCATTGCTTTTGTTCGCGCATCTTGTCTGTGGCGACCCCAAATCCGGGTACTTGCAACCCGAACTCGGTTCTCCACGATACCATTTCTTTAAGCTGAATAATACTAAATAATAATACATTCGAACTTAATTTACATACATCAAAGTTTACTTCCCTGTGCACGTGACCTTCAAATACATTCCTTACAATACGACAATAGATTCCATTGTCTTACTAACTATAACCATTAACTCATACTAAATCTCATTCGAATGACTTTTCTTTTCCCTTGTTCGTGCTCGAGCCTTCAGTCGATCGTCGAATCGAAAAAACATTTAGTTTAAGCAAGGATGAGCATTTGAGTGCCCAAAGCAAGTAATAGCAATTATATATATAAAATTTGAAAGAATATAAGTATTCTCTTTCCATAACACTTCTACAACGAATCGAAAGTTGTGAAGTAATCAGTCTTGATAAAAATTCACATAACAATTCTCTTTCAATTTCTTGAAATTAGGCTCCACCCATGAATAGGGTTTAAGAAACATACTATGAACATGGTTTTTATTTTCGAAAAGGTTTAGCGAGAATTCATCCATAAAATCATCATAACTTACTGACGCGGAGGGTGATCGGCCCATTGTACCTCAGATTGATCAATACTACATAACTTGAACGAAATTCATCGCTCACCCTTTGTCCGCCAAGTCGCATAAAATTTGTTCCATTATCGGGATGTTCATACATGCACGGTTCCAAACCCAAGGTTTTAATCTTGCTTTCAACAATAATATGTAATTCAACATATATGTATACGGGTAATTGACAAAGGTATATCAACATGTGAATAAATGTCATGATTATCCAAGTGGGGACACTTGTATAACCATTTAGAAATCAACTTAACGTAATATATATCCGAGCTAACATGTTGATAATCAAAGCGTACATAATCATGACAGAATAGAATAATTAAAACTTCTTACTCATGTCCATTGCATAAAGGAAATGCAAAGGTAAGATACTTTGCACTGATTTGTTGATTACAAATCTCAACTTAGGTTTTATCTCTTTATCACAACCTATCAATAATCGGATCATTCGCTTCGATTAGAACAATATATCATAACACATAGTAATCGCATTATTACAATTGAAGACATAGTCTAATCATGTCATCACATAATCGCGGTGATCATACTTTCTATTCTATACTTTTATACATTTTTCAAATATCTCACCCATGCTCTTCTGTAAGTCTTTTCTTTTTCTATTATAGAAATCTGACAGTTGTCGGCCGAGTCGTCGACAACCTTTATCGGGTAAATCTTGAGTCTAAGACTCTTATTCTATACCTCAACATCGTAAAATATCGGACATTTTACTTTTAATCATTTTCGAATTTTCCGAAATTGAAAAATTTAAAATAAATCAAATCATCACTCAAGGGCTTATAGTGATATAAGCTGTTACTATGGGTGCTCTTCATCAAATCTCGGACTTCATAACCTAGGTTCTCTAGTCGACTAGTTTGGTAGGCTTATAACTTTCAAACATCTAATCATAATTAAATGACTTAAACATTAAACAATTCCATTATCATTAATAATTAATTTATATTAAACTATTAATGAAACCATTGCCAAAATATAAAAGTTATTTATAATAACTCAAACTATTTTAAAAACATTTATATTACCCTTAAATAATTTTTAAAACAATTAAAATCATTTTAAATAATCACCATTAATATATAAATATTAATGTACTATTCATCCAAATATTAAAAGTCATTAATTATAACTTAAAATATTTTTAAATCCTTAATATCCTCTTTAAATGATTTTAAATAAATAAAACCATTTTAAAACTATTTATTTAATAATAATTATTAAATAAACTAAATATCATTAATATTATCTTAATATCATTAATATTAAATTATTAATGAAATTATCCTTTAAATATTAAAAGTTATATTTTATAACTTCAAATATTTTTAAATACCTTAATTTCATTTAAAATGATTTTTATAATATTAAAATCATTTTAAACTAAATTATTTAATATAATCATTAAATAACTTTAATATCATTAATATATAATTAATTAATGAAATTCATCACAAAATATTAAAAGTCATGGGAAATAACTTAAAATATTTTCTTATACCATAATATAATTTTTCATGATTTTTCATGAATTAAAACTATTTTTAAATAATTTATTTAATATTATAATTAAATAAATAAATACCTTTTATATTCCAAAAATATTAAATATTTATGAAATATACTCAAAATAATTAAAAACTATTTTTCAGACTTTAAAATAATTTTTCATAATTTATTTGGTATTTTTAATAATTAAAATCTAATTTTTCTAATTTTTAAATCATTTTTCAGAAAATCAGAAATTAAAATAATTAAAACTGTCGCTAAAGGCCCCTATAGTGACAGAAGTGTCGCTATAGGTGTTCTTGAGCCTACCCAGATCTTCATAAGGCAGAACCGAGTGGCCTACTTTGACCGTGAATAACTCTCTCATCTTAACGAATTTGGACAATCTATAAATTGGGTCTTGTAGAGGAAATACAAGACTACAAGATCCAACAATCATAACCTCTAAACAAACATCAGATCTGGGATAAATCAGCCATCAAAGTAGCTACCAAAGTTGTTCTTCACGAAGAACAGTTCGAGGTGCCTACTTTGGACCTCTATAACTTGATGATCGTGTAACTTTTATGTGATCTATCAATTCCAGTGTGTAGACAACATGTAGGACTACAACTATAACACTTAACATCATCATAACAACAAGAAATAAAGCATCTAAAGTATGGTCAAACCTTGTCGGGAAAATTAACACTTAGAAAATTACGGGTCGCCTGATTTTTCTCGTCAATGCCACCAACCCACTTTGACCTTAAATAACTCTTAATCCGTAATATATATGGACCTGATTCTTTTTGGAGGTTAAATACCACATAACAAGATACACATATCAACCTTTAAAACACAAAACACATTAAAGATGACCGAGATATAAGGCCTGACATTTGCCAAAAAAATATTTCTGGACACTTAGAATATTTTCTGGGTTTGAAAAACGCAATGGGTCAATGCTTAGAATCAACCCACTTTCGACCGCTTATAAATCCTGATCTACAATAGATATAGACCTGATTCCTTTTGGAGTTTAAAGACCACATATTAGGCTACCTATAACAACTTTTAAACAACAAAACTCGTGATCGAACAAAGAGTTATAGCCTCTGACATTTGGTGAAAAATAACAGAATTCGGTTTTTCCAACTTGCTCAAATCTTCAAATTCGTGCACTTTGATGTTATGGGTTCATGATTTTACAACCCAGAACATTAATAGACTCTCTATTACACTACTTTAAACAATCAATTGCTTCAATTAACATCGAATCGAAGGATTTCTAGAATTTAGGATTTCCTACCTTTTCAAGCTTGATTTTTGATTTACGGCTTCTTGATGCTTCCGATTTGTTGTTTGTGATGGTTGGGCTTTGTTTAGGGACCGATATGCTACAATAATTGTGAGGTTTTAGAGAGAGAGCTTAAGGATGAGAGTTGGATGAATTTTAGTGTACAAAAAATGCTAACTCTCTCCAATCTATTTATAGAATAATTCAAATGCCTTGGATGCTCAATTTGGTTGTATAATTGAGGTGTAATGGTATAGTAGCATGAGGGAATTCTAGAAGGTGGTGGTTGGCTAGCTTTTGCAAAGATTCTAGCAACAATGCTACTAATAATACACTAAAATGGACAAAAGGGTATTTTGGTAATTTCCCATATAATTTCATGGGCATTCTTGTACATAGCAATTAAATGTAGTATTTAATCACTAGATTATAATTCTTACCATTTACCAATTAATTCTATCCTTTGGTAAATTAAAGCATTTATACAATAACATCGTAATTAAACTCAATAATTTTAAATTAGGGTTTTGATTGAAAAATTAGGGTTTTCTAATTAGGGTTTCTTAACGCCATCAATTAGGGTTTCTAATTGACCATTAGGGTTCTCTAATTATCTGTGTATGTTCTAACACAGTCGTTACGGTCTCTAACTTCAACCGATTAGGGTTGTAATAATTAGGGTTTGTCCTAATTATCGACATACAACAGTAACTTCATATACACAGTCACTACTCAGTCATATCTCATAACTAAGTTTAATAATTAGGGTTTCACAGCACGGTAATATGCTATGACCTAATTGACCGTCATTGCTCAATATTATTTGTCCATCATATATACAAAGATATATAATTATTGTCTTTGTAAAATCATTATAACAATAATATAATATTATTATTCTCATCTCTTGATCACAATCCTAATTCGTGGTTTGATCTCATATCCGACTTCTCTTTCTTACACAAAGATCAATAATCAAGTTAAAATAATTAACTTAAATATTACGAACAAATCGGATAATAAAATATTTATTATATAATTCTAATTATCACTTCATATATTATTTCCAATCATGTTATCATGGAAAATAATTAATAAAAACATTTCGCTTACTAAATTAATTACCATAAAAATATAATTTGTAGTAATTAATAATTCCAAAATTATTTCTAATTTTCAAGTAATAAATATATTCATATTTATCGCTTCATTACTAGACACTTATTCTCGCCATTAAATAAATAAAAAAAAAAAATTATAATGCAAAAATTTCTTATTTATTTTATATAGAAAATCTCGGGTTATTACATTGTCCACCGATGAAGAATCATGTCGCTCGGTATTTGTGAAATACTCTTTGTTATGAAATATCTCAAGATGTACCTGCATAATTCACCAGAGTGAGAAAACATTTGGCAGTTACATGTTATCGATCCCAGTTGATGATTGTTAACAACTTCTTTATATCTTCCACCACTTTCGATTTGCATATTCGATTATATACCTTTGATAAACCTTAGTATCGGTGACACACAACTCACTAAGTTTATGAACATTGTATTTCATGGAATCGACGAATTGACGTTGGAAACGTCTAAACATCTCTTTTGTGTACACTTGTGCAGTATGAACTTTTAAAGATGAACCGAATACCATAATCCTTTTACGATGTTTTGTTATGTAGTCAACCTTCCTCTCCCTGATAAACTATTTTTCTATAGCCTTCTGACTCTGCAGTACAAAACATAGCATACCTATTTATGCATTAACGTACTCATCAAAAAAGGCATTCATGCTCTCGCTTCTTCCGGTGGTAGTCATTCCCGCAGCAAAATATCTCTTTGTATATGCTGGAATCCATTTCTGTCGTACATCATACAAACTTCTAAGCCATTCATTGGTATACAATTCATAGGAACTTATCAGAATATGCCAACGCTCTTCAAATTTCTCGATGGACAATGAATTATACACACAGTTGTTAAAATCATTTTTGAACGATGGGTGCTCAGAATAAACCTGATGCAATTTTTTAGGAAATTTATTGCTAATATATCAAGAACACAATAACTAGAAGGAAGTACCATAGCAATAGCATTACTTATGGCTCTGTCTTGATCAGTGATGATGGTTATAGGTGCCTTGTAGTCCATGGCTTCAAGCCATGTCTGTAATACCCAAACGAAAGTATCTTCTGTCTCATCTCTTAACACTGCAAATCCAAATAGTATAGACTAATAATGGTGGTTGACCCCAGCAAATGGAACAAACGACATGCCATACTTATTTGTCCGGTATGTACTATCAAATGTCACAACATCTCCGAACCGTTGATACATAAACCTTGATCGGGCATCAACCCACAAAATACAAGCTATGCGATTGTTTTCACCGGGTTTCACTCGGAAAAAAAAAATTACTTGCACTTCTGGATGCAAGTTTTTTCAAATGATTGATAGCAGCTTGTGCATCATTTTCATCTGCAGAATCACGCCTTAAATCTCGCACCACATTCTCAAAATTAACATTAGAGAAAGGAACATTTTGCAACCCACCTCCCATTGTGCTCAAAACATTCATCATCTTACTAGGAGCTGGTTCACTCCCAAGCCTATGAGGAGTGTTACATTCCAACCAACTCTAATTTTGCGGGACTTTCTGATGTCATATGAGCTGGTTCACTTAAGGTATATATAGTGATGGTTTTAATTAAAGCATATTAATTATTATTTATATTCATATTTATAAATAAAAAAGGCATGCTATATAATAATAATGTACATTTGGGTCTCAATCAGGTACAAGATGCAGGATATCAGATCTCTTATGGACCAAAAGGGTCCTTAACCAAAAAACTAAAAGATTGGAAGGAGACATTCATAAATAAACATATGTTTGGAAACGTGGTGATCTCAGAAGAGAATTTATATCCTTTGTCACATCCGCGACAGTTATATGATTTAGACCACAGTGCATTGTAATCCTTAGGGCCTGGGAATTAGATTTTCGAGCATGTCCTCGATGCTTATATGTTGTTGCTACGAGATAGAGAGGAATACTACAGGTCGCGAGGAATACAAAGGAGGGCCCAATTTGGTTTCGTGAATTCATTCTTCACGCATCTTGGGCAGAGCTATGTGCCCCCCAACTGAAGAGAATCATGTATAGAGTTTTTGCAATCCGTATGTGAACTAAGATGTTGGCCCACCTTTACACGAATGCCAGTACATATTCATGCCAGTGTGTAGTACAAATCAAAGACATTTTGTCTTGTTCCTATTTTCAGTTGAAGATTGGATGGTTACGATAATTGACCCGTACTACAATGATACGAAGCATATAAAGTTACAGGAAATGTACTCAGAATTCGTTAAAGTTGCGGTATGTCTAGTTTTAAAATATTTTACTTTTATAATGTCCTTTAATATTAAAAAATTATTAACCAACTACTTTGTACATGCAGGTACATTGATACCATTTTGTTTGTGAAATGGTAATCCGATGCGTGAGTGGCCCAGCGGTAATCCTACTATACAGACCACAAAGATTCGACCAAAGCAACACAACAACTCAGACTGTGACATTTTTTGTATGCAAGTATGTTGACGGTTTCGTAATGTCCAATGTTGATATTTGCGAAGAGAAGTGGTCCTTGGACGATGTCACGGTCTTTCGTTACCGCATCGCATGGGAGCTCTACAAGAAATCCGCAAGATTACTTCTGGCCTCTGAGATATAGAACTTGTCCAAATTATCTAATGTACATATTAATTAATAAGAATATCTATTTGGTTGAATCATGGGATTTTCAAATTCATAACTTAGTAATATTAATATTATTTAATCACATAAAACCACTTCATATTATTAATACGGAAAAAAATATCTATTTGGTTGAACTGTATGGATATTATTATTCTGGATTAATATTGATTTTCACATTATTTATATTAATATTAAAAATAATTATTAATATCATTTTAATAATATTAATACTTGAATATCATACTCTCATACTCAAATAATAATAATAATAATAATAATAATAATAATAATAATAATAATATAGCGTAATAATAAAATAAATTATTATAATCTAACTCCATTTAAATTTAACTACCAATTTACTACTACTTTCATAAATAGATAAGGCATTCATTTCCTATCATCGAAACTTAAAATGATAATAATAGAAACATAATAATAATAATAATAAGTTATGAATTGCTGAATAATAATATTAAACTTAATATAATAATTATATATAGATTTTGGGGGAATGTAAGTTTTAGTATAAAAACAAATCTTTGCGAGAAATGAACAGCTAAGCTCGTGGTGCTCGGGTGGTCATATGACGAGGGTTTGAAGCTGGAGGTTGTGAGTTCGAATCTATTTAGCAGCGATTAGTTGGAAACAATTCTTTTAAAGGCCAAGGGATATTTTTTTCGCTTTTTTTGCAATAGCTTGCCTCAAGTCATTACTACCGTGGCATTTTATATATTTTTTATTCTCAACCGATATCAAATGACATTCTTTCATTTAACTATTTTTTATTTTTTAATGTGATTTTAATGTGCTGAGTCATCCCATATAATGGAGAAATGCGTAAAAAAAAATACCCTACCGGTACAAGCTGTGTCGGCTGGAGTATTTTAATATTAAAAAATCATTTTAAAATTATTACAATGACAACAGTTGACCAACTAATGCAATATATTCAAAATAAAAGCCGGTCAAGCTTGTGCCGGCTGGGCAATTTCTGATTATTTATGACATTCAATCTAAGTCATCCAATTAGTTGATCCACGGTTGAAAAGTGGGTTGTTAGAATAGTGTCCATGGCAACCGGTTGCCATGGATGGATTCCTTATATATATAGCAAACTCCAATTTTCCTGCACTGCCACAACATTAACTGAGTTGAAATCACATATTATATGATATGAAACAAAAGGTAACTTATAGGACTCAGAAAACTTTTGGTAAACACTAATGCGTTTTTTTAGATATAAATCATAGATATTCATATACATATTATATATGATTGTTAACTTAGGTTTATTTCAACAACGAGGATTATCAGTTGTTAAACCCGTGATGATATTTGGATTACAAATTGGAATTGAGGAGAATTAAAAATTAGGCATTTTAGCTAGAATTTGTGATATAATTCTCAACAAACCAAAAGAACACTTCAGTGGATTCTATGAGGGACTGACTGCAACTTAATTTTGTTGGTTTTTTGTTTGATTAATTCTTTATGATTGTTTTATTCATCATCATTTTTTTCGGATATTAAAAAAAGACTTATTTTTAAGGAACTTCAAGCGGCACTTCGTTCCGATCAATCAAACAACGAACCAAGTAAGGAAGCAAGGTACCGTAGTTGGACCATCCTGGGTGGGTGAACCCTAGTAGGGACTGAATCCCAGGGTGGCTGAACCTTAGGAGGCCAAATCTCAATGTGGTCGAATCCCGAGGTGGCCGAACCCTAGAGGGTTTTCCGTTGTTTGATAATTTTGTTCCTTCTTCTTTTAAGGTGTCCTTAATCTCTCCTTTTTCGGGCTAAATCTTCTTATTCAAGTTCAGACTTTTTCCCACCGAACATTGTCAAAAGGAGATTATTTTCAAGGCGGCCTCGTTTGTTCGGTATTCATAATTTCTCTTTTACCATGGTAAGTACTATATTTTGAATGCTTTCCACTTTGTTTTCTTATTGCATAGAATTCTCATATTAAATCCCCCTCATTGTAGGCTAACTTTGACGAACGTTCGGCCGACCCGAAAACTACTAAGGAAATCCCCTTCATTAGTGAGTGGGGAAATGCTTCTTTCTTTGGGCCTTTTGACGATTTCTTGGATCGAACAAAGAATTTTGATCGTGCAACTTTTCATCCACCTGACAAAACAAGAGTACCCTTTTAGTCTCATTCGCTTTCTGTCTGACTCATCTAGTCGCCTTCAGGGATGGCAACATTGGACTAACGAAATCCTCGGGAATTCCGATTATGTGAAGATACTGGACAAGGCTGGGATTCTGCGTTGTATTCAGCTATGTAGGGATCTTCATATCCAACATGACTATGATGCCCTTACCTTATTGATTTCACGCTGGTGCTCTTCTACATGTACATTTGTCACCGCTTGGGGGTAGTTCACCCCTACTCTAGAGGATGTCTATGCCATTTACCAGTAATTCTTTATTCTGCTTTGTACATTCATCCTCATTTTTATTGTGTTATGTATTAATTTTGCACTATATCTTGTAGCCTTCCTGCTTCTGCTTCAGCTTCTTGTGGTTCATCAAAGCCTGTCCCCTAGGGATATCGAATGTGTTGCTTACTTTAAAAAAGCCCTCAAACGAGCTTCTAATGACACCACGAGGTTCCAAGGCAATATAATCCTTTCAGACTTTGAGACCCCTAACCATCCGAAGACTTCTTGGCTATCTTGGGTCCGTTATTTCTTTCGGGATTGCAAGCCTGGCCACTGGAATAGTTCTATTTATAGAGAGTCCGTTCTTGCTCTTCATGAGGAGCCTTCTCCTTTTCCTTTAGCTGCTTATCTGGCTATGTGGTTGTCCCTCTTTATCTTCCCTAGGTCACCCATGGACGGTCCCTCGACCCGTATGTTTAGCTTAGCGACTTTGTTATCTCGGGGTCTGGAGGTTCCTATTGCTGCTCTTTTTTTTGGGACCTTGTATCGTCGCTTGGATGAAACTGTCCTCACCATAAGAGAATCTGTCAAAAGGTACCCCTTTTTGGTTTCACTCATTTATTATTATTTTATATATTGTATATGTATTTTTCTTATCAATATTTCTTTCATTTATTTAGGTATGACATGAATTGCTTCATTCCATTTCTTTTCTTCAAATCTTCCCCTTCGAGCGCTTTTGGGGCCACTCTACTTCTGTGCACTTTTCCCAGAAGCGAAGGAAATATCCACCCCCTTTCTCATCGCCCAATATTATTCCACGTAACGCTCGCTAGATTGATCATAGGATTACTTCAGATTTGAGGCTTTATATTGATGACTTTTTCTATTTCACTGCCCATCCTTACACCATTATTCCAGAGGGAGGTTTTCTGCCCCACTTCTATAGAAGGGACTTCTATTATTTTTTAAATGCCAGGGAATTGACTGGGTCTTCACTTTCTTGGTTAATATTTGATAAGTAGGTTTTATACCTACTTATTCGGTATCTGTTACTTGAATTAGTTGCTTATATTCATGTTTCTTAGTTACTTTTCATACATTTTATGTTATTTTGTAGGCTATGACATAACATTGGCATGAAAAAGCAAGGAAAATCAATTCAGACATCTTTTGGACTAAAATATGCAAGCAAATACAAGAAGGGAAGATTGCAGGGCTTTTAACACCAAGTTGGATGCATGTTCTTGGCTTAGAACTTGGATTATACTGTATATCTTCTTCTTAGATTTCCAGAACATCTTGTATCATCCCAATCGGAGTTTGAATGCGAGAGTTATGGTATTTTATCAACGAAGATCAAAGCCAAGAGTTCTCATGCTTGCAATTTACATATCATCTACTTCAAACTCGATTTTGATCTTGTTGCAGCAAGAATTTCTCAATTCTCAAAGAATGAAAGTTGTAGAGCTCGTCGATATCTTCGATGTGATAGGTGGCAAGATTCGTAACTCCTCCCAGATCAAAAGTTATTGCCGTTTTACCATAGGACACTGTAGCAGAAAAAGGACCCTCATCGGGGCTGGCTTTCCTTTCACAAAACCCCTACCAGGGCGGGCATACAAGCTGCAAAATAGTAGGGACGCCCACAAGGGTTTGCCCTTTTAGCCTTATACCCCCCGCCGGGGCAGGGGTACGCGCAGAAAAGTCTTTTTTTGTTCAAATTTGAGTCCAAGAAGGATTGGTTCAATCTGATTGACTCAAGGACTTCCAAGAGGACTTAAAGACATATAAAGAGACATATAAAAGGAGGAGAATCACAAAGATTAGAGGAGAGAGAGAAAGAGAGGATTCCATTAGATTTGATTAGAGTAGAATAGTAGAAAATACTAGTTCTTATGAGATTTGGAGATTGAAGCACTTGAAAGCCATTGGAGATCAAGATCAAGAGCGAGACGGAGGACGAATTTATCGACAAACAGATTCACTTCTTTTCCTTAATCTTATTATTATCTTTTAATGTGTATTCAAGTGTGGATTCTTAGTTTTAATTCAATGAACTAATTCCTTGTTTGAGATTACAATGGATTTTATTGTGTAGTTTATTTTAATATGATTCGTTATCAATTATTATGTTCTATTGTGAGGATTGTCTATTGTGATTTGGACTTAATTGTTTAATTGATTGGCCATCAATTACCGTGATAATCTATATGAACTCGAGAGATGAAGTTTAGATTTAGATTTGATCATAATAGCATGTGTTTGTGATTTCTGCATAGATGGAATTCATGATTCGTGCTTAGGATAGAGATATGCCTTTACGCCATATGTAATCTTATAGAGAACTTGTGCTTTAAATCCTTTTTAATTGTAATTCAAATATAGATATAGTGGATTAGTTAATTAGGGTGTCTTGCTTAATTCTATCATCTGTGGATTTAAGTTAGTATGGGTATTATGCATCGAGAGGTGGTTTTATCTGCTTTAGTGTTCTTGATTAACAATTCAGGATAGAGAATAATTGATGAGAAGTGTGTTAACATAAATGAATCAATAAGTGAAATTGTGATCTTAAATCTCCATAATCTGATTTTTAATTAGTGGTAATTGAATTAGTGTAATTAGATAATTTAATTTATAATCCTAAATTGTTTGTTTAAATAAAATTAGTTTGATTAAGAGTTAGTATTTGGTGATTTGTATTAATAATTTCACGTGGGAACGATACTCTACTTTCACTTTATTACTTGTTGACCACGTATACTTGCGTGTTGTGCGTAATTAGATTTTACCCAACAAGTTTTTGGCGACGTTGTCGGGGAATTAGTTTAATATATTTTTTCCAATATTAGCTTCAATCAAATTAGTCTTAATTTAAATATTTTTTTTCTTTCTTTATTTTTCTTTTATTTTATTATCTTCTTCTTTTTCTCTCGTTTCAGGTACCATGGCTGGATTCAATTATCAAAGACCATATTCGAGTATGACTCAACCAAGGGGAGCGGGATTGATGGACTCAATGTATTTTCTCGCATTATCGGCACAACTTGAGACACTTTCGAGGAGGTTGGACGTTGTTGCATTGACGTAATCGAAGGATAGCGATTACTTTGCAATTATTGTCTTTGAAATCACCCGAGTAATCAATGCACCATCGGTCTTGGGCCAAGACAAGATGGGTGGTAACTACCTCAACAACTATTCTTATCCCAGTTATCATCAATTTTGGGGGTATCACCCGGATTCTTCATGGAGCTATAATTATCAAGATCAATACTCCACTCCAAATCCAACATACACGCCGGAATTCTCATATCAACCTCCATTAAAAGAAGAAGAGTCAAAGTTAGAGGAATTACTGTCAAAGGTTATAGCAAACCAAGAGGAGAGGATGATGAGTCAAGAAATATCGAGCCACAATTTTCAGCACCAGATGGAATAACTCATCACCACTTCAACTCATGGTCCTCAATACATGGATTCCAAAACTTAGACAGATAATTCGAGATTGGAGGAATTGTTGTCCAAGTTCATAGCATCAAATGAGGAGAGAAAGATTAATCAAGAGAAGTCAATTCAGAATCTTTAGAATAAGATAGATCAAATGACCAAAGCCGTAAGCAACCTTCCTCCAAACACTTGGCTTTATGAAATGGATGAAGAAATTGATGGAGAACCCGAACCAAATTTGCGACTGGATGAGCCACAAGATATCAGAAGTGTGGAGACAATTGGGGATAATGAAATAGAGGTCGACAAAGATCTAAATGGGTCTCCACCAAAGATCAAAGAGTCAGTCAGATTTGCAAAATCATGCCCACTTGGTAGTCATGTTATTGGCGAAGCTCTTGATGACATAAGAGCGAGTACAATTTTGAATCCATGGTGGGACGAGAAAGAGAAGATAGACGAAGAGCCCATTATGTGTGATAAGCTTCCATGCCCCAAAGTGATCACATACACAATGGAGAAGACACCTAGCTATGGGACGTTCTTGATTGAGATCATACCAAATCAGAGCATGCTAGGTGACTTTGATGCATTGGCCATCACAAATGGGAACCTACCAAAAGCTAATTCTTATTCTGTTGGAATAACCTGTCTGTGCGGTCTATCGCATGCATGGTGATTTCTGTTGTTATTTCATTCTTTATTATTCTGTTGGAATATCCTGTCTGTGCGTTTACGCCGGACCTGGTTCCATTATTTATTATTCTGTCGAGAATAACCTTTATGTGCGGTCTATCGCATGCATGGTGAATTCTTCTATTATTCCATTCTTTATTATTCTGTTGGAATAACTTGTCTATGTGGATTACTACATGCATGGTGAATGATCCTTTATATTCATTCCTTATTAAATTGTGAAAATGATCTGTTTACGAGGATTATGATGAAAGTCATAATAAAAGCATTGGACTGATGAAAATCATGGGTATATGTGGTATTAGTAAGTGTTATGATGAGTTATGTTGGTTATTATGTAAAAACATGAAAGTTTCTTAGAAATCACAAAGGGTTGAAAATCAGATTTTGGTGAAAATGGAACATGAAATTCAATTGATCATATCTCCTATTATATTTTGAATTATTGAGTGTGGTCAAGTTTTAGAGTTAGATCTATGAGTTTCCTAACTTATCCAAGTGGAATCACTAGAAAAGGTGTTGTAGATTTTCGTGTGGACTGATTTTAGCAAAGGAGTTAAAAACCAAATTTTCCAAAAGGGCTACTGCCAGAATTTTTAAAAGTGCATTTTTGTCCACTTAATTTGTGAGAAAAAAATCCGGCCTTTTGGGACAGGAAAATATATGGTATAAAGTACATCCTGTCCAAAAATGAACTCATTCTGACTTAAAATGAGCAAGTTATGACCATTTCAATATTTAGGTTTTTTCAATGAAAAACGCTATAACCGGAGTTCTATAACTCCGATGACCATGAAATTTAAACTGGAAGATCACGTTAACATGTGTAAGGTCCTGCCAAGATTTGGGAATTTCTGGAGTTAATCTTGAGGTAGCTAATTTCTTAAGGAATTATATAGAAATTGATTTTTGAAAAATAGTAAATGAATTTTAAAAATTGCGAGAAAAATATATGTTCATTATGGGACTATATTCTGCTAAATCCCAGAAAAGAAATATTTTTGGGACTGATTTGGTATTTTTCATGAAAATACACTAGTTATGAGTATATGAGTTAAATATGTTATGTGAAGTTGAAAATTTGTAAATAGGATTTTATGGCTTGGGAATCCTATATAGGGTATATGCAGATTTTTGATAAGAGATTTGATCATTAGTGATGAAATCTTATGAGTATGGCATTTTTGAATGATTAAATGCATTATTTGGTAAAGTGTAAACAATTAAAATAAATTGTTTATAAGTTTAAGAAATAATTAAAATATTGTTATAATATTAATGATATTAGATTATGAGATTATTAAGTGATTGATAACATTGGGATATTCTTGAACCCTAGATAATTTATATTATAAATGTTTAATATTTATCCTTTATCTCATTTGATTGCTTCTTTATATCGTTGTCATGATCTTTATGTTTATATTATGTTGAAAGTCATCTGTGGCTTGTAGTGCATAGATGGACTTGGTATGATTATGACCAAGAATTATTCTAAGATAAATCATGGCCCGTAATGTTACAAATGATGTGAAAAAAAAAGTCCTCATTGGCGTAGTGCATTGATGGACAATTTTTGGTATGATTATGGCTATGGATTCTTTTCGGCCAAGGGTGCAAAGATGAATTGTTTTATGGCATGATCAGGACCGTTGATGAAAATACGATTATCTTTGGCCCGTAGTGCATGGATAATTTGTGGTAGTGATACTAAAAGAATGTCCTTGGCTTATAGTGCAGGGATGAATTGATGATGTGGATTAATTATTGAGCTGAGTCTCATCAATGAAATATTAATTCATGGATGTGATAATAATGAATATCCTTGGCCGTAGTGAATGGATAATTCATGAATGTGATATCAATGAATATCCTTGGCCGTAGTGCAGGGGTGATTCGATGATGTGGATTATTTATTAAGCCGAGTCTCAGCGATAAAATATTGATAATAAACTTTTAAATCCGTAGAAGATAGTAGATATCATGCTCGACTTGACTCTTCTAAAATATACAATTGTATGTCTTTGGCTGTAGTGCAAAAGATGAATTGTTAATGAATATCTTTGGCCGTAGTGCAAAGATGAATTTATTAGTATGATTATGAGCAGGGATTGTGATTTGGTATAACCATGATTTTTGATGTTTCAGGTGAAGATAGGTGATGAAAATTATCTTCGTCCTAGGTGCGAAAAGGAATTCAGAATCACAATTATGATTATGAGTTATTCATATGATTGTGGATAGGAATTGTTGATTGATGTTATAGGGATAAAACATTATTGGTGGACTTTTAACATGGAGAAGATAATAGACCTGATGCTCTATTTGACTCTTTTAATGGATTGCTCATTCCGCTGCAACTATGGTTGAAAAGTTTTATCATCTACCATATTTTCTAAATCTCTGATTTATTATTGACAAAAGTTATTGATAATTTAATTATCTTTAGTTATGATATTCTTTACTGGGCTAGTTGTGCTCACCCTTTTGCTTCACAATTCCTTTTAGGTAATAAGAGTGTTGCTGGGTTGAGCGGGGATAACAGGGGAATAGAACGGTGGTCTATAGCTGTTGAGGTTCTCCCTAAATAGTATGAAAATAATTTTATTGAGAACTTTAGATAAGTGTGTCGTATTGTATATGTCATTTGATATTTAATTTTGGTGAACCGAATAGGGTGAGGCGAACCCAACTTTTGAAGGGTGTTTTGTCACTATCATACAACATGTATAATAACATACAACCTCGTGTTATCATAAGACAGATTTGTGCACATCCACTTGTTGAGTATATCTACGAGCACTACCTATATGATTTTGGAGTTTATTTAAAATATAATTTTCACTTGGAGACAGTGGAGATAGTTATATGTCAAGAGAAGACTCACCATTGGAAGGAACATGATAGTAATCTTCTCGTTTTTCTTTGGGGTCTATTGGGTCAACCAAGGATAATTCTCTAGACATATGATATCTATCATAACTTAGATTCATGGCCTCCTATGTACGAAGGTTTCCTTGAGCACTTCCCAAAGATTTTAATTTCTAAAACAGTTTTTAACTGTACTTTTATGTAACGTACCATTGTAAGGTTGTGGTCGAGGCACCATGAGAGTTACATACATTTGTATTAAAACTTACAGTTTAACTGTGGTCATACTCTGCACGACAATTCAACAGTTGTATAAAAAAGTTGTATTTGATTTTTATAGAGTGATATCTGGCGACTCAGAATGGGTGATGTATACCTATTTTTGGGGGCGTCACATTTGGTATCAGAGCTTAGGGATATGGTCGCTGGCGGAGATAAGAGTCTAGAACTATGAGGGGAGAGACGAGTAATATACTTCGCTAGTGTGTGACTTACCTAAGCTGAAATTGTTTACTTGATAAGTTAACAAATAATGATATGTCAATTAACCTTTGTTTTGAAAGTATATTCTAGAATGATATCTGAAACACATGAGATAAGCAATAGGAAAATCATGATACCGAGAAAATAACCGGGAAGGTACAATCTGAAAAGAAAGCAAGGTATTCTCATCTCTTTGAAATACCAGGTACGTAGGTAAATTTCGAGGGCGAAACTTCATAAAGATGGGAGATTATGAGACCCCAAATTTTATGAAATAAAAGTATTCAATTTTTCTATTTTGGTGAATAGTTAAGTTGATAAAAGTTTAAAGTTAAGGGTGACATTTAAAAATTTTTCAAAGTAAGTGATGATGAATTTTTGTTTTATTAGTATTATTAATGTAATAAAACTGAATTTTTTTTTATATAAAACAGAATACTTTTATAAAGTTATTCATTTTATTAGGCTAATAGTAAAATCTATTTATATAAAAATGTAATACTTTTATAAAGTTATCTGCTTTTATTAGACAATAATTAGAATATATTATATTTTATTATGCATAGTGTTTGTATAGTGCCTGCATAGTATTTACATAGTAAATTTTTTTTATATAAAATAGAATACTTTTATAAAGTTATTCGTTTTATTAGATTATAAATAGAATATATTATATTTTATTATAAACCAATCTGGACCGTCCATTTAAAAGTAAATCAATCTGGACCGTTCATGGATTGGTTACTATTCAGTCCATTCTTCTATAAATAGAAGCTCATTCCTTCATTATTTCTTACGAATTCACTGAAACTCTAGAGAGAGAAACTGTAGAGAGAGTTCTTCTTCTATAATCTTGAGCGTATTTCTTTAGAGTTTAAGAAAGCTTTGAGCATAGTGCAAGTTTTCTTCGAGTATATCCTCGCCCTACCAGTCGGAGTACGTACTCTTCTTTCAAAGGTAAGGGATATTATTTGTTGTACCTGTAAGGGGTATTATTTCTTTTGTATTCATGAAGAGAGCTTCTGTTATTTCGTTCTTTATTATTCTCATTGAATAACTTTGCTTATCAAGTCTGCGCATACATGGTGAAATTCATTGTTATTCCGCTCTTTATTATTCTCATCGAATACCTTCATCGTGCATTTATGCATAACTCCGGTTCCATTATTTATTATTCTCGTGAATAACTCGCTTTATCGCGAAGTACCGCATGCATAGTGATTTCTGTTGTTATTCCATTCTTTATTATTCTGTTGAATATCCCGTCGGTCAAGATACGCTTACTGACACAGTTCAATTAATTATTATTCTGTTGGAATAACCTGTCTGTGTGGTCTATCGCATGCATGGTGATTTCTGTTGTTATTCCATTCTTTATTATTCTATCAGAATATCCTGTCTGTGCGTTTACGTCGGACCTGGTTCCATTATTTATTATTTTGTAGAGAATAACATTTATGTGTGGTCTATCGCATGCATGGTGAATTCTTCTGTTATTCCATTCTTTATTATTCTGTTAGAATAACTTGTCTATGTGGATTACCACATGCATGGTGAATGATCCTTTATATTCATTCCTTATTAAATTGTGAAAATGATCTGTTTACGAGGATTATGATGAAAGTCATAATAAAAGCATTAGACTGATGAAAATCATGGGTATATGTGGTATTAGTAAGTGTTATGATGAGTTATGTTGGTTATTATGTGAAAACATGAAAGTTTCTTAGAAATCACAAAGGGTTGAAAAATCAGATTTTTGGTAAAAATGGAATATGAAATTCAATTGATCATATCCCCTATTATATTTCGAATTTTTGAGTGTGGTCAAGTTCTAGAGTTAGATCTATGAGTTTTTTAACTTATCCAAGTGGAATCACTGGAAAAGGTGTTGTAGATTTTCGTGTGGACTGATTTTAGCAAAGGAGTCAAAAACCAAAATTTCCAAAAAGGGTACTGCCAGAATTTTTAAATGGGCATTTTCGTCCACTTAATTTGTGAGAAAAATTCCGGCCTTTTGGGACATGCAAATATATGGTATAAAGTACCTCTTGTCCAAAACTAAACTCATTCCGACTTAAAATGAGCAAGTTATGACCATTTCAATATTTAGGTTTTTTCGACGAAAAACGCTATAACCGGAGTTCTATAACTCCGATGACCATGAAATTTAAACTTGAAGATCAAGTTAACATGTGTAAGATCCTGCCAAGATTTGGGAATTTCTGGAGTTAAACTTGAGGTAGCTAATTTCTTAAGAAATTAATTAGAAATTGATTTTTGAAAAATAGTAAATGAATTTTAAAAATTGCGAGAAAAATATATGTTCATTATGGGACTATATTCTGCTAAATCCCAGAAAAGAAATATTTTTGGGACTGATTTGGTATTTTCATGAAAATACACTAGTTATGAGTATATGAGTTAAATATGTTATGTGAAGTTGAAAATTTGTAAATAGGATTTTATGGCTCGGGAATCCTATATAGGGTATACGCAGATTTTTGATAAGAGATTTGATCATTAGTGATGAAATCTTATGAGTATGGCATTTTGAAATGATTAAATGCATTATTTGGTAAAGTGTAAACAATTAAAATAAATTGTTTATAAGTTTAAGAAATAATTAAAATATTGTTATAATATTAATGATATTAGATTATGAGATTATTAAGTGATTGATAACATTGGGATATTCTTGAACCCTAGATAATTTATATTATAAATGTTTAATATTTATCCTTTATCTCATTTGATTGCTTCTTTATATCGTTGTCATGATCTTTATGTTTATATTATGTTGAAAGTCATCTGTGGCTTGTAGTGCATAGATGGACTTGGTATGATTATGACCAAGAATTATTCGGTATAATCATGACCGTAATGTTACAAATGATGTGAAAAAAGTCCTCATTGGCCGTAGTGCATTGATGGACAATTTTTGGTATGATTATGGCTATGGATTCTCTTCGGTCAAGGGTGCAAAGATGAATTGTTTTATGGCATGATCAGGACCGTTGATGAAAATACGATTATCTTTGGCCCGTAGTGCATGGATAATTTGTGGTAGTGATACTAAAAGAATGTCCTTGGCTTATAGTGCAGGGATGAATTGATGATGTGGATTAATTATTGAGCTGAGTCTCATCAATGAAATATTAATTCATGGATGTGATAATAATGAATATCCTTGGCCGTAGTGAATGGATAATTCATGAATGTGATATCAATGAATATCCTTGGCCGTAGTGCAGGGGTGATTCGATGATGTGGATTATTTATTAAGCCGAGTCTTAGCGATAAAATATTGATAATAAACTTTTAAATTCGTAGAAGATAGTAGATATCATGCTCGACTTGACTCTTCTAAAATACAGTTGTATGTCTTTGGCCTGTAGTGCAAAGATGAATTGTTAATGAATATCTTTGGTCGTAGTGCAAAGATAGATTTATTAGTATGATTATGAGC
This sequence comes from Panax ginseng, assembly GCA_020205605.1. Lineage (NCBI taxonomy): Eukaryota > Viridiplantae > Streptophyta > Magnoliopsida > Apiales > Araliaceae > Panax > Panax ginseng. The sequence goes on along the minus strand of CM035131.1, from coordinate 61,320,335 downwards.
AGGGATTGTGATTTGGTATAACCATGATTTTTGATGTTTCAGGTGAAGATAGGTGATGAAAATTATCTTCGTCCTAGATGCGAAAAGGAATTCAGAATCACAATTATGATTATGAGTTATTCATATGATTGTGGACAGGAATTGTTTATTGATGTTACATGGATAAAACATTATTGGTGGACTTTTAACATGGAGAAGATAATAGACCTGATGGTCTATTTGACTCTTTTAATGGATTGCTCGTTCCGCTGCAACTATGGTTGAAAAGTTTTATTATCTACCATATGTTCTAAATCTCTGATTTATTATTGACAAAAGTTATTTATAATTTAATTATCTTTAGTTATGATATTCTTTCTTTGGGCTTAGTTGTGCTCACCCTTTTGCTTCACAATTCCTTTCGTAATAAGAGTGTAGGTTGGGTAGAGCGGGGATAACAGGGAATAGAACGGTGGTCTATAGTCATGAGGTTCTCCCTAAATAGTATGGAAATAATTTTATTGAGAATTTTAGATAAGTGTGTCGTATTGTATACGTCATTTGATATTTAATTTTGGTAAACCAAATAGGGTGAGGCAAACCCAACTTTGGAAGGGTGTTTTATCACTATCATACAAGATGTCTAATGACATACAACCTCGTGTTATCATAAGATGACGTGAGTTGTGCACATCCACTTCTTTGAGTATATCTACGAGCACTACCTATATGAATTTGGAGTTTATTTAAAATATAATTTTCACTTGGAGACAGTGGAGATAGTTATATGTCAAGAGAAGACTCACCATTGGAAGGAACATGATAGTAATCTTCTTGTTTTTCTTTGGGGTCTATTGGGTCAACCAAGGATAATTCTCTGGACATATGATATCTATCATAACTTAGATTCATGGCCTCCTATGTACGAAGGTTTCCTTGAGCACTTCCCAAAGATTTTAATTTCTAAAACAATTTTTTACTGTACTTTTATGTAACGTACCATTGTAAGGTTGTGGTCGAGGCACCATGAGAGTTACATACATTTGTATTAAAACTTACAGTTTAACTGTGGTCGTACTCTGCACGATAATTCAACAGTTGTATAAATAAAGTTGTATTTGATTTTTATAGAGTGATATCTAGCGACTCAGAATGGGTGATGTATACCTATTTTTGGGGGCGTCACAGGTGTCTTGCTTAATTCTATCATATGTAGATTTAAGTTAGTATGGGTATTATGCATCGAGATGTGGTTTTATCTGCTTTAGTGTTCTTGATTAACAATTCAGGATAGAGAATAATTGATGAGAAATGTGTTAACTTAAATGAATCAATAAGTGAAGTTGTGATCTTAAATCTCCATAATCTGATTTTTAATTAGTGGTAATTAGAATTAGTGTAATTAGATAATTTAATTTATAATCCTAAATTGTTTATTTAAATAAAATTAGTTTAATTAAGAGTTAGTATTTGGTAATGTGTATTAATAATTTTTTTGTGAGAACGATACTCTACTTTCACTTTATTACTTGTTGACCACGTATACTTGCATGTTGTGCGTAATTAGATTTTACCCAACAAGTTTTTGGCACCTCCAAGCTGCGGAACTTCCCTATCTTATTGAGGACGATGTTTTTGGCACCGTACTTTATTCTCCTCATAGAGTCATGAGGCAGTTTGGATTTGAGAAGAATCGACCTTTCGGCCACTCTTGTGATAGGGATTACGAGAGTGCTCTGCTCAATTTTATCCCCACATCCTCCTCATTTGCATGGGAGTTTCCAAAACCTTCTACTGCTCCTTATGACCCTCTTTATTTTGTCATACCAGATGATTCTTGGCAAGGGCGATATACTACTTTTGAACGCAACTACTGGCTCATCAACCTTAAAAAATGGCAGGATGATACTATGATTTGTTCTCCTCCCGAACGTCTTCAGTGGGCCAGAATGTTATGTTCTCCTAGAACTAATACTCGTTTAGAGCGTTGGCCAACTAGTAGTCAGCTTCTTGAGCGTAAGGCTTTAATGTCTGAGTCTCTTCCTCCTTAGTCAGCAGACCCAGATGTTCCTTCCACACAGGTCCCTACTACTTCCTGAAATCTTCCATCACGGGTTTCATCTCGGATACCTCTTCCAGTTCCTCCTCAAGGATCCTTTACTGCCAAGGAAATCAAAGTTACTCCTTCTAAAATGAAAGCATCTACTATTACTAACTCTAAGGTGATGCCCCCTACAGATTCTATCGTGGTCCTTGCTAGTTGTTTTGTCATTAGACGAATGCCAAATGGGCAAACACTTATCTTAAAGACTTTGGCAAAGTGCCCCCTTGATAATGCTAGCTCTAGTATGCCGGCAGCTGAGGATCCGATCAAGAAACAACGCAAACTTTTGGTAAAATTTGTAGCATTTTCATTTGTCTTCTAACCATTCATACAACTATTTTTGTGTTCCCTATGTCATCATTTCCTTGTTTTTCAGATTACCGAGGCTGATGAAGAAGATGATGATGTTCCTATTGGGTTTCCTGCGGGTGCTGTAAGTGAAACGGTTATGGCTTCCACTACTTGTGAGCCTCCTCAACCTATCACTATTGCTATCGAGTCTTCTTCACCGCATGATGATTGTGTTAATCTTGATGCTGATGATTCTTTATCTGATGTGAGTTCGGGTCATGTTATGGGTTGTACAACTCGTTCTTCATGTCCTCTTAAAGCATCTCCTCATGAGAGTCTAGATAGTACCGGTGAGGCTCCTATTTTCTCGAGGGGGAATCCGTCTGAGCTTATTGCTGACATTCTGCTTTCAGTGGCATCTCACGACTCTTTATTCATCAGTGTGAGTATTTTCATTAGTTGACCTATACATATTTTCTTTCTTCTTCTATAATATATTATGTTTTATCATTTTTCTTTTCCTCATCTTTTTTTTAGAGTAAGAAGATGAAAGATTTGTCTTTATCTGTCGAGTCGCTTGCTTTATTTGATGCTCTCAATCCGGGTGTCTCCACCTTGCCGTCTAGTGATGACCTTGGTTATCTTCCTACTGACCAAGGCTTCAAGGATTTATCAGCAACACAACAGCCACATGTTTCTTCATCCTTTGTTAAGGAGTCATCAGCAGCACATCAGCCATATGTTTCTTCATCCTTTGTCCTGAGTGATTTTATGGTGGCTTCTAAAGTGGCTCCTACTAGAGCTTCCTTCAATCCAAGTGGAGATCTTATTTCTTGGAGGGGTTTTCAGAAATCTTCTTCCAGCCAGGAAATTCTTGATTGTCTCTTAACTCGGTTTTCGCAAACACTTGATCGTTTGACTATCTGCATGGCCCCCATCCAAACTTTCTTTTTGGATCGACTTGCTAGCCTTATTCTTGAGTTGCACAATCTTTCTTTCTATTCTTTGCGAGCCGAAGACTTAGATAGATTTAGCAGTGAGCTTAATGACTTCTCCATTGTTGGCTTTGATATGTCTCCCTTTCGTGATCGACTGGATCTTCTTAGTTCCACTTTTCAGATTGTTGCACTACGGTTGGAGGTTACTATATATCAATGTGAGAATAACTCATTTTCAAAACAGCTTTCGGATCTTGAGAAAATCGCAAATGAACTGAAGACCTAACTTCAGGGTTTAAAGTCAAATATCCAAACTTTTCAGAAGCGAAAGCCGCCAATGTGAAGGCTCGCAATGATGCCATTGCTAAATTAGAGGCCCTAGCTTTTCCCCCGCTTCAGTTTGATATGTCATGGCCCTTAGATCATGACTTTTTGTAAAAAAAAATTCTATCCTTATATAAAAAAACTCATTTACATATATTCCCTTTATCAGACTAGAGTTTCTTTAGCCTTATTAATTGTCTTTAATTTGAATTTTTTTTAAGACTCAATGCTTAACATGGAATCTTAAGTTATTCAAATTAATATTCTAACACAACAATTTGAATAATAAAAAGGCAAACAAGAATTTTGTTAAAAAACACATTTTTTTTTCGCAGACCAACACTTGAATCCATACTTTTTAAAATCAGAAAAATATTTAAGTATAAGTGAAAGTTTGACATTTTATTGATAATCATGATATTTTTTACGAAAAGCATAACGTTTCAGATTTTCATAAATCTTGCTTTTATCGGAGAAAGCATAACGTTCGCCACTTTTAGAGATAAAGTGTAACTTTCTTGGATTTAAGGACTTAAACTCAAGTGCCTTAATTACTTTTAAAGTTGAAAGTATAACTTTTCTGTGATGACTATCTCATGTATAATATTTCTTTACCCATTTCAGGTTCAATAGGCCCTAGATAGCATCTGATCCCACACGAGATATTTTACAATACCCGTTTTTGGAGATCTCTCGCACCCTATACGGGCCTTCCCATTTAGGGAAAAAATTTGGTGGTTGGTGTTCTCCTCATGACTTGATTCATTGCCTTGAGCACCAAGTCCCCACCGTAATTTGCTTAGTACCACCGCAAAGATTGTATTGTTCTCGCAATTTTTCATGGTACCGTTCTAATTTTTCTTTAGCTTTGTCTCGGAAGTCAGCTAAGGCTTCTAGAGCAGCTGGTCGGTTCTCTTCCTCGACTAAGCTTCGGAGTCTCATCCTTGTCAAAGGGATTTCTATTTCAGTAGGCAAGACAGCTTCTTCACCATATACTAGAGCGTATGGGGTTTCATCTGTAGGCTTTCTTTTTGAAGTTCGATAGGCCCATAGTGCTATTGGTAACTATTCTGCCCATGTTTTTGGGTGATTGTCCAGGGTTTTCGAGAGAATCTTGATCAAAGTTTTGTTTGTGGCCTTTGCTTGATCGTTGCCTTTCGGGTAATAAGGAGATGATTTGTAATGTTTTACCCTGTATTTATCTATCATGCTTTTGACGTCCCTATTGATAAAGGAAGTTCCATTGTCTAATAAAATGACATTCGGGATCCCGAAACAACAAATAATATGTTCTTTGATGAAATTTGCCACTGCTAGTCCTGTAGCCCTCTTTAAGGGTATTACTTTTACTCACTTTGTGTACATCTCAGTGGCGATCAAGATCTAGATGTTGCCCTTTGAATTAGGATGAATAGGACCTATAAGATCCATTCCCCATGTATGAAAGGGCCATGGTGTTGCTAAGGTCCGTAAATCCATAGCGGTAGCATGAATCAAGTTTCCATGAATTTGGCAAACGTGACACTTCTTGGAAAACTCTAAGCAATCCCCTTCCATTCTAGGCTAATAGTAACCGTGATCAATCAACTGTTTATATAACTTGGTTCCACCTTGGTGTTCATCTTTATGCATTTGGTAGACCATATCCTTGGCCTCTCCTAATTCCAAACACCATAAAGGCTTGCCGTTAAACCCTTTTCTAAATAATTCTCCGTTTTGTAAGAAGAATCGTTGTGCTTTCTTCTTTATTGTGACTGCATCCTTCTTTTCGGCAGGAAGACTACCACTTTGTAAAAACTCCATATATGGGCTTCGTCAGTCTGCTATGTCATCAATGAAGGCACATTCCTCCTCCCTAGGGTATTCTTGGCACGAAAGACAATGTTGTTGAAGTGCATCTGCTTCTTTCTTCATTTCGGACCAATAATACCCTTGGCGTTGCAACCTTCGATACAATCCAATATATGCCAATCCGCAGTTTTCTTCATGTACCTGATATAAAATTCAATTTGCTTCATTCCTCCCCAAGCATCTTGTTAATACACCATCTGCTTCTTTATGGTACAATACTCCTTTAATGATGCGGTATTTCTTAAGCTCCGCCGGTGATATGTTCCCTTTCTTTGTTTATAATTGATGAGAGATGGCATGTCTCCAATCTTCTGTCAAATCTTTGGGGAATAATTCCAGCACCGTGGTTGGGAGGATCCATTTGATTACATTCACATCCAAGTCTTCTCCTTTAACATACACTCTAGATGCTACTATGGCTAATGCATCAGGTTGTCTATTTTGTACTCTTGGCACGTACTCAATCACTACCTTCTTGAAGGCTTCCATCACTTTTTGTGCCACGGTTCGGTATGGTGCCAAGATAGGTTCCTTTATTGCGAATTGACCTTTTACTTATTGAACTATCAGATTTGGATCTCCCTTTACTTTGAGGCACTTGGCTCCCAATTCTCTAGCCACCAATAATCCCAATATGAATGCCTCATATTTTGCTTCATTGTTTGTGCAAGGGAAATCCAGTTTGTATGACAGGGCCACTTATTTTCTTTCCTTGGTAGTTAAAACCATACCTGCTCCTCCTTTGCCTTCTACGGACGACCCATCAAAGGCCAAGTTCCACAACTCCGAATCTTCGTCCACCACGTCAATTGTTTCTACTTCTCCCCCTAGAAGATCCTCTGAGGGAAGTTCATATTCTCCATGCGGAAACTGTGTGAGCAGGTCTGCTAATGCCTGACATCTGATTACTTTCGGTGTTACGCACTTGATGTCATATTCTGAAAGGATCATCATTCATGTTACAGGTCTTCATACCAACGCTGGCCTAGTTAGCAAGTATCTGATCAGGTCATTTCTTGTTGCGAGTTTCACTTCGTGTGCCAAAAAATAATGGCGCATTTTTTGTGCGACAAACACCAGTGCCAGACAATATCTCTCTAATTACGAGTACCTAGTTTTTGGTCCCCCTGATTATTCAGCTTATGTAGTACACAGGCTTTTCATCCCCATCTACCTCTTATGTGATCAATCCTCCTACAGACTTTGCGGTAGATGTGATATATAACTGCAATGGTAACCCTCTCTGTGGTACTACCATCATTTTTGTCGAGGTCAAAATTTCCTTTACCTTCTCGAAGGCTTGTTGTTGGTTCTGCCCCGAGTCCCATTCTATCTTTCCCTTTAGCAACTTTTTGAAAGGTTCCGTGACTTCTGCTAATGCTGGCATTAATCTCCTCAGGTAGGAAACTTTCCTTAGAAAGCTCTTCAACTACTTCTGCGTTTTTGGTGGGGGCATATCTGTAATAGCCTTTGCTTTGTTTGGGTCTAACTCAAAACCTCTGTTGTGAACCAAGAAGCACAAAAATTTTTCAGCTGTCATCCCAAAGGCGCACTTTTTCTATAACATTCCAAAAAAATTTTATTTGTTATATTAAAAATTTATTGAATTATTTAAGTATTTAATAGATGTGTTTATTGTTGAATAAATAATTGTTCAAATTTGATTCGATTTGGTTAATTATTTTTTAAATAAATAATTAAGGAAATCAATTATTATATTCTAATTTAATTTAATTATTAAGTTAGAGAGTTTTGATTGAATGAATTATTATATTTTAATTTGAATTTGTAATTAAAAGGATATGTTAGTTGATTAAATAAAGTTATAATTATATAGAAAATTATAATTTTATGGTATTGATTTATGTGTTAAGGTAATTTAATAAATTGTTATTAGAATTAATTTATTTGATTATTGAAAATTTAATTAAATAAAAGTGTGACAATTAACCTTTTACAAAGAAGTTATTAAAATAAATTAAATGAGTTTAATTCAGTTTTGCCAAACAAGGCCTAATGCCTATTAAGTCTTTAATCTAATTGTGTTTTACCAAACAAGGCATAAGGATTAAATGATTATATTTTAAGTAGGTAACCAAACAAGCCTTATGGCTTTTAATTTTCAAAGATATGATAACTGATATCAGTTATACTTATATTTATATTATATAATTAATATATATTATATCTTATATGTTATAACTCTAGTACGTAAGATTAGAATAGAGAGGAAAGACTCAATAGAAGAAAAGAAGAAAACTTACAGAGAGAAAATAAGAGAGAATTGGGATAAGGCTAGAGAATTGGATAAAGGAATTGGGGAAAAGAAGATTGATAATCAAAGGATAGCCACTATCTTCTAACTCTAAGGTATCATCTAAACTCTGTTATTTTTTTCAAAATTTATAGTTGTATTCTCTCCCAATTTTCTCTATAAAATCTTTGTAGAAATTGAATTACTTGTTATAGATAGTTTTATATGATAAATTGGTTGTTGTGAAGCTATTTTCATAAGTTATATATGAGTATAGTCAACGAATTGATGTTATGTATGTAATTTGTGAAGAAAAACTATATTACAGTGAGTTTATATGAATATATATGAATATGGTTTAGTTTAAGGTAAAATTAAGGTTTAATTAGTTGTTTAGTTGACAAATTGACTATTATATTTGAAAGAGGTTGTATAAACATAAATAAGGTACTTTGAATTAACTGTTTTGGTTGAAAAACAAAATCACAATGTTGATTTTCATTGAAAACATCAAAAAGTGAGTTTTTATCAAAAATAGTGAAATTGGATGTTTTAAATTCGATGTTTGTGTTGTTTTATGAGTATAATCATGCTAAGAGTCTTTGAAAGATGTTTATATAAAGTCTCTGAATGAATTACATGCTGATTAGGCTGTTAGAAAGTAGCTTGTAGGCCAAAATTGGCTTTGTTCATGTGATTTCCAGTAGTCGGGTTGTCAAGTTCAAATTCAAGATACAGTCATGCGGCCAGAGTAGTAGTTCTCAGTTCTCTACGAGCCACTAGTAGCAGGAGCTACAGCCTCAGAGTATAGTTCTCGTGTAAAGCAAAGACTCATACTCTCTCCGTCACTCATAGCCACCTCAATCAAAGTAAATCGAGGTAAACGTGAAGAACGCGAAAGAGTTAGCGTAATGGTCGAGATAGTGTAATTTTTGTACACAAAGTCTAAAGGAGTTGTTATGTGTTAATAATAGGACTGTTAAATTATGATTTCAGTATTTCTATACCTTGAATGTGCATGTTATTAACAATTAATTTGTTTTGTAACTTGATTATGTGATTAAAAATCAAATCTTACATGATGAATGTACTTAGTTATATATGTAATGTGGTAGTGACTAACTATGTCATGATGACATATATATAGGGTATTGTGAATCGAATTTTTTGGTTTATCCTACGAGCAAGGCAAGTTCTCTAAATCTATTATCTTGTTGAACCAATTATTATTTCCAATTCGATTACAATTTAATGATGCAAGATTTCTAAACTTTATTTTGATATTGAGCAAGTTATTCTTGAAATTAACTTGTTGTTTAGCATGCAAATTTATATATACTAATGTTGAACAGTTTTATCGTTCAAATTGCTATGCATGCTTAGTATTCAATTCTAAATAACCTTGGCTTAATATTGTTCAAGCAAGGTGTGTTATAGTTATTTAATATGTATGCTATTAGATTATTCCTAAAGCATGATTTTAATTTACCATGTCGATTCAGTTATGATTATTCCATAGCATGATGTTATTAATTTTATTCAACTAATCCTTAGTTGATGTTTATTGAATTCCAAATTACCTTGAAATGTATCTAAACCAAACTCACTTTGGTGCGGACTTGTACTCTAAATACTGAGATGAACAACCCTATTATTAGGGGATAATTTACGCTAGCGTTGAAATGATTGTGCACAATACATTGTATGAAAGGGCTGATCCCCTAAGTACGAGGAGTCCCTATAGTCTTATGATCATTAAAGTTTAAGTTGAAAATTACTTATAACTATGGACATAGTTCGTGGTCTTAGGACCCTCAGTTATATAATTCAGAATGTTGATAAATCACATTGTTTAATTCTATCGAGCCTCTTATTTGACAGTTGTTGAAAAGATTTTTATTCAGTGTTGTTTCAAGTGAGCTTTGTTTGCTCACTCTTGCTTATATAACTATTACAGTTAAAGATGAGAAGGTTGTACCTAGCACCAGTAAAGGAAAAGGAAAGATGAACAAGTATTGAAGACTTGTAATATGTTAATATTTATTATCAGATTTTAATTGAATGATTATAATGAAGTTTATTTATTTCCGCATTTGAATGATTGTATTTAAAGGTTAGACAACCTGGGAGATTTTTATTATGTAACCCCTCAATGGGGAAGGTTTTATTATTCCATTTTATTGTGATTGGGTAGTTAGATATGAATGTTTGATTAAGTGAACACCAAATCCTGTGGAAATGAAGTACCTGGGTTTGGGGGGTGTCACAAGTTGGTATTAAAGCCTTAGGTTATGAACCTTAGGTGGGGGAAAGCCTTAGGAAGTAACCTTTGAAAAGATAGTGATGATGAACTCTTATCGAGTTTTAAGGAAGAAGTAATAAAACACTTATGTGCTTACGTAAATACAACTTATGTGCTCGTGAGTGTCGAGTAATAACTAAAACTTAAAAATCTTGTTGTCAGGATGGCTAATGTTGGAGAATCCAGTCAGGCTAGGGAGGAAGGACCTTAGATGCCTAGAGAGGAGGAATATCATGACATTCAAGTGGTTTGGGAACAACTACTTGCACGGGAGTCAGCCCCGTTGTTTACAGTGGTTGAAGATGAGGATGATGAGGTAGAAACAGATGAGGAAGACCCCGTTGAGTTGCCGCAAACAATTGAGGATGAAGAGGACGAGGAGGAAGAGATTCCACTAACCTCGATAGCTGCTCGTATGTACGATGAAGTCTACGATCGCAACATGGAACTTCAAGATACTTTCGAGGAATTGCAAGAGATAGTAGCTGAGCAACAGACCTTGATGGCACAGAAGGACGACGAAATCCAGGACCGAGAAGAACGTCTGAAAAATGTTGAAGAAAAGCTGGTTCACACTGAAGGAGAGAACGAGCGAATGACAGCAAAGATTGCAGGGTTGAAGAACAAGTTAAAAGAGGAATCTAATAAGAGGGCAAGAGCCGAGGAGGCATACAAGGAAGCTGATCAACGAGCCGAAATAGCAGAGGGAGACGCACAAGCAAAGAGAATGAAGATGCAGGAAATGAATAACGTGTTCAACATAGTGATTAATCGAGCTCAGGATTGGGTCATGGGTTATCCGATTCAGTTTGAGATGCTGCCATCGTATATACTAGATCGTCGAACCATGTTATGAATTATGGATGAAGAGCGTCGTAAGGCTATGCAGTATCTTAGTAGGACATCGTAGGGTGTGTACTTGATTTATAATTTATGTTATGATAAATAATATGTAAATCCCAAGTGTTATGTAACCTATGGGATATGATGATGGTGTCCTAAAAACTTTAGTAGTTCAGGAAAATAATGTAAATAGCAGTGATGCTATTGTTATGATGTTTTCAAAGAAATTATGAATGAATAAAAGTTATTTATCTTATTTTATCCAAAGTGTTATGTATTATGTGATTATTACTTCTATGGGGGCAAGTTAAGTAGAAATTACTTAAAAGAGTTGAGTAATAATCTAATGAGTGTATTTTTAACAGAAAATGCCTCCAAGACGTCAACCACCCCGACAGAGAACCACTGAAGGAACCAACAACAATAAGGATGAAGCTAACCCCATTCAGCAGCTGGTGACGTTACTGACAGGTGCACTGCAAAATCAATCGCAGAATCAACCACAAAATTAAGCCACAACGTTTAAGGACTTCAAGGCGGTTGGACCACCAGAATTCTGTGGGTCCATGAACCCGATTGAGGCACAGACTTGGGTCATGGAGATAGAGAAGGTGTTCGATGTGACTATTTTTGCAACATTCATGTTGAAAACAGAGGCTAGTTATTGGTGGCAGGCCAATAAAACTTGAGGAGGACCAGGGGTTATGGCTTGGGATATGTTTAAGGAGATGTTCTTCGAGACTTATTTCCCAGAGAGTTCGAAGAGTCAGTTAGAAGTGCAGTTTTTAGAGTTGAAGCAGGGAACGATGACAGTGTCAGAGTATGCCGCGAAATTCAACTAGTTGGCGAGGTTTGCGCCATACCAAGTTAGCACAGATGAGCGTAAGGCGAAGAGATTTGAATAGGGACTGAAGCCCTGGTTGTATAGTAGGGTTTCCTTGTTCCAGTTGAAGACATTTGCAGCCGTAATGGAAATGGAAATTCTCACTGAAGGTGGAGGCGAGGCTGTAACCAAGTTCAATCAAGAACAGAAAAAGAAGAAGAATGAAGTGGAGGTTAGGAATGGAGTTGGTGGTAGTGGAAATGGTAGTAATAATCTGAAAAGAAAGTGGAATGGAAATGTGGCTGCTGGAAATCAACAAGGTAACCAGCAGAATAAGAAGTTTGAAGCATGTGCTACATGCGGGAAGTTTCACAAGGGTGTGTGCTTAATGGCGAAACGAGTATGCTTTAACTGTGGCCAGGAGGGTCACATCGCCCCAAATTACAACCAACCCAAGAAGAATGTTTGCTACACTTGCGGGTCCAAGGACCACTTTGCTCGTGAGTGCCCTAAGAAGAAAGCTGGAGAGACAACGAGAAGCAAGGGAGGAAGCAGTGGAGGTACTTGGGCCATTACTAGACCAACGACATCAAACAAACCCACAGCCATAACCTTCAACATGACTGTGCAAGATGTTATGCAATCAAAGGATGTGGTGTCAGGTATTATCCCAATCAATGATATTGATGCTTATGTATTATTTGATTCGGGTGCTACTTGTTCATTTATATCTGATGAATTTGCTATGAGATTAGGATTTCCTAGTGAAGAATTGAATTTCCCTTTAAACATAGAAATTGTGAATAAGGATGTAATTCCTGTTAGGTTCGTATACAAGAACTGTAGAGTGAATATTAAGGGAAATATTATGATGGTAGATTTAATTCCGATTAGGCTTGGAGAATTTGATGTTATTTTGGGAATGGATTGGTTATTCAATTGTGGAGCGATAATTGATTGCCAAAAGAAGTGTGTAAACCTTATGACTCCGTCAAAGGTAGTTTTTAATGGTAGCAAATCTCCTAGACAAATGAGATGTTTGACGATTATGCAGGCTAAGAAGTTGTTGAGTCAAGGCTGTGTGGGTTATTTAGCCTACATAGTTGATACTCAGAAGAAGGGTGTGAAACTGGAAGAAATACCGGTGGTTAGGGAATTTGTGGACGTGTTTTCGGAGGATTTGCCAGGACTTCTTCCTGACAGAGAAATCGAATTCGTGATAGACTTAGCGCCAGGAACCGCTCCGATATCGAAAGCCCCGTATAGAATGGCTCCGATAAAGATGAAAGAACTGATGATACAACTGCAGGAGCTATTGGACAAGAAATACATTCAGCCGAGTGTGTCACCGTGGGGAGCACCGGTGTTATTCAGAAGAAGAAGGATGGGTCAATGCGTCTTTGCATTGATTATAGGGGAGTTAAACAAAGTCACTATTAAGAACAAGTACCCATTGCACGAGAATAGATGATTTGATCGACCAAATTTGAAGGGTGCTAGATATTTCTCAAAAATAGATTTGAGAAGTGGGTATCATCAATTGAAAGTAAGGAAGGAGGATGTACCAAAGACGGCATTCAACTCAATTTGGACATTATGAATTTTTGGTGATGTCTTTTGGTTTGACAAACACCCTCGCAGCTGTTCATGGATTTGATGAATGTGGTGTTTAAACCATTTTAGACAAGTTTGTGGTGGTGTTTATTGATGATATTCTGGTGTACTCTAGAACTCAAGAAGAACACGTGGAACACTTACGTCTAACGCTAGAGACACTAAGAAAGGAAAAGTTGTACGCAAAATTCTCTAAATGTGAATTCTCGTTAGAACGTGTACAATTTCTTGGGCACGTAATTGACAAGGATGGAATTTCAAAGGATCCATCAAAGGTCGGTTTTCGTGATAATTGGGGAATGACCAAGAACTCCATCGAAGTGAGAAGTTTCTTGGGATTGGCGGTGGTATTACGCATTTATTTATCCAAGATTTCGCAAAGATTGTCACTCCATTGACAAATTTGACGAGAAAAACTGTAAAATTTGTTTGGACGGGGAAATGTGAAGAGAGTTTTCAAGAATTAAAGAAGAAGCTCAGTGTGGCACCTATGTTGTCATTACCAGATAATACAGGAAATTTTGTGGTGTATAGTGATGCGTCACACAAAGGATTAGGTTGTGTCCTTATGCAGAACGACAAGGTTATTGCGTATGCGTCAAGGCAACTAAAAGACTATGAGAAAAGGTATCCGACTCATGATCTAGAGTTGGCAGCGGTTGTGTTTGCACTGAAGATATGGAGACACTATCTCTATGGAGATAAATGTGAGATCTATATAGACCATAAGAGTCTGAAGTACATTTTCACTCAAAAAGACCTGAACATGCGTCAAAGGAGGTGGATGGAATTGATAAAGGATTACGATTGTGAGATCTTTTATCATCCAAGCAAAGCAAACGTGGTTACAGATGCCTTGAGTAGGAAAGGCAGAGAAAAGTTGATGTTGTTAACTGATAAGGAGGAGCTGATTTCAGCAATGGCAAGGTTAGAGTTGGAAATCAAATTTCTAAAAGAATTCGATGAAAAATTATACCAGATGGAAGCCAGTCCAACTTTGATGGACAAAGTGAAGAATGCTCAACTGTAGGATGAGGAATGCAGGAAAATAAGAGAAAGTGTGGTCGAGGGAAAAGAAGTGAAATACAAAGTTGATATCGAGGGAATACTGAGATTTGAGGGATGAATCTGGGTTCCAGCAGTACCAGATATTAAAGAAGTCATCTTGACCGAAGCTCATAACTCGAGATATTCGATTCATCCAGGAAGTACAAAGATGTATCAAGATTTATGGCAACATTTTTGGTGGCCAAATATGAAAAGAGACGTTGCAGAATGCATTGCAAAATGCTTAACATGCCAGAGAGTCAAGGTCGAGCATCAAAGGGCAAGCGGATTACTTCAACTGTTAGAGATACCAGAATGGAAATGGGAACATATCACAATAGATTTTGTGGTAGGTCTTCCAATGACTCAGAAAGGATACAATGCGATATGGGTGATAGTGGACAGATTGACAAAATCTGCACACTTTTTGCCAATAAAGATTAGATTCAATCTTGATCAGCTGGCAAAACTATATGTTAAAGAGATCGTGACGAGACATGGAGTTCCAGTGTCAATTGTGTCAGATAGAGATCTGAGGTTCACATCAAACTTCTAGAAGAGACTACAAGAATGTATGGGAACACAGTTGCGAATGAGTACGACATATCATCCACAAACAGATGGCCAAAGCGAACGAACAATCCAGACATTGGAAGATATGCTGAGAGCATACGTCATGGATTTCAAATGAAGCTGGGATGAACAATTACCATTGGTGGAATTTGCCTACAATAACAGTTACCACACAAGCATCGGCATGCCGCCTTACGAAGCATTATACGGCAGGAGGTGTAGAACTCCACTGTGCTGGGACGAAGTCGGTGAACGTCAACTGTTAGGACCAGAACTGGTACAACAAACTATTGAGGTTGTCAAACTCATCCGAACAAGATTGATAGTTGCTCAAGACAGAAAAAAGAAATATGCTGATCAACACAGACAAGATCGTGCATTCGATGTAGGAAATTATGTATTCCTAAAAGTTTCTCCTTGGAAAGGAAAAATTCGGTTTGGTAAAAAGGGGAAACTAAGCCTGAGGTTTATTGGACCCTTCGAAGTGCTGCGAAAGGTTGGAGAGGTGGCTTACGAGGTAGCTCTACCTCCAGAGTTGCAAAACATTCATAATGTTTTTCATGTTTCGGTGTTACGACCATATAAATCTGATTACAAGAACGTGATCGAGTACGAACCATTGCAGTTTGAGAAAGACTTGTCCTATGAAGAGGTTCCTATCCAGATTGTCGACAGGAAAGAACAAGTGCTCAGAAATAAGGTGATACCTTCTATGAAGGTAATATGGAGGAACCACAGTGTCGAAGAGGCTACGTGGGAACTCGAAGCTGAAATGAAATGATGAAGAATTACCCTGAGTTATTTGTTTAATCTGTGTCTTCGATTCTGGGGACATAATCTTTGTAAGTAGGGAGAATGTGACGAAAGAGTTGTTTGAATTGTGATTCTGGGGACAAAATCCTTGTAAGGAGGGAATGATGTAACATTCCAGAATTTTTTTATTTGTTATATTAAATATTTATTAAATTATTTAAGTATTTAATGGATGTGTTTATTGTTGAATAAATAATTGTTCAAATTTGATTCGATTTGGTTAATTATTTGTTAAATAAATAATTAAGGAAATCAATTATCATATTCTAATTTAATTTAATTATTAAGTTAGAGAGTTTTGATTGAATGAATTATTATATTTTAATTTGAATTTGTAATTAAAAGGATGTGTTAGTTGATTAGATAAAGTTATAATTATATAGAAAATTATAATTTTATGGTATTGATTTATGTGTTAAGGTAATTTAATAAATTGTTATTAGAATTAATTTATTTGATTATTAAAAATTTTAATTAAATAAAAGTGTGACAAATAACCTTTTATAAAGGAGTTATTAAAATAAATTAAAGGAATTTAATTCAGTTTTGCCAAACAAGGCCTAATGCCTATTAAGTCTTTAATCTAATTGTGTTTTACCAAACAAGGCATAAGGATTAAATGATTATATTTTAAGTAGGTAACCAAACAAGCCTTATGGCTTTTGATTTTTAAAAATATGATAATTGATATGAGTTATATAATTAATATATATTATATCTTATATGTAAGACCCCAACTTTTATGAATAAAGATGAATTTTCTATAATTATCATTTTTAAATATTATGGAATGAATTTGATATAATGTTATAGTTGTGGGTAATATTTATAAATTTTGCAAAAGTACGCAAGTTGTTATATAATATTCGATTGGTTAGGGAATATTCGCTTTAACGAGAGAATATTCGTATGACACAATCATCATTAGTGGACCCACAACGGATTTATTATTGCCTGAATGAGAAAACGACAAAAATATTTTTATGAAAATAACGACGAAAGTTTTACCGTTAACTGTTGAAACACCGGTTAAAAAGTAAATAATATGTCTGCGGGTTGCATAAGAACACACACGGTATTGATTATTGATGCTTACGTGAGAAGTCACTCGCTTTTGTTTAATTATTATTGCACTAATTATTGCATAAGATCTCACGTTATTTGATTAAATTATTGTCGATATTTTATAATCAATATTTGAGACGACGAAGTTATTAATATTATTATTTGCAATATTAACGATGTCTAGAAGTTCATGTCGAGAGGTTTGGTCACCTAATTGCGCGCCCAATAGGGAGAAATCCTTATTGAAATCCCCTCTTTCCGAGAAACGACACGGTCGATTAATATTGTGAATTATAATAATGATGATATATGTTGTTAAAAATATTGAGGTGATTTTATGAGGTATTTGTTGTAAATATTGGCGTATTATTTGGACCCCATTTACCCATTTTTCAAATAATCCATTTAAAGTTATAGTGTATATATATATATATATAATCATGTGTGTGTGTCGTTAAATGAAAGTGTGTGTGTGTGTGAGAAATGAAATAAAGTGGTGGTGGTGGGATATATGGTACTAGATGTATTAGGCAAGAAGGAGTACAATTGTTGTTATTATATATATATATATATATATATATATATATATATATATATATATATATATATATATATATATACATGTGATTGCGCGTGAAGGAGGACAATTATTGCTATTATATATATATACTTGTGATATTTAAAGGTTGGCAGGTTATATCACGGGGGTAATGACCCGTGAGTTTATATATATATAATATATAATATATAATATATATTATATTTTATTTAAAAGATTTTATTTTATTAGAATATTTTATAGTAAACCAATCTGGACCGTCCGTTTAAAAGTAAATCAATCTGGACCGTTCATGGATTAGTTATTATTCAGTCCATTCTTCTATAAATAGAAGCTCATTCCTTCATTATTTCTTACGAATTCACTAAAACTCTAGAGAGAGAAACTATAAAGAGAAAGAAGAAAAGTATTCTGCTACTTTTCTACTCCTATATACAGTTTTTTTTACGGTAAGGGGTATTATTTCTTTTGTATTCATGAAGAGAACTTACATTATTCTATTCTTTATTATTCTGTTGAATAACTCAGTATCACGCTTTACTACCCTATACTTGGTGAAATTCTTCCATTATTTCATTCTTTATTATTCTGTTGGAATATCATGTATGTATGCGCGTTTTACTTGGGACTGGTTCCGCCTTTTATTATTATGTTGAATATCATGTTTTGTGCGTTTTTGCTGACCTTCGGGTTTCGCTTTTTATTATTCTGTTGAACATCCTGTCTTGCATGCAATTTCTTTGACCGGTTCCGCCATTTATTATTCTGTTGAATAACTTTGTTTATGCTAAGCACCGCATGCATGGTGATTTCTTTTATTATTCCATTCTTTATTATACTCAGTTGGTTAAAGTTTTAACTTCTATACTCCATGAAATTAGTGGAATATCATTGATATTTGCGTTTCATCCAGTATCTTTTCATGGAAATATTCTTCTGAACATTCTTAAATTTTACTCTACAAAGAAGTATCATGTTGACAATTTGGACTTATTAGTTCCTGAATAAATTAATTCTTGAACTTGTTTTATTGAATTCTTATATCATTGTCATCATCCTCATGTTTATATTTTTTTTGAAAGTAATATATGGCCTGTAGTGCATGGATGGACTTGGTATGATTATGACCAAGGATTATTCGGTGTAATCATGACCGTAATGTTACAAATGATGTGGTAAAAGTTCTCATTGGCCCGTGAGTGCATGGATAATTTGTGGTCGTGACCTAATGAATATCCTTGGTCAGTAGTCTTGAGGGGATGATGTGGACTATTTATTAAGTCGAGTCTCAAAGAATAAAAAGTGATGAAAACCTTTTAAATCATAAAAGATAGTAGATTTTATTCTCTACTTGACTCTTTTAATGGATTGCTTGTTCCATTAGCAGCTTAAACTTGATGTCTATTGTATTTTATCGGTTTAACATTGTTGAAGGCTAATGATAATTTATCCCGCATTATCTTAGTCACAATATTTCTTCTTTGGGCTAGTTGAGCTCACCCTTTCTTTCACTTTTTCTCTTGTGAAATGAGAATATAGTGAGAAGAATTCTGGGAATTCCTTCGCTAGTATGACCTACCTAAGTTTATTTGGTATTTAATTGGTTGGTCGAGTATAGGGATAATATGTGATATGTTAATTAACCCTTATTTTGTGACAAGATTTTTGAAAATGGCATCCGAGAATGTTGAGAACATCATGGAGCACAGGAGACCGCTGAGTCTCCACAGATCAATAACCAGGACAATGTGCATCGTGAAGGCGACAATCCTCATGCAAACAACAACACCGACCAAATGATGAACTTCAATGTTCCGAGGCTTCATGCAATTCATTCAACATCGCGAGAGCGCGCTCCTCGCCCAAAATACAGTAGAAACACTGCAACTCTCGGGACGGGTCATCGCCAAACAGTTCAAGGAGCTGACCACCGGAGTTTTTGGAGAGCCAAAACCACTTAAAGGCGGAGACATGGATAAAGTAGATCAACAAGATATTTGATGTCTTGGGATGCTCCGAGAGCAAAGGTTCCTTTGCCACCTTCATGTTAAGGGCGAGGCATTCATCGGTGAGAATCTATAAAGCGTACTCAACTCCGCCGCATCAAGATGTCTTGGGAGAAGTTCCAAGAATCGTTCAACGACAAGTACTTTCCCGAAAGTATTTGTCACATGAAAGAGGTAGAGTTCATTAAACCGAACAAAACAACATAACCGTGTCGCAGTACGAAGCCAAGTTTGCCGAGTTGTTCCGGTTTGCATCCCATTTGGTTGATAATGAGGAGAGAATGACACGAATGTTTCTAAGAGGTTTGAAACCCGAGATACGTCAATATCTTATCTCTCATAAACTGTGTTTGTATTCAGATGTTGTTAATAGGGCTCAGTTATTGGAGCGCAATAATGAGTCAACCCAACCAAAAGAGAATAATCGGCAAATGATAATACCAGTAAAAACAGTCATCGAAGCGGTGATAATAAGCGTGGAGGGAATCAACATGCCAAAAATGGTAACCACTTCGGTGGTAATCATGGCCAAAACAAGAAGAATGGACATTTCAAGAAGAGGAGATTCAACAATGATGGAAAGACGTCAGCATCAGCACCTGTCGTTAAGGAAGGAGAATGACCACCTATCATATACTTCAAATGTGGAGGGGAGGGACACATCACTCCAAATTGCGCGATGCCCTCCAAAGCATGTTACAATTGTGGAAGAAGGTCACTGCCCGATTTTGTGTGGTAATCAAGATAAGTCCAAATGGGATGGAGGCATCAAAGGCCATCCCAGACAAGACAAAACTGGTAGTTCAAGGGAGAGAATTTGTCGTGACCTCTCAGAAAGCAAGGAACCCGAACGAGGTCATCACGGGTAAGCTTATCATAAACTCTAGCGAAGTATATACCTTATTTGATACTGGTTCTACCCATTCTTTTATTTCTCCTACTTGAGCTCAACGTTTAAATTAGACTCCGGAGAAATTGGACTTTGACTTATCTGTTGAAACTCCATTGGGAGAAACCTTCATTACATCCACTATTTATAAGTCTTGTTTAGTTCAAATCGGTACCCTCACATTACCTGTCGATCTTATTTCATTGAAAATACTTGCATTTGACGTAATTCTAGGGATTGATTATCGGGAGTTGAACTATGTCACCATCAAAAATAGGTACCCATTACCACGTATTGACGACTTGTTTGACCAGTTGCAAGGCGCCAAATTCTTTTCAAAGATTGATCTTCGTTCCGGATATCACCAATTGAAGATTAGAACCGATGATATTCCAAAGATGGCTTTCAGAACCGGTACGAGCATTATGAATTCCTAGTCATATCTTTTGGATTGACTAATGCTCCTGCTGCCTTCATGGATATGATGAACCGAGTATTCAAGAAATATTTGGATCACTTTGTGGTCGTCTTTATTGATGACATCCTTATTTATTCCAAAAGCCATGAAGATCATGAGCAACACTTGAGGCTGATACTCCAAAAGCTTCGTGAATATAAGCTTTATGTCAAGTTGAAGAAATGCGAGTTCTGGCTTGAGGAAGTAGCATTCCTTGGGCACGTAGTATCAAGTCATGGAATATCTGTTGACCCAGCGAAGATTGAAGCTATTCAAAGCTGGGAGCAACCCAAATCAGTGATTGAAGTACGTAGCTTTCTTGGCTTAGCTGGTTATTATCGGAGATTCGTGGAAGGATTTTCTCGAATCGCTACTCCATTAACTCAGCTGACTCGAAAAGATACAAAATTCGGTTGGAGCGAAGAATGTGAGAAGAGTTTTCAAGAATTCAAGAGGAGACTTATTTCAGCACCTGTTCTGACAATTCCATCTAGCTGAGGGATTTGTCATCTACAATGATGCTTCGGGCAAAGGGTTAAGTTGTGTTCTCATGCAACATGAAAAAGTCATAGCCTATGCCTCACGACAACTCAAAGAATATGAGAGGAATTATCCTACTCATGATCTAGAGTTGGCAGCAGTCATTTTTGCACTAAAGATTTGGAGGCATTACTTGTATGAGGAGAAAGTGGAGATCTTTACGGATCATAAAAGCCTCAAATATTTCTTCACTCAAAAGGAACTCAACATGCGACAGCGATGTTGGCTTGAACTGTTGAAAGATTATGATCATACCATCCAATACCATCTTGGAAAAGCGAACGTGGTAGGTTTATCGCGTTGAGTAGAAGATCATATGCGGCACGAAAAGCGATATTGTCAACGCAAGGCCCATTTTGTATGACTTGCAAAGGATGGAGATAGAGATAAAGACTCCAGGGACCCATGTGATGATGGCGAATATACGAGTAGAACCGACTTTAATCGATAAAGTTAAAGCTGCTCAAATTACAGACCTGGAGTTGATGCGTATGAGAAAGAAAGTGCAAGAAGGTGCTATGCCAGAAGTAAGAATCGATGAAAAAGGAATACTTCAAGTCAACTCCAGACTTTGTGTTCCTAACGACCCTGATTTAAAGTATAAAATCATGATGGAGGCGCACAACACACCGCTTTGCAATCCATCTCAGGAGTACCAAAATGTATCATGATCTTCGACATACATTTTGTGGGGGCAATATGAAGAGGAGAGATAAGCATTTGTTTATATCAAGGTGTTTAACTTGTCAACGAGTCAAGGCGGAGCATCAAGTACCAAAAGGTCCATTGCAACCACTTGAAATTCCAGAATGAAAGTGGGAGCACATTACCATGGATTTCGTTACTGGTCTTCCCAAGGTTTCTCAAGGCATATATGTAATTTGGGTCATTGTTAATAGATTGACCAAGTCTGCTCATTTCTTACCTATACGAGAAACTTATACACTTGAACGTCTTGCTCATATGTACATAAACGAGGTTGTAAGATTGCATGGTATGCCAGTATCCATAGTTTCTGATCGAGACCCAAGATTCACTTCACGATTTTGGGTTAGTTTGCAAAAAGCTATGGGCACGGATTTACGATTTAGTTCATCATATCATCCTCAGACGGACGGACAATCAGAGAGGACTATTTAAACTCTTGAAGATTTATTAAGACTCTGTGTCCTTGACTTCAAGGGAAGTTGGGACAAGTTCTTACCATTGGTGGAGTTTTTCTACAACAACAGTTATCAAGCAAGCATTGGCATGGCTCCATTCGAAGCGTTGTATGGAAGAAAGTGTCGCTCTCCAAAGATATCTTTGGGATGAGGTGGGTGAAGCAACGTTGTTGGGACCAGAGTTGGTACGTATGACTACGGAAAAGATTCAAACGATCCGATAACGTATAAAAACCTCACAAGATCGACAAAAGAGTTATGCTGATCTTCATCGAAAAGACGTGGAATTTGATGTTGGAGATCATGTGTTGTTACGTGTTGCTCCATGGAAAGGAGTTACGAGATTTGAAAAGAGGGGAAAGCTCAATCCTCGATTCATTGTCCCATTTTTAATCCTCAATCGAGTAGGGACTGTAGCCTATAGACTCGCTTTACCACCAAGTATGTCTCGTGTTCATAATGTTTTTCATATATCCATGTTATGTAAATATGTGAAAGACCCGAACCACATTATTGAGTTAGAACCGGACGAAATAGCGGAAGATTTATCGTATGAAGAGGTTCCTGTTCAAATCTTGGATAAGAAGGAACATATTCTACGCTCCAAGGTTATACCTCAAGTCAAAGTTTTATGGAGGAACCACGATGTTGAGGACATGACCTAGGAGTTAGAATCTGAAATGAAATCAAGGTATCCTTACCTCTTCGACATACCAGGTACGTACCCTAATTTCGAGGGCGAAATTTCATAAGAAGGGGAGATTGTAAGACCCCAACTTTTATAAATAAAGATAAATTTTCTATAATTATCATTTTTAAATATTATGGAATGAATTTGATATAATGTTATAGTTGTGGGAAATATTTATAAATTTTGCAAAGTACGCAAGTTGTTATATAATATTCGATTGGTCGGGGAATATTCGTTTTAATAGGGAATATTCATACGACGGCGCAATCATTAGTGGACCCCACAACGGATTTATTGTCGGAATGAGAAAACGACAAAAATATTTTTATGAAAATAATGACGGAAGTTTTACCGTTAACTGTTGAAACACCCAGTGTTAAAAGTACAGTAATACGCGTGGTTGCATAGTAGCACACGGTATTAATTATTGATGCTTACGTGAGAAGTCACTCAGTTTTGTTTAATTATTATTGCACTAATTATTGCATAGTATCTCACGTTATTTGATTAAATTATTGTCGATATTTTATAATCAATATTTGAGACGACGAAGTTATTAATATTATTATTTGTAATATTAACGATGTCTAAAAGTTCTGTCAAGGAGAGGTTTGGTCACCTAATTGCACGCCAATAGGGAGAAATCCTTATTGGAAATCCCCCTCTTTTCTGAGAACGACCTGGTCGATTAATATTGTGAATTATAATAATGATGATATATGTTGTTAAAAATATTGAGGTGATTTTTATGAGGTATTTGTTGTAAATATTGGCGTATTATTTGGACCCCATTTACCCATTTTTCAAATAATCGGTCTAAAGTTATAGTGTATATATATATATATATAATCATGTGTGTGTGTCGTGTGTGTGAGTGTGTGTGTGAGTGGAATGAAATAAAGTGGTGGTGGTGGGATATATGGTACTAGATGTATTAGGCAAGAAGGAGTACAATTGTTGTTATTATATATATATATATATATATATATATATACATGTGATTGGCAGGAAGGAGGACAATTATTGCTATTATATATATATACTTGTGATATTTAAAGGTTGGCGGGTTATATCACTTGGGTAATGACCATGAGTTTTTATATATATATATATAATATATAATATATATTATATTTTATTTAAAAGATTTTATTTTATTAGAATATTTTATAGTAAACCAATCTGGACCGTCCGTTTAAAAGTAAATCAATCTGGACCGTTCATGGATTAGTTATTATTCAGTCCATTCTTCTATAAATAGAAGCTCATTCCTTCATTATTTCTTACGAATTCACTAAAACTCTAGAGAGAGAAACTATAAAGAGAAAAAAGAAAAGTATTCTGCTACTTTTCTACTCCTATATACAGTTTTTTTTACGGTAAGGGGTATTATTTCTTTTGTATTCATGAAGAGAACTTCTGTTATTCTATTCTTTATTATTCGCTGGAATAACTTTTGATCGCGACTACCCTATACTTGGTGAAATTCTTACATTATTTCATTCTTTATTATTACATTGGAATATCATGTATGTAAGCTTTTCTGCCGGACCGGTTTCCGCCTTTATTATTATGTTGAATATCCGTCACATTTGTGCGTTTTACTGCCGGACCAGTTTCGCTTTTTATTATTCTCATTGGAACATCCCGCTTGGTCTGTAATTTCGCGCTTTGACTTCGTTCCGCTATTTATTATTATGTTGGAATAACCTGTTTATGCGAAGTACCGCATGCATGGTGATTTCTTTTATTATTCCATTCTTTATTATACTCAGTTGGTTAAAGTTTTAACTTCTATACTCCATGAAATTAGTGGAATATCATTGATATTTGCGTTTCATCCAGTATCTTTTCATGGAAATATTCTTCTGAGCATTCTTAAATTTTACTCTACAAAGAAGTATCATGTTGACAATTTGGACTTATTAGTTCCTGAATAAATTAATTCTTGAACTTGTTTTATTGAATTCTTATATCATTGTCATCATCCTCATGTTTATATTTTTTTTGAAAGTAATATGTGGCCTGTAGTGCATGGATGGACTTGGTATGATTATGACCAAGGATTATTCGGTGTAATCATGACCGTAATGTTACAAATGATGTGGTAAAAGTTCTCATTGGCCCGTAGTGCATGGATAATTTGTGGTCGTGACCCTAATGAATATCCTTGGCCGTAGTGCAGGGATGATGTGGACTATTTATTAAGCTGAGTCTCAGCAATAAAAAGTGATGAAAAACCTTTTTAAATCATAAAAGATAGTAGATTTTATTCTCTACTTGACTCTTTTAATGGATTGCTTGTTCCGCTGCAGTTAAACTTGATGTCTATTGTATTTTATCAGTTTAACATTGTTGAAGGCTAATGATAATTTATCCTGCATTATCTTAGTCACAATATTTCTTACTGGGCTAGTTGAGCTCACCCTTTCTTTCACTGTTCTCTTCAGGAAATGAGAATATAGCTGAGAAGAGTCGGGGAATTCCTTCGCTAGTATGACCTACCTAAGTTTATTTGGTATTTAATTGGTTGGTCAGAGTATAGGGATAATATGTGATATGTTAATTAACCCTTATTTTGTGACAGTATTTGAAAATGGCATCCGAGAATGTTGAGAACATCAATGGAGCACAGGAGACCGTTGAGTCTCCACAGATCAATAACCAGGACAATGTGCATCAGGAAGGCGACAATCCTCATGCAAACAACAACACTGACCAAATGATGAACTTCGAATGTTCCGAGGCTTCATGCAATTCATTCAACATCAGGCGAGAGCGGCTCCTGTCCAAAATACAGGTAGAAACACTGGCAACTCTCGGACGGTCATCGCCAAACAGTTCAAGGAGCTGGGACCACCGGAGTTTTTTGGAGAGCCAAAACCACTTAAGGCGGAGACATGGATAAAGTAGATCAACAAGATATTTGATGTCTTGGGATGCTCCGAGGAGCAAAAGGTTCCCTTTGCCACCTTCATGTTATGCGCGGAGGCGATTCTTCGGTGAGAATCTATAAAGCGTACTCAACCTGCCGCACTGAAGATGTCTTGGGAGAAGTTCCAAGAACTGTTCAACGACAAGTACTTTCCCGAAAGTATTTGTCACATGAAAGAGGTAGAGTTCATTAAACTGGAACAAAACAACATAACCGTGTCGCAGTACGAAGCCAAGTTTGCCGAGTTGTTCCGGTTTGCATCCCATTTGGTTGATAATGAGGAGAGAATGACACGAATGTTTCTAAGAGGTTTGAAACCCGAGATACGTCAATATCTTATCTCTCATAAACTGTGTTTGTATTCAGATGTTGTTAATAGGGCTCAGTTATTGGAGCGCAATAATGAGTCAACCCAACCAAAAGAGAACAACCGGCAAATGATAATACCAGTAAAAACAGTCATCGAAGCGGTGATAATAAGCGTGGAGGGAATCAACATGCCAAAAATGGTAGCCACTTCGGTGGTAATCATGGCCAAAACAAGAAGAATGGACATTTCAAGAAGAGGAGATTCAACAATGATGGAAAGACGTCAGCATCAGCACCTGTCGTTAAGGAAGGAGAATGACCACCTATCATATACTTCAAATGTGGAGGGGAGGGACACATCAGTCCAAATTGCGCGATGCCCTCCAAAGCATGTTACAATTGTGGAAGAGAAGGTCACCTGGCCCGATTTTTTCGTGTACCGAAGACAAGTCCAGCTGGGATGGAGGCATCAAAGGTCATCCCAGACAAGACAAAACTGGTAGTTCAAGGGAGAGAATTTGTCGTGACCTCTCAGAAAGCAAGGAACCCGAACGAGGTCATCACGGGTAAGCTTATCATAAACTCTAGCGAAGTATATACCTTATTTGATACTGGTTCTACCCATTCTTTTATTTCTCCTACTTGAGCTCAACGTTTAAATTAGACTCCGGAGAAATTGGACTTTGACTTATCTGTTGAAACTCCATTGGGAGAAACCTTCATTACATCCACTGTTTATAAGTCTTGTTTAGTTCAAATCGGTACCCTCACATTACCTGTCGATCTTATTTCATTGAAAATACTTGCATTTGACGTAATTCTAGGGATTGATTATCGGAGTTGAACTATGTCACCATCAAAATAGGTACCCATTACCACGTATTGACGACTTGTTTGACCCGATTGCAAGGCGCCAAATTCTTTTCAAAGATTGATCTTCGTTCCTGGATATCACCAATTGAAGATTAGAACCGATGATATTCCAAAGATGGCTTTCGAATCCTGTATGCGAGCATTATGAATTCCTAGTCATATCTTTTGGATTGACTAATGCTCTACCGCTTTCATGGATATGATGAAACCGGTATTCAATAAATATTTGGATCACTTTGTGGTCGTCTTTATTGATGACATCCTTATTTATTCCAAAAGCCATGAAGATCATGAGCAACACTTGAGGTCGATACTCCAAAAGCTTCGTGAATATAAGCTTTATGCCAAGTTGAAGAAATGCGAGTTCTGGCTTGAGGAAGTAGCATTCCTTGGGCACGTAGTATCAAGTCATGGAATATCTGTTGACCCAGCGAAGATTGAAGCTATTCAAAGCTGGGAGCAACCCAAATCAGTGATTGAAGTACGTAGCTTTCTCGGCTTAGCTGGTTATTATCAGAGATTCGTGGAAGGATTTCAGTATTTCTATTCAAAGCTGGGAGCAACCCAAATTATGATTTCAGTATTTCTATACCATGAATGAGCATGTTATTAACAATTAATTTATTTTGTAACTTGATTATGTGATTAAAAATCAAATCTTACATGATGAATGTACTTAGTTATGTATGTAATGTGGTAGTGACTAACTATGTCATGATGACATATATATATATAGGGTATTGTGATTCAAATTTTTTGGTTTAGTCTACGAGCAAGGCAAGTTCTCTAAATCTATTATCTTGTTGAGCCAATTATTATTTCCAATTCGATTACAATATAATGATGCAAGATTTCTAAACTTTATTTTGATATTGAGCAAATTATTCTTGAAATTAACTTGTTGTTTAGCATGCAAATTTATATATACTAATGTTGAACAGTTTTATCGTTCAAATTGCTATGCATGTTTAGTATTCAATTCTAAATAACCTTGGCTTAATATTGTTCAAGCAAGGTGTGTTATAGTTATTCAATATGTATGCTATTAGATTATTCCTAAAGCATGATTTTAATTTACCATGTCGATTCAGTTATGATTATTCCATAGCATGATGTTATTAATTTTATTCAACTAATCCTTAGTTGATGTTTATTGAATTCCAAATTACCTTGAAATGTATCCAAACCAAACTCACTTTGGTACGGACTTGTACTCTAAATACTGAGATGAACAACCCTATTTTTAGGGATAATTTACACTTAGCGTTGAAATGATTGTGCACAATACATTGTACGAAGGGCTGATCCCCCTAAGTACGAGGAGTCCCTATAGTCTTATGACTGTTAAAGTTTAAGTTAAAAAATTACTTATAACTATGGACATAGTTCGTGGTCTTAGGACCCTGAGTTATATAATTCAGAATATTGATAAATCACATTGTTTAATTCTATCGAGCCTCTTATTTGACAATTGTTGTAAAGATTTTTATTCAGTGTTGTTTCAAGTGAGCTTTGTTTACTCACTCTTGCTTATATAACTATTACAGTTAAAGATGAGAAGGTTGATGTACATAGCACCAGTAAGGGAAAAGGAAAGATGAACAAGTATTGAAGACTTGTAATATGTTGATATTTATTATCAGATTTTAATTGAATGGTTGTAATGAAGTTTATTTATTTCCGCATTTGAATGATTGTATTTAAAGGTTAGACAACCTAAGAGATTTTTATTATGTAACCCCTTAATGGGGAAGGTTTTATTATTCTATTTTATTATGATTGGATAGTTAGATATGAATGTTTGATTAAGTGAACACCAAATCCTGTGGAAATTAAGTACCTGGGTTTGGGGGGTGTCACATTTTTGGATTCATCTTTAACTTATACCTGCGACAACATTCAAACACCTTTCTTAAATCCTCTATGTGGGTTGTCTCCTTTTTAGATTTCACCACTATGTCATCCACGTAGTCCTCCATAGTGTCATGAATCATGTCGTGAAAGATGGCGTGCATTGCCCTTTGGTAAGTTGCTCCCGCGTTCTTCAACCCGAATGACATTACTACATAGTAGAAATTCCCAAATGGGGTACGGAAGGATGTCATCTCCGCATCCTCTACTGACATCTTTATCTGATAGTAGCCTACGAACCCATCCATGAATGACATCATCTCGTGATTAGTCATTGCATCCACTAAAGTGTCTATATTGGGTAGCGGATACATGTCCTTTGAGCACACCTTATTCAAGTCTCTGAAATTCACGCATATTCATAACTGCCCATTAGATTTCTTTACTAGTACAATGTTGGATAACCATACTGGATGTTGAATTGGCCCCCACTCCTACACCACCAGAACCTGCTCCATCCAGGGGGAGTCTGCTTGACATACCTCTAAACGACCGAGCATGAGTCCTTCGTGTTAAAAAATTGAGAACGAAGATTACTCCCTTAACCGCTGATGTGCTTCGAGTCCCTCTATCTTCAACTGACATTCCCCCAATAATCCCCATAGAAATTCAAGTATCAGATGATAATGAGCCGATCGAACCCATCCCCACACTTTCTCGCAAAAGGAAGCAGCCATCTGACAGTCACCAAAGCTCAACATCTGCCCCTTCACCAGTTTGTGAGCCTACTCCCGCTCGGTCCCCATCTCCCTACACCGATCCGACACCAAATCCTAAACGACCCATGCACTCTCCCTCAAAACCGTCTTCCTATGAATTTGAGAGTGAAGCCATGGCATCGCCAACCTTATGGCCTCAGTTCAATGCTAATTTTCCCTTCCAATTATTCAATGCCTTCGTTCGGGACACTGATGATCACCGATTTGGCAACAGTTCAATTCAGGATCTGATCGACGAAGGCATGAGTTATCAAGCGAAAGGTAAATGATTCTCTATTCAATTTATTTATTCACCTTCATCCTCATTTCTCTGAAACTGACTGAATGATATTTGAATATATGCAGGCCAATGCTGTCTTTGGACGTTTACGTCCAAAATATATAGAAACCGAAGCTGCAGAAGAGGCTGCAAGAAAAGAGAACGCAATATTGCAGTTGGCCTTGGCAAAGTCAAGACATGATTGTGATATTGCCCTTTTCAACAATGAAAATCTTCGAAAAGATTTAGCTCAAACCAAGGAGGAGCTAAAGATGTCCAATGACGAACTGAAATCAACCCAGGCAAAACACCAAGAAATTGTTACCATGAACGTTGATTTAGTTAAGAGGAGTGAGATAAGAATGAAGAAGAACGCAGATCTGAAGGCATCTAATAAGAGCTTGGCTAAATTAGTCGAAAAGCTTGAGGAAAAAGAAGCCCGCCATCTGAAGAGAAGACAAATGTACGAAGAAGAACTTTGAGAGCTTCGGGCTCTTCGGGATCTTGGACCTCCTTTAACCGAGGAGCTTCGCAAGCAGATCTGTGAAGAGTATCGAAAATCAGATGAACTCAATGGGGAAATCTTGAAGATATACTCTGAAGGCTATGAAATGTGCCGAAGCCGAGGCAAGGAAAAGCTTGTCGAGGCCAAGGTAGATCCGACCCTGCTCGACTCTTCTGAAGGCGAGGATAACGCTTGAATCTGATGTTGCTTCATTCTAGTATTTAGGACTTTTATGTAAAAAATTCTATCTTTTTTATGTAAACATTTATTATATTAATGAAACTTCAACTTTCCTTTTCATGACTTCTGTATAATGTGTTTCTTGTCAATAATTCAGTATCAATCAACTTTGAAAACTGAATAAGATGTTTTTGAACTTAACTTAAATTGTGAATCAGATAAGGCATATAACAGTTAAGTTAAGAAATGACATAAAATCGACTTAATGGACCAAACTCAACACTTGAACAAAATAAAGTAATGCATACTTATCGTTACCGAAGTGTGAGACAGATTAGGCATAAGGTGAATTCGGTTGATCCTCCTTGCACCATCAAGATCTTGTTTACCACTCGGGGTAAAACAAGTATATAAGGACATTTGTTTACCACTCGGGGTAGAACAATTTCATAAGGACACACCTAACAATAAGGCTACCATCGAATGGCCAGCAAGTCCACCCGAACCTCCTTACTTCGGTGCATTTTGTTTACCACTCGCGGTAAAACAAAATTAAAAGGACTATGGAATTTATCTACCACGCAGGGTATAACAAACCCATGAGGACACTCCTGCCAATAAGGCTACCATCGAATGGTCAGCGAGTCCACCCCGTCCTCCTTACACCGATGAAGTTTGCCTACCCCGAAGGGCCTGACAAATTCATAAGGACCACCTGCCAAAAAGGCTACCATCGAATGGTCGGTGAGTCCCCGTCCCTCCTTACACCATTGTGAATTTAGGACTAATAAGAAGAAGATCAATTGTGAAAAAGTGAATCTTTTATTGATGATGATCCAGCATTTACAGACTTCCGAGATACTGACTCGATCTCTACTGAAAATACTTTCGAAGTCTACCAGCATGCCAAGTGTTCTTGATCTCAGATCCATCCAATGCCCTTAACCGATAAGTTCCTGGCTTCAGAACTTCAACTACTTCATACGGTCCTTCCCAGTTCGGCATCAGCTTTCCCAAGTTCTGAGGTGTAGAAGCTTCAACTTCCCTGAGGACAAAATCTCCCACTTCAAATCTACGAAGTTTTACCCCCTTATTGTAATGCTTGGCTACTCTCTGTTGATAGGTTGCTAACTTGATCAAAGCCACCTCTCTGACTTCTTCCAACAGATCCATGTTGACCTTCAGCCCTTCATCATTGTAGATCTCCTTAAACTGACTGACCCGAAGACTTGGAGATCCAATCTCAACTGGGACTAAGGCATCAGTACCATAGGCCAGTCTGAAAGGTGAATCCCCTATTGTAGTCCTCGATGTAGTCCGGTAAGCCCATAACACACTGAGCAGCTCTTTTGGCCATCTTCCTTTAGCTTCATCCAATCTGCGCTTGATCCCATTCAGCAGCGTTCTGTTGGTCACCTCGACCTACCCGTTCGACTGTGGATGAGCCACCGAAGTCTTTCTGTGCTGAATTCCCAACTCCTTCAGAAATCCTTCAAACCTCGATCCCACAAACTGGCGTCCGTTGTCCGATATCACCACCTTAGGAATTCTGAAACGAAACACTATTGACTCCTTCATAAACTTCAAGCATTCTTATTCCGTTATCAACCGAAGTGGCTTCGCTTCTACCCATTTGGTCATATAATCAATGGCGACTACAACA
Organism: Panax ginseng; assembly: GCA_020205605.1. Lineage (NCBI taxonomy): Eukaryota > Viridiplantae > Streptophyta > Magnoliopsida > Apiales > Araliaceae > Panax > Panax ginseng. Next base: position 61,287,855 of record CM035131.1, on the reverse strand, counting down.
AAACTGACCTGACCCTTAGCTTTCAGCAATGGACCCAGTATATCTACCCCCCAGACAGCAAAGGGTATAGGAGATAAGATCGAGTATAATTCTTCTGGTGGATGTGGGATCGGACTGTTGAGCTGGCACTTCTCGCACTTCTTCACATACTTCGTAGCTTCCTTGAAGATTGTAGGCCAATAGTACCCTTGCCGAAGTACTTTGTAGGCTAATGACTTAGCAGTCATATGGTCGCCACAGATGCCCTCGTGAACCTCCCGAAGAGCATAGTCGGCCTCAGATGGAACCAAACACTTCAATAATGGAGACAAAAAGGCCCTTCGATAAAGATCCCCATCAATGAGAATAAAATTGGCGCTCTTATACTTGATCTTCTTGGCCAACATTTGATCCGAAGGAAGGACGCCATCTGCCAGATATTCTATGTATGGAGTCATCTAACAGTTAGAACGTTCAATGCACATCACGACTTCATGCTGGATACTCGGCTGCTGCAAAACCTCCAAATAAACTGACCCATCAAAATTGTTGGCGTCCGTAGTGGCCAGCTTCGATAAGGCATCGACAATAGAATTGTCATTGCGCTCTACACCCTGAAACTCATAGGAGAGAAAATATTGAAACTGATCCTTCAACTCGGCCAAATACTTGATCATCCGTGAACCTCGAGCTTCATACTCCCCTGAAACCTGCTTGACGACCAACTGAAAGTCACTGTAAATAATCAACTTCTGAACTTCGAGACTCTTCGCCAGTCGAACGCCTGCTAGCATTGCTTCATACTCTGCCTCGTTGTTCGTCGCTGTGACACCCCCAAACCCAGGTACTTCATTCCCACAGGATTTGGTGCTCACTAAATCAAACATTTATATCTAACTACCCATCACAATAAAATCGGATAAATAAAACCTTTCCCATTAAAGGGTTACATAATAAAATCTCCTGTGTTGTCTAACCTTTAAATACAATCATTCAAATGCGGAAAATTAATAAACTTCATTAATATCGCTAAGTTGCCAATGGCTGTAAAAAAAATCTTCATCTTCGATCGACGACTTTCAGCAAATATGAACAAAAAGCCAATTTTGGCCTACAAGCTCTTTTCTAACGATCCTAATTCACATATAATTCATACAAAGACTTCATGTAAACATAATTCAAGAACTCCTAACATGTTTCTACCCATACAACAACATAAACAACAAATTTAAAACATTCAATTTTACTGTTTTTGATAAAAAAAACTCATTTTTTATGTTTTTAATGAAAATAAACACTGTGATTTTGTTTTCTAACCAAAATAGTTAATTCAAAGCACTTTATCAATGTTTATACATACTCTACCACATTCAATAATCAATTTATCAACTAAACAACTAATTAACCCTTAATTTCTACCTTAAACCAAACAATATATATTCACAAAAACTCTCTGTAAAATATTTTTCTTCACAAATTACATACATATCATCAATTCATTGACTATAACTTATGAAAATAGTTTTAACATCATTAGTATATCATATAAAGCCACATAACAACAACAATTTATCCTTACAAAAGGATTCTACAGAGAATTAGGGAAGAGAAAAACTAAACTTTTAAAACTAAAAAAAATAGGATGATACCTTGAAGAAGATGATGATACTATCTCTTTGATTGTTAAGCTTTTCTCCTCTTCACTCCCAATTCTCTAGGATTCTCTCACTTTTCTTCTTCTTCTCTTCTTCTTCTTCCTCTGAGTTTTTCTTTTCTTCTCTTTTACCTCTCTCTTCTATTCTTACGTCTTAGAATATAATGCATATAAGATATAATATATATTAATTATATAATATAATACTAACTTAACTGACATCAGTTATTTTTATTTTAAAAACCAAAAGCCATAAGGCTTGTTTGGCTAACCACTAAAAAAATAATCAACTAATCTTTATGCCTTGTTTGGTAAAACACAATTAGATTAAAGACTTAATAGGCATTAGGCCTTGTTTGGCAAAACTGAATTAAAACTCCTTTAAGTTATTTTAATAACTCCTTTATAAAAGGCTATTTGTCACACTTTTATTTAATTACTCTACACATAAATCAATACCACAAAATTATAATTTTCTGTATAATTATAACTTTATTTAATCAACTAACACATCCTTTTAATTACAAATTCAAATAAAAAGAATAATAATTCAATTAATCAAAACTCTCTAACTTAATAATTAAATTAAATTAGCATACAATAATTAATTTCCTTAATTATTTATTTAATAAATAATTAACAATTATTCAATAATGAACACATCCATTAAATACTTAAATAATTCAATAAATATTTAATATAACAGATTAAAAAATTACGGAATGTTACAAATATTTCTAAACCCCAAATCATTGGCTCACAGCACTTTAAATCCTCCTCGGACTTGTCAAAATAATCCTGCCCATTGGCGTCCATAGTAGAAGATCCATCTGCATACAGCGTCCATGAACTCTGGTTGTGCTGAAGAACTGCAACTACTCGGTCGAACACTTCAGCCTCTGGCAACTCTGCATCAGCTTCGTAAAATGAACACTCCACCATAAAATCAACTAAGGCTTGCCCCTTTATAGCTGTTCGGGGATGAAATTCGATGAAAAATTGGGATAACTCCATTGTCCATGCAGCCAATCTCCCCAAAACTTCTGGTTTGCTCATCACCTTCTTCAGCGGTTGATCCGTGTAAACGACCAGGAGCTGACCTTGAAAATATTGCCTAAGCTTTCGACTGGCTATTATCAAAGCAAAGGCAAATTTTTCAATATTTGGGTACCTGGTTTCAGCATCCCTTAGAACATGACTAACATAGTAGACTGGATGATGCTTCCCCCCAACTTCTCGAACTAGCACTGCTCCCACCGCCAACGAACTAGCTGCCAGATATAGGTACAGTGGTTCAGCAAGAACTGGCTTCACCCGCAAAGGTGCCGAAGACAAATACGTCTTTATGCCTTGGAAAGCATCTTCACATTCCGAAGTCCATTGGAACGTCTTGACATTCTTCGGTCCTTTCAACGTGCTAAAGAACGGCAAACACCTTTCTGCCGACTTGGACATGAACCTCCTCAAAGCTGCAATCCTCCCTATCAGACGTTGTATATCTTTGAATGACTGAGGAGTCTTCATGTTCAGAATAGCCTGGATCTTCTCTGGATTGGCCTCAATGCCCCTCTGACTAACCAGATAACCCAGAACTTTCTGCGCACTGCCCGGCGTGCATTTGGTAGGATTGAGCCTCAATTTGTGATGACGAACCGTCTGAAAGCATTCCTCTAGATCATCCAGATGCTTCTGAACGATCATGCTCTTCACTATCATGTCATCCACATATACCTCCATATTCCTTCCTAGCTGCTTTTGAAAGACAGTTCATCATTCTTTGATAAGTGGCTCCAGCATTGATTAAGCCAAATGTCATCTTCTTATAAGCGTACACCGAACGGTGTGTGATGAATGATGTCTTCGGAATATCCTCCTTGCACATAGAGATCTGATGATAACCTGAAAAAGCATCCATAAAGCTTAGTAGTGCATACCCCGAAGTCGCATCAATAAGTTGATCAATATGAGGCAGAGGATAAAAGTCCTTCGAGCAAGCTTTGTTCAGGTCCGTGTAGTCGATGCATACTCGCCACTTTCCATTCTGCTTCTGCACCAGCACCACATTGGCCATCCACTCCGGGTAATCTATTTCAAAGATGAAGTCAGTAGCTACCAGCTTTGCAATCTCTTCATCAATGATCCTCTAACGCTCAGGTGCAAAAATACGCCTTTTCTGCCGAACTGACTTCTTTGAAGGATCTACGTCCAAACGGTGCTCGACAATCTTTCAGCTGACTCCCGGCATGTCCTGAGGCTCCCATGCAAAAATATCCACATAACAGCGAAGAAGTTCCATAAGGTTTGTCCGGAGAGGTTCCGACAGACCTGAACCTATTTTCATTGTTTTGTCCTTCTTCCCAAGAACCAGCTCGATCCCCTCCGTCTCTCCTGCGGGCATGACTAATGGCTCCGAACTGCTTTCGGTAAATGGCTCGATCTCAATCGCCATGGTCTGTTTCTGCTTGCTGACCCCTACTCCCGAGGCAATCACAGCATTTCGATAACATCGTCTGGCCAGATCCAGGTCCCCTGCTACCTCTCCAACTCCATGTGCTATTGGGAACTTGATCTTAAAATGAGGAATGGAAGTCACAGCTTGCAGAGCTGTCAAAGTAGGTCGTCCTAATATGGCGTTGTAGGCCGAATCTACATGCACAACATAAAATTTACATGTTATTTCTACCTGTTGTGGAGCAGTACCGAAGATGACTGGTAGCTCAATAGTTCCTGCCACTTTAACCGGATCATTGCTGAAGCCATATAAAGGAGCCTCCTGCCCCACTTCCATCTTTCGCCCATCAAGATGCATCCTCTGATAAGCATGGGCATACAGAATATCCATGGAAGACCCGTTGTCTATCATCATTCGTTTCATGTCTACCGAACCCACTTGTGTTGTAATCACCAATGCTCCTTCATGGGGTTCGATGGGCTCCGAAGGATAATCTGCATCAGTAAAAGCTATAACTATCCCTAGAAACGGTCTATCAACCTTTGGGAGAACACCCGCCACAAACATGACCGAGTCCAGATACCCTCTCCTCTTCTTCCCCACCAATTTTTCTGCTGTCCCACCGGTTATTACATCAACGACGTGCCTTGGCAGTTGATTTGGAGCAGGTTGTACGGGTGGAACCGGTTGAATCACCTGAATCGTCCGATCTGCATTCTGATGTTCTTGTTGATGATCCCTTCCAGCCACATACTGAACCAACATACCACTCTGAACCTTACTCTTTACAAAGTCCTTCAGATTACAACATTCGTTTGTATCGTGACCTGCAGCTTGATGATAGCCACAAAATTTTTGAGCATTGCCCTGTCCGGGCTTAAAATTATCACGAGGTGGTTCAAAGAATGGCTGGTTCCTAATCTGATCCAATATCACCGACCTATCCGTGTTCAAATTGGTGTAAACCTTGTTCACCTTCTGGGTAGGAGCAGGTGGGAGATTGCTTCCCTGTCGCCATGTGTTGTTGTACTTCTTTGAGCTGTTCTCAGGCCGATCATTATTCCCCCCATTCTTCTTCTGATCGCCTTCGGTCTTAGTCTCTGTCTCCTTCAATCTATCCGAAGAAGTACGCTTCAGGCTATTCATAGCCTCCTCTACCACAATATAGCCTTTAGCTTTATCAAAAGCTTCGGCCAAGCTCTTCGGATAATGAAACATCAGCTTCTTCACCAGCTTCTCTGACTTCACCAGATCCAACCCATTCTGAAATAACCCGACAACTTGAAGATCATTGAGGTCTACCACTTGGCCAATGGCTTCCATGAACCGCTTCACATACAAACCCAAAGACTCATTAGAAAACTGCCGGACTTGAGCCAAAGAACCCGTAGGCTTTCCCCTCCTTCGATTTCTCCCAAAACGAGCGTGAAACTTGTTACACAGCTCGGACCACGACGAGACTGAATCAGCGGGTAAAGTCCCCATCCACTGCCTTGCATCCTTCCTTAACGTTGTGACAAACGTATGACACTTAGCCTCATCGGTAAAATCATAATAGTCCATCAACCTATCGAATGCTTGGTTGTGGTCATAAGGGTCCCCCGATCCATCATAACTCTCCATGTGAGGCAACTTCTTGGTGGTATCCGCCTTCTCCTTAAGAATATCCGAGGAAAAAGGAGACGCCTTCTTTCCCGGAGTATCTTTCACCTGCTGAACTTCAGCCAACTGCTTTCGAAGCTCCTTCAACTCCTTCACCAAGAAATCTACTCCTTCTGGCTATGAAGAAACTTCCTTCTCTGGAGACGCTTTCTTCTTCTGAGTGGATCGACCTCCTCTATCCGACCCCACTGCCTTTGTTGGACTTCTGGATCTACTCCTGCGTGCAACTCTATCCTCATGATGAGAATATTCACGTTGATGCTCTCTCCTTCTATTCTCATATGCATACTCTCTCGACCGGCTTCTTTGTCTACCTCCATCACGACCTTGAGACTCGATAACCAGAAGTGCTTTCTTCGACACCTCAAGGGTTTTGCTCCTTGATCTCCTTCGCTCCCCGAGGTCGCCCACGAGACACACATGACCGTAATGGATGTGCTCTTTCCTCTCATTTGCTGCACATCCTTAGGCCTACTACGCCTCTCGGACTGCACATAAGTGGACGCTTCATCCTTCAGATCAGCCATCCGAAGCATCTGGACGGTTATATCCTCCTTTTGCTTTAAAAGGACCTCCAAGGCTTTATTTGCTTCATCCGCCATCTTCGCCAACTTAGCAGCCTTATTCTCCCGACCATTTCGGTGATGAGTTCTAGGTGGAGAACCCTTCACCTGCTTTCGGTCCTAGTCACGACCTTTATCAGCGGCAAATACCAACCTCCGTCTGGCTTCACCATGAGCTCTCGAATGAGAACCCTTGGAATCATGCTTGGAAGCAGTGCTCTCACTCTCATGAGCACTCTTTGAAGGACCCAGACGATTCTTAACAGAAATATGTTGGACAGATGAGCTCCACGACCCTCTTTGTATGCTTCTCCGTATCTATCCTCTCTCCTCACCATCTTTTCCAACGTAGAACAAATGAAAGTTTGTGATTGAAAACTACAAGACACTAGAACACACCCCTCCTTCTAGCGCCAATGTTAATGCCAAGATCTTATGCCACGTCCCAATCACGTAAGACGTCCTGATCTTGAACAATAAACACGATCAACACCAAAAGCTTGACGGCTTCGACCGTCAGGGGATAGCTCAGGCGTGAGAGTCAGTACAGGCGATCACAAGGGTTAACAATGGAGGATAAAATATCTAGTGTATTGAGAGAGATAAAATTATCAGTTACCTTTGTTTGGATGACTTCCTTGCTATGTTATACTATCCTCGCCTTGCTAACTTAGCAGGCCTCCTACCATCGCTCGAGACAACAATTCCCACTCTCAATGATCTCTGCGATCAAGTGCAGTATTTCACCCTTTGAGCCTTTGTTTCTCCGCAAGTGCCGACTATAATCCCATCCACATTAATGATCTGCATTCTCTCGGTCAATGACTATATCTCATTTTCATCATTACTTAGGTCAAAGATAGAGATATTTAATATCTAATGGGTCGGACCAATAATTAGGTCCAAGTATATCAAGATCCGATCAAGAGAATCTAATGACTCGGTCCAAATGGCCAAACTCAATAAAAATGACCCAAAAGATTTAATTAAATGAATAGGCCCGAACTGATCGGTCCAAAAAATGAAATATCATGGCCAAACATACCTCTACCACTAGACTATCACATTTTGTCTAATTAAATATTTCTCTAATGATTCATGTTTTGTTTTGTCCTTTTCCTTTCTCATTTTTTGCAAGGTCTGTTCTGATAGAACTTGATATGACTTTTTTTTTAATCGACAAAATTAAGTTTGATTTGAACCCTGAAATTGATACTTATTGATAGATAATTGCGGTTTTCAAAAATTGATATTAATTGATAGATAATTGCGGTTTTCATGAGCAACTCTCGGAAGAAGAATCCTTTACAAAGAGGAATGGGCCAGAAAGGTCCAATAACTAGCATTGGCTCTTCTATTGGTCTATTGCATCGATGGGTATGCCTCAAGGAAAATATTTATCTACTCTACTATTAATTCCCTTATATTATGTTTGGATTGATGGAATAAAAAGAAGAATGAAATGAATTATTTTATTAGAATAAAAAATAAGTTGTTTGGTTGCATATTCGGAACAGAATGCTATATTCTTACGGGAATGTTAGTAAGTTAAATTAAAAAATTTCATTCCAGAAGGGAGGGTATTGAATAAGTTATTCCATCCTCTAATTTTGATCAATTGACAATAATACCCCTGTAAAGATATAATAGTTTTATTCAGTCCATCGATTTTGTCCTGAGAGTAGGAGAGCGACGAAAGGAGAAAGCGAGATCAATCCATGGCTGAGATCAGTACATAATCAATATCATCACAATTTTATGGCACCAAGTTAGCATCATTGTAGTTCTAAACTTTCTAACTCACAGGTAATTTCGAAATCCTTTCAAAGCTTTGAATTGAATCAAATATATTTCAAATCTCTCTATATTTCTAGTATAATCTCTATATAATTTTATTATTTGTTGAAACTATCTTAATTAGTGAAGTTCTAAATTTCATGTTTGTCATTCGTATACTTCAAAGATGGGTACCAGTAGACTTGGCAAACGGGCATGAGCATCAATGTACTCCTACTTACTAAGTCAATACACACATCTTTTCATTGGGGTTTTATGTTAGGCTACATGAGCATGAGCGTAATAACATTACACTGAGAATAAATTACATAAAATATAAAGCAGAATTTCTGATTGAGCTCTGGCCAGAGAATAAATTACATAAAATATAAACCTCTATGATTGAGCTCTGGCCAGAGAGTTTGTTCTGCTTTATGATTTGGTTGTGGCTTATCTGATGTGTTGGGGATAACAAGTTCATCCTCATTTGTTGACGTTAACATACTAATAACGTAGAAGTTCATCTTTATATTTAAATCAGTTAGATTAGTGTAATCATGTGTCTATAAGTTCCCAAAACGGTGCAGGTCATTTAAAATTGATACTTTGCTACAAATGCTAATATTTTTTGTAACTTGAACTATGATATTTTATCTGTAATTACCTGCTCAGGGTTTATTCTGTATGTACATTTTTATACGCCAACAACTGTTGTAACTCATCCTCGTAGTAAGTACCGAGTCACAAGTATTCATTGTTGCTATACATGTTAATCTCCGGAAACTACAGCGCAACATGACTTGGTGATAGGATCAAGTCGTGTAAAAAATTGATGAACATTATCTTATATGACCATTGAGCAAAATTTATGGATGAGGCAACCAGAACAATGAAACCTTTATTGTTTATGTTTATATAAGAGTAACCTACTGTTACATGCCTACATTACATTGCAGGGTTATTCCTTATTTTGTTGTATGTGAAATTAGCAGCTCCTGTGTAAATAAAATTGCTTGCAGTTTTTTTTTTCAAAAATATTTGTAGATACTGCTATGATATAATTTAATTACTGTGTTTTACTATTTTTCTTTTTTTTTAATTACTGTGTTATCTTTTTTTCTTTAACTTGTTTTGGGTGCATCAAAAGAGAACAAAGTGGCATAACAAGACATTTTCAAATTATTTGGATCTGTGTTATATTTGACAAAGATAGACCAACTGAAAAAGATGCTCTATTGATTGCGGAAATGATCAAATTAGAGGAAATGATGAAGATGATGGCTTGACTCCAACCCTCAGTGAGGAAATATCTAGCAAGTTCTCTAGTTTCAAGAAGTGGAAGAGAGTCAAGTTTCGATATTGATTCTGAATCTGCCATGGAGAAGGTTGTTACTATTCTCGCTGTACAATTCTCATCTACTCAATTTGCTAAGTTTCTTGGATTGGAGGCTTCATTAAATGAGCAATAATGCATCGAGTAATGTGCCATGTATAACTAATAGTGAACGTAACAAGATCATGTGCAAGCTTGCTCGTGAGGAGGAGTTAATGGTGGTCTTCTTTAGCCTTCTCGATGAGCGAAAAGAGAGTTTTGTCAACAATTTGTTGAGTGAAGTGTTATACTAGTTATTTAGACATTTTACTATGTTAGTCATTAAATTATGATATTGGAATTTTGTCTAGGATTTATTCTAGTTGATTTGATATTTTATGAAGTTGTTGGTTGTTGAATGAAGTTATCCGATATGTTACTGAATTTATCATCACTTTATATTATTGAGTTGGGTATTATACTAGTTGATTTAGTTTTGTTGGTTGTATTTTATTTTACACTACTTATCTTTAATTTTCATCAATTAAAATAAAGTTAATTCTAGAGAAATAAAAAAATTATAAAAAAAAATAAATTATAAGAAAAAAATTATAAAAAATTCTACAAAATATGAGTAAAATTTTATGTATAAATTGAAATTAAGTTAAATTTAAACATTTGAGAGTATTTAGGTCACTTTCTAATTATTTATTTCATTCTTTGATGTATTCCTAACATCAATTAAACATGAACATGAAATATTAAAAAATCATTACATTCCCTCCACTATTTCATTCATCCAAACGTAGCAATGTGTTGGTTCTGTCCTAATAAGTCATCTCACCCTAACTACAGAAATTAATCAAATTCAAATACATCTATGCCTCATGGAAAATATTTGTACTACTATTGATTCCCTTAGGTTCGTTCTGTCCTAATAAGTCATCTCACTCTCCTACAGAAATTAATCAAGAATTATAAAGTAGAACCCACACGTATGCTACCAAAAAATTAATATGAGACATTCTTAAAAACCCATCCCAAAGATTTCAACCCTGACCTGCAAACACATTGATATTTTGAGAAGCCTCTTGATCAACATAATATCTTCATCTGTCCCTTCCATTTCTTTCTTACGGGATAATATGGAATGGAATTCCTTCCACACTAATTTCATTTCTGCTTCTGCAATCCAAACATTGCATTACTAAATATTTTTTGTCACTATTACATCCAGACCATTTTCACCTTTCCAAATTTTGAATTAGCTTCTTCTGAAGCATCATGGATATCGCTGTTAGCATACTAATATTGTTCCCTGCCCCAAACATTGTAGGAGATGGGACAAACCAAGTACTTTTTGGCCATTCATTAAGAAAAGGCAAATCAGTAATTTTGCTCCATCTCCATTGTAGCATACAAAAAAGCAAGGTTCACTAAATCAAAAGCTCCTTATAGGTACTTAATCATATCACCCTTCCTACATCAAACATCAATGAGCAAATATGACATCCATAGCATATTCACATAACATTAAATTATAGCCAAATAACAAGGAATAGTTAAGTGAAGATCAAAATCACTTTGTCTTTGAAGTGATCTTAGATAAGTTATGTAAGATCAATCTCATTTTGCTTTATACCGTTAAATATATTGCTATATTAAGATTAATTACAACTTGAAATATAATGACTTCAATCATGAAAATTATGAAGAAAAAAAACAATGATAATAAGGAAACAAGCTGGTGCAAATCTAAAGAGAGTGGAAGAACATAAGAATTGGCATGAATCCAAAATAGGAGAGGGCGTTTCAAACTATAATTGCATTATAATTTTACTTGTATATAAAAAAAATAAAATAAAAAGGATTTTAAGACATTGATACATTTTTTATCAAGGGGAAAAATGTGCAAGGAAGCTATCTAAAATACGCAGCTGAATTAAACAACAAAATCAGTAATATGAACTATAAAAAAAGGGAGCTAAAAGTGAAAATTTTAGCTAGAAATTTAGGTCAAATTGCTTTCTTCAAACATTTTACAAATCATATATGAAAAATGAACCTAGTTTGTGATCTGGTATTCTAAGGGACCTCTGAACTATAGCTGTATTTATAAAAGCATTACCTCATAGCAGAAGCAAGAAAGTTTTCACTTTTCAGTAATACAGACTTGTATTATGGAAGAAACTCCCATTCTGAGCAGCAGCCCAAAAGTCCCATCCCAACAGAGCTTGCAACTCCATCATCATGGCTTGTGGACCTTGAAACCAAATACTCTAGGAACGTAGTTCTGTGATGTCTTTTGTGGTTTGAGGTGTCCATAAGTCATCAGGAACAGGTGAGGAAATGTGGTTCCGAAATAGGCTCCATCAAGGTCTAGATACAGTTAAAGAAACTTGAAAGGGAAAAGCTAATCCATAGTTGTAGACTCAAGTATCTACATTATATGGTACAAAGAAATAGAATATTCTTGTAGAGAGTATAAGATATCAACACACAACAATGCATGAAAGGACTTATCTAAGGCAACTAATATCCTTCAATTTCATAAATTAGCACTAAAAGTTGACCATAGACATATATTTAGGTTAGCTGGAAGGTGGATGCATGATACTTAGCATTTTATCTTTTCCACCGAAGAAAGGGGAAGGTCAAAACTACTCGTAATTCTACATGTGAACCCTCCTTACGCAAATATGAATTAAGCATCTAACAAACGATGATTTCGTGGTACTACCAGATATTGGTATTATAATTCAAATATCTGAAATAAAGGATACTATCTTGAAACCTGGACCGAGGGGTATAGAGATCTTCACACTTAGGACAGTAAATTTTTACGGTGCTTTGCCGAGTAACATCCGACTGGGCAACAGGTAGGCAGGGTTGTCCACAGCAGTACACTCTTGGGCATCTACCAAATTCAGCATTCTTGTACTTCTCCAGCTGTAAAGAGTTGACCACTGGCCCATATTAAAAGCTATAGAAGTACAACTCTACCAATTTAATATTAAAGACCAAACACTCACCATAGCAGCCTGTCCTTTAGTTGTCAATACGTATCGGACATGAATCAGACCATAAAGCATCTCTGCTGCTGATTCAACTAACTCATTCTGTTCCTCTGTAAACATATCGCCTACACATTACACCCGCCATAATTTACACATTACAGCTGTCTTAATTTACACATTGCATATTTAAAACCCAACAAGCGAGCAGACAACATAAATTTTAAAAATACAGTACTCATATTTTAATACTATCAAAAACAATTGTCAAGGATTTAGATGAAGAATTTTAAATTTGAGATTAGATGTAGGAAAAAGAATTAAACCAAATTTAATGTTTAGATATGAATTCAAAAAGGTATACTAAAAAACAGCCCAAAAGAAGAGGGAGGGGAGTCCACAAGCATATGATTTATACATCAGACTATCAGATGGCATAGGAATGATAAAGAAGAATATGCACGATGATATTCAAGAACAGCCCCAGCCCCAACAAAATCCAGCCCCTCGTATCAATAAGACAAAAATAGCACCCCTTCTTCCCTTCAATACTTGCGCGCGCACATACATGCATGAATATATATGCACATACATACATATATATACATACATACATACATATATATATATCTGATCCGCTTCTCCAAATAATCGAGAGAGCAAAAAAGCCGGTTTTTCTATGCTATAGCGACGAAAACGTTATAGTCGATTAGTTCTTAGTCCGCTCCCTCCAGTTATTGGGAGAAAGCTAGCTATATATATATATATATATATATATATATATATATATATATATATGTGTGTGGGGGGGGGGTAATCTAAGGCATGCCTTAGCCAAGTTTAGCTAAGTAGTGTTTGTTTAGAATTTGAATAGAATTGAATCTGAATGGTTGAATCGATAAATGAGTTTGTTTTGGTCTGAATGGCTGAATCGGTAAAATGAACGAGCTGAATGGCATATTTTTTTAGCTGAATGACTGAATGAGCAGTTGAATGAAGTTAAAAAAAATTCAAAAAATTCAAAAATTAAAAAAAATATTAACTATTATATTAAGTAATATTAAATAAAATTTACAATAATTTTGAATTTTTTTAGAGGGGTAAAATAATAAAAAAAATTCATTCAGATGTTTCAAACATGTCAATTATCAAACAGCTTTTTTCATTCAGATTCAAATCCAGCTCATTCAGATTCAGATTCATTCAGTTTTTATCAAACACCCCCTTAGACATGCCTTATATTACTTTTTCCTTATATATATATATAAATAAAGAATAAATGGACACATCTATGAATGCTTACTCTGAATCTAAGACTAATGTAATATAAATGAAATGAACTAAATAGCAAATGTTGCAATTGATTCACGCTATTTTTCTCGCCATCAAATATGATATCATTTATTTCTTTTCATATAACCAAAAAAATATAGGGGGAATAAGATCCCACTTCTTCCTCATCTTAATATTGGCCCTTCTCCAAACAAGGGTGATAAGTTATCATCAGCCAAAATGGGACAACAGGAAGCTCTGTGACCACCTCACAATGTATGAGAAGATGACCAATAGTTTCCTCCGGCATGTTTACACATACAACAGCAGTTCACCAATGCTTCCCTAGTCCGTTTAAGATCATTCCCAATGACAAAGTACCCCCATATCCACTTGTATAACAAATTTGAAGTGAAACACCAAAACAAATCATATTGATTAGGAAAAAGGAGTTACCATGAGAGGACTCAACATCCAGAATCAAATCAAGTGCATAATCGTAGTATGGAACTTGGCTGCTTAACCCACAGAGGTTAAAATCATCCTGAATGTAATCATCATCAACTTCACAAAAGAACTCATTTCCCCGCAAATTGCAAAACCAAGAGATCCAAGATGTGTCTTCCCCATCTGAACCACTAACATCTGACTCCTCACTGTCGGTTTCAGATTCCTCTACTATAAATGCAATTATAAAAATGTCAGCGAATATGTGAATGGCTCATATTCAATAATAATGAGGAAAATTCTAAGAGATAGATAGACTGAGAACCAAAATATACATCACAACAACAAAGAAAATACTGCACTTATGAGCAGAGCTCTACTCTCTTCTTAAGAAAGTTGAGAAGTCCAGAGAAACATAGCCTGAACACTATGAAAAAACCTTACTAAAGGGAGTAAACATAATGGATCCTATGTAGAAAAATAAGACTAACAGTGTCAAATATGCATTACATAACAGCATAAAATACTGCACTTATAAGAAAGGGCCCTACTATCTTCCTCGGAAATGAAGCCACAGAAAAATATCAGCCGTAAATGCGTTTACACTTTGCACAACATGCTTCCTTTGCAGAAAACTTGCACTTACAGTCAAATAATAGAGGATATCTTTGGCATAGAAGCGCATAAAACAAATATTAAGTTGTTTCTATGGCGAATAAATATAAATAACCAACAACATATGTGAAACTAGTAGTAAGGGACTCGGAAATTATTACACGCTCTATCTCTCTCTCTCTCGATTCTGCATGTGTGGGATTCCATATTCTAAATAATTAATCAATTATTAAAACAAAGATTAAGTTGTCTCTATGGTGGATAAATATAAATAACCAACAACGTATGTGAAACTAGCAGTAAGGGACTCGGAAATTATTACATGCTTTGCTCTCTCTCTCTCTCTCTGATTCTGCATGTGTGGTCTTCCATATTCTAAATAATTAATCAAGTATTAAAACAAAGATTAAGTTGTTTCTATGGCGAATAAATATAAATAACCAACAAAGTATGTAAAACTAGCAGTAAGGGGCTCAGAAATTATTACAAGCTTGCTCTCTCTCTCTCTCTCTCCAGGATTCTGCAGGTGTGGTCTTCCATATTTTAAATAATTAATCAAGTATCTGAAACAAGAACTTCGAGGCTGTAACATTGTAACATGTTAGTTTCAAACTCAATTTTCTGCAAGATATACAAAACTGGTGATAAGAATGCGGGGAAGAAAACCAAAAGCAAAGCAAGATATTGATGAGCTGAATCAAGTTCCTAATGCTGATCCACAGCTTAATTTCAATGACTCCATTGTGCTTCCAATTGCCACGTACAATTACACTGCTATGGTTGGTTATAGTAATAATGTGGGTCATGTATCTTTTCCAACTTTACAAGGGGTTGACTAACATTCATATTTTGATTCAGGAAGTGTGTTCAACTACCATAATGTGCCATTGGATTATACCGTAAGCGAAGTCATGAAACCTGCATGTGACTTGGAAAAGAACTCATGATTGTTTGTTGCATCATCTTCAAATGCTAATCCAGAAGACGTGCTAAATATTTAAAGCTGCATCACGATAATGTATCTGATACTAATAACGTGAACACAATTGGCTCCATAAGAATTCTGATAGAGTTTTTAAATTATAGGAAAATTGAATCTTTGATAGTGTAGGGAGGTTGTTCCTGTTGATGATGTAATTTTTGTGGATGGGTTAATGTTTTGTGGGTGTGTAATACCCAAATAAATGGACATTTAAATTGGGACAAAGTGTAAGGTATTGTTTTTGTTTTAACTTATTCTGATTGGTTGACATAGACATTCCCACGTCTTTAGCCGTTAAAATTTAAAATAGTTGGACAACTTTTTCATTTTCTATATAAAAAAAGGTATAGTTCAATGAGTTGATTGTAAGAAAATCGAGTTCAATAAGTTAGACTCCAGTTTGGTGACTAAAAAAGCATTTAACCCCATTTTGTAGTGACTTTGTCAATAAATTGTTAGGTTGTTGAACGACCAAATTTGTTTCCATCAATTCACATACATTGGAAAGGTTCTCAGTCGTTTTTATATGGGTAGAGTTCATCCTTTGATTACACTGATGCTTGTTCAATCTCTTGAAATTGATAAAAAGCGAAGACGTTGTTGCGCTTTGTCGTGTCTGAAATTCCATAACCTAATGAATCTTGCAAACTGCACTTGACTGATATTACATGTTATAGTCATTTACAACGTTGCACCAACTAGAAAACATGTGAATGGGATTAAACACATATTACACTATTTTTGTGGTAGGACAAATTTGGAGTTGTACAATCCAAGAGATTCAACATCACAGTTGATTGAATAAGCAGATACATGATATTTCTCAGACCCCCATAATAGTAGATATTTTGTATATTGTATACACATACTGTGCACGCCTATATCTTGAAAAGCTACAAAGCTAAACATAAATATAACTTCCTCAAATCATTCTGAGTTGTAATTCATGAGGCAAATAGAATGTGTTGGTTGCAATCAATTATTTTCAGTATATTCAAGAGGCATACAGCCTATCATCAATTAATGACATTCTTACAGTTATATATGAAGGTAATGCTTCAAGTATCGCCCAACTCAGAGTATGATATATTAAAGGAGAAAAAACAAAGCACATGTCACCTAAATTCTTCTATACTCGTCAATAGAAATAAGTTCAAAGAAATGGTGATATTGATGGATAACAAACTTGTTCGTGCAATAACCTAACAAATTTCTTCACAGAGTCACCAATCACTACTAAACGCGACATTTGAAAATCTACTTCATAAGATTGGAAAACATCAACTCAACGATCTACTATATCAAAGCATAAGAAAATAATGGGTTTCCTTTTAAGGGGAGACTATAGGTTTTTTCCTTCGTCAAGATTTAAATCCCACTGGATTTTTTCCGGTCAAAGGGAAGTATTACAACATATACATTTATTGCCTTCGTACAAAAGCTTCCCTCCTTGAGAAAAGGAGTAGTTTTCAAAAACAGCAAATGCTACAAATGTGTAATAGGTGTATTCGATATTCACACATGGACCTTATAAATAGGACGAAGGCTTGCAAAAAGGTGCATACATAAAAATAAAAATAAAAGAAGAAAAGATAAGAGCAGGAAATAGTGAAGAATCAAGAAAATTATCTTGGTAGAGACAGTGAGCTACTTCAACCAATAACCTTGATTGTGAATCTATCCATATAATATTTCCCATTTTTCTTTTCACATAAATTATTTACACTTCACTAATTAGTAGCTTATTTATACCTATTAGAAATAAGTATATAGTGGATCATCGACCAGCAGCTTTTTAGTGGAAATCTTAATTGATTACACGGTTCCCTATGCGGTCAATGGAACCTCCAGGGACGATTGTATTGGTCAACCCAACCACAGTCTATTACTACTAGAAGAGGAAGTGAATACGTGATCAAAACTGAGTAGAACTTGGCTGTTCTATTTCTCTTCTTACTCGTTTCCATCTGAACTATTTCTCTTCTTAGTCTCTTCTTTGCTATATGACAATTGACGCCAAACCCAATGTAGACCAAATTCTATCAGAGTTGACTTTAACCTTGTGCAGAGGAGCAGATACAAATGGGACCTCAGCTGGTTCAGCACTCCAAAAAGGAAGGAAAACTACAATGAGAGTAATTGAAATCATTGCACTTAGATGAAATAGTTCGAAATGGCTAGTTACAACGGACAATACTAAAATGAGGAACTAGTATTCACGATCACCTAGATGTCACTATTATTCAAGAGGTATACACAATAAAGGTTGAGGGAGTATATAAAATGAAGGTATTTCCCTCATTTGGTAGCTAGTAAAAGGAGAAAAGAAGAAAAGCAAAAGTTTGGGGAAGGGAAGAATCACCATCCCTCTGACTTACAAAGTTATTTCTCTCAAAAGTTGGTTGGAGAAAACGAGCAAAACATATTCTAATTTCTATTATCTTGTAGTTTTAGAAATCCTAGCCAATCGCATTAGGTTATTAGTAAAATTACTAAACACTGGTTTCATCCCCCTCCTCTTACTACAGAACTAGGGGTGAGCATTCGGTTATTAACCGAACCGAATACACATTTCGGTTATAATCGAAAACCGAATTTACACTATTTAGAGTATCTGAACAACTAACCGAACTACATGATAACCGAATAACCGAAAAACCGAATTAATTATTCGGTTATTCGGTTAATAACCGAATTTAAGAATACTCTTTAGTATGCATTTACTCTGCTTAATGAATGATCCAACAGCAATAATTCGTACCAAAATGTACTCTCTAGTTTATGTATTTATATCTATATATATATATATACACACACAGATACTCCTACTTTGCATCTTCCACACCTTGCCCTCTTCTTGCTATCCTCTCCCATGGTTGATTATTCTCATCTCTCGATCGGTATGAAGGTCTCGATGCCTATCAACTGTTTGTTTCTAATCATCAGAAAGTTCATGTCCCTCCTCCCTCGTCTTAGCTTGCTGGGATTGTGGCTCCCGTGGTGATGGTGGCTGATGTTACTCCCGCTCTTCTCTTCTCCTCTATCCCCTCCTCCCTCGTCTTAGTTTGCTGGGATTGTGGCTCCCGTGGTGATGGTGGCTGATGTTACTCCCACTCTTCTCTTCTCCTCTATCCCGGTGCTTATGCCCGGCGAGACCTCTATCCCCAAGTCTTGGAGCTCGGTGGTAGCGTAGTCTAAGAGTTCGAGAGTCGAGACTTCGAAATCTCACTTCTCAGATCTGAGACTTCTCAGATCTCAAAAGTCAAGACCTTGGACCCTTGGTAAAGTAGTAAAGTAGACTCTTGGACAGCTAATTTCGTAATAAGTGATTATTCACTAATTTATTTTAATGGTTGGTGAATATTTATTTAATTAATTAAGAAGTCAATTCAAAGTCATTATCTATTATACGTGTTGGGCATGGGCCTTTGTAAAAGGATGGTGGCCAACTGGCCCGTGTCTTTTGACATATCCATGCGTTTTTTTTACATCAACTGTCTTGTTAGGTAGAAATGATTTGTTCGGTTATTCGGTTAAACCGAATAACCCAAAAGTAATACCTGTAAAAACTAACCGAAAACCGTACAAAAATTCGGATATAACCGAAATAGTAAAAATAACCGAATTGTCAGAATATTTCGGTTAAATTATTTCGGTTGTGTTCGGTTTTTCGGTTATACCTGTTTTTTGCTCAGTCCTATACAGAACCATGGATCATAAAGTGGCTTCTACCGTCTACCTTCCCAACAGATATCTCTTTCTCTCCACCCTTTCTTCATAGCAAATTGAACATTAGCAAATAAAGCATAGCAAATGTTCAGGTTCCGTAGAGGCCAACTCATGAGGGAGAATAGTTATTCGGCATTTATATTTATGTTTTTATATAGGTTAAAAGGAATGAAGAGTACAAGGAAAACATCAACTACTTGATTTGTTTTTTGGTATCCAATGCTATAGAAACACACACAATCAATGGACAATAGCTTTGACGGTCTCTTAAACCCATTATGTGGAACAGCTGGTTTCAAACCCACAACATGCATGAATCAGGGAATCAGAAAAGAAGCAACTTCATTGTATTTCTTAATTCACTTTGTGTTTTATCCGACCTCAAAAGTTATAATTCCAATGTAAGCATCTGACTAGATCTTGTACCAAGTATAATGTATCATCAATGCGCCAAAGGGGGAAACCAGGTATACAAAAAGCTTAGAAACATCAAAAGCCTCCGCCCAAGCACCCAAAAAATCGCACTCTTTATGGCCATTGAATCAACATCAAGAGAAGCTGGATGCTCGACCTCAATTATACTTTAAAAAGTTCTATAACATTTATCAATAATTTGTTTATTTTTGAAAGGTCAAAGAAAAATTACGAATTTCATCTCAAGAGGACAATGAATAATAATTGATGACTCAAATATTTGATAGTATAACTTTAAACTCAAGCTTACCCTTGTTTAAGGAAATTATTGAACATCAGACTTGCAAACTAAATTTTTTATCTTTGTTTCAAAGAAGACACAATCAATCAATACACCAAAATCATGTCATTTTCTTAAAATCAAACCAGAAACTAAGAAACCTAGGTCAGAAATACAAAAAGAAATCAACTATTTTATGTTCAGTCAAGCTCAAGATTAACCTTGACAGCAATGAAAATCAATATACATATATGTGCGTCTGCGTGTATAAAATATATGTACATAGAGATAGGTAGAGATAGAATTACCAGTAGGCCTCTCAGGAGGTGGCTTGCCGTTGCCTGCTAGCATCGAGAACCGATCCTTATCCTTTCCGTTCAATCCTCGGGATGTGGACGGTGACGATCGCTCCAAATGCTTATCTAGGGCATCGTTAATTCGCTTCCGATCAACGTGGCCCATCTCCGCCTTGGATCCTCCTCCTCCTCTTTTGCTGTACATTTATTTCTCTGTTCCGCTTGTAAGTAAAATAGCTCCGCTTCAACAAATCTCGCAGAATATATGCTGTATGCACAGGTTAGGGTTTGAGAGGATTAGAAATAAATTAGGGCTACGGATTAGCTGGGAGAAAATTAGGGTTTATACGAGAATGAAGATAAAGAGGGATCTAATCCATCAAATCTCTGTATTCAACATTTGGGATTATATATTTAATTATGGGGAGCGAGAGAGACCGTTGGTACCGGTGAGGTGGGGGATAATACCGGCGGGAACAAGTAGCTCGCTTTAACATGTGATTACTCGGGGTTTAATATGTTGTAAGTGTATATGGCCCGTCGTGATTTTTGGGCCCTATGCAAGTTAAATAAATGAAGATATTATTTTAAAATAATTTTACCTACACACTTGTGCATAGAGGAATAGAATATCCATACATGAAGTAACAGTATTTCTATACAACTATTTGTGCATAATTTTTATACATAAAATTACTTATTATTTTAAAACATAATATTTTATATTTTTTTAAAATTTCTCACATAAGTGTTAATTTATTTATTATACATTTGAAGAGAATTTTGTGAATAACAAAGAAACACAACAAGGGGGTTTGTTTGGTTATTAATTTTTGAGTAATCTCAAAAATTTGTTTCAAATAATATGAAATTGAATATTTTAATGATAATTTAATCATAAGATTAATCCAATCAATATTATGGCGACACATCATTTGAGACACTCCTTAGATAAAAAAATGAGAATAATATTTTCACATTAGTATCTCTCATATAGATGTGGGACCACTCACTATTCATGCGAGAAAGATCGTATGAAAATATCAGTTCCCTACAAAAAATGTGTTTAAAATTTTAAACACATTGTATCACTTTTAAATTTTTAATGAGTGCGTTTGAACTCCAAATATCACGTTTGTTAAATTAAATAAAGTGTGTTTAATATGCACTAAACGCCTTCAAAACAATATATAATGAAACATGAACGCATTTTAAACGCAAATTCTATAGGACTTAAAAGACGGTTGATTGACATCAATTTCTTATAAATAAGCTCGTATCAAATTAGTATTTTATTACTATTACATAGAAAATACTAAACCTTATCTCCGTCAATTGATCAAAGAAGTTCCAGAAAAGCTGCTGATCTAGTAACATGTAATGATTGAATGAATAGTTTCAATAGAGAAGTAAGAATAGCGTTGTTTAAAGAAACTATTTATTTATTTATTTTTATCAAATTGTCTCCTATTCCCAAATCATATGCATACGGATGGTTTCTAAGTGCATTATCCTCCAAAACATAATTTCCAATCAAGAGCAAGGAGAACATGCTAACAGTATGAGAAAAAACACTATATTTTCTTTTCTAAATAATAATTTTATAAAATAATTTTTTTTTAAAATATAGCTTAGTAAAATTAATTAATTAATTAAGAATTCAATTGTGATATTTGATATTAAAAATAATAGTAAAAAATAATAATACATTAAGAATATCATTTCAAATATATCTATAATTTTAGAACGGGCTAATATATATATATATATATATATATATATATATATATATATATATATATATATATATATATATATATATATAAATATCCAGTATTGTGTAAAACTACGTTGTTTTGAAGATTTTTAAAAGAGATCTTTGCTTTTTTTTATACAAAAATGTCACATGCGACATTTTTTTAAAGAAATAAAAATGTTTTAATAAAGGAAATCTTATTTAAAAAAAAAAGTATAAGAATGACCCTATATATATATATATATATATATATATATATATTTTTTTTGATACATATGAAGTATTGTGTGGTTTTAAACAGGGATCTTGCTTTTAATAGTTCCGACAAAAGAAATAAAAATGTGATAAGTATACGAATGTCCCTTCCACATTTACACATAAAATAGGACAAGAAATATGGGGCCTCCCTTACACATGTATCTTGGATTTACAGAGTGCTTGTCAAAAATATTACATTAAAAAATACTCTATTAGTCAAAAGATAAATGTATTTTATTGGATTTTACTGTCAAATTAATCTTTTTAATTTAATAAAAAGAATATAAATTTAGATTTTCAAAGTTACAAGTACTAACGGTCATGGTCTTTTTACATATATTTAAAAAATAACATGATTTAGTCAATTTTAAAATAGTTAACCACCGAGGCATAGCCAGAACGAAGCGTCACCTCTCTGCATAGCAAATGGCGTAGGTTCAAATCCTCTCCCCCAATTGTGAAATGTAATATATTAAAAAGTATCAAAAAGAAGAGCTGATCATAAAAGTCGACCGATTTATCCTGAGACGAGTAATAAAATTGCACAACACTAATTTGAGTTATATCACTGATAATATTTAAAATAGAATTAATATTTTCACAAATAAAATTATTAATTTCACAAAATCTTTTCACTTATCGTCGGTGTCTCCCACACTAGTGTAGCTGTGTTTTAAAACTACCAAATTTAGCTGTGAAAAAAAATACCAATTTCCTATATTAAATCAATCGGAGGATAATGTATTTTAAACAATGGCCCAACTGGAAAGCAAAATACAGTGTTTCCTAATGTCCTGAAGTGGCAAACAATATATTATTATTATTTGGTACTGCAGTGATTGGGTTCCACTGCACCCTAATGTTTGTCACATGCTAAAGTTCAAGGCATGGTACCATTTCATGTTGACAAAAGAAATAAGAAAAGGTATCTGCAACCAATTATCATACTCCATCCGTAAAGATGCCTAAAGTACATATTTTACACAATTTTTTTTAAAAAAAAAAAAATTTAAAAAAAGAACAAAATAAATTATAGAGTATTTAATTACTTTTAATTTTAAGCACAATGAACCTGGTACGTAAATATTCTTTTTACTAAAAATAGTAACACCTACTTAAGTACTTTGTAGCAATTTTTACTAAAAATAGTGAACCTACTTAAGTATTTCGATGTTACGTTTGAATGGTAAGAATAAATATAAAAATAAAATAAAAAAAATTATATTTAATTGTTCTATTGAAATAGAATGAATAATTATCATTCCTACCAAATTGAGAATTTTATTTGTTGGAGAAGAGTATAGAATGACTCATTCTCAAAATAAATCATTTCACTCATCATTCCATTCTCCCTTCTCTATTTCATTCTTTCACCAATTCTATTCCCCCAATCCAAACGCAGCAAAAGGGTTAAATTTGAATCGTGTACTTTAAATATCTTTTAGGTACAAAATATTTATAAACTTTTAGACATTTTTTGTGGGACAGAAGTAGTTAAATTCCAATTTGGAACCAAAAGTTAGGCAAAGAATAGCAGCAAACAGGAAATAGATTTATAGAAGATCATTCATTTAAACACTCAAGATTAGAACGGGAACGGGATTGAGTTTGGGATTGGGAATGGAAGAGAATGGGCATTTCCTATTCTTATTGGTCAGAATATCAATCAAAGTTTTTTTAAAAGTTTGTCGATTGGAATGATCAATATTTTCCCCATCTGATGGAATAAGCATTCATTTAAACATATGAATAGACATTTCATTGGAATGCTCATTTTTCCCCCTTTTAAGTAACCAAATAAAAATGAACATTCCTTTTGGAATGCCGATTCCATTCCCCCCAAACCAAACATGCCATAAGATAACTTAGTGCAACAGCAAGTAGCTAGCATGTTTGATGTAAAGTTACTTAAGAGCATATATACGCAGGCATGCAAGGCAATAAATCTTGTTTGTTCTAAGAATGAAGACAACTTTATATCGCAACTAGCTCAATATGTTTAATCCTACCTAGCACATATTCAACCCTGCCATCATCTGTGCGATTTTGGCTCAATAGCACCGCTTGCGAATCTAAGAAAATGGATGTTGCAAGTTATCCAAGTATCATTTAGTATAAATTTCCTCCACGACTTGGTTTGGCATTTCTCTGCAGATTTCAACACAAACAGAATCAGAATCAGTTCACCAGCCAGTAGGAATACACCACCAACCCAAAAAGAATAGCTGATTCATTAAAATGAGCAGCTTTTTGAAATTTGAATTAGAAAAGAGGTACATAATGAAATAATGATGCTTTTACGATTATGAGAATATTAAGCGAATGTAGCATTACCAAGTCACTAGTTTGACCGTTCATTTTAAACATCATCAAAGTACTTTTCTTCAGCATCTTGATTTTCCTCCCTCGTCCAGTGATCATCTAAGGTTTCATCCTCATCTATTTTTGAGTAATCTAAATGCTGATGATCTTCCCCAGACATAAACTTTTGCTGCATTATGTGGGTAAATTGGTCCATTCGATCTTGCATTTCCTCTTCTGATAAATTAACTCCCCCATCAGGCCTTACAGTTGTGGACTGAGCGTTATTGAAGGCAATGTGATTTCTCGAAGGAACCTAATTATATTAAATACCATAATTTTAAAAACATCAAATTATAGCTAAAGTGCAGTTTTAACAGGCTAATTTCACAATTAAAATTATATTTATAATACACGTGACTACATATATGGAACAGTTTATAACACTGCACAAAAAATAATGAAGGAGGAAATGTTTATATAGGTCAAACCCAAACATCAATACATAAATGCTGGAAACTATTAGAAGTAGATGCACAATATGACAAACCATTATTTGCCTAAACATCCTGCTTAATATATCTGCCCAGTATAGTGGCTGCAAACCACATATAATTTAGTGCCACAGTTTACAGATGTCCCTTGTATCAGCTAGAAACCTAATCTAGTTCCACTGAAAGAAGCAGATTTTGAAAGAAAAACTAGAACCTTGAAGGGTCAACAAGTATAGGATATATTTTAAATAAAGTGGACATTAGAACACTATACAAGGAAGCATTCTGCACTCATACGGCGCCAACGATGGTTCACCTTACTGGTGCAAATAAACAATATGTAAGTCTGCACACATGCGCGCCACACAGAGAAGCAACCACACGAGCACAAAGTTTTAAAAATCACATTCATTGTTTTGAAATACTATATGGATAAGACAACTATTCAAGAAGAGCCCCAGATATAACGTCATTGAGCGTGTTATGACATAGGCAAGGAAGAAAGTGAGATGAACAAGTAGAATAATGTTCAAGGAAAACTACATATAGCATTAGCACAACCTCAGTTTTTGAGTTGTGGCTACTACATATAACAAGGTAGAGTCATCAACTAAATGCATCCTGACAAAATAAGATGCAGTTCCGCTTCCACTCCCTAACTCTTTCAGAGTTAGAATCTAAGACTATACTTCTCAAATATACAGTCCTCAGTCCTTGATGGTGGATACATTATTAGTGGCTCGGAAGCATTGTCTAAATCAGCATATAAACAACAGGGAGATAAATAATTATAACAAAATTAATAAAAAATGCAATAGACATATATGGACTACTGATCAGCCAAACATTATCCATAATAAAATACTTAGAAGTGGGAAATGTGTAAATATTTTTGTGTTCTCATATAAGAACCTCAATCGACAGTCCATGCTTTTGTGAAAAATGATAAAAACAAGTAAATGCTTAAATATTTTAAGGGTAAATTTCACTTCACTACCGAAGAGATTTTACTATTTATTCACTTACCACATGTCGTTTAAAAACCTACACTTAAACCACATAAATAAGGTTTTGAGGTGAAGTGAAAAACTACTTTCCATGTTAACGCCGTGACTATAAATGGCTAAAGACCAATTTGCCCTTGGTATATATAGACAAGAAGACCGATTAAATGGCTCATTCGTGTTGTTTGCTTTAGGGGTTTGGAGAGAGAGAGAAATAGATAGGCAATTTTGGGGGTTAGGGGTTTCTTCAATTCTTTGTTGCAGATTAAGGTAACTAGAACTGAGCAAAAACGGATAAAACAGAATAACCGAACCGAACCGAATTTTTTTAACCGATTTTTTTCGGTTATTTGGTTATTTTTTGAAATTCGGTTATATCCGATTTATTATTCGGTTTTCGGGTTCGAGTTTGATTTTGAAATTTTTGTGATTCAGTTAACCGAATAACCGAATTGTCCAAAAAAAACATTAACCCTTAAAAGTAAAAAACAAACTGTAAACTCTCATCTTACTCTCAAATGTCTCATCTCTCATCTCACCTCTCACTAGGCAATACCCTCACTCCTCAGATCTCTCACCTCTCACCTCTCACTCTCTGCTCTAGTGCCCTAACCAAAAACCCCAGTTTCCAAATCGCCCAGTTTCCAAATCGCGATTCGCGACTCCGCCTCCGGGCTCCGGCCTGTTTGTGCTTAATTTTCTCCTTTTCTAATTTGATCACATCATATACTTACTTTGTGTTGTAGTTTTTGAGTTATTCTGAAACTTGAATTTGTGAATTTTAGTTGCTTTATGTCTGATATGAGGCGATTGATTTAGTGTTTGTGAAGATTATGTAATTTTTAGGTATTTTTAATTGTCTTGCATTGTGGATTTATGGAAGTTTAGACATGGTTTCAAAGCTCTTAAGCAATTTTGATTAACATTCTTTGAATTGAATTGGTGATTTGGATTGGTATCACAATTGTTGTTTTGTTACTCGACAATAAACAAGAGACTTGTTATTATTGTTTTTTTTAAAAATATAAACAGTATCTTTTATTGAGTTGTTCGTTTGATTGCTGAGAATTGTTAATCTTTGTCCATTTGTTCTTTGTATATATAATTAGCATTATATATATAATTAAGGCATTTTAATTTTATGAATATTATTTAATTAGAATTGCATTATAATTTCATACTTCTATTCTAATTCCATATGCCAATCAGAGTGTTTTCTTTTGCTTCATCTACATTTTCATGGTATATGTGCCACAATATTAATGCATCTTTGATTTGTCAAGCCTAACACATAAAGTATTTTTTATGCCCAACACTACTGCACGATTCTCCAATTATTGCTACAAATCACTCAGTTCTGTTGTGTTGCAGCCTGCATGTTGCTACCCAAGTGTTGTGTATATTTCTTTTGCTTTGTTTGTCGAGTGTTGGTTGCTGCAGTGCTTCATGCTTCTGCTATTAATTTCGGTTATTAACCGAATAACCGGATAACAAATTCGGTTATTCGGTTACCTTACAATTCGGGTTGTTGTTCAGATATTTAAAAATTGAGAACTTTGGTTTTCGGTTATAGCCGAATAGCTTATTCGGTTCGGTTATAACTGAATGCTCAGCCCTAGAGGTAACCATTCATACCTTTTGTCTACTTGTTGTCCACTTTCCGTTGACTTTTTGCCCACCACAACGACGACTCTATTCCAACAATGGCGATGACTTTCTATATCTTCTTCTATCTTTTTTTTTGATTTTTGCTATTCTGATGATGGTCGATGTGGCGACTTGGTTTGTTGTAGAGATCGGGTAAGTTAGTGATGGGTTTTGCTCGTTATTGAAGTTATTTTTTGGTGGCTGATTATTTTGGTGTCTCGGCTGGTGATGGGCTGTGAAATTAATGGGTTGAAGGGATAAAATTTGATTGTTCTTCGTGGTTTGGTTTTGTTGTTAATCAATGTACGAGAGTGATTTTTTGACTATTTAAAAATTATTTTGGGTTGTTTTGGTTGATTAGGGTTTAAAAAAATGATGGTGAATGTAAGGCCAAAAAGTTTTAATAGGTATGGATGAAGTTGGGATTATGGGCTTGTTCGTACAACAAATAAAAAAAATGGAGATTTTGTTTCATTTTTTGTTTTTGTTTCCTTATAGGTTTGGCTACAAATTTGTTGATTAAAATGTTACCCAAAAGATTTTGTTTGACTGGAGGAAGAAGATTTAGAGAACTGATCTCCTAATTTGGGTATCTCAGTGATCGTTTAGATGTTACCCAGGAGATTCACATGAAGAAGAGACAAAGCCATGTTTGGATTGAAAAATAAGAATGAAAAGCAAGGGCATTTGGGGGTTTTTATTTTAATAATCGACTGCTTTGAAGCTGATTCACGCGTTTTGAGGGTGTGTATTACACGCAACGTTATTATGGATGAAAAATGTAACGGTTTCACTTTACCTCAAAAATTCAGGTGTTCAAGTGTAGGTTTTTAAACAACAGGTGGTTAAGTGAGGAAATGATAAAACCTCAGATGGTGAAGTGAAATTTACCCATAATTTATGGTGCTATACATGTCTAAATTTACTATCATGGTCTTCCACACTGGGAATGTATGGAAAGATCAAAGAGAAGGGTGCTAACTAAGGAAATAAATGGTTATGAACTAATTAATCTTGCAGCAGACCCATGTTGGGCTAATATCAAAATATGTGGTTTCTAGTGCATCAAAGATCTTCTCCCCCAGTTAATACAAAGATGGAAATACCTAAAATAACAATACTGGTGGCTCCAGTCACAAGTTCCCAGTTCATATCAATATGAAAACTATTACACTGCTTTCTGATGTAGGACAAAAAATTGTTGAACAAATAATTAATTGGAAGTGGTCAATAAAAAAAAATTAAGAGAGCTAGAGTGATCCAACCGCAGGAGAACCACTACTCCTAGGGTTTTCCAACCACATGAGGGAGAAAAAAGTTATTAATTGCAACCAATAATTAGAATAATTTCAATATCAAAGTGTAAAGAGTCTAACTTGACTTACAAGCATATTTATAAGAAAATAAACATTAATAACCATAAGCCCAGTAACAATTGAGCCTCTAAATAAATATTTCAATACTGAAATAAATCAATAAATATCAAGTCCACGAACTAAATAAATAAATAGACACTGATAAATAAATAATTAAATAGTAAATCATTCACGACGACGACGTCTAAGGATCGATCCCTATCAACTCTCCCCGGCTGCAAAAATGAAGTCTCTGACGAAGTGAAAGCCTCGTATCTCTCAAAAAGGTATTGATCAAGCCGATGGAACTCCTCAAATCCATGTACAATCATCCTGAGGCTCATTTCCACTTCACTAAAAAGCAATAACCACCTGCACCTTTGGTACACAACTCGCTCATTAAACACATCTTAAATAACAATTGTTGCACGCTGTGTAAGAACAATAGGAGGTGCAGGTGGAACAAGTAAAGGAGGAACAAGTATAGGCTATCAAGGTTAACAAATGTAGGCAAACTGGGTGAAGAAATAAGAGAAGAAGTGGAAGCGAGGGCGAAATCATCATAAGACCCATGATAAAGAGTAAGGTCCTCCACATTGAATACAAGACCAATATCCATATCACTCGGAAGATCCTACTTGTATTCATTAGTGCGAACTTTTTTTTCGAACTTAAAATGGACTCATCCTCTTAGCATGAACTTTCTTCCATGTGCCAGGAAGTAATCTCTCAGCACGGTGTCGTGGCATCACTCGATCATTCTCATTAAACTCTTGATACTTGCGATAAACAGCTGTAACAGGCTTATGATTTTCATTGCTCAAATTAATTTTATTTTTTATCTTAGCATGCAAATCATGAATGTCATGCACAAAAGACTCTACAGACTTACTAGCCCTATATGCAATGGGAAGAGGAGCTAAATCAATAGGTGTTGATAACCAGTGTAAGCCTGAAAATGACGTACTCCAGTCGAACAATTAACTGAGCTATTATATGCAAACTAAACTATAGGTAAAATCTTATCCATGTAGACATATGACCTCCTACAAGACAACGTATCAAATCACCTAGACTTCTATTAACATCCTCAGTCTGACCATCGGTCTGGGGATGATACGCAGTAGAAACTTAAGCGTGGTGTTAAGTTTCTTCCGGAGAGTTTTCTAAAAATAATTCATAAATTTTGCATCTCTATTAGAAACTATAATCAATGGTAACCCACGCAATCTCACTACCTCACTAAAGAAAATCATGGCAATATGTGAGGTATTATCAGTTTTGCGCTTTCTCAAGGAATAAAATGTGTCATCTTAGTGAAACAAATTCACCACTACTGACAAAAAGCTGAATCACGACCCTCTGGGTCCTCGGTAACCCAAGACAAAATCCATGCTAAGATCTTCCCAAGGTGGGGAACCCAAGGGAACCCGAAGTGGAGTGTACAAACCCGACTGTTCTACGCTTCTTACCTTTAGCGATTGAGATATATGCGACACTCGTAAACAACACGAAGTACGTCCTCTCTAATTCATAGGCCAAAAGAACCTATCCTCAACAATGGCAATGGTCGACCAAATTGTCCAGCTAAACCTCTCGCGTGTAACTCCCCTAATAAATACTCACGCATCAATGTACTAGGAATACACAAGCGGGTTGCCCTTAAAAAGATACCTATCGTGAATACGAAAATCATTAGAGGGTGGAAAACTAGGATTCTGTAAGGCATCATAAATGTCACTAAAGTCTCAACAAGTAGGGTACTCCTGGATAATGAGTTCAAATCCCACAACATTTGGATAAACTGATACAATCCTGATCGGGCTCGTATCAAACGACAACGACTCAACTCAAGTTCCGAGGATTCAACAAATGGTCTTCAGTGATTGGGCTAAAGAGTACTCAAGAATACTTACATTGAAGCACAATTCATATGAACGAGGAGCGAAGAATTGCATTCGGAGCTTAAAGATATCAAAAGAAGCAAACGTTGTCCGACCAGATTCCAGACCAGCGCGGCCACACGCTATTCCAAGCCAAATCAGGCGATGTCGCGCTGCTCTGCAGATATAAAATTTGTCTCTGGACTTTGAGCACAGCCGCCCAAAGCCAGGTCGTGCTACAGGGGAAAATCAATTGACGCGCTTTTGGCAGATTTGGACAAGGGTTTATTTCATTATTTAGGATGTCTAGATTTTTTCACTATATTTCAGATCTTTTCATAATTCTATCATAGTTAGGATTCTTTAGATAGATTTGATTCTAGATTGCTTGTTCATTAATAATTTTATTCCTTATAGGAATTAAGGTTTGATTTCCATTTTTTTGGTTATCCAATGTAGGATTAGGATTTCTTATTACTAGTATAGATAAAGGGGAATGGTCATTGTAATTAACATTATTCAAATTTATAATATTCTTGTGAGATTATTCTCTACTTTTGGGTTCTTTAAAGAATTCCTAAGTCATTTTATTAGTTTTTCTTTGAGATTCAATTTAACTTAACATACAACAATACATAGTTGTGTGTGGCGTCTTATACCGCATCAATCGTTGATTGTACTGAGATTGTCGTTTCAATATAAGCGAGGGGTCAATGTGTCATTGGTGTCCATTCAACGCATATTTCCAAACGTGAGCAATTGTATCAAGATTACCGTCTACATATAGGCGAGGGGTTAAGGTGTTGCAAGTAATCCATCCTACAACTTTGCTAGAAACGATCGGGGCGACGACCACCTCACGCAAGCGTGCCGTGGAGTCCATCATTTGGTATCAAAGCTAAGCCTTTCTAGGAAGTTACTTATCTTTAATTTTCTGTTGAATATAGATTGTGAAAAAAAAAATCGAGTAAAAAAAAGTATAGAAAAAAATTTCAGATTGTATTGCCATTGTGCTAACAAAACTTGTAGCACACCATCTAATCATCAAATTTCAACCAAGAGTTCATTTCGTTCCATCATCATCAATTCTGAAGTGGAACTACAATTGACAAATTCAAAGCTTACAAGGAGTTAACCCGTGACACAACAAGGTTCACGATTGTGGGTAACCGTAGTCATACCATCTATATTTTCTTTTTTGTTAAGTTATTTTTGAATTGAATAGAAAACTGTGATATTGTTTAGAGAATTCAAAAAGAACTTATAAGAGAGAATATTGAGTGGTAAAAGGCAAGAGTGTGAGCTTAGTTGAGGGTAAAAGCCAATTGAGTACATACACGAGTGAAACATTGTTTGAGCGAAACACGTAAGGGGGTGTGTGAGGAAAATTTTTATCTACTAACCCTTGTTTTACAGCAAACATGTATGGATATAATTGTGAAAGTACTTATGGGTCTCGAAGGAATCCTTTCCAAGGCAGGAATGACCCTAATGCTTATTTGAGATGGGAGAAACAAATGGAGCGAGATTTTGACTATTCTGACTTTCCGAGCGGAAGGTCACTTGCGATTCAAGAGTTTTCCGATTATGCATCTACATTGTGGGATCAACTTGTGATTATTATGATTAGTTAGAGAAGATGTGGGGAGCGCCCGATCGAGACATGGGAGGAATTGAAAATCGAAGGTAGTTTGTTCCAAGACAGCTAAATCGGCAGATGGAATATGCATCTTCAAGACATGTGGATCATCATCCAAGGGGATCAACTTGGGATGGACATGAAGAGTTGCATTAGAGACAACCAAGAGATACTCTTAAGGAGTATAGAAAACCAATAATTCTAAAGAAGAAAAAGAGGTCCTCAAGGATTCTGTTCTTCAGATGATGGAGTCGTTCCATGAGGGGATGAAACAGATTCAAAAAGCTCTTACAGTGCATGAGAATCAAGTTCAGCCAAGGGAGGAAGAAGATAAAAAGGAACATGCAGTCCAAGGAGAACGATTGGGTTCTAGTGTGAAAGATAAACTCCATGGTCAAAAGCAAGAAAAAGAAAGTAAACGACAAAAGGAAATTGTACAAAAGATTGATAGTGAAAAGGAAAATTTTAAAAAGAGTGAGGAAGAAAAGAAAAGAGAGATTGAGAAAAATGAGAATGAAAAAATAAAAAAAATTGAAAAGACTGAGAGAGAAAAAAAACGAGAGATTAAGGGAAAAGAAGAGAGAAAAATAAGTGACTATGAAAGAGAGAGAGAGTTGAAAAGTGAATTGTATTTTAAACAGCCAATGACTGTACGTTCGTACAAGACGGCATTTTTGAATACCTGGTGCTATAACTCCATACCAATCAACCTTTAGCATTCCCGAGGAGACGAAGGAGACACCAAGGCATGTTGGAGAGTTGATGGAGCAAGGTATCGTGGGAGAGAGCATGAGTTCAATGTGCTGATCATGACAGCATAGTACTTAAAGGAGGAAAGGATATCGAGCTTGTGAGTTGATTTGCAATTGGCAAACAAGTATCGTTATTTTCTTTACTTAGATAATATGCTTGATAAATTGCATAGTTCTTGTGTTTTATTTAATTACGATGATCATGTGATGAAAATACCTAATCAATTTAGCATGAGAGAATGTGACAAATGGAAAGTTGTGTTAACATGTGACTTGTATAGGTGGATAGTTATTTCAGTTAGATTAACTAATGCATCTAGTGTTTTTATAAGTTTGTTGAAACATGTTTTGCATGTTTTCATTGATAAATTTGTTGTTAGTTATTTAGAGGGTAGAATCGTCTTTATCATAAACTATGGAGGTTATTTGATATTTGTTGAATTAGCTTATGAGCATGTGTTGTATTCTCGTTTTCAATATTTTTACTTGCATGAAATTCATTCTAGGTTTTCTTATCCATATGTTGAATTAGGTTTTCATGCTAGTCAATCTTTACATGAATTGTCGTTAGTTGACAGTGGTAGTAATCATGTCGTTTCGTTAGAGCAATCTTCATTGAATGACTTGCTATCATATGATATTGATTTGAAAAGTGATTATCATCAGATTGAAGTGAGATATGGTTTATATGCATGTTTAGTTAAGTCCTTCGGATTAGCTACTGCATTAAATATTTTCATATTAAATCATATGTTGCATGCATTCATGAGGAAAATTGTTGATATCTATTTTGATGATATTCCGATTTTCACTAACATTTTGGGAAAGTTCTTTAGCATTTGTTGAGTTTGTTTGTGAACATCGTAAATATGCTATTGAGTTTTCGTCTCGTGAAGTTGGATGTGATCTTTCAATTTCATTGATGTCATTGCTTGATTTTGAATGTGTTAATGTCAATGGAATGGGAAGGTTAAATTTGTTTTGGAGGTTCAAGACGGGTTCATACTCATCAAGGAGGGAAACATGATTTATTGCGCAAATCAATTCGAACATTGCATTAAGAGTCTACAGGGGAAGTGTTTTGAATATTGTTCTAGTAGACTATGCATGTGAATTTGAGTTATTTGATTCCTTTGTGATTAAACAAAAGGTACATGTTGATTTGTTTTGTTTTGTGTTGTGTTTAATCCAGGAATTCAAAAGTGTGTGCATATGAGATGTGAGAAGTTTCAAAAGTTGATATTTGACCCAGGGGCATTGGAGGTTGTATTTATGCGGATGTCCGAGATCATCAGATTGACGTTTGATCCGGGAATTCGTCATTGGGAGAATCTATCACATGAAGAGTTGTTCATTCTGATATTTGATCCAAGAGGAGAGAAAACTTTTTATATTCTTACTTGCATTGCATTCACGTTTATTTTAGTAGATAGTAGATTAGTTTATTTAGTTAGTGTTTTGGAAGTAACTGGTCTACGAGTGGAAGGGCATCGTGTTGCCATGTTCTTGATGGGAGTTAAGAGTTTTTAATGATTCTTTTCATATTTTTACTTGTGTTGTTGATATTTCCTATATATATCACTTGCAAGTTGAGTTTTGGCATTATGTTTTGTTTGATGTAACTAACTTAGTTTGTTTTTATGTAGGATCAGTTTTGTGGACAAGACCGTTTCAAGAGGAGGGGATGTCAGATTTGAGGACAAATCCTTTTCAAAAGGAGGGGAATGATACAATCCTGGTTGGGCACGTATCAAACGACAACTCAACTCAAGTTTCGAGGGTTCAACAAATGGTCTTCAGTGATTGGGCTAAAGAGTACTCAAGGATACTTGCATTGGAGCTCAATTCATATGAACGAGGAGCGAAGAATTGCAATCGGAGCTTAAAGACATCAAAAGAAGCAAATGTTGTCGAGCCAAGCGAATCATGCTGCTTATTCCAAGCCAAATCGAGGCGTTGTCATACCGCTTCTCACGACATAAAATTAATCTCGACTTTTTGGCGCGGCGCCTTAAAAGCCGATTCAAAATGCATCAAATTGCTGTGACAAGGGAAAACCAGTTAACGCGTTTTTGGCAGATTTAGACGCGGGTTTATTTCATTAATTACTATATTTTCAGATCTTTTCATAATTCTATTATAGTTAGGATTCTTTAGATAGATTTGATTCTAGATTGCTTGTTCATTAATAATTCTATTCCTTATAGGAATTAAGGTTTGATTTCCATTGTTTTAGTTATTGTAACAATCCAAGATTTTATTTGTAATTTTAAATATTTATTAAATTAAATGAAAATTTTATTGATGAAGTTGTTATTTTGTAATTTAAAATATTTCTTAAATTAAATAAGTGTTCTATTTATGTGGTTATTATTAGTAGGTATGTTTGAATTAAATTTATTAGATAACACTCTAATAAATATTTTATTGATGTGATTGTTGTTAAATATTTATGAATTAAATTTATTAGATTATATTCTAAATTAAATTAATTAATAATTTAGAGAGTTGTAATATAACATGAGATGTTATATTGTTGTTTTAATTTAATAATTTAAAGTGGTATGTTAAATTATTAAGTAAAGTTATAATGAGATTATAATTATGTGATATTTGTTTAAGTGAAATATGTATTTAAAATATAGTATGTGTAATTAATTTATTTGACTAATGTTGGATATGGAAATCTTTATTAAAATAAATTAAAGGAGTTTAATTTAGTTTTGACCAAACAAGGCTTAAAAATATTAAGTCTTTATTTTAAAGACTTTGTCAAACAATGCCTTATGGCTTTTGGATTTTTAAATTTTAAATTTTAATTATAATAATTATATAAATAAAATAATAAATATAATATATTTATAACTGTAAAGCGTTATATCTATAACGATATTCTAATAACTAGGCGTATTAAGGTTATCGCTTTTTTTTATCTATAAGTGTGTATTAGTTTTATGAATTGTCTTTTTAGCTAAAGAGAGGAGAAGTTCAGAGAAGCTTGAGAGGGTTGAGAGTATTGAGAGAGAACCTAAAGATTTCCAAGCATTTTCAGTGTCTAACAAAGAGGATTACAAGCTAAGCGAAGGTAATTTTACATAACCATTAGAATTATATATATATACATATATAAGTTTACGACAAAATTTTATACTCTGTGAATTTCATTTGCTTTTCGAATTGTTGTTATATAACCTATTTATGGTGATTGCATATAATTATGATGTTAGAGTATGTAGTTAGGCAAGAATTCGTATGCTGATTACAGTTAAAAGTAGAAAATTTTGACAATATATGTGTTCTTATACATGGCTTATGACAGTAACAAATTTGATGGTTAAAGTGTATACGAATTGTAAAAATTGAACGTGTCTTTCGTTAATTGGGTATGAAATAAAGAGAACTTAGTTCAAAAGAATCAAATTGGTGTATCATTATGATTACGATGTTCATTTGTGTCAAAAGTATCAAAATGGAGTTTTTGGTATCTTATTCGATATTTAATTTTTCCGAATTATGGTTTAAGTTGTGTTAATTTAGTATTTGTATGCTTGGTGAAGTTTATGTGT
The DNA here is from genome assembly GCA_020205605.1 of Panax ginseng. Lineage (NCBI taxonomy): Eukaryota > Viridiplantae > Streptophyta > Magnoliopsida > Apiales > Araliaceae > Panax > Panax ginseng. The sequence goes on along the minus strand of CM035131.1, from coordinate 61,250,753 downwards.
AATTTGCATAAGTTGTACATGTTAATTGGTGTTAGAAATTAAGACATAGCTTTGTTACGTGTTTTGTTTTGGGTGTTCGTAATTGAAGCCCAGTAATACCAAATTTCATTGGCACGCTTAATTCGCCTCGGTAAAAAAAAAATAGGCAGTTCAGTTCGCCCGGCTTCGTCTCGCCCATTATTTGAAAAGTAGTCTGGGTCGGACAGTTTTGACCTCCTGTAGTAAAATGGCCATAACATTTTCATACGAACTCCGATTGAGTTGATTCAAGATGATTCAGAAAGAAGACGAATAGGCCTATAACTTTTATTCTTTAAGTTTTTCAATTTGAAATCGTTATGAAGGGTCAAAATGGCCATCTTTAGGATTATTGTGTATTTGGAGCCAATCAGAGGGCGTCGGGATGCGCGAATGCAAGTGCAATCCTTTGTGTGTTAGTATAACTTAATGATAACATATTGGACATGTAATAGGATATTGTATCAAGTTGTTAATGTGTATGTGGTGCAATGACATGATCACTTAAGTAGTTGTAATAAAGCTAAAAAGTAATGTTCATGAAAGGATGTGATGTTATTTAAACTTAAACTTAGTTAGTAGCTATACTAAAAGTAAGAAAGCAACTCATGAAGGTAATGTTAGTGTAACTAATGTGTATTGTCAATACATATGGTATGTGTAGGACTTGGGGTGAACGTGAGTAGTGATTGTTTAACCTACGTACGAGGCAAGTTCCCTAACTTGTGCTACTTTATTATTCAGCAAGGTTACTTTTCACTGTTATGTTATACTTATGAAAATTCTCTATTTCTAATCTCTTGTTTAACGATTTATTGTCATGCAAGTTCTTTAAACCTCATTTATTGTTGAGCAAGTTAGTTAATCTTTGTTTCTTTATCGAGATTACCTTGGTTATTCAAAGTCTGTGCATGCTCATTTATTGTTGAAGCGAGTTAGTTAATCTTTATCTCTTTATTCAAAGTCTGTATTATTATTGTAAGAAGTGTGTTTATTCAGCTACTATAACTGATGTTTGATCTTTCATTCTTCAATATCATTGTACTATCTTACGTTATTGTACCGAACTCTAAGTTGCTTAGCGATTCTTTACCAATTCAACTAATCCTTAGTTGATGAATGTTCTAAACTCTAAATTACCCTTGAAGTCAACCCAAACCAAACTTCCTTTGGTTTGTTTATGTACTCACACACCTTTGAAAGTATGTTGTCGATGATAACATTTAATCAATTTAGAAATTGTTAATACTCTAACTCTTATTGATTCATCGATATACCTTGTTCATGAAGATATTGTAATCAAACCCTTGAATAATTATTGGTTCCTATCTAATTCAACCAGTACTTGGTTGATGATCATTCTAAAAATCTAGACTTCCTTTGAAGTTAATTCCCAACCAAACTTCATTTGGTTCGGAACCTGATAATCTAAGCTGAGATGAACAATCCTATATCAGGGGATTATTTTAGAGCTATGCAATAGCATTAAAATGTTTGCGCAATACATAGTACAAAGGGTTGATCACCTGGAGTACGAGATGATGGTCCATATAGTCGTTTAGACTGTTAAAGGTTATAGTAGAAACACCTGTGAACCTAGGACATAGATGATGATTATAGTCTTTTAGACTGTTAAAGGTTAAAGTAGAAATACTTAAAAACTTAGAATAGAGTTCGTAGTCTTGTGACCCTCAGTGTATTCTTTGATGTTGTTATCTATTGTTAACTTAAACGTTCATTATTCCTTTGAACTCATAGCTGTTGAATTAAATTTTCTTGTTCCGGTAATAATACTTTACAATTGAAAGCTCAGTTAATTGTCATTCATAAAACGTTATTGTATATTATTCTTCTTGTGGGCAATTGTTTGCTCATTCTTGCACAAAACAATGCAAATGAAGTTACGAAGTTTGAAAAGCTTTATACAAGCAAGGGCAAGGACAAAGTGCTTGATTAGACGACAACGTTTAATTTATATTTTATTTATGAAGCTTATGTAATATATTTAATTATAATCATGTTTTAATTTTCCGCGGATGATTGTAATAAAGGTTAGATGACCTTGGATTTATTTTAGATGATGTAACCCTTTAATGGGAGATTAATTGTTTAAACTTTTGAGTTTAATTATATTCTTTGTTTATAGGTAGTTAGTTATGATTTATTTGGACAGTGAACACCAAATCTATGGGATTGAAGTGCCCGGATTTGGGGGTGTCACAAGTTGGTATCAAAGCCTTAGGTTATAAACCTTAGGCTATAACCTTCTAGGAGATCGAAAATATAGAGGTGATAAACTCTTATCGAGTTGTTAAGGAGGAAGTAATAAAATACTTATGTGTTTATGTGTTAATGACTTATGTGCTCGCAAGTACTTAGGAGTAGCAAGTATTATACACATTAAGTCGTGGGGTTGTTAAACTTTGTTGTCGAGAAATGAGAAGGTCTAGCGGTAAAGCACCAAGCCACGTTAGCGCAAGAAGATGTCGTGACTCAAGACCTTACTGAACAATTTGCAGATGTAGAGCGGATATTAGCTCAGTCAGAATATTAAAGAGGATAGTTATTAGCTAGGAATGAGATTGCACAGGAATGACTGGGAAAAGAATTCAGCAAAGCGTGCGAGAGCTGAAGACGCGTGGGTGAAGGCTTCTAAACGCATAGATCGTGTTGAAGACAAGTTGAAGAAGGCCAAGCGAATGATGAAACTTAAAATTAAGTATTCTACTTTCTGTGTAGGTTGATATTTATTTTATTTTTTTTGTGATGGATCGTCAATGGTTCGTATCATGGAGCAAGAGCGTAATGAAGTTATACAATGTGGAATGTTCTTGTAGATTGCAAGAAAAACATTAAGATTATTTATAAATCACGATGAAAATTAATAAAATGTAAATCCTGACTTTTGAAATAAATAGTGGAATATGATGAAGTAATCCTAAAATTTTATTATTACGGTATAAATAGCGGTGAGGTTATTTTGTGATGTGGTGATGTAATAAACGAATAAATACATCGTTATTTATTATACATAAGTGGTTAAGATAAGTTTGAAAATTTTAATGTGTGTGTGAACGATGATCTAATGGTATAAGTTTTAAAGCGATAAGATGCCGCCTAGAAGAAGACAAAGAACGCCGTGAGAGACCCAAGGAATATGCATACAATAGGAAGCTAACGTAAATCCAATTACCACAATTGGTGAATTTTTCCGTGGAGCACCGGCAAATCAATCAATTTACGCTATACATCAAATCTCGATGTTCCAACCAAATTCGTTTACAACAGTTTGGAAAGAACGATTGATGTAGACGGGGAAGGTAATACTGTTGGCATCTGATCAAGAGCGGAGGGAAGGAAGAGTGCAGATGATAAGGTGGATGATAGTTATCTTGTGAACGCCTTGGAAAAGAAAGTGGGACAATAATATTAACGCTGAAAATCAGCAAGGGAAGGAAAAGAAGAAGGTGGAGGCGTGTAGCAACTGCGGAAAGAAACATGTAGGTGTTTGTTTGAAGGAAAAAAGGGTGTGCTTTAATTGTGGTTTGAAGGGCCACATTGCACCAAAGTGTTCAAGACCGAGGAAGGAAGCCTACTTCACGTGTGGATCGAAGGAGCACTTGGCTCGAGAGTGTCCAAAGAAAGCGGTAGGAAAAGCAAGTGGAAGCAAAGGGGGCAGTGGCAAACTGGTTATCGTGGAATTAGCTCCGTCGAGTCGACCAACTGAACAATCATCCAACATGAAGATCCAGGACGCAATGCAAGGTATGGTTCCGATCAGTTATCTATACTATTTGAGTTAATTAATTCATGTGCCACTTGATAATTTTGCCTGATGAATTCGTTTAGAAACTAGATTCGCTTCGAGAAAAGTTAGACTATTCCCTAAATATGGAAAGTGTGAATATTGATTCTTTTAAGTTGGTGTGTAGAATTTCAGATTGGAATTAATATAAAGACCGTGTGATGTCTCTACCGGATAATACAGAGATGTGTTGTGTTGTATAGCGACGCATCCTATAATATACTAGGATGTGTGTTTAGGCAGAGCGACAGGGTCATTTCTTATGTATCGCGTCATTTAAAATTTTTATGTGAAAGGATATCCGACTCATGATTCGGAGCTAGAGCTAATAGTGGTTGCCCTGAGGATTTAACGATATTACTTTTGGGTAGTAGTGTGAGATATAAACAGATCATAAGTGTCTAAAGTATATAGGGGTATTTAAGCGTGCGTTGAAGTGATAGTAGGAGTTGATCAAGGATTGTGAATGCAAAATCCTAAACGATCGTGGTTGCTGACGTCTTAAGAAAAAAAAAGTAGTAGTTATTCTTGCTAACTGTGCAAGATGGGTTCATAATAGAAATGACTAATTTGTGGTAGGTAAGATATATGAAAAGTCAGAGGAGAAGCTATTCAGATGGAAAATCGTACAACTTTGTTGGATAGAGTAAAGGAAGAGTAGCTCCAAGATGAAGTTGTCAAATTCATAATCTATTGAAGGATAGTTGAAAGTAGAAGGAAGAAACTGGGTTTCGCTAATATCAGGAATTGAAAAAGGAAGTTTTGCATAAAATTTATATGTTAAATTAACTAGGAAGCACGAATATATATATATATATATATATATATATATATATATATATATATATATATTGCCTTCGATAATACTATTGGTGGCAAGATATGGTGATAGATTCTATGGTATGTCGAACTTAGCATATTACCTATCGAACAATGTGTGAAGTTGTATGTTAACGAAATTGTTTCAAGACACGGTGTTTAAGGGTCAATTGTGTCGAACCGAGATTTACGATTCACATCGAATTTTCAGAAAGGTTTGCAAGAACGTGTAGAACGCAATTAGAAATAAGTATGTCATATCGTTTGCAAATCGATTGCCAAACTAAAAGGAAATCTAGACATCGGAAGGAGTGCTAGGAGCACGAGAAGTTTTCATCATTGGAATGTCGGTATCGCGCTATCAATGAATGTCTGGTGGAAAGGTGATTCTTCTCTCATGTATATATTTGATAGTTAGAGGTTGTATAAGATTAGGTTAGATGATATTAAGATTAGGTTCGGTTCTTAAAACTAAAACATATGGTAAGTTCGTGACTCATAATCATATGGTATGTTTTGAACCCCTCAGCGAATGGACGCCTTATGGTCTGACTAGGATAAGTTCCTAAACTCATATGATTATGGTAAGTTACTGAATTTCCAAAGTGTGGTAAGTTTGATGAACTATAGTGGGTATAAAGCGGTTATAGTATAGGAAGCTTTGATGAAGTTGAAAAGATGGTTTCGAGGTAGCCTTACCTCTACAGTAGAGCGCATTCGCAATGTTTTTCATGTTTCAGTGATATGATCAAACAAGCTCGGCTGCAATCATGTGAGCAAGTACGAACCGTTATGGTTGTTCTACTAGGAAATTACTATCCAGATAGTCGATAGGAAAGAACAAGTGCTCAGGAATAAAGTGATACCTTCTGTGAAGGTGATTTGGAGAAACCACAACGTCGAAGAGGTAACGTGGGAACTCGAAGCTGAAATGATGAAGAATTATCCTGAGTTATTTGTTTAATCTATGTCTTCGATTCTGGGGACAGAATCTTTTTAAGGAGGGAAGAATGTGACGAACGAATTGTTTGAGTTGTGATTCTAAGGACAGAATCCTTGTAAGGAGGGAATGATGTAACAATCCAAGATTTTATTTGTAATTTAAAATATTTATTAAATTAAATGAATATTTTATTGATGAAGTTGTTATTTTGTAATTTAAAATATTTCTTAAATTAAATAAGTGTTCTATTTATGTGGTTATTATTAGTAGGTATGTTTGAATTAAATTTATTAGATAACACTCTAATAAATATTTTATTGATGTGATTGTTGTTAAATATTTATGAATTAAATTTATTAGATTATATTCTAAATTAAATTAATTTATAATTTAGAGAGTTGTAATATAACATGAGATGTTATATTCTTTGTTTTAATTTAATAATTTAAAGTGGTATGTTAAATTATTAAGTAAGGTTATAATGAGATTATAATTATGTGATATTTGTTTAAGTGAAATATGTATTTAAAATATAGTATGTGTAATTAATTTATTTGACTAATGTTGGATATGGAAATCTTTATTAAAATAAATTAAAGGAGTTTAATTTAGTTTTGACCAAACAAGGCTTAAAAATATTAAGTCTTTATTTTAAAGATTTGCCAAACAAAGCCTTATGGCTTTTGGATTTTTAAATTTAAAATTTTAATTATAATAATTATATAAATAAAATAATAAATATAATATATTTATAACCTAAGCGTTATATCTATAACTCATATAACTGATATTTTAATAACTAGACATATTAAGGTTATCAGTTTTTTTTATCTATACGCTTAAGTGTGTATTAGTTTTGCTTGAATTGTCTTTTAGCCTAAGAGGAGGAGAAGTTCAGAGAAGCTTGAGAGGGTTGAGAGTATTGAGAGAGAACCTAAAGATTTCCAAGCATTTTCGGTGTTTAACAAAGAGGATTACAAGCTAAGTGAAGGTAATTTTACATAACCATTAGAATTATATATATATATATATATATATATATAAGTTTACGACAAAATTTTATACTATGTGAATTTCATTTGCTTTTCGAATTGTTGTTATATAACCTATTTATGGTGATTGCATATAATTATGATTATGTAGTTAGGCAAGAATTTGTATGCTGATTATAGTTAAAAGTAGAAAATTTTGACAGTATATGTGTGTTCTTATACATGGCTTATGACAGTAACAAATTTGATGGTTAAAGTGTATACGGATTGTAAAAATTGAACTGTGAACTGTTAATTGGGTATGAAATAAAGAGAACTTAGTTCAAAAGAATCAAATTGGTGTATCATTATGATTACAGTGTTCACTGTGTCAAGAAGTATCAAAAATGGAGTTTTTGGTAATTTTTCTGGAATTATGGTTTAAGTTGTGTTAATTTAGTATTTGTATGCTTGGTGAAGTTTATGTGTAATTTGCATAAGTTATACATGTTAATTGGTGTTAGAAATTAAGACATAGCTTTGTTCTGTGTTTTGTTTTGGGGTGTTCTCAGTAATTGAGCTCCGATTGCCAAATTTCGCGCCTCTAACGCCAAATTCATGCTACTAACGCCAAATTTCATTGGCCCTAACGCCAAAATTTCGCATACCTAACGCCAAATTTCGCGCCCCAACGCCAAAATTTCATACCTAACGCCAAAAATAGACCAAGTTCGCATACCAAAGATCGAATTCATGATCTTTGGAAAAGTATTCTGGTCAGACGCTTTGACCTCCTGTAGTAAAATGGCCATAACATTTTCATACGAACTCCGATTGAGGTGATTCATGATGATTCGGAAAGAGGACGAATAGGCCTATAACTTTTATTCTTTAAGGTTTTCAATTTGAAATCGTTATGAAGGGTCAAAATGGCCATCTTTAGGATTGTTGTGTATTTGGAGCCAATCAGAGGGCGTCGGGATGCGCGAATACAAGTGCAATCCTTTGTGTGTTAGTATAACTTAATGATAACATATTGGACATGTAATAGGATGTTGTATCAAGTTGTTAATGTGTATGTGGTGCAATGACATGATCACTTAAGTAGTTGTAATAAAGCTAAAAAGTAATGTTCATGAAAAGATGCGATGTTATTTAAACTTAAACTTAGTTAGTAGCTATACTAAAAGTAAGAAAGCAACTCATGAAGGTAATGTTAGTGTAACTAATGTGTATTGTCAATACATATGGTATGTGTAGGACTTGGGGTGAACGTGAGTAGTGATTGTTTAACCTACGTACGAGGCAAGTTCCCTAACTTGTGCTACTTTATTATTCAGCAAGGTTACTTTTCACTGTTATGTTATACTTATGAAAATTCTCTATTTCTAATCTCTTGTTTAACGATTTATTGTCATGCAAGTTCTTTAACCCTCATTTATTGTTGAGCAAGTTAGTTAATCTTTGTTTCTTTATCGAGATTACCTTGGTTATTCAAAGTCTGTACTCATTTATTGTTGAGCAAGTTAGTTAATCTTTATCTCTTTATTCAAAGTCTGTATTATTATTGTAAGAAGTGTGTTTATTCAGCTACTAATAACTGATGTTTGATCTTTCATTCTTCAATATCATTGTACTATCTTACGTTATTGTACCGAACTCTAAGTTGCTTAGCGATTCTTTACCAATTCAACTAATCCTTAGTTGATGAATGTTCTAAACTCTAAATTACCCTTGAAGTCAACCCAAACCAAACTTCCTTTGGTTTGTTTATGTACTCACACACCTTTGAAAGTATGTTGTCGATGATAACATTTAATCAATTTAGAAATTGTTAATACTCTAACTCTTATTGATTCATCGATATACCTTGTTCATGAAGATATTGTAATCAAACCCTTGAATAATTATTGGTTCCTATCTAATTGACCAAAGACTTGGTTGATGATCGCTCTAAAATCTAGACTTCCTTTGAAGTTAATTCCCAACCAAACTTCATTTGGTTCTAACACGATAATCTAAGTTTGAGATGAACAACCCTATATCGGGGATTATTTTAGAGCTATCTGCAATAGCATTAAAATGTTCTTGTAATACATAGTACAAAGGGCTGATCACCGAGTACGAGATGATGGTCCATATAGTCGTTTAGGCATTAAAGGTTTCTGATAGAAACACACGTGAACCTGGGACATAGATGATGATTATAGTCTTTTAGGTCGTTAAAGGTTAAAGTAGAAATACTTGAAAACTTAGAATAGAGTTCGTGGTCTTGTGACCCTCGGTTGTATTCTTTGATGTTGTTATCTATTGTTAACTTAAACGTTCATTATTCCTTTGAACTCATAGCTGTTGAATTAAATTTTCTTGTTCCGGTAATAATACTTTACAATTGAAAGCTCAGTTAATTGTCATTCATAAAACGTTATTGTATATTATCCTTCTTGTGGGCAATTGTTTGCTCATTCTTGCACAAAACAATGCAAATGAAGTTACGAAGTTTGAAAAGCTTTATACAAGCAAGGGCAAGGACAAAGTGCTTGATTAGACGACAACGTTTAATTTATATTTTATTTATGAAGCTTATGTAATGGATTTAATTATAATCATGTTTTAATTTTCCGCGGATGATTGTAATAAAGGTTAGATGACCTTGGATTTATTTTAGATGATGTAACCCTTTAATGGGAGATTAATTGTTTAAACTTTTGAGTTTAATTATATCCTTTGTTTATGGGTAGTTAGTTATGATTTATTTGGACAGTGAACACCAAATCTGTGGGATTGAATTGCCCGAATTTGGGGGTGTCACAGTTATTCCATGTAGGATTAGGATTTCTTATTACTAGTATAAATAAAGGGGAATGGTCATTGTAATTGACATTATTCAGCTTTATAATATTCTTGTGAGATTATTCTCTACTTTTGGGTTCTTTGAAGAATTTCCAAGTCATTTTCTTAGTTTTTCTTTGAGATTCAATTTGATTTATCATACAACAATACATAATTGTGTGTGGCGTCTTGTACCGCATTAATCGTCGATTGTACCAAGATTACCGCTTTAATATAACCGAGGGGTCAAGGTGTCATTGGTGTCCATTCAACGCATATTTTCGAACGTGAGCAATTGTACCAAAATTACCGTCTACATATAGGCGAGGGGTTAAGGTGTTGCAAGCAATCCATCCTACAACTTTGCTAGAAACGATCGGGGCGAAGACCACCTCACGCAAGCGTGCCGTGGAGTCCATCATAAACTCTACCCACCTAGTGTGTCGTTGACTTAGCTTCTTTTGGGAGTTAAGGTATCGGGGTGCTTGATGATCGGAGTAAAGAACAAACTCCCTATGCAACAAATAATGTTGCCAAAACCTAAGTGCCTGGACTATAGCATAAAACTCCCTATCATAGGCTTTGTCAGACCTCATTCAATTTCTCACTAAAGAACGCTATAAAATGACCTTCCTGACTAAGCACTCCCCTTATCCCTACGCTTGAAGCTTGAAGCGTCGTATGTTACCTTAAACACTTTACTAAAGTCTGGTAGCCGAGAATAGGTGCCCGTGTCAACCTATTCTTGATTTCCACCAGGGCTTTGGTAATCGATTTAGACCAAATGAACGCTCATTTTTTCAAACTATCAGTGATAGGAGCCATAATGGTACTAAATTCTCTAATGAACCTCCTATAAAACATAGCTAGCCCATAAAAGCTTCGAGCTTCATGAATATTCAATGTTCTAAAAGGCGCTAGGCGGGCGAGGGGGGGCCTAGCACCTAGAGGGCCTAGGCGGGGCCTGGGCGGGGCCTAGGCGGGATTTTTTATTTTAAGCTAATTTTAATATTTTATCTCATATTTATTCAAACAAAACAATAATATAAAGCAAAACAATCTATAATAAAGATGATAAAGGTCTTTGCTTAAAGTTCAAACACATCCATATTGCTAATGTCAAATGTCAAACACAAACATGCAATTGTTCAAAGTTCAAACATATTTTTAACGTATTAGTTTTATTCATAAACAGGATTGCTATTAAATAATAAAATTTAAAATTTCAAGAATTTAATTTAATATTAAAACTTAAGAAACTAAACATAAATTTAAGAATTATATTAAATTAAACTAAATATTACAAATGTATCATCATTTATATAATTTGAAGTTGACACAAATTCAAAAAATTACAACTATAATAAAATTATCCATTTTGACTTGATATTGTTCACTTCTTATTGTGATTTGATATACTACAACCTGTATTATGAATATGGTAAATCATTAGAAAAATAAATATATCAAGATCTGGTTTGGATAGTTATTAAAATTAAAAAAAAAAACTCTCCGTCTAGGCTCCGCCTAATTTTCTGAAGGGATTTTTTTGTCGCCTTGGGCTTAGGTGAGGCGTCAGGGGGGCCTAGCGCCTAGGCGGGGCCTAGGCGGGGATTTTTAGAACACTGTGAATATTAGAAGGTTCACGCCACTCACTAAATGCCTTTACTTTCTCAGGGTCGGCAGAAACCCCCTCTTTAGAGATCACAAACCCAAGGAAAATGACCGACTCCTGAACAAAAAAACACTTCTTCAAATTAACAGAGTTTCTCCCGTAGAAGAGCTGCTAGAATATCTCGCAAGTGAAGTGCTCATATGGAGTTTTACTATAAAGGAGGATGTCATCAAAATAGACCGCTACAAACTTGCATATGAAAGGACATAACACCTAATTCAGAACTCTACTAACAACTCATAAAGTACGTCTTTTCTTAAAGGCAGTCTTCCACTCATCTCCCTCTCGGACGCGGATTTAGTGGTATCCACTCAGCAAATCTATTTTGGTGTAAACACGAGCCCCAGTTATCATATCTAGCATGTCATCAAGCCTAGGTATGAGAAATCTATACTTAATGGTGATTTTATTTATGGCTTTACTATCACAACACGTCCTCAAACTCCCATCAGCCTTACGAGTGAATAAGGCTGAAACGACACAAGGGTTAAGGCTCTCTCTAACAATGTCAATGACATGATGGATGTCCCTAAGAGGTGGTAACCCATCGGGCAACTCGCTGGGCATAATATCGGCAAACTCATTTAGAATCTGCCTAACATCACTAGGAATCTCTAGTACTCTCCTCAAGAACATCTCTCACCTCTCTAGCTACCACTGCATACACAACCTTCTCTTCCAACGCACTATGCTTAAACTCCTTTCTATTAAGAATATGGAGTAATTTGGTTGGTTGGGTAGGTAAGTTAGTCTCCTTTAGTTGACTCTTGGACGACACTCAGGGTCTCACAAGTGCTAATGATTTTTTTTGCCCCTTGTGTGTATAAACACATGTGTTCGTCCTCCCATAATGAGTCACATCACAGTCATATAGCCAAGATCGCTCTATTAGAATATATGCAACATCCATAAGAAGGACATCACACCAAATACTCTCCTCATAGCCCTGAAGGTGGATTGACACTAGACATCTCTTTGACACAGGAATGGATGTCTTATTGACCCTGACAACGCTAAAAGGCTGAAGATGTGGTTCTACCTTTAACTTCATGGTATGGCGAACTCAGCAACCACATTTAAACAACTACCCCCATCGACGATCAACTTAGAAGAGACACCATCTACTTTGTTGTAGGTCTGAAATATGGTGGTTCTCCTCCAATCATCCTCTTCTATGACTCATGAAAACGCACCTCGAGACACCTACTTGATTACATATCTCCTCTAGGTGCTTATCAGCCTCCTCATCTCGCGAGTCATACTCACCCTCAACTTCAACCCTGACAATATTCCCCTCTTTTAAAGTTTCTTCTACTAATATTACCCGTTGGCGATTGCGATTGGGGCACTCAAAAGACTTGTGCCCTAACCCCTAGCACGTAAAGCACCACTCCTGAGTAGTAGACTGAGAGTTGGGTACAGCTATACCCTTCCCTTTGTCACGAGATGACCTAACTACTGTGTTACTAGCCCTAGAGGATGCCTAAGAAGTGGGGAAAGTTCTACTCTGAGAGAAATTTCAGCCACTGGGCTAGCCTGGGTAAGAAGGGACTCTCATAGCGATACCCTGTACCCTATACTCATTATCTAGAGCTAACTGGAAAAGGTCATCTAGGATAGTGATGCCACTGGTCAGGGTGTGTGATTGAAGTTCAGGTCGTAACCCATTCTTGAACTTCATAATGGTTAATCTATCACTCTCACCGATCCGACAGCTTTGAGTCAACTCCCTAAATCTGCAGATGTAATTAGCAACATACATATTATTACCCTAACGAAAGTTGTCATATTGCTCCATAAACTTATCGGTATGTCCTACGAGTAAATGATATTGTTTTAGGCGAGTTTTTATTTCCCCCTAATGCCTGATAGGTGGCTCATCTAGACGCTTCAAGTCTCTCTCAGTCCCTGACCAGAATAAGCTGGCCAATTTCACAAATTTTATTTTAGCGAATTGCACCTTCTCATCTCGGACATCTCATACAGTTAAAATACTTCTCCATACTAGACAACCAATCAAGGAATGCATTGGAATCAAATCTATCGTCACTCTGGTGCATCTACCTTGATTTTCCTATAGTTATCATCATAAGGATCATGCCTAGGATGTTCATGGTGTCTAACATGTGAGTTTTCGACATGCCCATTCCCATTATTCCCTGAGATTCCACTATAGGTCGTCTTTATTTAATATGTGTGATCTTATCATTCATTTGACCCAGTTGTGCAACTATGACCACTAATTGGTCCTGAATTTCTTTTAAAGCAGCTTGGATACGTGTAGCCATGATGCAAATGCAAGTGCAAAACTGAGACAATACATAAATTTAATTGAATGAAATTAAAATTACAAAACTAAGCCAATGCAATTGCAATCTCAAAAACTATTGAATAATCGAATAATATGCAACTAGATGAAATAATATTCAATTTTAAAAGAACAAATCCAAAACAAGCTTTCAATAATTTTAGAACTAATGAACGAAGGGAATGCAAGTGATTAAATATTCAAAATGAAATATTTACTTTTACTTTTTTTTAATGGACCTAACTGATCTGAAAGTATGAGACGAGGGTGAAAAGTGTCAAGGTTAAAAGTTTAGGTCTCTTTATGCAAGAAACAGGGGTAAAAAAAATGTAAACTAATAAACTATGGGGTAATATTTAAATGGAGAGCGGAAGTTTGGGGTACTGAAAGGCAATTTACAAGGCTTTTTAATTTAAATTAGAAAAATTAGTCTTACCTCCCTATCTCTAAAACAACGCGGCAATAATAATTTTTTATTTTATTTTTTGAACAGTGAACTGCGATGAACAAAAATTAAGAAATTGATGGACAAACCTTAAGCTTTGATACCAATATAATGAAGGACAAAAATTGTTGAACATGTAATTAATTGGAAGTGGTAACTCAATAAAGAAAATTAAGAGAACTAGAGTGATTCAACCGCAGGAGACCCACTACACCTAGGGTTTCTAACCGCAAGAGGGAGAAAAAAGATATTGATCGCAACCAATAATTAGAATAATTTCAATATCAAAATGTAAAGAGTCTAACATGACTTACAAGCATATTTATAAGAAAATAAGCTCTAATAACCCTAAACCCAGTAACAATTGGGTCTCTAAATAAATAACCCAATACTGAAATAAACAAATAAATAACAAGTTCACAAACTAAATAAATAAATAAACACTGATAAATAAATAACTAAATAGCTAATCATCCACGACGACGACAACGGATAGACCACTATGACTTTCTCGTTGTTTGTATATATATATAGATAGATAATAGCTAGATAAGCATCCAAATAATTACACCACAAAATGACAAAACAATCTTCAATTTTATTTTTATTTTTGCTAAGAAAATGACAACCATTTCAACTAAACCATTAAAAAACTCAACAAATATTTCAAATAGCCAAACAAAGCAAAACAATAAAAGTTGAACAAATCAAATGACCACATATATACTGCATAGAAACAATAATGAGCATCAATTCACCAATGCACACAAACAGTTTGTAATAATAAAGAATTTACCTCTGACTGGTGCAAAATCGCATTTAGACTTTCTTTTTTCTCTTCTTCGTCACTTTCTTCTTCTTCTTCTTCCTCCTCCTCCTCTTCTTCTTCTTGCATTTCTACTTTCTCATTTTCTCTTTTCTCTTCTTCCTCACTTTCTTCTTCTTCTTCCTCACTTTCTTCTTCTTCTTCTTCCTCCTCCTCCTCCTCCTCCTCCTCCTCCTCCTCTTGTTCTTCATGTTGCATTTCTATCTCATTCCCAACCCAATCCTTCTGAGCCACACCCAACCTCTGCTGCTCCCCTCTAATCTTAGCCACCAAAATCCCCTCCTCAGCCCGTCTCAGCAGCGTCTCGGACCACCTCTCCCCTAGCCTAGCCATGCTCCTCCCACTAGGATCCTGATACTGCCCCACATACTCATGGTGCAAATACGGCTCTCTTTCCCTCATCGCATCCTCCAAAAAATACTGCCCATCATATATTAGTTTATCCATGTATGCCCGTCTCCTATTCTTAACCTTTGCAGACCTTGACCTCAAATCCTCATCAGTTGGACTAATCAAACTCCGCAAATGATTTAAATGCCAGTTCACTTCATAATCCTCTTTCAATATATCAAATTCTTTAAGCTCCTCAAATGTCAACTGTGATCCATAGCGTTCTAAAACGATAAATCAACATTAAAAAAATAAAAATAAATAAATTCCAGTTAATGTATATATATATAAACACAACACAGTTAGTTAAAAGACAAGGCTTTTCACTAGCCTGTCAGTCCGTGTAATCTATGTTATACTTGTAGATAATTCACAGCACTTGTACGCATATAAATTACATATGTAAGAGATAATTAAGGTAATTGGAGACTTGTATAGTGTATACACATAATGTATTTATCAAATTCTTTAAGCTCCTCAACTGTCAATTGTGATCCATAGCTTCTAAAATGATAAACCAGCATTAAAAAAAATAAATAAATAAATAAATTCCGGTTAATGTATATATACAAACACAAGATATAATTATTTAACCTGACAGTCAGTTTAATATGGTATATTTGTACATAATTCACAGCATATATGAATTACATATGTAGAGAGAATTAGTCAATTTGTAACATATATATAGTTTATTGTATAGTCGTTAGCATATATACATATATAGACATACAAAGAGAGAGGAGAGAATACCTAGGAAGACGGGGACGTCTCGAGAGATGAGGTCGAGGAGGAGGGACTTGCGCTGGGAGGGATTGACGGCAGAGAATTGGACGGCGCGTGGGAAGTATAGGTTTTCAAGCTCCGATAGTCTTTCCGATATCGTTTCCATTGATGCGCTGCTCATAGCTCCCTTCAACGACGTCGTTGGCTCCATCTCTTTTTGCTCTGTTTTTTCTGACGAGGATCACCGACTTTAATTTCCTCGTTTACTTGAGTCAGTTTGTTATTTGGGCCTTTGGGGTTTGGGGCATTTGGGCTCGTGACTTGGTGCTGGTAGATTCGTGCTGCGCACTTGATTAAAACTCACCTAGTTCCCTTTTTAATTACATTTTTAAAAAGGTATAATAGAAAAGAAAAAGATAGATTTTTTATTTATTTTCTTGCAAAATTTTCAATCAGAGATTAAAAAAAATGGATGAAAATTAAATTAAATTTAATATTTTTTTCTAATTTAAATATTATACTGAAAAATAAGACTTTTATTTAGAAACTAAGCAGATCCATAACATTAAGTAACGAGGTATTCTATCTTTTATTTTCATAAATGAGATTACTCTGTTTCTCTTAAACTCACGAACAAAAAGAAGAAAAGATAATTAACATTCTACCATTTGATTTTATGTTACTGATAATTTTAACCCTCTTTATTTCTTTCTATTTCGTAGCTCAAGTGCAAAGACACCATAATAGTTATCCAATTTTAAGTAAAAAATCAAATTATCTCCATAAATTTTTGAACTCATCTATACCAATATCAATATATAACAAGCCAAATATAATCATTTTGGTTGGCCATGAGTCAACTCAATAATCCAATTTTACTGACTCGGTAGCTGTAAAGAATTTATTTAAATTATTTTCAAGCCTTCTTGATCATAAATTTTGGTATTCTCAAAAGTTCTAAACGTTTATTATTACCAGGGTTATTAAACCGGATCGCCCATGGGTCCAACCAAGAAAAATCGAAATCGGTTAGACTCTCTAGGTCCAGATTCAAATTTGGATTTTATTAATTTAGTCAAAAATCGGTTGACGTGTTCAACCGGTAAAACTGATTAATTAACTCAGTGAATCGGTTTTTAATTTTATTTTTTTGTACTAAAAAAGCTTTAATATTAAAATTAATCACTTTTAGTAATATTGTAACTCAACTTTATTATATTTTAGTTCATAAAAAATGAGATTTTTTAAATTTATTAATTATTAATAATATATTTTTTATATATTAATGACATTACTGGGTCAATAACAGTTTGACCACTGCTGGGACCAATAACCTATTCACTCATACTTTTTTCGGTTGGATAACTGATCGGATCTTAGACCTCTACTATGATAACTCATGCAACTAATAAATTCATCTGAATTTTCATAATGAAATCATAGAATCACTAGCTAAGAAGAAATATAGGATAAAAGATGAAATTTATAGCATCATTGCAACAGCATATTCAAAAACCAAGAAGATCTTATTCAATTAAAAACCAAAAAAAACGATTTAATAATACATTGATTGATCCTTATATTTTGTCTTATACCCCACAAAATAAGTCACATGTTGGCAACTTTTTTATTGCAAAATAGAGTGTAGTCATTCTAATCCATATTAATACCAATACCGATATATTACAAGATAAATATTAAATTATTTTAATTTATCCTAGTTCAACTCAACAAATCAAGAAAGTTTTTTTCCAAGCCTTCTTGATCATAAATTTTGGTGTTTCCAAAAGTTGAGTTTTCACAAAATTTTACTATACATTTATTATTCAAGTTACAATATATTATGAGAACGGTTAAATCCACACTTTTTTTTGTTATTTTTACACGATAGGATCCATTAATTAACTATGATTGAGACAACTGTAATAAGTTAACAATAATACAAAATTTGTTTTTACCAAATTGCCCTCACCCAACATTTCGATGTTTGGGTCTAATTGGTGTACAAAAGAGTTGGGCGAGATGGGATTCCCTTTGTTCTCTGTTTTGCTGAGATTGAATTTATAGAATAGATGAATCTACAACCCAACATCGAATGATTTTCCACCGTGAGAAGGAGATTGTTAGTTTGTGACAGGTTTCTTAAATAATTCTCCATCTGTTTGTGAACTTTTTGTCTCTCTATCTCTCTCTTACAAATAGAGTTGTTCGTATATGCCTTTGTATTGTAACAGATCTAAACTTTTGGTTGGATAATCTTGATTTGAAAATCAAACTATTTTCTCTTCTTTAATTTGGTTCAATTTGAGGTACAAAATTCATATATATCTCCTATTTAGCTCTTTAATTTCTGAATTTTATTCATGGATTTTTGTGTTTTTTTAATTATTTGTAATTAAGGTAATATTTTAGTTTAAAATAGATAAAATATTTTTCCTGAACAATCCTTTTTTCTATAAACCCTAACTTTTTTTTTATAATAGGATAGATGTAAGCTTATTAAAATTCATATTGATAATTTGCTTCTTATGCATTTAGTTTTCCTGAATCATTTTTTATTATATGATTTGCTTCTTATGTATTTAGTTCAATTAGTTTGTCTAAATCATTTTTATTATACGATTTGCTTCTTATGTATTTAGTTTAATTAGTTTGCCAGAATCATTTTTATTATATGATTTGCTTCTTATGCATAGAGTTTGTCTGAATCATTTTTATTATTTGTAAGAGTTCATCTAAACATAATGTAGTTTAGGAGAGCTCCTTTTTCATCCTATTTGATAAATATAAAATTCTGATTTTAGTAGGATTTGAATTACAACTTCTAGATATAGAATTTCAAACTCGTGAAGATTTAATTGGAATGGTTCAAACATATGTCTTAATGCAAGATTACACAACATTAATAAAACAATCTGTTAAAGATCGTTTTGTGATTATTGGTTGTGATAGAGAAGGTACTTATCGGGATAAACAAAAAATTCTAATGGAAAGTAGTAAAAGAAAGACATCATCCCGCCTAATAGATTGCCTTTTTAAAATTTGCGGGGCAACATTGGGTGCTTCAAATTATAAATGCATGTCATACCCATGATCCTATAGTAGATATGTCGGGTCATCTGTAGCGCCCCCAAATCCGGGTATCTTACAACCCGACAGATGGTGCTATACTGTACTAACATTTATACATTCATTCAATTAAAAAGCCTCAAAAGAATGAACATCTCTTCTATATTATCAAAATAATATTTATATTGTCCCAAGTTCTAAACCCATTATAGTTCTTTGTCATAATATCAATTACATTATAACATTAAACCTATACTATTACATAGACAGCTTAACGATCTGCCTTAGCTTTTCCTTTATCCTTATTCGATCTTTCGGGACGTTCAGTCTTATCTGCATTCATATGGTTCAAGCAAGAGTGAGCATAACTAGCTCAGCAAGTATGACAATTTCAATAAACAACATGCTTGACATACACGAATCGTATATCTTCAATAACTGAACAATTGTTATGAAATACTATTGATAATTCAAAATAGCACTTCATCTTCCTTTCAAAATGTTTTACAATAATAACAATATTCAGTAAAACATTCACTCCGGTCAGAGACCTTGAGCATTTCATTCTTCTTTGAAAAGGACAACTCGGAACTAAGTCCGTAAGCCCGGTATTACTTACGAGCACTTCTAGGTGATCAGCCTATTGTACTCTATGTTGATCAACACTACATTCATTAAACGTATGTACGTTTAATTGTGGCAACCTCACGTGCCTGTCGTTTACCGACAAAACATTTGTTTAACATTTTAGTCTTCTAGTCAAAAGAATTGGCTTTAACTTCATTGTACAACAATTCATGCGTAAGGATACATGAACTTCAAAAACTTGTTCAGATTGAATTGAGACAAGAGTTAGAATACTTGCCTTTAGTGTACGCTTTCTGATATAATTACTTTATGATTGAATCTTTCAAGTCTCTACAACACATGATCACATAATGCCTCATATTAGGTCATATATAATCAAGTATGTATATGACTATCTTACCCTTCATCTCAATCTAATTGTGTATTAGATTCATTTACTATACGTTCCGGCTTATCATTATACTTGCATTCATACTTGACTAGGTTATCTCAACCTTTATACAACATCCTTAAGGTTTAACATAGTTTTAACAATGTTACTTTATGTCCCTTAAGTTGTGTTTAAATCAATTAACTTTCTTTCTTTGTAATTAAAAACATTCATCATTATCCTTGTTACGAGGTATTTGCGGCTACCATTTTACTTTATATCTACATCTTCTTGCGGACGCGAGTTAACAGTGGAGAGGTCCCAGACTTGGCGCTGCGGTGTGAGTCCTTACTCGATTAGGCGTGTTGCCTTTCTCTCTGAAGAAGGTGTTGTCTTGTGCATGGCTTTGCATGACCATGATTTACTATGGTTCCTGCCATGCGGTATGAGTTTCTAGTGTACTTAGACACCTTTATTATCTTTGCGGCATACTCAAATGGCCTAGGGTTGGCGCCGCTGCGCCAACTCTGTGCACCAGAAAATTTTACAGAATTTTTTTTTGTGAACTTCCCGGACAGATAACTTCTTCGTTATAAGTCCGATTTGGCTCGTTCAAAAGCCTACGGTTCACAAATTATGTAATCTACACGTTCATGCAAGAATTTTATCTATTTGACTTCGTTTGCTAAAAATTCACCTATTGGTTCATTTTTAAAGAAAACGATAAACGTTCGTGAACGTTCAACGCTCGTTTCTTCATTATAAGTCGGAATTCGGTCATTTTCGAGTCCGCAACTCTAGAATGCCAAATATGACTTGTCTCCATCGAAAACCAACATTTCCGAGTTCAAACACAAAATTTGACTTCTAATCCGAGAATTTCACGAATTCGACGTTTAACGTCCAATCGTGAAATTTTCGGCAAATCATCATTACTTATGATTTGTTCATTACTTCAAATGAATTCAATTCATCATATGAACATCTCAACATACCTAATACAACAATTTATTTTCATGTTGGATTTTGACTTATTCTTTCATGGGCTTATAACCTATTTAAATTATAAACTACTTTAGATTCATTGTTCATAACTTATGAAAGTAAAGGTCTTTTAATCATTATACTTATATGTTATTAACATATAATACCATTCATGTTTACATGATACAAATTCATATAAACCCTTAACTCTTCATACTAACATTCAAGGTTAACTTATAACAAGTTCATAACTTTTATAAGTTCAAATGACTTATTTCCAACTTATGTGGCTTAAGTTCATTGCTTACTCATTCTTCTTACTTCTTAACATTCATGTTCCTTAATCCAACTTTTCTTATCAACCTATCATGAATAGAGATAGAAGATAATTAGAGAAGGAGTCTTACATTTGAAGTCCTTGTAAAGTAGCTTCTTCTTCTTCTTCTAAATGAAAGTGACTTATTTGTAACTTAAGCTCCCTAACAATTAAGCACTTTATATGAGTTGGATTGTTTGAACAAGTAACAAATGACTTGCAAACCTTCTCTATTTATAGAACTCAAAAGATTAGGGTAATTTAGTCAATAAACCAATCCCACCTCCTTAAGTCACCTCCTTACTATTCATTAATTGGCTAGCACAAATCCTATCCTTTGCTTGGCCATTACTTCTTTTACTTGGTCATTACATTACTTGATCACCAGATTATCTTGGTCATTACTTCTAACACTTGGTCACCACTCATATAACTTGGTTACCACACATTAACCATATCAATATGGTTTGCCCCATGGGTCAATCAACTCATGGATTCTAGCTTGGCTTAATTAACTTAATCTTTGGGCTTGCTTTAACAAACACTCACTTGCTTATTAATTAACATTGGGCCTTACCTTTTAATTTACTTAGGCTTGTACCAATTGTTAACCAATCTTCCAAGTCCATTAACATTGCTTAATACATATACAAATTGTCTATGTATTATTCTCGTATTATAATTCGTATACAAATTCATTATATACGATATTCCATCCTTCATACAAACTCGTATAATACTTCGTATTATACTCGTTTTCATTATCTTGTATAATACCTAAGTATCATACAATTATAACTTACTTACTAATATTTTGCTTTCTTTAATAATCTCAAATTAAGTTCGCAAGCGAAATATTACGTTTTCCATAACTAGATTATTATTACATAATCCGTCTTACCTTGATATTCTATCATTACGTATTTCTCAGAATTTCAATAAAATGATTCCTGAGCAAATACCGATGAATAGCGTTTTTCAGAAATTTCTCGGAAAACTTTTATTTTTGTCTTAGAAATTCAAACACTTTAATTCCTTCACGTAGCTTAAGTACTACGACATTCCAACATTAATAGGTTATAAAATGACAACCATCTTGATATCACATAGAATATGATTTTATTATTATTTAATTTAATAAAATCATTTTACAATAAAATTCAAATTTCTCGGTCGTTACATCATCCTTCTTTTCACTGCTTTTCAAAAGAAGAGTTTGAACGTGTTAAAGAAATGACCAAGTCTGGAATTGCTCCACGTCAAATTCTTTCTTCATTAAGACAATGTAATTCGAATCTCAAGGCCGTTTCTAGAACAGTGTATAATGTAAAAGTCAAAATGTGTAGGGATAATTTGGGTGGTCGTACTGTGATTCCCCCAAGTTTAGATACTTGTACCTTGAATCTAGTGCTCCAATATCCAACTTATACAACATACTAATAACATATACAACGGAATAATAGTGAAAGTAGGATGCATGCAAGCCAATCATATATGATGATAAAGCATATACTTTGTAATTAATCTTATTTATTTATTAATAAAAGTGTTATTTTTAAAGGCATTTAGTTATCTACATGGTGCTGTTTTAATAATATGTGATAAACCCATAGTTTTAAGCAATGCTTTTAGAATCATGATGAGATCTAAATTCTTAAATAGCTTAAAAACTAAAATGTTCCCAATCAATGGATTACTAAAAAGGGGATTAGTGAATCCTGATAACTTGGTACATACGTTGCTTGCTCATTGGATGAGGATGGTTGATCTCATGATCATTTGTGTGGAGACAGTAAAGCAAGTATGTAGGTGCTTATTGAAGAATAAGTTCATTGAACGTGACTCGCTAAGGAATATCTAATGAAGTTTTACTTGCCTGTCAATAGGAATTCCTGAAGTGATAGTAGTACAAGTAATCCTTAGACTTGAGATCATCATAGTATCTTGTATATAATGATTTACACTTTGACTTATTCCTTAAGACCTTTAGGGTTCAAAGGATATGCTTGAGTGTAATAAGTTATATATAGAGATAATGAATGATAAATAAAGAATCTATCACTTCTAGTAAAAGAAGAGATATGTCCTACGTGATTCGATAAATGACAACCTAGGAATCCTTGGCCAAGGTGGAATAAAATTAGAAAGTAGTTTCTAATTTGCATTTATTAGTAGTTGTGCATTTAGGAATCGAAATACATTAATTAAATAAAATAAGACTTGACAGTAATTCTGTGACGCCCCCAAAACAGGTATACATCACCCATCTTGAGTCGCCAAATACATGGTACATAAATCAAATATAAACTTAATTATACAACTGTCGGGTAATATACAACAAAATATAGCTGAGAGTTTAAACAAGAATATTGCCTTCTAGACAATATCCACTCTCAATGGAGTCCTTATTACAATTATTATCACACTATTTCACAGAATAGTGAGGACTACTAAAACAACCATCTGGACCGTCAATCCATTCCCCGACCAGTCCCAACTATATTCTCATTTCCTGAAGAAAACAGTGAAAGAAAAGGGTGAGCTCAACTAGCCCAGTAAGAAATATTATGACTAAAATAATGCAGAATAAATTATCATTAGCCTTCAACAATATAACAACTGATAGAATATAATAGACAACAAGTTTTAGATCAACAACTGCAGCGAAATAAGCAATCCATTAGAAGAGTCAACTAGAGCATAAAATCTACTATCTTCTATGATTTAAAAAGTTTTTCAACAGTTTTATCGCTGAGACTCAGCTTAATAAATAATTCACATCATCGAATCATCCCTGCACCACGGCCAAGGATATTCGTGTAATCGTCAATGGTCATGATTATACCGAATAATTCCTGGTTATAATCATACCAACAACTGTCCATCAATGAACTACAGGCCAATGAGGACTTTTACCACATCATTCGTTACATTACGGTCATGATTATACCGAATAATCTCTGGTCATTATCATACCAAGTCCATCTATGCACGTAAGCCAAAGATGACTTTCATCACAATATAAGCATGAGGATGTTGACCATGACATAATAATTCAATAAAACAAGTTCAAGGATAAATTATAAAGATTTATAATTTAATTTATCCAAAATTCAATAACGTTCAAATTGTCAACATGATACTGCTTTGTGGAGTAAAATTCAAGAATGCTAAGAAGAATATTTCCATAAAAAGATACTGGATGAAGCGCAAATATCAAGGATATTCTACTAATTTCATGGAGTATAGAAGCCAAAACTTTAACCAAATGAGTATAATAGAATATATGAAACTGCAAATGGATTTTCACCCGCCATGCGGTAATCCACGCAGATAGATCATTTCCACAATTTAATAAGGAATGGATATGAAGGGTCATTCACTATGCATGCGGTAGTCCGCGTAGACAGGTTATTCCAACAAAATAAATAAGAATGGAATAACAGAAGAATTCACCATGCATGCGGTAGTCCGCGTAGATAAGTTATTCCAATAGAATAATAAAAAATGGAATAACAGAAGAATTTCACCATGCATGCGGTGAGTCAGCGTGAGCGAGTTATTCCAACGAAATAATAAAGAATGGAATAACAAAAGAATTCACCATGCATGCAGTGTAGTCGCGTGAGCGAGTTATTCCATAGAATATTAAAGAATGGAATAACAAAAGAATTCACTGAGCATGCGGTAGTCACGTAGAGACAAAGTTATTCAATGTAATAATAAAGAATGGAATACAACCCTTACGAGTATTAAAAGAAAATAACTCTTTTCATGAATACGAAAGAAATAATACCCCTTAGGAATATTGAACGAAAATAATATTCATACGAATACGAAAAATAATATCTCTTCAGAATATGAAATAAATAATACCCCTTACCTCAGAAGAAAACTGGATACTGGAATAGTGAGGTAGCAGACTTCTCTTCTTCTTTCTCTCTATAATTTCTCTCTATAATAATTGCTCTTGTGAAACTTGTGAATTGGTGAGAAATGAAGGAAGAATTTGCTTCTATTTATAGGAAAATATAGTTTCAATAATTGCACATTTTGGGGCTCGAAATATTACAGTATAATACCTTCCTCTTTTTTTTTTTTTTTTAATTTAGTCCTGCAAGTATTATCAAACTTGCACCACCTCCCCTAATAGTAAATCATGTGAATTAATAGTTCATTCATGTGACTCAATAGTATAATCATGTGAAAAAACTAATTACAGTATAATACCTTCATCTATACCTCCATTTTTAATTTAGTCATGCAAGTATTATCAATCTTGCACCAACTCCCCTAATAGTAAATCATGTGAATCAATAGTACACACATGTGAACACATAGTTATAAACATGTGAATTAATAGCAATTAATTGCTCATTTATCCGGTTAATTACCCAATTGGTCAATATAACCTTCAGACATCAATTATTATCAAAATAAATGTCGATTTTCACTAACACTAATAATTCCCACACAATGGAACTATCAATTTTATCTTTAATCAACACAAACTTATTCATCATTAATATTATAACTCACAATATTTAACAACCAAGTCGTTCTCAGGAAAGAGGGTGCTTTTCGATAAGGATTTCTCCTATCGGTAAGACAATTAGATTATTATCTAACCTCTCTCCTTGTGTGAACTTCTAGACATTGTTAATATTGAAAACAATAATATGAATAACTTTGTCGTCTCAATTATTGATTTTATAATATAACATATTATACAGATGATATCCTAACAATAATTGAATCAATAATATGAGAGATATGATGCTACAATTACTGTAGTAATAATTGAGTATAACTGAGTGACTTCTTACGTAAGCATCAATAATCAATCTGGTATTACTATGCAACCACAGCGTATTCTTTATTTTACTATTGAGTAGTTCAACGGTTTTAACGGTAACACTTTCGTAGTTATTTTTATAAAAGATAATTACATCATTTTCTTACTACGAAAATACTTCCGTTGTAGGGGTCCACCAATGATTGTGCCGTCATTTGAATATTCCCCGACAAAAGAATATTCCCCGACCAAACGAATATTTTATAACAACTTGCTTACTTTGCAAAATTTTCACATATCACCCTTAACTTTAACCTTTTATGAATTTAACCATTTACTGAAATAAAATAATAATTATAAGAAAATTGAATACTTTCATTTCATAAAATTAGGGTCTTACAACCTCCCTCCTTATGAAATTTAAGCCCTCGAAATTTACGTCACGCACTGGTATCTTAGAAGAGGTGAGGATACCTTGACTTCATTTCATATTCCAACTCTTGAGGTATAACCTTTGAGTGTCGAATATGATCTTTCCTATCCAAGATTTTAACACGTATCTCATCCGTTAAATCTTCTACTATCTCGTCTAGTTCTAATTCAATAATGTGGTTCGGGTCGTCCATATATTTACGTAACATTGATACGTAAAAAAAAACGTTATGAACACGCGACATACTTGGCGGTAAAACGAGTCTATAGGCCACAGTTCCTACTCGATCGAGGATTTCAAATGGGCCAATTAAATCGAGGGTTGAGATTTCCTCTATTCATCGACTCTTGCTTCTAGAATAACGCCTTCTTGAACCTTCTTCTTTATTTTCATCAGCTCCAGGTGTGTAGTTTGAGCGACTTTAACTTTATCGATTAAAGTCGATTCTAATCATATATTCGTTATCTTCACGTGGGTCCCTAGAGTCTTAAACTCTATCTTTATCATTTGTAAGTTATACGAAATGGGTTTTGTGTTAACAACATCGCACTCGTAAACGCATACGATTTTCTACTCAACGCGTCAGCTACCACTTTCGCTCTTCCACGATGATATTGAATGGTATATTCATAATCTTCAACAGCTCGAGCCAACATCTTTGGCGTATGTTACGTTCGTTTTGGGTGAAGAAAAATATTTGAGGGTTTTAGAAATGTGTTTTGTACTGGGGTCAATACAAAATTCGATTTCACGCTCTAGGGGTAGGCTAGGAAGTCTTTAAGAATACGTCAGGAAATTTATTAACGATAGAAATATCATTCAAAATTGTGACTCTCATCCAAGACTTGGATAGTACGTCACATTGATACCTATCAACTTGCCACCATCATTCATAGCATCGCCTACGAAAAAGTCTGGCTTCGGTACATTTCATGCAAGGAAGTCACCAGATAAAGGCTCGGGACTCTTTACTTATGACTTGATATGACAGTGATTAACTTTAGTTGTTTGGTTGCTTGAATTCGCATAACAGGTTGGTTAGGAATATGAAAGCTAACAACCTTACGAAAAGCATGATCAGTAGTTAACCAATCGATTCCTAAATCACATCAAATGCAAGTATTTTCAAAGAGATAAGATCGACAGGTAACGTGAGGGTATCGATTTGAATCAAATAAGATTTATAAACAGTAGAGGTAACGAAGGTTTCTCCTAACGGAGTTTCAACCGATAAGTCAAAGTCTAATTTCTCCGGAGTTAAATTTAAACATTGAGCGCAAGCAAGAGAGTTAAAAGAATGGGTAGAACCGGTATCTAATAAGGTATAGACTTCCCAAGAATTTATAATTAACTAACCTGTGCTAAATTCGTTCGGGTTACTTTCTTTTTGAGAAGTCATGAAAAACGCTCTTCTTGAAACCACGGACTTTGTTTTGTCCGTATCCGCCTTTGGTGCCACCGTCCGAGCTGGACTTGACTTTGGTGCACGACAAAATCGGGCTATGTGACCGTCTTTTCTACAACTAAAACATACCTTGGAAGGCTATGAACAGTTTGGACTTATGTGTCCCTCCTCTCCGCATCTATAACATCTAACTGGCAGTCGTTCTCCTCCCCTAGAATTTGTTGCTGGTGTTGGTGCTGCTACCGATGTCTTCCCATCATCGTTAAATCTTCTCTTCTTGAATTTTCCACTTCTATTATCTTGGCCATGATTACCACCGAAGTGGTTACCATTCTTGGCATGATAATTTCCCCCACAATGGTTATCATTGTTCCGATGGCCGTTGCCACCGGTACAATTATTATCGTGTTGTTGCTCGTTATCCTTTGGTTGGGCTGGCTCATTATCGCGCTCCAATAACTGAGCCCTATTCACTACATCTTAATACAAACACAATTTGTGAGAAATGAGGTATTGACGTATTTCGGGTTTCAAACCTCTTAGAAACATTCGCATCATTCGCTCCTCATTATCGGCCAAATGGGATGCAAACCCGGATAACTCTGCAAATTTAGCCTCGTATTGCGACACGGTCATATTTTTTTGCTCCAACTTGATAAACTCCACCTCCTTCATGTGACGAATACTTTCAGGAAAGTACTTGTCGTTGAACAGCTCTTGGAACTTCTCCAAAGACATCTTGAGTCGTCCAGTGGTGATGCGTTTCTGATTCCCACCAATGTCGCCTCTTCACGCAACATAAAGGTGGCGAAGGGAACTTTTTCCTCCTCTGAGCATTCCAAGACATCAAATATCTTGGTAATTTGCTTTATCCACGTCTCTGCCTTAAGTGGTTCTGGCATTCCCAAAAACTCCGACGGTCCCAGCTCCTTGAATTGCTTAGTAGTGACCAGCCGTGTGTTGCCATTGTTTCCACCTGCATTTTGAACATGAGTCTCTCTCGCCCGATGTTGCATGAATTGCATAAAGCCTCTGAACATCCCATCGTTCATCATCTGATCGGTGTTGTTATTTATCTGAGGATTATTGTCTTCCTATTTCACATTATCCTGGGTATTGATCATTGGTGACTCAACGGTCTCATGTGCTTCATTGCTGATCTCAACATTTTCAGATGCCATTTTCAAACACTGCCACAAAATAAGGGTTAATTGACATATCACATATTATCCCTATACTTTAACCGACCAATCAAATACCAAATAAACTTAGGTAGGTCATACTAGCGAAGGAATTCCCCGTCTCTCCGCTCTTAGTTCTTGTCTCACATCTCAGCCAGGGATCATATCCCTAAGCTTTGATACCAACTGTGACCCGCATCTAAAACAGGTATACATCACCCATCTTGAGTCGCCAAATACATGGTACATAAATCAAATATAAACTTAATTATACAACTGTCGGGTAATATACGACAAAATATAGCTAAGAGTTTAAACAAGAATATTGCCTTCTAGACAATATCCACTCTCAATGGAGTCCTCATTACAATTATTTTCACATTATTTCACAGAATAGTGAGGACTACTAAAACAACCATCTGGACCGTCAATCCGTTCCCCGACCAGTCCCAGCTATATTCTCATTTCTTGAAGAGAACAGTGAAAGAAAAGGGTGAGCTCAACTAGCCTAGTAAGAAATATTATGACTAAGATAATGCAGAATAAATTATCCTTATCCTTCAACAGTATAACAACTGATAGAATACAATAGACAACAAGTTTTAGATCAACAACTGTAGCGGAATAAGCAATCCATTAGAAGAGTCAAGTAGAGCATAAAATCTACTATCTTCTATGATTTAAAAAGTTTTTCAACAATTTTATCGCTGAGACTCATCTTAATAAATAATTCACATCATTGAATCATCCCTGCACCACGGACAAGGATATTCATGCAATCATCAATGGTCATGATTATACCGAATAATCCCTGGTCATAATCATACCAACAACTGTCCATCAATGAACTACAGGCCAATGAGGACTTTTACCACATCATTCGTTATATTACGGTCATGATTATACCGAATAATCCCTGGTCATAATCATACCAAGTCCATCTATGCACGTAAGCCAAAGATAACTTTTATCACAATATAAGCATGAAGATGTTGACCATGACATAATAATTCAATAAAACAAGTTCAAGGATAAATTTTAAAGATTTATAATTTAATTTATCCAAAATTCAATAACGTTCAAATTGTCAACATGATACTGCTTTGTGGAGTAAAATTCAAGAATGCTAAGAAGAATATTTCCACGAAAAAGATACTGGATGAAGCGCAAATATCAAGGATATTCTACTAATTTCATGGAGTATAGAAGCCAAAACTTTAACCAAATGAGTATAATAGAATATATGAAACTGCAAATGGATTTTCACCCGCCATGCGGTAACCCACGTAGACAGATCATTTCCACAATTTAATAAGGAATGAATACGAAGGGTCATTCATCATGCATGCGGTAGTCCGCGTAGACATGTTATTCCAACAAAATAAATAAGAATGGAATAACAGAAGAATTCACCATGCACACGGTAGTCTGCATAGACAGGTTATTCTAATAGAATAATAAAGAATGGAATAACAGAAGAATTCACCATGCATGCGGTAGTCCAAGCGTGAGCGGAGTTATTCGATAGAATAATAAAGAATGGAATAACGAAGAATTCACCATGCATGCGGTAGTCCGCGATAGACAAAGTTATTCAAATGTAATATTAAAGAATGGAATAACAAAAGAATTCACGGACATATGCGGTAGTCCGCGTGAGCAGAGTTATTCAATGGAAAAATAAAGAATGGAATAACAAAAGAATTCACCAGGCATGCGGTAGTTCGTATAGACAGGTTATTCCAACAGAATAATAAAGAATGGAATAACAGAAGAATTTACCATGCATGCGGTAGTCCGCGTAGACAGGTTATTCCAATAGAATAATAAAGAATGGAATAACAACCCTTACGAGTATTGAAAGAAAATAACTCTCTTCATGAATACGAAAGAAATAATACCCCTTACGAATATTGAACGAAAATAATATTCATACGAATACGAAAAATAATATCTCTTCAGAATATGAAATAAATAATACCCCTTACCTCAGAAGAAAACTGGATACTGGAATAGTGAGGTAGCAGACTTCTCTTCTTCTTTCTCTTTATAATTTTTCTCTATAATAATTGCTCTTGTGAAACTTGTGAATTGGTGAGAAATGAAGGAAGAATGAGCTTCTATTTATAGGAAAATATAGTTTCAATAATTGCACATTTTGGGGCTCGAAATATTACAGTATAATACCTTCCTCTTTTTCTTTATTTTTAATTTAGTCCTGCAAGTATTATCAAACTTGCACCACCTCCCCTAATAGTAAATCATGTGAATTAATAGTTCATTCATGTGACTCAATAGTATAATCATGTGAAAAAACTAATTACAGTATAGTACTTTCATCTATACCTCAATTTTTAATTTAGTCATGCAAGTATTATCAATCTTGCATCAACTCCCCTAATAGTAAATCATGTGAATCAATAGTACACACATGTGAACACATAGTTATAAGCATGTGAATTAATAGCAATTAATTGCTCATTTATCCGGTTAATTACCCGATTGGTCAATATAATATCCAGACATCAATTATTATCTAAATAAATGTCGATTTCCACTAAAACTAATAATTCCCACACAATGGAACTATCAATTTTATCTTTAATCAACACGAACTTATTCATCATTAATATTATAACTCACAATATTTAACAACCAGGTCGTTCCCAGGAAAAAGGGGGCTTTCCGATATGGATTTCTCCCTATCGGCGCACAATTAGATTATCTAACCTTTCCTTGACAGAACTTCTAGACATTGTCAATATTGCAAATAATAATATGAATAACTTTGTTGTCTCAATTATTGATTTAATAATATAACATATTATACAGATGATACTGTGACAATAATTGAATCAATAATATGAGAGATATGATGCACCAATTACGGGTTAAATGCATAGTCGACCACTGAAGTTATCTGATATTTGGGTATTGAGCCCATTTCATCTGGTCAACGCAAACTGAGCCCCTTTCTATTCCAAAATTTGGACTTTGAGCCCAGTATACATAATGTCGTTGACTGTTTGACGTTAAGCGCTTTATGTGCGAATCGATATGGACATTTTTCATTTTATTTTACAAGTGGATGAGCTGACGTGGCCATTTTTGAAATTTTTCCCAAAATCATGTAGATGCACAGATTCGAACATAGAACCTCTAATTTGGAACATTGGTCCAATGACCAACTGAGCAACATGAGTTATTGTTTTTATTTTGCAAGGATTTATATTTATAACTAAACAATTAAATCACCAAATTAAAATAATAATAATAATAACAATAAAATAATAATAATAATAATAATAACAATAATATTTTAATTATAATAATAATAATAATAATAAAATAATAATAATAATAATATTTTAATTATTATAATAATAATAATAATAATTATAATAATAATAATAATAATAATATTAATTATAATAATTATAATAATAACAATAATATTATAATAATTATAATAATAATAATAATAATAAAATAATAATAATAATTATAATAATAAAATAATAATAATAATAATAATATTTTAATTATAATAATAATTATAATAATGATAATAAAATAATAATAATAATAATTTGGTGAATATTTTAATTATAATAATAATAATTATAATAATAATAATAATAATAATAATAATAATTTGGTGAATATTTTAATTATAATAATAATTATAATAATAATAATTAAATAAAATAGTAATAATAATAAAATAATAATAATACCAATAATATTTTAATTATAATAATAATTATAATAATAATAATAATAATAAAATAATAATATTTTAAATATAATAAAAAATTATGTAATATTTAAAAATCAAATATGGGGCTAAAATATTAAATATAATATTTAATATTTTACCAAAATATAAGTAAAATATATTTAATATTTTAATATTAAATATATTTTACCAAAAATATATTTAATATTTTAATTAATGATTAATTATTATTATTATTATTATTATTATTATTATTATTATTATAATAATTATTATTATTATTATTATAAAGAACCGCTTGGGATCTGTTGTCTTTTAATTTAGTGATTTAATTGTTTAGTTATAAATATAAATCCTTGCAAAATATTAACAATAACTCATTTTGCTCAGTTGGTCATTGGACCAATGTTCCAAATTAGAGGTTCTATGTTCGATTCTGTGCATCTACATGATTTTGGGAAAAATTTCAAAAATGGCCACGTCAGCTCGTCCACTTGTAAAATAAAATGAAAAATGTCTATATCAGATCTGCCACATAGGCGCCACGTCAGCAGGTCAACGCACATGTGGCGCTTGGGGCTCAAAGTCCAAATTTTTGAATAGAAAGGGGCTCAATTTGCGTTGACCAGAAGAAAGGGGCTCAATACCCAAATATCAGATAAGTTCAGTGGTCGACTTTGCATTTAACCCCAACAATTACTGTAGCAATAATTGAGTATAACTGAGTGTCTTCTTACGTAAGCATCGTTAAGGAATATGAGAATTGTTCTTACTGCTGGAAAAATTTCTTATGTCCTAAATTCGCCCATCCCTCAAAAACTTCGTGAAATAGTCTCTGAGGAAAAGATTGCTACTTTTAAATAGTGGCAAAATGATGCATCTTTAGCTCAATGCATCATGCTCGCATCCATGAGCAACGAGCTTCAGTGTTAGCATAAAATTATGGATGCTCCTGCTATATTGTTACACCTCCAAGAGTTGTATGGTGAGCAAAGTAGGACTGCTAGATATGAGATATCTAAGGAGCTCTTCCGATCTCGGATGACTGAGGGCACTACTATTGAGACTTATGTCCTAAAGATGATCAATTTGATTGAACGTCTTGGACAGTTTGGGTTCGTTATGGATAGTCAAGATTTGATCTTGCAGTCACTCCCCGGCACCTTCTCATAATTTGTTGTGAATTTTCACATGAATAAGTTGGACGTCAGCTTGCCTGAGTTACTTAACATGTTGAAAAATGCTGAAGGTTACTTCCTATCCAAAAAGAACCAATTTTTACTGATGGATGATTCTTCCAAGAAAAGGAAGAGGCCTAAGGTATATTCTGAAAGGAAAAAATCGAAGAAGGCTAAGGGAAAGGCGAAAGGAAAGGATTATAAGAAACGAAACCTGATCCAGATAGCAAAGGAATCTGTTTCCATTGCAACAAGTCAGGTCACTGGAATAGGAACTGCAAGGAGTTCCTTGCAGAACAAAAGCAGAAGAAGCTTGGAGAAACTTCGAATCCTAATCAAGGTTTGTTTATGATTGAAATTAATTTTTTTGAAAGTCAATCTTCTACTTGGGTATTGGATACCGGCTGTGGTTCTCACATATGTAATAATATGTAGGGACTGGTCAAAAGTAGAAAACTGAGTAAGGATGAGGTCATCCTACGAGTGGGAAATGGAGCAAAGGTTGCTGCATTAGCTGTAGGGACTTATTATTTAGCACTGCCTACAGGCAAGTCCATTATATTAAATAATTGTTATTTTGTTCCGTCACTTATTAAAAACATTATTTCAATTTCTATATTGGATATGGATGGTTTTGACATTATAACAAAGAACAATAGTTGATTTATTTATAATAATAATGTTTTATATGGTGTTGGTAATTTGCAAAATGGACTTTATATACTCGACTTGCATGAAAATATACTTCAAATTGAACAAAATAAGAAAAGGAAAAAAGATGATGTAAATTATACCTATATGTGGCACTGTAGACTCGATCATATTAATGAAACAAGATTAACTAAGTTGCATAAGGATGAGCTCTTAGAGCTATCTGATTATAAATCATATCCAACTTGTGAATCTTGTCTCATGGGCAAAATGACTAAATCTCCTTTTAGTGGAAAAGGAGAAAGAGTTACAGAGTTGTTAGCATTGGTTCAAACAGATGTATGTGAACCTATGACAACAAATGCAAGAGGAGGGTATTCTTATTTTATTACTTTCACTGATGATCACTCGAGATTTGGATATGTGTATTTAATGAAATATAAATCCAAATCATTTGAAAAGTTTAAAGAGTTCAGAAGTGAAGTAGAGAAACAAATTGGCAAGAGTATTAAAATTCTTCGATTAGATCGAGTAGTTGAATACTTAAGTAGTGAGTTTCTCAATTGTCTCAAAGAAAATAGTATAATCTCACAATGGACTCCACCAGGAACACCATAGTTAAATGGTGTGTCTGAAAGGAGAAATCGAACACTGTTGGACATGGTTCGTTCCATGATAAGTTTTACCGATCTTCTGGTGACATTTTGGGGATATGCCCTAGAAGCGGCTACATATCTACTAAATAAGGTTCCCTCGAAATCCATCCCTAAGACTCCATATGAGATGTGGAAAGGGAGGAATCCTAGTCTTAAGCATGTTAAGATTTGGGGATGTCCAAATTATGTGAAAAGGTTTCAAAATGATAAGATATGGAACAAGATCTGATAAGTGCATGTTTGTTGGATATCCTAAAGAAAGTTTAGGATACTATTTCTACAATCCTATTGAACAAAAGGTGTTTGTTTCCAAACATGCTGCCTTCTTGGAAAAGGAATTTATCCTTGAAGAGGCCAGTGGAAGAAAAATAAATCTTGAAGAAATTCAAGAACCACAAACCACTACAGATCAAATGGATGAACCTGTCCAAGTAGATATTCCTTCTATACCGCACCCTATTCGTAAATCTGGAAGAGTACCGAAGATAACTGAAAGGTATGGATTTGTCATAGAAGATGACGTTGAGGTATGCATCATTGATGATGATGATCCATTGAATTACGAACAGGCTATGAGTAGTAAAGACTCAGAGAAGTGGCAAGAAGCCATGAAATCCGAAATGGACTTCATGTATGAAAACCAAGTATGGACTTTGGTTTCACCACCTGAAAAAATTAAGCCTATTAGGTGTAAATGGGTTTTTAAAAGAAAGACTGGAGCAGACGGCAAGGTAGAGACCTATAAGGCCCGACTGGTTAAAAAAATTTCAAACAAAGATAAGGAGTTGACTATGATGAAACCTTCTCACCAATGGAGATGCTTAAGTCCGTTCGGATTTTGCTTACGATTGCAGCTTACCACGACTATTAAATCTGGAAGATGGACGTGAAAATAGCCTTCCTCAATGGACAACTTGAGGAGGATGTGTATATGACATAGCCAGAGGGATTCATTTCAATGGTTGGAACAAATCAAGTCTGTAAGCTACAATGATCCATTTATGGATTGAAACAAGCTTCTCGTAGGTGGAACATTCGTTTTGATGAGACAATCAAAGAGTTTGATTTTATCAAAAATGAGGATGAATCATGTGTGTATAAGAAGGTTATATAGTGGGAGCGCTGTTTCATTCCTTGTATTATATGTTGATGATATATTACTGATAGGGAATAATATTCCTATACTACAATCGATTAAAATCTAGTTATCTAAACACTTCTCCATGAAGGACTTGGGAGAAACATCCTATTTTTTGGGGATAAAGATCTATAGAGATAGATCTAAAAGGATGCTTGGCTTGTCCCAAAGAACGTACATTGACTCGATGCTAAAGACGTTTAGCATGGAAGATTCCAAAAGAGGTCTCATGCTGATGAGCCATGGAATACATCTCTTCAAGAAACAGGCTCCAAAGACACCCGAGGAGAGAGACCGTATGAGTAAGATTTCTTATGCTTCCGCAATAGGATCTATCATGTACGGTATGATATGTACTAGACTGGATGTTGCTCACACACTAAGTGTGACAAGAAGATATCAGTCGAATCCAGGAGAAGAGCACTGGAAGGTAGTGAAAAATATCCTAAAGTACTTAAGAAGAACTAAGAATGTGTTTCTTGTCTACGGTGGGTTTGAATTAAAACTAGAGGGCTTCAAAGACTCAAGTTTTCAAATGGACCAAGATGATAGTAAGTCCATTTTGGGGTATGCGTTTACCTTAAACGGTGGCGCAGTGAGTTGGAAGAGTTCCAAACAGCAAACAGTTGTTGATTCAGTGACAAAGACAGATTACATAGTTGCAAGTAAAGCTGCAAAGGAGGTTGTTTAGATGAAGAATTTCATTACCGAACTTGGTGTGGTTCCTAGCATTACAGGACCAGTACCTTTATTCTGTGACAACACCGGAGCTGTTGCACAGGCTAAGGAACCCAGGTCTCATCAGAAATCCAAACACGTGTTACAGCGTTTTCATTTGATTAGAGAAATCATTGAAAAATGAGATGTCACCTTGGAGCGTGTGGACTCTTAAGACAGTATTGTAGATCCATTTACTAAAGCGTTAACACAACAACAGTTCAATCGTCACTTAGAGAAGATGGGTCTGAGATACCAAGGCAATTGACTTTAGTGCAAGTGGGAGATTGAAAGTTATATGCATACAAGCCAATCATGTATGATGATAAAACATATACTTTGTAATAAATCTTATTTATTTATTAATAAAAGTGTTATTTATTAAAGGCATTTAATTATCTACGTGGTGCTATTTTAATAATATGTGATAAACCTAGAGTTTTAAGTAATGCTTTTAGAATCATGATGAGATCATGCTAATGAGATCTAAATTCTTAGATAACTTAAAAACTAAAATATTCCCAATCAATGGATTACTAAAAAGGGAATTAGTGAATCCGGATAGATTGATACATACATTGTTTGCTCATTGGATGAGGATGGTTGATCTCATTATCATTTGTGTGGAG
Organism: Panax ginseng; assembly: GCA_020205605.1. Lineage (NCBI taxonomy): Eukaryota > Viridiplantae > Streptophyta > Magnoliopsida > Apiales > Araliaceae > Panax > Panax ginseng. The sequence goes on along the minus strand of CM035131.1, from coordinate 61,213,146 downwards.
ACACTAAAGCAAGTATATAGGTGCTTATTGGAGAATAAGTTCACTGAACGTGACTCGCTAAGGAATATCTAATGTAGTTTTACTTACCTGTCAATAGGAATTCCTGAAGTGATAGTAGTACAAGTAATCCTTAGATTTGAGATCATCATAGTATCTTGTATATAATGATTTACACTTTGACTTATTTCTTAAGACCCTTAGGGTATATCAAAGGATATGTTTGGGTGTAATAAGTTACATATAGAGATAATGAATGATAAATAAAGAATCTACCACTTCTAGTAAAAGAAGAGATATGTCCTATGTGATTCGATAAATGACAACCCAGGAATCATTGGCCAAGGTGGAATGAAATTAGAAAGTAGTTTCTAATTTGCATTCATTAGGAGTTGTGCATTTAGGAATCAAAATACATAAATTAAATAAAATAAGACTTAACAGTAATTTCATGTCTTATATTTAATTGGGACATTATATGGTGGAAGGATTGAATTGTACAGTAACTCTTTACTCAAAGGTTCTTTTATGATTAATGTTGAAATCTATATTATCTGAAAAGTCGTTGATTGTTAGGGAGGCTTATCCCCATTATAGAATAAATATTATTTATTTAAATAAATTAATAGTTTAATTTATTTATTTAAATACGATTAGAATTGTTCTAATTGATTTATTCAGAACCGGTTTAATATGGAGAACCTAAAGGGTCACACCATAAAAGGAAGAATAATTATTTAAGAAGTTAATGGCATAATCGTAATAATATGTTAAGTGTATTTAATTTAATCTATGGTAATAGAGTAAATTAAATGGCTTAATATTTATTATTTAATATTTTAGAAATATTAAATATAAATTAATAAGAGAGTCTTATTAATATTATTACAATTATTATTATTTTAATTTCTAAAGGAGTTTAGGAATTAATATTAATATAAGTACTGTCATTTATTCCTAATAGGATTAGGAGGCAAATTAATTAAATGAGTTTAATTAATTATCCCTAATAAGATTAGGGAGCCTAATTAAGTAAAAGAGTTTAATTAATTAAATAATACCCTAATAAGGGTTAACTAATATCTTTATAAGAGAAGTCTTATATTAGATATTATAGATACGTGATTCCAAGAGTTGGAGAGTACACCTCTTTCTCTATTGAGATAGAAAACTAGGGTTTTAGTTAATACACCCTTCTTCTTGAAAATTCTTCTTCCTTGGTGGATCACCTCTAGAGGCGATACACTTGGGTGGCTAACATTGATCAAAGGAAGGAATCTACTCGGAGATTCAAGGAGATCGCAGAGAAGTAGGAGTTTAATTCTTACCCGTGGAAGCTCGTATCTACAAGGGTATGATTCTATTTCTCCTTCTCTTTTATAGATTGATAATCAAGCACAAGAATGATCTTGGTTTATGGTTTATAAGAAATATTTAAAATCCGTTTTTATTACGCTTTCGTTTCGATTATGTGGTTTGATTGCATATACTTGTTTCTAGCAAACCTAACAAATAGAATTCTCTACATTGATATAACATAAATATTCTCGTCCCCAGTCTCAAAACTATTACTAACACAATACATAACTTAATTTATACTATTAATTAAGTCTTAATACAATATAAGAATAAAATTTTAGCATAGAAGAACAAAGCTACTCCATAGCCTTGCCTTTGCCCTTATCCTTTCCTGAGATCCCACCCTATTCTGCCTTGACTGAAATGTCTAAGGAAAGCAAGAATGAGCAGCAAAATTTCCCAGCAAGTAATATAACAATAAATATGAATAGGTGTACATAAAGCTCATAATCTCGAAGGGAATAACGATAAATGATAACTAATGAGTGGGTTGGAAACCTAAGAATTGGGTATTATTTTACTTGAATTATTGTATGTTCTTGGGAATTTTCCTTCATTACAAGAAAATGCTCTAACAGCGACCAACAATATCAGCGACCGCACTTACGGTCGCTGCAAAGATTAGTAATGACCAGAGCATTGGCGTATACAATCATTGGTTCAATTTTACGTGACCTTAAAATTGATTTGAAAGTGTTGGCGTGCTTGTTACTTGTTTAGGTTTTGTGTTATATTTCAAGAAGAGCGGCAAGGATGGGATTAGGAAATAATTATAGAGCGGCGCGAGAGCGCATAACAAAAAGGCTTAAAGAGGGCACACGAGCCGCTACCGTTTTGATGTTTTAAAGATTCTTGTACCCTAAAGCACGAAAAAGCGCTTAGTTAACAAAGGGACGCCAAGGTGGCGCGCGCCACTCTGGCAAATTTTGCAGATTTTGTTTCTTTTTTGTCTTGAAGTGTAACGAATAAATTTTTCGAGTTGTGATTCTGGGGAAAGAATCCTTTTAAGGAGGGAAGGATGTAACAATCGAGAAATTTGTAATATGATTTAAATATTTATTGAATTAAATAAATATTTTAAATAATTTATTTATTGAGGAAAATAAATAATTGATGAATTGTGGTGAATTAATTTAGTAATTAAATTGATTATTGATAATTAAATTGAGTGTTGATAATTATCTGAAGGATTAATTTAAGGAAATAATTAAATTAAATCAATTGCTTAGTATTTAAGAAAATAATTAAATTAAATGAATTATTTAATTTAATAGAAATAAATAAATTAAATAAAGTGATGTGTCTAATTTATTAATTATAAGGATAATGATAATAAGAAATTTATTATTATTATAAGTTATTTGAATTAGCTAAACTAAAGTTATATAAATTGACTAAATTAAAGGTGTGACAATGGAAAACCATATGATATAAATATTATTTAAATAATCTAGTTTGGGGAATTAGTGTGAAACCAAACATAGCCTTATGGCTTTTGGTTATTTTAACTGACGTGAGTCTTTTTATATTTTTACCTGACATTAGTGTGTTTCAGTTTATGTTTATGCATATTATACCTAAGGCTAGCGTTGAGTTTTGTTCTATTCTCATATTTGGCTAAGGAGTAAGAGCAGAGTTGAGAGAAAAGAGAGAGCGTAGGAATTGAGAGATTGTTCTGAGATTTCAAGAAGAAGGAGATGATTGCTAAATCTTGTTGTCGTGTTTTGCTAGCCAATAATCGAAGATTAAGGTACAACTAATTCTAATTCTCAGACTGGTGATTTTTTATTCTTTGTAAATTGGTTTTGTGGAATTGTTGCTCAAGCGTTATGTATATGTTGTGGAATCTGTTGTCATCTTGTATGCGTGTTGTATCAGTTATCAAATTCGTGAGAAATTGGTTGTAGGAAGAAAAGGAAAATAACAGTGTTTATGTTCATATGTTATGGCCTTAGAAAGTACCAATTTTAGTGGGCAAACGGTATGTGAAACTGTAAATCAATGCTTGTATATGGTAGTTCACTGAAATACGAACATAACGTAATTTGAATAGAATGATTTGGTCAAGTAATGAGTTCACAGTGATGATTTTTGGACAGACTATCAAAAATGGAGTTTTATATGAAAAACATTAAAATTGAGAAATTAAAATAGTTCTAGTTGTTGTTAAATTGTGCTAGGTGGTTGAATATGTTAGCAATCATGTTATGATAGTTGTATAATTATTTTACATGTTGTTATCACCGTTTGATGGGTGAATTTCGTGTTAGTTGGGCTAAAAACGACTATTGTTCACACCGTCGCCTCTGCGTTTGTTACGATGCATTTGGCAGCAATTGCTACGGTGCTAAGGCCAAAAACAGCTGCAGCAATTGTGGTGTTCGGAGTTCAAACCTAAGTGTGGCGCAATCGCTTGCACACCACTGAACTGTGATAATGAGGTCTGCTTATTTGCAGGTCAGGCATAATGGACTTATATTAGTTTAGTAAGCATGTTATTGATGTTGTGGCATAATATAAACTATAATAGCAGATTGTCATGCGTTATAATACAAAGTATAAAAGATTTTGAAGTGATTGTTAATTGAGTTACATAAGGAAACTAAAAGTGGTGTTTTTAAAAGTTAGAGATGAACGATTGAGTTATGTTGGCTCATAATGAGATTTCAGATTCGTTAAGTGTGTTAACCTACGTGGTTAGGTGCTAGGTTAGGGTTATGACCTAAATGATGGTTTAAACCCTAAAAGCTAATATTCATACAATTAATTGTTGTTGTGATTTCAATGATATGTGTAGGGTAATTGGAGATTATTTTACATTTGTGTAGCTTACAAGCAAGACAAGTTTTCTAACTCTACCTTGTTATTATTGAGCAAGTTCTTAAATCTTAACTCTTTACATTGAGCAAAGATTTTTAACTTCATTCTTTCCGTATTGAATGCAAGTTTCCATTCATAAATTATTATTGTGCAAGTTCCTAACATTCTTTATGAAGTTGAGAAAGCTTAACCTATCTTGCGTATGTTTGTACAAGCTTATGTAACCTAATTTGTTACATTGAGCGAGATTTAGTTTCCTAATTATTATTCAAAGCATATATTGTTCTAATACATTGATTCAAGGGAGATTGTTTTAACTCTTCTATAGCGCTTTGCATGTATATCATGTTTACTCAATTATATATTATTGTTATTCAATCTTTGACTTTGATAACCTTGTTCAAAGCTTTATCGTTGTATTAAACCTTCAAGTAGTAAGCAAACCTTTATTGATTGAATTAATTTATATTCGAATAGTGTTCTAAAATTCTAGAAACACTGATAAGCTAGTTTCAAACTAAACTTTCTTTAGTGAGGAAATTCTAAATCCAAACTGAGACGAACAACCCTAACATAGGGGATTTTGTACATGTAACATTTAGATGTTTGTGCACAATACATGGTACAAAGGTCTGATCCCCCTAAGTACGTTAAGAAGGGTCCGTATAGTCTAAATGACTATTAAGGTTAGGTAATAATACCTAAAATCAGGGGACATAGTTAAGTGGTCTTAAGACCCTCGAGATAATTAAAGTTCGAACTTATTTTCTAGTTTGATTTGTAGAACAAGTTCCTTATTGTTCAAATTTTTATTGTTCACTCTCATGTTATTATCATTGCTACTTTTCTATATCGGTGAGCATTTGTTTGCTCACTCTTGCGATTAACATCTATGACTAAAGTGGAGAAAGTTGATGGTAGTCGATTAGCAAAGGCAAGGGCAAGATGTCCAAATGATGAAGACTTTTGAGAATTTTATTTTAATGAATTATGTTAAAGACTTGTTTTAATATGTGATGTATTCCATGAAACTTATGTAATAATTTTAAGGTTAGATTACACAGGATTTAATTTGAGATGATGATGTAATCCTTTAATGGGAGAGATTATTGTTTAAGTTATTTTAATTATGTCTTTATCCTTTATTATGGGTAGTTAGATGTAATAGTTTTTGATAAGTCAGCACCAAATCCTGTGGGAATGGAGTACCTGGATTTGGGGGTGTCACAGGTTGGTATCAAAGCCTTAGGTTATAAACCTTAGGTGGGGAAACTTTAGGAAGTAACCTTTAAGGAAACAGAAAATATAGAGGTGTTTAACTCTTACCGAGTTTTAAGGAATGGATTAAGGTATCCATTAAAGCTAAATAATAAAAGACATTATGTGCTATGTGTTAATAACTTATGTGTGCGCGAATATCGAAAATATTAAGAAAAACTTAAAATATTTTGTTGTCAGGATGTCTAACGAAGGAGGATACAATCCAGCTAGAGAGGTGATACCTCAGATACCTATAGATGATGAACCCCGGGATATTCATGTAGTGCGGGAGCAGTTGATCCAGGAGGATGAACCTGTGACCGATCCTGTGGAGGATAGTTCTGAGGAGGTAGATGAGGATGATGAGGAAGAGGATCCTGAGGAGTTTCCACCAAACTCCATATTAGCGGAGATGTATGATGCTTTGTATGACCATAATGTAGAATTACAAGATGAGGTCGAGGAGCTGAAGGAAATGGTTGAGATGCATCACGCTTCGATGGAGCAGAAGGATGCAGAGATTCAGGAACTTGATTCGAAACTTGGAAACACGGAGTGGGATCTGGTTCATACAAAGGGTCAGCATGAAGACCTGTTGGCAGTGCATGAGAAGATGAAGACTGACATAAAGAAATTGAAAGATGATTTCAAGGAGGAATCAGCTAAGCGTGCAAGAGTAGAGGATGCGTGGATGAAGGCGACTCAACGTGCAGATCGTGCTGAGGCTAAGGTCCAAGTGAAGAAAGCCAAAATGAAAGAAATGTATTATGCTTTTAATTCGGCGATTGATAGGGCCCAGGATCGAGTCTACTATTATCCACCTCAGTTTGAGAATTCGCCGTGGTTCATGATGGATCGCAGAACGGCGTATCGTATCATGGAGGAAGAGCGTCGGGAAGCCTTACGACGTCTTAATATGCCTAGATAGAATAGGATAGATAACAATATGTGGTTAATTATGTGAATAAATAAATTGTGAATCCCTTATTTTGAGATAAATAAAGGGATAGTATGAGTATGTAATCCTGAAACGTGTTTAGTTCAGGAAAGTGGATGTTATAGCGATTATGCTATCTTTATCATGTTTTAAAACGATATTAATGAATAAAATATGAAAGTTTATTTGAAATGTTACGTGTTAAAGCTTTAATCTTGGAATGTTTAAGTTAGACTTTAAATACCCAAGAAGTTGAGTAATGAGCTAATAAGCGTATATCTTAATAGAAAATGCCTCCTAGAAGAAGACAATCACGTCATCAAGCACCTCAGTCTACGAATAATAACAACGAGACCAACGCTAATCCGGTTCAGCAGTTGGTAGCTCTGTTGACGGGTGCACTTGCGAATCAACCGCAAGCTCAAGTCATGACTTTCAAGGAATTCAAAGCGGTTGGACCGCCAGAATTTCAAGGGTCTATGAATCCAGTGGAAGCCCAAACCTGGATCATGGAAATGGAGAAGATGTTCGACGTTGCTAGAGTTAATGAAGATCAGAAGATTGCGTTCGCAACTTTCATGCTGAAGTCTGAAGCTAGCTACTGGTGGCAAGCAAACAAGGTTCGTGGAGGACAAGGAGTGATAGCGTGGGATAGATTCAAGGAAATGTACTTTCCAGCGAGTTCTTGAAATCAGCTGGAAGTGCAATTTCTGGAGTTGAAGCAAGGAACGATGACGGTGCCGGGATATGCTGCGAAGTTTAACGAGTTGGCAAGGTTTGCCACTTATCAAGTCAATACTGATGAACGCAAAGCAAGAAGATTTGAACAAGGATTGAAGCCCTGGCTTTACAACAAGGTTTCAATGTTCCAGCTGAACACATTTGCGGCTGTGCTAGAAAAGGCAATTATCGTGGAAGGTGGAAGCGATGCCTTGACCAAGTACAACCAAGAATAGAAGAAGAGGAAGAATGAGAATGAGAATAAGGCTGGTGGTAGTAATGTTGGAAGTAATAGTCAGAAAAGGAAGTGGAACGAGAATTCGACTGCGGGAGGACAACAAGGAAATCAGCAGAAGAAAAAGTTTAAGGCTTGCGCAACTTGCGGGAAGAACCATACTGGAGTATGTTTGTAGGGAAAGAAAGTGTGTTTCAACTGTGGTCAGGAGGGACACATTGCACCGAATTGTTTTAGTCCAAAGAAAGGAGCATGTTTTACCTGCGGTTCGAAGGATCACATGGCTCGTGATTGCCCTAAGAAGCCAGCGGGAAGTGCAAGTGGCGGAAAAGGAAACAACAACGGTGGTGGTGCATTAACTATCACTGGACCAGCTTAATCAAGCCGACCTACTGCGAGGACTTTCAATATGACTGTGCAAGATGCTGTACAATCTAAGGATGTGGTGTCAGGTATCATTCCGATTAATGATATTAATGCTTATGTACTATTTGATTTGGGTGCTACTTGTTCATTTATATCCGATGAATTTGCTCAGAACTTAGATTTGCCTCAGGAAGAATTATAATTTCCCTTAAGTATAGAGATTGCGAATAAGGAAGTGATTCCTGTTAAATTCATATATAGGAATTGTGAAGTGGTTATAAAAGGCCATGAGATGATGGTAGATCTGATACCAATTAGGTGTTGTGAATTCGATGTTATACTGGGAATGGATTGGTTATTCAATTACGGTGCAGTAATTGATTGCCAAAGAAAGTGTGTTAACCTTATGACTCCGTCAAAGGTTGTGTTTTATGGCAGCAAGTCACCTCGACTAGCAAGTTGTCTGACGATGATGCAAGCCAAGAAGTTGTTGAGACAAAGATATGTTGGATACTTAGCCTACATTGTCGATACACAGAAGAAGAGTGTGAAGCTGGAAGAGATACCGATCATAAGAGATTTTACAGACGTATTTCCAGACGATTTGCCGGGTCTTTTGCCGGATCGACAAATCGAGTTCGTGATTGACTTACTATCAGGAATGACCCCGATATCTAAGGCACCATATAGAATGGCTCTGGTAGAAATGAAAGAGTTGATGGTGCAATTGCAAGAATTGCTTGACAAAAATTATATTCAGCCGAGTGTTTCGCCATGGGGAGCACCGGTGTTGTTTGTTAAGAAGAAAGACGGAATGATGCGGCTTTGCATTGATTACAGAGAATTGAATAAGGTCACAATTAAAAATAAGTATCCATTACCTAAAATCGATGACCTGTTCGATCAGTTGAAAGGAGCGAGGTATTTCTCGAAGATAGACCTGAGAAGTGATTATCATCAGTTGAAGGTGAGGCCGAGGATGTCTTTGAAGGCGCGTTGAGAACTTCGGTATGGTCATTACGAGTTTCTGGTTATGTCTTTTGGTTTAACTAATGCACCTGCAGCATTCATGGACTTGATGAACAGGGTGTTTAAACCATTCTTAGACAAATTTGTGGTGGTGTTTATTGATGATATATTGGTATATTCCAAAACCAAGGAGGAACATGTGGAACATTTAAGGGTGACATTGGAGACGTTGAGAAAAGAGAAGTTGTACGCTAAGTTCTCAAAATGTGAATTTTGGTTGGAACGTGTACAGTTTCTCGGACACGTTATTGATAAGGACTGAATTTCGGTAGATCCATCAAAGGTTGAAGCTATAATAAACTGGGATCAGCCGAAGACACCGTCAGAAGTGAGGAGTTTCTTAGGATTGGCGGGTTACTATAGGCGTTTTATTCAAGACTTTTCCAAGATAGTGACTCCGTTGACGAATTTAACTAGAAAAGCGGTTAAGTTTGTTTGGGAGAGAAATGTGAGAAAAGTTTTCTAGAGAGTTAAAGAAGAGGTTGAGTTCAAAGACCGTGTTGTTGTTGTTGTCGATGATCACAGGAATTTTGTGGTATATAGTGACGCATTGCATAAAGGACTAGGGTCGTGTGCTTATGCAAAAGCGGTAAAAGTTATTAAGCATGTATGCATCACGTCAGTTGAAAGATTACGAGAAAGGGTATCCGACTCATGACTTGGAGTTGGCGGCAGTAGCGTTTACCCTGAAAATTTGGAGACATTATCTTTATGGAGAGAGGTGTGAGATATATACCGACCATAAAAGTCTGAAGTATATCTTTACACAAAAAGATTTGAACATACGACAAAGAAGATGGTTGGAGTTGATCAAAGATTACGATTGCGAAATTTTCTATCATCCCAGAAAGGCGAATGTTGTTGTCGATGCCTTAAGTAGGAAGGGACGGGAGAAGTTAATGATGTTAACTGATCAAGAAAAGTTAGTGTTGAAAATGGCTATGATGGAGTTGGAAATTAAATATCCGACAGAATCCGATGAAAAGTTATTCCAGATGGGAAATAGTTCAATGTTGGTAGATAAGGTGAAAAATGCACAACTTCAAGATGAAGACTGCGAAAAGATAAAGCAGAAGATATTTGAAGGTGCGAGAAATAAATTCAAAATCGATTCGGAAGGGTTACTTCGATTCGAATGGAGACTTTGGGTTCCGCAAGTACCAGAATTTAAAGAAGAAATTCTGAATGAAGCTCATAATTCAAGATATTCGATTCACCCTGGGAGTACAAAGATGTACAAAGATCTTAAACATCATTTTTGGTGGCCGAATATGAAGAGAGATGTGGTTGAGTGTGTGGTGAAATGCTTAACGTGTCAGAAAGTCAAAGCTGAACATCAAAGGCCAAGCGAATTGTTACAACCGTTGGAGATACCAGAATGGAAATGGGAGCATATCACAATGGATTTTGTGGTAGGTCTTCCAATAACTCAGCAAGGTTACGACGCCATTTGGGTGATTGTTGATCGACTAACGAAGTCGGCACACTTTTTGCCAATCAAGATTCAGTTTACCCTAGACCGGTTAGCAAAATTGTACTCGAAAGAGATTGTGTCAAGACACGGTGTACCTGTGTCTATTGTATCAGATAGAGATCCACATTTCACATCTAATTTTTGGAAATGATTACAAGAGTATTTGGGAACACAGCTGAGAATGAGCACATCGTACCATCCTCGGATCGACAGACAAAGTGAGAGAACCATTCAAACACTAGAAGATATACTCAGAGCATGTATCATGGATTTCAAAGGAAATTGGGATGACCATCTACTATTGGTAGAATTTGCCTACAATAATAGTTATCACGCGAGTATTGGCATGCCGCCTTATGAAGCGTTATACGGCAGGAAGTGCAAAACTCCGTTATGTTGGGACGAGGTAAGTGAACGTCATCTATTGGGTCCAGAATTGGTACAACAGATTGTCAAAATAATCAAGGTTATTCGAACGAGATTAACAGCTGCACAGGATAGACAGAAGAAATATGCCGATCAGCATCGACAAAATAGAGAATTCGATGTCGGTAGTTATGTCTTCTTGAAAGTGTCTCCCTGGAAGGGGAAAATTCGATTTGGCAAAAAGGGGAAATTGAGCCCTAGATTGAGCCCTAGATTTATAGGACCTTTCGAAGTGCTTCGACGAGTTGGCGTACGAGGTAGCTTTACCTCCGGAGTTAGAGCATATTCATAATGTTTTCTATGTTTCGGTATTGAAACCATATAAGCCTGGCTATAAACATGTTATCGAATATGAGCCTTTCAATTTGAGAAAGATTTATCATATGAAGAAGTCCCTATTCAAATTATTGACAGAAAAGAGCAAGTACTGAGGAATAAGGTGATACCTTCTATTAAGATAATCTGGAGGAACCACAATGCTAAAGAAGCTACGTGGGAACTTGAAAGCGTTATGATGAGGAATTATCCTCAGTTGTTTGCTTGATTTTGTATAGCGATTCTGGGGACAGAATCTTGTTAAGGAGGGAAGAATGTACGAATAAATTTTTTGAGTTGTGATTCTGGGGACAGAATCCTTTTAAGGAGGGAAGGATGTAACTATCGAGAAATTTGTAATATGATTTAAATATTTATTGAATTAAATAAATATTTTAAATAATTTATTTATTGAGAAAAATAAATAATTGATGAATTGTGGTGAATTAATTTAGTAATTAAATTGATTATTGATAATTAAATTGAGTGTTGATAATTATCTCAAGGATTAATTTAAGGAAATAATTAAATTAAATCAATTGCTTAGCATTTAAGAAAATAATTAAATTAAATGAATTATTTAATTTAATAGAAATAAATAAATTAAATAAAGTGATGTGTCTAATTTATTAATTATAAGGATAATGATAATAAGAATTTTATTATTATTATAAGTTATTTGAATTAGCTAAACTAAAGTTATATAAATTAACTAAATTAAAGGTGTGACAATGGAAAACCATATAATATAAATATTATTTAAATAATCTAGTTTGGGGAATTAGTGTGGAACCAAACATAGCCTTATGGCTTTTGGTTATTTTAACTGACGTGAGTCTTTTTATATTTTACACGACATTCTTGGGTTTGAGTTTATGTTTACGCATATTATACCTAAGGCTTGGCGTTCGGTTTTGTTCTATTCTCATATTTGGCTAAGGAGTAAGAGCGAGTTGAGAGAAAAGAGAGAAGCGTAGGAATTGAGAGATTGTTCTGAGATTTCAAGAAGAAGGAGAGGATTGCTAAATCTTGTTGTCATGTTTTGTTAGCCAATAATCGAAGATTAAGGTACAACTAATTCTAATTCTCAGACTGGTGATTTTTTATTCTTTGTAAATTGGTTTTGTGGAATTGTTGCTTAAGCGTTATGTATATGTTGTGGAATCTGTTGTCATCTTGTATGCGTGTTGTATCAGTTATCAAATTCGTGAGAAATTGGTTGTAGGAAGAAAAGGAAAATAACAGTGTTTATGTTCATATGCCATGGCCTTAGAAAGTACCAATTTTAGTGGGCAAACGATATGTGAAACTGTAAATTAACGCTTGTATATGGTAGTTCACTGAAATACGAACATAACGTAATTTGAATGGAATGATTTGGTTAAGTAATGAGTTCACAGTGATGATTTTTGGACAGACTATCAAAAATGGAGTTTTATATGAAAAACATGAAAATTGAGAAATTAAAATAGTTCTAGTTGTTGTTAAATTGTCCTAGGTGGTTGAATATGTTAGCAATCATGTTATGATAGTTGTATAATTATTTTACATGTTGTTGTCACTGTTTGATGGGTGAGTTTCGTGTTAGTTGGGCTAAAAACGGCTACTATTAACTGTCGTCTTTAAATGCATGTTCGTGCTCCCGTGGCAACTGCGTCGGTGCTAAGGGCAAAAATGGAGCAATTGCTTGCAAGCCATGCTGCAAGAAAGAGTTCAAACCTAAGTGTGGCGCAATTTGCCACACACTGACTAACTCATCACAGTGAGGTCTGCTTATTTGCAGGTCAGGCATAATGGACTTATATTAGTTTAGTAAGCATGTTATTGATGTTGAGGCATAATATAAACTATAATAGCAGATTGTCATGCGTTAATACAAAGTATAAAAGATTTTGAAGTGATTGTTAATTGAGTTACATAATGAAACTAAAAGTGGTGTTTTTAAAAGTTAGAGATGAACAATTGAGTTATGTTGGCTCGTAATGAGATTTCAGTTTCATTAAGTGTGTTAACCTACGTGGTTAGGTGCTAGGTTAGGGTTATGACCTAAATGATGGTTTAAACCCTAAAAGCTAATATTCATACAATTAATTATTGTTGTGATTTCAATGATATGTGTAGGGTAATTGGAGATTATTTTACAATTGTGTAGCTTACAAGCAAGGCAAGTTTTCTAACTCTACCTTGTTATTATTAAGCAAGTTCTTAAATCTTAACTCTCTTACATTGAGCAAAGCTTTCTAACTTCATTCTTTTCATATTGAATGCAAGTTTCCATTCCTAAATTATTATTGTGCAAGTTCCTAACATTCTTTATGAAGTTGAGCAAGCTTAACCTATCTTGAGATATGTTTGTAAAAAAGCTTATGTAACCTAATTAGTTACATTGAGCGAGATTTAGTTTCCTAATTATTATTCAAAGCATATATTGTTCTAATATATTGATTCAAGGAGATTGTTTTAACTCTTCTATAGCGCTTTGCATGTATATCATGTTTACTCAATTATATATTATTGTTATTCAATCTTTGACTTTGATAACCTTGTTCAAAGCTTTATCGTTGTATTAAACCTTCAAGTAGTAAGCAAACCTTTATTGATTGAATTAATTTATATTCGAATAGTGTTCTAAAATTCTAGAAACAACGATAAGCTAGTTCCAAACTAAACTTTCTTTAGTGAGGAAATTCTAAATCAAACCGAGACGAAACAACCCTAACATAGGGATTTTTATGCGTAACGCGTTTAGATGTTTGTGCACAATACATGGTACAAAGGGTTGATCCCCCTAAGTACGTTAAGAAGGGTCCGTATAGTCTAAATAACTGTTAAGGTTGGGTAATAATACCTAAGTACCGGGGACATAGTTCGTGGTCTTAAGACCCTCAGATAATTAAAGTTCAAACTTGTTTTCTAGTTTGATTTGTGGAACAAGTTCCTTATTGTTCAGCTTTCGTTGTTCACTCTCATGTTATTATCATTGCTACTTTCTATATCAGTGAACATTTATTTGCTCACTCTTGCGATTAACACTGCAACTAAAGTGGAGAAAGTTGATGAGCCGTCGACTAGCAAAGGCAAGGGCAAGATGTCTAAATGATGAAGACTTTTGAGAATTTTATTTTAATGAATTATGTTAAAGACTTGTTTTAATATGTGATGTATTTCGCAAACTTATGTAATAATTTTAAGATTAGATTACTTGGGATTTAATTTGAGATGATGATGTAATCCTTTAATGGGAGAGATTATTGTTTAAGTTATTTTAATTATGTCTTTATCCTTTATTATGGGTAGTTGGATGTAATAGTTTTTGATAAGTGAGCACCAAATCCTGTGGGAATGGAGTACCTGGATTTGGGGGTGTAACATGAAGTTGATTCATATGAGGACTTTGACTTTCCTTATGTAATAGGATTTTGTTAGGACAATAAATACTAGTTTTTAATATGGTTTGGAATAACTTTTGACTGCATATCATTGAGAGCCCTGATGAGTGGGTTTTATACCTGTGATTCAGTTACTATTGGACTTGAATTGTTGTTTATTTCCATGGTTTTGTATTTACTTTTCATACATTTTGTGTTCATGTTGTAGATCTTATGCTTGGGAACTATGTGAGCAATGAATAACATGAAGCAGCATGAAAAGGACTAGAGAAACTAAAAAAATAAAGCGAGCGACATGCAGCAGCTGCCGCCATATACTTCAATCGAAAATTCTCTTGGTGCACAGTATAACCACGCCCAGTGATTGCTTATGGGTAGTGTGGCCGCGCCATGTCAGGAGTTGACCATAGTTGACTTTTTCATTAAGAAGTGTAGTAGAGTTGTAACATGAATGAGATTTCATAATTCAATTAGAATTTGTATTAGAGGCTATATATAGTTCTTTTTAGTTAGTTTTAGGGGACTCTCTAGTAGATTAGATTAAATATTCCATTAAACTTAGGAAAAAACCCTAGTTTTTGAGATTTAAACTTGGAGATTTGAAGCAATTGGCTAGCACAAAGTATTCAACTTAGGAGCTGCAGGAGAGCTTCAATGATTTCGTAGACAGATTCTGTTCTTTTTCTTGTCTTTTACTTTGTATTTTGAATGCTCCATCAATTATGGATCATGGATTTTACTTTAATTATGAATTAATTTCTGTTTAAGATTATCATGGAACTTGTTGCATAGTTTATTTTAGTATGCTTCCTTGTGATTATTGTTAACTATTCTATGGATTGTCTATTATGGTTTGTATTTAATTGCTTAATTGCGTGATCAACAATTACCTTGGTAATCTATATGAAATTGAGAAACGAATTATAAATTTAGATCTGATCATAATAACATGTGATTGTATTTTCTGCATGGCGATGTGATGAGTGGATTTTATACCTACAAATTTGGTATTATTAAGCTTAATTATTGTTATCTTTGAGTATTTTTTTAGTATCTTTTTATTGGTTTTTGTGTTTATTTCTTATAGGATGGAGCTAGAGGGACAAATTGGTCATTTGGGGAAGAAAAGAATTAAAAATTGAGGTGAGTGACATTTTTATAAATACATGGTCCCAGTCTAGCGCCTAGTACGCTTGGACAGAGTTATTCCTAGCGCCTAGTGCGCTAGCTAGTACACGGCTAGAGTTAGTATTTTGACTTTTTTTAGCCAATTTGAATGTAATTTGAATTATAATTTCTATTAAGACTAGGATTTATTATTTATTTAGGATTAGGAAATTAGGAGGCCTATAAATACTTGTTGAATGACTCCTAGAAATTTGGAATTCTTTTATCGTGGCGGCTAGAATTCAGAGATGAAGCTCTAGTGCAACAAACCCTTTTAACACCAATGGAGGCAAGTAATTGGAGGAGGTTTGGCGATGGAAATCTTTATAAGTGTTTTTCTTCTCTAATCTTTTTCTTTACTTGTATTATCCATGGTTGTTAATAAATATTTGGAAAGTTTAAATTAAATTGGCTTGTTATAAAATTAGTATTTGGAAAAATATTAGAATTAATTCCTCGTGGGATCAACAACTCTCTTATCATTATATTACTTGGTGTAAACTGGGGCCTTACTGTTCTGATTATCGTTATCGTTTGCGAAATTGGATTGTCAAGACTTAGAGTAAGCTGGGGCCTCGTCCGGGACTTGGCGTAACTGCTGGGGGCCTTATAGTCCGATTTTACAGAACACATTTTTAATAATAATGAAAAAATCAGTTCTGCGATTTAGTTCAGTAGTTTTAAATTTTGTTTTAGTTAATGGCATGTGTTTTATTTGATTGCGATAAATAGGTTGACAACACTGTAAATAATTGCGGGCCTTGTGCAAGACTCGGTGTAAACTGAGGCCTTATGTCCAGTTTATTGTTATCGATTGCAGAATTAGTCTGACAAGACTTTAAGTAATTGCAGTACTTGTATAAGGCTTAGCGCAAGCTGGGGCCTTACTTTCCAATTTTGCAAAACACAGTTTTATTTCAATTAAAATTAAAAAAATTAAAAAAAAACATAAAAAAATATTTTTTTAAAAAATAAATAAATTTGCATGTTAGGTAGGTTTAACAATGAAAAGTCTCTCCAAATGAACTTACTCTGAAATTTTAGGTTCACCCAAGTTCAATCTCCTTTGTTTTTAGTGTTTCACCACATGGATGACGATGAGTAGGATGATGCTTGAAACCCCAAGGAAGTCCTCAATTTCTAATTCTTTATTTTTCGCATGAAAACATTGCTCTACTTAAGTTTGGGATAGTTTTTATTGTAGAATTGCATGTTTATAGTAGGTTGTTTTGCATTATAGGTTGTGTTTAGTTTTTAATACTGTGATGTGTTAGTTGCATTGTGTTAGCATACAACTTAAGCATGATGAGATATGAACCTTGTTTATAGTCAATGATAAAAGTGTTGTGAGTTAAGTGTTAACTTGAATGAATGAAAAAATGATAGCTAAACTTAACTTATGGATATTATTAACTTGATTTGTTGAAGAAAACCCTGAGTTTAATTGCACAATGTCAATATGTTGATTTAACCGTGAGTTAGTTGAACTGAAAGAATTTTAGGCTTAAGATAGATATAAAGCACCCTCTATAGTTTAGTTTACTTTGTATTTTGGAAATTATCTTTTTATTCAAAAAAAATTAAAAAATTAAGAAAATTAAAAAAAATGGAAAAGCTGAAAAAATAGAATAAAATTTTGACTAGTTGTCATTGTGAACTCTGTTACTCGAACAATTAAGCAACACTCTACACTCAGCACCTTAAAACCACCTGGTTTGGGAGTCGTTGGTCCAAAGTTCGCTACAAGGGTAACTTTGAAAGTGTAATAGATTAACATTGCACAAGTCAAAATAAATAAGTATACATAATCACTTGGTTAGTTTAGTTTTGTGGCCATCACTATTCAAGCTATTAGATCCGTAGGGGTGTCTTAACACTTAATACCCTAAAGCCGACTTGTTTGGGAGTATTAATTGAAAGCTCCTTACATGGGTAACATTGAAAAGCTTAAGAAAACTAGACATTGCACTAGTCGAGTTTAGAAAATAAATAAAAACAACATAAAATAAAAGATTTTTGAAATACGGGGTATCTAGTCTATAGAGGGGTAATGAATTTTGTATATATTCATTTACCTATTTTTGACCTATATGATTTTCAAGTTTGGTTGCTTTATAGTAAGATTGTCAGGTTAATACATACATGCACATTATGGGTTGGAGATAGATTGAATTGATGATATCTCAAGTTTAGTTAATGCTTGATTTTAAACATTCATTTGAGTTGAGTTAAGGATCTTTGAGGCTGATTGAGGTTGTCACTATTGAATCATCCTTGAGTTGCTATTTCATATAGTGAGTAGTTGCATTCATTCTGTTTTAGTGTTTGTATTACTTGGGGACAAGCAATTGGTTAAGTTTGAGGGTATTTGATGAGTGAATTTTATACCTACGAATCTGGTATTGTTAAGCTTAATTATTATTATCTTTAAGTATTTTTAGTATCTTTTTATTGATTTTTGTATTTATTTCTTGTAGGATGGAGCTGGAAGGACAAATTGATCATTTGGGAGAAGAAAAGAATTAAAATCATTAAAATTGGAGCTAAGTGACATTTTTATAAATACATGGTCCCAGTCTAGCTCCTACTACGATTGGACAAAGTTATTCCTAGCGTTTAGTGCACTAATACACAGTCAGAGTTAGTTTTTGACTTTTTTAAGCTAATTTGAATGCAATTTGAATTATGATTTCTGTTAAGACTGGGATTTATTATTTTTTTAGGGTTAGGAAATTAGGTGGCCTATAAGTACTTGTTAAATGGCTCCTAGAAATTTGGAATTCTTTTATCGCGACGGCTAGAATTCAGAGATGGAGCTCTAGTGCAACAAACCTTTTTAACACCAATGGAGGCAAGGAATTGAAGGGGGCTTGGCGTTGGAAATCTTCATAAGAGTTTTTTTTCTCTAATCTTTTTCTTTACTTGTATTATCCATGGTTGTTAATGAATATTTGGAAAGTTTAAATTAAATTGGCTTGTTATAAAATTAGTATTTGGAAAATATTAGAATTAATTCCTCGTGGGATCGATAACTCTCTTATCATTATATTACTTGTTGACCATGTATACTTGCATGTATTTATTGATTGCGAAATTAATTAACACGATGAAATTCACAATTTGTGTCTAGGATAGAGATATACCTATACGCCGCATGTAATCTGATTAGAGAACCTATGCGTTAAATCCTCTTTAATTATAATTCACATAGAGATAAAGTGAATTAGTTAATTAGGGTGTTCATCTTAATTCAATCATCTGTGGATTTAAGTTGATTTGTTATAATACGTCGAGAGATGATCATAAATATTTATGAGTTCTCGATTAATAACCCAACGTAATTAGCATAACTGAACAGGAAGTGTAATTAGCATAACATATTTTTTTTATATTTAATTCTCTTACTATTTCACTTTCTTTTCAGGTACCATGACTGAATTTAATTATCAATGGTTGTATTCGAGTATGACTCAACCAAGGGAAGCATAGATTTATGGATCTCGAGACAATTTTTGTATTGTCAACACAGCTTGAGACACTTTCGAGGAGGTATGACGCTTGAATAGAACAACTTATTCAAAGTGTGGCAGTTATTTATGATTATTATGTTGGATACCATCCGAGTCATCAATGAGCCATTAGTTTCGAGTCGGTGTAGTATGACAATGACTACCTCAACAATTATGCCTATTCCAACAACTATCATCAAGTTTGGGGGTATCACTCGAATTTTTCATGAAGCCTTCATCATCAAGATCAATTATATGCTCTAAGTCCAACATACTCACCGGAATTCTCATGTCCACCTCCACTACAATAGGAAGAAAATTCAAATTTGGAGGAACTTCTGTCCAAATTCATAGCCTCGAGTGAGGATATGAGGAATAGTCAGGAGTTATCGAGTTGAAATCTTGCGAACCAAGTGGAATAGCTAATCAACACCTACATCAATCGCCCTTAAGGTGAATTTTCAAGCGACATGGTTCCCAAGACTGATGGAATTCCTGAAAAAAAATCTGCAATCGGATGAGCCAAAATTGTAAATGTTGAAGAAGAGGAGATAAGTGGGGACCAGGAAAAGAAGGTTTGTGAAAATCTAGCTTTGAGTTCCAAAGTAGTTGACTCGATTGTGATAATAACCCAACCTTCTCTACCAAAGATTGAGGATCTGGGCAATTTTGCAATCCCGTGCCTAATTGGTAGTCATGTTGTCGGCAAAGCTCTTTGTGACATGAGAGCTAGTACAACTTTAGAGCCATGGTGGGATGAGAAAGGGAAGATATAAGAAGATTTTGTTGTATTTGACAAGATTTAATGCCACAATCTGATCACAGACACAATGAAGAAATCATCTAGTTATTTGACGTTCTTAATTGGGATCCTATCTAAAAAAAGCATGCTAGGTGACTTTGATTCAATGCCCATTGCTGATGGAAACTTCCCAAAATATACATTGCTACTGATGGATGGAGGGTTCCTTAACTTTCGAAGGGGAATTGGTTAAAGAGTCGAAGAAGTCCAGCTAAAGAACTCTAAATCAAGCCCTAGATGGGATGTAACCAGTTAGTTTACTATTTTTAATGTTAATTTTTAGTAATTTTTAGAAGTTAGTAGTCATGTTAGTGTTTTTAGTAGTATTAATAGGTCATTTTTTGATCCTCAGGTTCAAAATCTGTTGTCGTGATGATGAAGAGTCAAACAGAATAAAAAGATGAAGTTTGCCAGGGTACAGGGAAGCACGACCATGCCCAAATTGAATGGGAAAGTAGAGCGGTCGCGCTTGTCCCCAGAATCAGAAACACAACTCTGCCACTACAGCGTGGCCGCACCGCTATCGAACCCCAGTTTTTAATTTTTTTAACCCAACCTCACTATTTTTTCCTCCTTGTCCTATTTTGATTAATTTCCTCACTCTTAAGGCCTAACGAACTGACATTCCACTCTCTTGCTCTGTAAGACCCCAACTTTTATGAATAAAGATTAATTTTTCTCTAAATATTATTTTGAATAATAAGGTATGGATTTGATATAATGTTATAGTTGTGGGTAATATTTACAAATTTTGCAAAGTAAGCAAGTTGTCATAAAATATTCATTTGGTCAGAGAATATTCTTTTTGTCAGGAAATATCCGTACGACGACACAATCATTGGTGGAACCCACAACGGAATAACTGTCGGATATAGAAAGCGACAAAAATAACATTTTTATAAAATAACGACAAAAGTTTTACCGTTAACTTTGAAATAGCCGGTAATAAAAGTACAGTAATACGTGTGGTTGACTAGTAGCACACGATATTGTATAGTATCTTTGATTATTGATGCTTACGTGAGAAGTCACTCAGTTTTATTCAATTATTACAACAGTAGTTGATGCATAGTATCTCATATTATTGATTTAATTATTGTCATAGTATTATCTGCACAATATTTTTATATTATTAAATCAATAATTGAGACAACAAAGTTATTTATATTATTATTTGCATTATTGACAATGTCTAGAAAGTTCTGTCGAGGAAAGGGGTTTGGTTACCTAATTACGCGCCAATAAGAATAAGTCCTTATCGGAAAGCCCCCTCTTTCTTGGGAATGATCTGGTTGTCAATATTATGAGTTATAATATTAATGATGAATAATTGTTGGAAGATTAAAAAATGTGTTAATAAAGTGATTTGTGGTAAATATTTATTCAATCTTTGATATAAATAAGAAGTCTATTATGAGACGTTTGTTGTAAGTTTGGTTTATTCTATGGGACCCATATGTCATCATCTAAGAGTCATTTTCGCCAATAGTACTTGCCTTTACCAAGCGTCAAACACTTGCCGTTTCACATTATAGGAGTCGAACCACTTGTCGTTTCACATTACAGGCATCGAACCACTTGTCCTTTCACATTACAGGCGTCAAACTGTAATATCCCGAGTGTTTATGATAAAGATCCTTAGAGAAGGAAGTGAATGGGTTAAAGAATATATAATACTCAAAATATAATTGAGTTCAAGTGAAAGTTATGAAATAAAACCTAGAATTTGTTGAGGTAATGAATGTAATAGGAAATATAAAACCTATATTAAGGTAATGTGTTGAAGATATTCAACGATAAATTTTGAAAAGAGATTTGGTGAAAACTGAGTAAGGGAGGTTTCGTTGATTCCGAGGACGGAATCCTTATAAGGGGGGAAGGATGTGACAACCCGTTATAAGTTATTAAAATAGGAATTTAATAATTAAAATTCTTATTATGAGATATTTTGAGTTTGAATATGTATATATACATGCTATATATTTTTAAATATGTGATCTGGTATGAAGAGAAATATATATTCATATATTGGGAAAGTGAGGTTCAATAGTTGAGTTAACTATTGGAGAAATTAAATGAATTTGGTAATTATTTTAAATATTTATTGAAATAAATAAATATTTTAAATAATTTATTTATTGAGAAAAATAAATAATTTATGAAATTGTGGTATAATAATTTAGTTACGTGTGTATGATAATTAAATTAAAGCAAAGGTAAATTTTATTCTTTGAAGATTTAATTTAATGAATTAATTAAATTAAATGAGTTGTTTAATATGAAAGAAAATAAGTATATTAAATAAAGTAATGTTTAAGTCTAATTTATTAATTAAATTAGATACATGTAATTATTTATTAATTATAAGTATAATTATAATAAGATTATAATTATTATTAATTATTATTATTATAAGTTATTTAAATTAACTAAAGGTGTGACACATGAAACTATATAATATAATATTATTAAAATAATCCAGTTTGGGGGAATTGGTGTGTGGCCAAACAAGGCCTTGTGGCCTTTGGTCTAATTTAACTGATGAAGACGTATTATTTTATAACTGAAGTATACGTGGGTAAGCCATATCAGTTTATTTGTTTTTCAGAGGATAACTAAGACAGAGAGTGGGAGAGAAAAAAGAAATCACAGTAGGTTTTGAGAGAGGGTTTTATGAGATTATCAAGAAGAGGAAGAAGGATTGCTAAAGCTTGTGACCATCTTGTAAAGAAATCAAGCATTGAAGGTATAAAAACCTAAGTTTATGTTCTAGATTTTTAATATTGGATTGTGTGAATTCAATATTATAATTGTTAAATTAGTTTATGTAATCAATTGGTTGTTATCTATACATGATTGTAGTAAGAGAGTTCATGGAAAATGGGTTTGAAGAAGAAAAGTAAATATTAGTGTGTATTCATATGATATGGCTTAAGAAAGTACAAAATTTTATGTCTAATATGTGTTATAATCTATAAATTGGTATTGGATTATGTTAGTATGTGAAGAAACGAAAACGACATAGTTTGAATCATGTCAATTGGTTAAGAAACGAAGTCGTGGCGATTGAATTCTCTAAATACGTTTAAAACATAAAAATATAACATGCACACTTAATTGGAACCCTTAAAATGATTTGTTAATATGTTTGAAGTGTTATAATTATTCTCTAGATGAGTTGCTAAGAGTTTAACGAGTCCAACGAATTAAAAACCAACTAATTCGGACATAAAATGAGAAAGTTATGTCAAAAACTGTAATCTGTCGAAGCCACGCGCGGGTGCATCGCCCGTGCATGTGGGTGCGCAACTGGGGCTGGGAAATGGAGCGGACGCGCTGGAATGGTGAGGAAAAGGGGCGCGGCCAAGCCCAATGTGTGCTAACTGTGACTGCTTTGACCTATCTTTGTAAAACGGCCATAACGTTTTCATACGAACTTCGATTGAGGTGATTCAAGATGATCCGGAACGAGGAAGAATAGACCTACAACTTTTATGCTTTAAGTATTTAAATTTGAGATATGGAACATGGGTCAAAATGGTTATCTTTAGGACTATTGTGTTTTCAGAAGCAATCAGAGGGCGTCGGGCATGCACGTGTGCAAGTGTAGTGCTCTTGACGATAAAAGATATTGTTATAAGCTATAGAACATGAATATTATGAAGTATAATGATGCTTAACATTAATAAATGATATATTAGATAAGTTGTATACGCATACTAAGCACACACAAGAGAGACAAATTAGGCGTGTGACGAATAAACGTCGAAACGCCGTGATAAGTGATAAACGAACGTAAAAAGTGTTTTAAATCAAATGAAATGAATATTATAAGATATTGAATAGTGTTAATATAAAACCAATAAGTTGTCCTAGCAAGACTTAAACACTTGAATGAACTTTGAATATGAAATATAGTGAGCTATAAGTCGAAAGTTAACACAATAAAATTGAATATTATGTATTGATAATATGAAGGGTTATGAGATGTAGAGTAAAGTTTACATTACAACTACTACGCATTTCTATGTGGTTAATAGTTATTATGAATGATTATATAATTGTGTAGGGCACGTGAAGTGCAGATAGCTGTAAGTTGTTAAACTGTTATTGGTAAACAACGATCAAGGCAAGTCTTTCAGTTCCTATTTGCTATGTGAACTTGGTGATTAAATGTTTTAAATCTTTATTGAAAAGAGCATGACGTGTTATATATGTTGAATGTATGAAATGTTAAAGTCAACTTATGACTACGTTGATTGAGTAAAGCATGTTGATTGAGTAAGGAACTCAATCTTTATACTTGTTATATGAACTATAATATGTATGTTATGTTAGTCCAATGTTTATGAGATATATGTTAAGCATGTTATTATGTGCTACGTGATGCATGAAAACTGTTAGATTTTGCTGGGCTGTCGAGCTCAACCTTGCAAATAACCATTTTTGCAGGTTAAAGATTGAAGGTAACACTATGTGCTACTTGAATGAAGTGGATCACAAATAATACACGAAGATTAATATTTTAGCTAAAGTTGTTATCTCTTAAAACCATGATTAAGATTCATGAGATGTACTAAATGTTTTATGATGTATAGTTTTATGCTGAGTTGTAAAGATAAAGTTAGAGTTATCTGATATGTAAAGGTTATCAGATTAAAATGTAAAATTTTATATAATAACAGTGATAAAGTGAATCATAAAATAAGATTGATTCAAAGACATGTAGATGATAAAGGTTTTGATTCAGGGAATTAAAGTAAAATGACATAACAGTTTAAATTATTCCGCATTTTATAAAGTTTAACATCGAATAATGATGTAAAATCAGAAGGTAGATGTGTTATTAATGACCGAAGTTGAGGATTATATTGTATGAATTTTGGGGTTAGATTCTACGGTTGGTATCAAAGTCATGAGGTTATAAACCTTAGGTAGAGTACCGTAGGCTATAACCTTAAAGAAGGAAGGTGAAGATAATGAAAGAATAAGCTCAAATAGAGTTTGAACAATAAGAAGTAATTTAAGAAATTTATATAGAAGGGATTAAAACATGCGTGAAAGGATTCAAAGAAGAATATCATAGAGTTATAAGGAATATGAATGTGGGGTTAACCAACTCCAATAATAAGAATGTAAGGTGATAATAAATAGACAATGTCTATAAGAAGAGAATGATAAAGAAGTTAAGAATAAAAAAAGTTATACTTAAGTATGGTATAATTGTACTCTTTAAGTGTTAATGTATGGTGTGAGACCCCAAATTTTATGAATAAAGATTTAAATTTCTCGAAATATTTTTTTTTGAATATTATTGTGTGGATTTGATATAATGTTATAGTTGTGGGTAATATTTACAAATTTTGCAAAGTAAGCAAGTGGTTATATAATATTATTCGATTGGTGAGGAATATTCGTTTTAACGAGGGAATATTAAATACGCGGCACAATCATTAATGGACCACACAACGAAATCTTGTCGTAATAAAAAAGCGATAGAATTATCTTTTTATAAAAATAACGGCGGAAGTGTTACGATTAAAAACGCTGAACTACCCTAGTAAAAAATCGATGTCTGGCGTGGTTGCATAGTAGCACACGGTATTGGTTATTTATGCTTACGTGAGAAGTTACTCAATTATTTCTACAGTAATTGCTGCATCATATCTCTCATATTATTGATTCGATTATTGTCACAATATCATCTATATAATATGATATATTATTAAATTAATAATTGAGACGACAAAGTTATTCATATTATTAAATTGCAATATTTACAATGTCTAGAAGTTACATCGAGGAGAGGTTTGGTCATCTAATTACGCTATGATAAGGAGAAATCCTTATTGGAAAGCCCCCTCTTTCCTGGGAACGACCTGGTTGTTAAATATTGTGAGTTATAATATTAATGATGAATAAGTTCGTGTTGATTAAAGATAAAATTGATAGTTCCATTGTGTTGAAATTATTAGTGTTAGTAAAAATTGATATTTATTTCGATAATAATTGATGTCTGGAAGTTATCGGGTAATTAATCAGATAAATGAGCAATTAATTGTTATTAATTCACATGATTATAACTATTTGTTCACATGTGTGAACTATTGATTCACATTCATGTACTATTAGGGGAGTTTGTGCAATATTGATAATACTTGCATGACTAAGTTAAAGATGGAAGTATAGATGGAGGTACTATACTATTATTTGTATTTTTACATGATTATAACTATTGACTCACATGATTGAACTATTAATTCACATTATTTACTATTAGGGGAGGTGGTGCAAGTTTGATAATACTTGCAGGACTAAATTAAAAATAAAGGAAAAGAGGAAGGTATTATATTGTAATATTCTGAGCTCCAAAATGTACAATTATCGAAACTATATTTTTCTATAAATAGAAGCTCATTCTTCCTTCATTTCTCACCAATTCACTAAAGCTATAGAGTAATTATTATAGAGATAAATTATAGAGAGAAAGAAGAAGAGAAGTCTGCTACCTCTCTATTCTAGTATCCAGCTTTATTCTAAGGTAAAGGGTATTATTTCTTTCATTTTCATGAAGAGAGTTTCTGTTATTCCATTATTTATTATTCTGTTGGAATATCCTATCTGTTCGTATTACGCATGACCTGGTTCCACTATTTATTATTCTATTGGAATAACCTGTCTATGCGAAGTACCACATACATGGTGAAATTCTTCTGTTATTCCATTCTTTATTATTTTGTTGGAATATCATTTGTGCATGCGTATTCGCGACACAGTTCCACTATTTATTATTACATTGGAATAACTTGTCATCGCAATCCGCATACATGGTGAAATTCTTACATTATTCCATTCTTTATTATTACATTGGAATATCACATGCGTGTATTATTACGCATGACTGATTCCATTATTTATTATTACTGTTGGAATAACTTTGTCTGCGTGCGATCTATCGCATGCCCGTGAATTCTGTTGTTATTCCATTCTTTATTATTACGTTGGACTATCACATGCGTGCGGATTTCGCATGACTGGTTCCATTCTTTATTATCTGTTGGAAATAACCTATCTGTGCGGTCTATCGCATGCATGGTGAATTCTTCTGTTATTCCATTCTTTATTATTCTATTGGAATAACCTGTTTATGTGGATTACCACATGCATGGTGAATGATCCTTTGTATTCATTCCTTATTAAATTGTGGAAATGATCATCTGCGTGGATTACTGCATGGCGAAAAAATCCATTTGCAGTTTCATATATTCTATTATACTCAGTTGGTTAAAGTTTTAGCTTCTATACTCTATGAAATTAGTAGAATATCTTGGATATTTGTGCTTCATCCAATATCTTTTCATGGAAATATTCTTCTGAGCATTCTTGAATTTTACTCCACAAAGCAGTATTATGTTGACAATTTGGACGTTTTTGAGTTCAGGATAAATTAACTTATAAATCTTTAAAATTTAATTCTTGAACTTGTTTTATTGAATTATTATGTCATTGTCATAATCCTCATGTTTATATTATGTTGAAAGTCATCTGTGGTCTGTAGTGCATAGATGGACTTGGTATAATGTTACAAATGATGTGGTAAAAGTCCTCATTGGCTCGTAGTGAATTGATGGACAGTTGTTGGCATGATCATGACCATTGATGAAAACACGTATATCCTTGGCCCGTAGTGCATGGATAATTTGTGGTCGTGATACTAATGAAAATCCCTTGGCCGTAGTGCAGGGATGACGTGGTTTATTTAATAAGCTGAGTCTCAGCAATAAAAGTGATGAAAAACCTTTTAAATCATAGAAAATAGTAGATTTTATTCTCTACTTGACTCCTCTAATGGATTGCTTGTTCCGCTGCAGTTAAACTTGATGTTTGTAATATTGTATCCGTTTAACACTGTTGAAGGCTAACGATAATTTATTCTGCATTATCTTAGCCATAATATTTTACTGGGCTAGTTGAGCTCACCCTTTTGCTTTCATTATTCTCTTCAGGAAATGAGAATGTAGCAGGGACTAGTCGGGGAACGGAGTGATGGTCCAGATGATAGCATTAGTAGTCCTCACTATTCTATGAAATAGTGTGATAATAAATGTATTGAGGACTTATTTTGAGTTTGAATACTGTCTAGAAGACAATATTTGTATTAAAACTCACAGCTCATGTTGTATATTTAAGATTATATTTGTATTCTGTACCATGTATTTGGCGACTCTGAATAGGTGATGTATACCTGTTTTGGGGGCGTCACAGTTGGTATCAAAACTTAGGGATATGATCCCTGGCTGAGATGTGAGACAAGAACTAGGAGGAGAGAGGAAATTCCTTGATGTAGTATGACCTACCTAAGTTTATTTGGTATTTAATTGGTCGGTCAAAGTATAGGGATAATATGTGATATGTTAATTAACCTTTGTTTTGTGACAGTGTTTGAAAATGGCATCTGAAAATGTTGAGATCAGCAATGAAGCACATGAGACCGTTGAGTCACCAACAATCAATACCCAGGAAGTGCAACAGGAAGACAATAATCCTCAGGTAAATAACAACATCGATCAAATGATGAACGATGGGATGATCAGAGGCTTTATGCAATTTATGCAACATCAGGTAAGAGAGACTCCTGTTCAAAATATAGGTGGAAATAATGGCAACCCACGATTCGATGGCCCGCTTAAGCGATTCAAGGAGCTGGGACCACCGGAGTTTTTGGGAAAACCAAAACCACTTAAGGTGGAGACGTGGTTAAAGCAGATCACCAAGATATTTAATGTCTTGGGATGATCCGAGGAGCAAAAGGTTCCCTTTGCCACCTTTATGTTAAGTGAAGAGGCGATTCTTGGTGGGGAATCAGAAAAAGCGTCCGACTGATGCACTCAAGATGTCTTGGGAGAAGTTCGAAGAGTCGCTTCAATGACAAGTACTTTCCGAAAGTATTCGTCACATGAAAGAGGTGGAGTTTATCAAGTTGGAACAAAACAATATGACCGTGTCGTAATACGAGGCTAAATTTGCGGAGTTATCCCAATTTGCATCCCATTTGGTTGATAATGAGGAGCGAATGACGCGAATGTTTCTAAGAGATTTGAAACCTGATATACGTCAATACCTCATTTATCACAAACTTTGTTTATATTCTGATGTTGTGAATAGGGCTCAGTTATTGGAGCGCGATAATTAGTCAGCACAACCAAAAGGCAACGACCAACAACACGATAATAATCGTACCGGTGACAACGACCATCAGAACAATGATAACCATAGTGGGGGAAATTATCATGCCAAGAATGGTAACCACTTCTGTGGTAATCATGGCCAAGGTAATAGGCGGGGAAATTTTAAGAAGAGAAGGTTCAACAACGATGGAAAGACATCATCACCAACACCCGTTTTCAAGGAAGGAGAACGACCACCAATTGTATACTTCAAATGCGGAGGGGAGAGATATATCAGTCCAAACTACGTGATGCAGTCCAAAGCATGTTAAAATTGTGGAAAAGAAGGTCACCTAGCCCGATTTAGTCATGCACCAAAGTCAAGTCCAGCTGGGACAGTGGCACCAAAGGCGGATACGGACAAAACAAAGTCCGTGGTTTCAGGAAGAGCGTTTTTCGTGACTTCTCAAAAAGCGAGTAACCAAATCGAAGTTAGCACGGGTTAGTTAATTATAAATTCTTGGGAAGTCTATACCTTATTAGATACTGTGAGACCCTAGATTTTATGAATAAAGATTTAAATTTCTCAAAATATTTTTTTAATATTATGGTGTGGATTTGATATAATATCATAGTTGTGGGTAATATTTATAAATTTTGCAAAGTAAGCAAGTTGTTATGTAATATTCGATTAGTCGGGGAATATTCTTTTTGTCGGGGAATATCCGTACGACGACACAATCATTGGTGAACCCACAACGGAAGTATTGTCGTAGTAAGAAAATGACATAATCATCTTTTTTATGAAATTAATGGCGGAAGTGTTACTGTTAAAACTGTTGAACTACCCGATAGTAAAAGTACAGTAATACGTGTGGTTGCATAATAACACGCGGTATTGGTTATTGATGCTTACGTGAGAAGTCACTCGCTTTATACTCAATTATTACTACGATAATTCTTTGCATCATATCTCTCGTATTATTGATTCGATTATTGTCACAATATCATCTGCATAATATGATATATTATTAAATCAATAATTGAGACGACAAAGTTATTCATATTATTAAATTTTAATATTTACAATGTCTATAAGTTCTATCTAGGAGAGGTTTGGTCACCTAATTGCGCGCCAATAGGGAGAAATCCTTATTGGAAAGCCCCCTCTTTTCTGGGAACGACCTGGTTGTTAAATATTGTGAGATATAATATTAATGATGAATAAGTTCGTGTTGATTAAAGATGAAATTGATAGTTTCATTGTGTTGGAATTATTAGTGTTAATGAAAATTGATATTTATTTCGATAATAATTGATGTTTGGAGGTTATATTGTTCAATCGGGTATTCGGGGCACTTTTCATGTCAGAATACTATTCACGGGTTACTATTCATGTGTTACTATTTACCTGATTACAATTCACTCTAACATTATTCACTCGGGTATTTGGGACACTTTTCCTGTCAGAGTACTATTCACAAGTTACTATTCATGGGTTACTATTCACCCGATTACTATTCACTCTAGCATTGTTCACTTGGGTATTTGGGACACATTTCGTGTCGGGGTACTATTCACGGGTTACTATTCCTAAAGTAGTATTCACGGGGTACTATTCATCCAAAAAATATATTTCTTTTCGATCCAAATCATTTTTGGGTACAATATTATTCCATGAGGAGATGTGCTAATTTTTCAGACCGCTGGTTGAAGTTATAATAGTGAATCAATATGGACCGCTGGTGGAAAGTTATAATAATAAATCAATATGTACCGCTGGTGGAAAGTTATAATAGTAAATCAATATGGACCGTCCGTTTAAAAGTAAATCAATCTGGACCATTCATGAATTAGTTACTATTCAGTCCATTCTCCTATAAATAGAAGCTCATTCCTTCATTATTTCTTACGAATTCACTGAAACTCTAGAGAGAGAAATTATAGAGAAAAAGAAGAAGAGAAGTCTGCTACCTCTCTATTCCAGTATCCAGCTTTATTTTAAGGTAAGTGGTGTTATTTCTTTCGTATTCACGAAGAGAACTTTTGTTATTCCATTCCTTATTATTTTGTTGGAATAACCTGTATACGTGGACTACCCTATACATGGTGAAATTCTTCTGTTATTCCATTCCTTATTATTCTGTTGGAATAACTTTGTTTATCATCAAGTACCGCATACATGGTGAAATTCTTACATTATTCCATTCCTTATTATTCTACATTGGAATAACTTTGTCTATCAAATCTACCGCATTCATGGTGAATTTTTTTTGTTATTCCATTCTATATTATTATGTTGGAATAACCTGTTTATACAAAGTACCACATACATGGTGAAATTCTTCTATTATTCTGTTCATTAATTACGTGCTTAATATCACATGCATGCGTTCTGTGGGACTGGTTCCATTATTTATTATTCTGTTAGAATAACCTGTCTATGCGATCTATCGCATGCATGGTGATTTCTGTTGTTATTCCATTATTTATTATTATGTTGGAATAACCTTTTTATGCGAAGTACCGCATACATGGTGAAATTCTTCTATTATTACGTTCTTTATTATTCTATCGGAATATCACGTACGTGCGTTTACGCCTTTGCTTCCATTATTTATTATTACATTTGGAATATCCTATCTGCATTAAGACATGCATGACTGGTTCCACTATTTATTATTCTCGTTGGAATAACTCGCTGTCTGGCTATACCACATACATGGTGAAATTCTTACATTATTCCATTCTTTATTATTACATTGGAATATATTTCTGCATGCGTATTACTGTGATGACCGTTCCACTATTTATTATTACATTGGAATAACTTGTCTATCTGAAGTACCGCATACATGGTGAAATTCTTCGTTATTCCATTCTTTATTATTACATTGGAATATCACATGCATGTGCGTATTACGCATGACACAGTTCCATTATTTATTATTACATTGGAATAACTTTTATGCATCTTGCGATCTATCGCATGCATGGTGATTTCTGTTGTTATTCCATTCTTTATTATTCTGTTGGAATATCCTGTCGGTGCATTTACGCATGACCTGGTTCCATTATTTATTACTTTGTTGGGAATAACCTACCTGTGCAGTCTATCGCAAGCATGGTGAATCCTTCTATTATTCCATTCTTTATTATTCTTTTGGAATAACCTATCTATGTGGATTACCAAATGCATGGTGAATGATCCTTTGTATTCATTCCTTATTAAATTGTGGAAATGATCTGTTTACGTGGATTATGATGAAAGTCATAATAAAAGCATTGGACTGATGAAAATCATAGGTACATGTAGTATTAGTAAGTGTTATGATGAGTTATATTGGTTATTATGTGAAAACATGAAAGTTTCTTTGAAATCACAAAGGGTTGAAAATTAGATTTTGGTGAAAATGGAACATGAAATTCAACCCACCATATCTCCTATTATATTTTGAATTTTTGAGTGTGGTCAAGTACTAGAGTTAGATCTATGAGTTTTCTAACTTATCCAAGTGGAATCACCGGAAAGGTGTTGTGAATTTTCGTAGATCGATTTTAGAAAAGGAGTCAAAAACTGGAAAATACCAAAAAGGCCACTGCCCAGAAGTTTAAAAGGGCATTTCGGCCACTTAGTTTGTGAGAAAAATTCCGGCCTTTTGGAACATGGAAATATATGGTATAAAGTACCTCCTGTCCAAAAATGAGCTCATTCCGACTTAAAATGAGCAAGTTATGACTATTTCAATATTTAGGTTTTTTCGACAAAAAACACTATAACCGGAGTTCTATAACTCCGATGACCATGAAATTTAAACTGGAAGCTCACGTTAACATGTGTAAGATCCTGCCAAGATTTGGGAATTTCTGGAGTTAAACTTAAGGTAGCTAATTTCTTAAGGAATTAATTAGAAATTGATTTTTGAAAAATAGTAAATGAATTTTAAAAATTACGAGAAAAATATATGTTCAATATGGGACTATATTCTGCTAAATCCTAGAAAAGAAATATTTTTGGAATTGATTTGGTGTTTTTTATGAAAATAATCTAGTTATGAGTAAAAGAGTTAAATATGTTATGTGATATAACAAAATTGGAAAATAGGATTTTATGGCTTGGGAATCCTATATAGGGTATATGCAGATTTTTGATAAGGGATTTGATCATTGGTGATGACATCTTATGAGTATGGCATTTTTGAATGATTAAATGCATTATTTGGTAAAGTGTAAACAATTGAAATAAATTTTTTATAAGTTTAAGAAGTGATTAAAATATTGTTATAATATTAATAATATTAGATTATGAGTTTATTAAGTGATTGATACTATTTGGATAAATTTAAAGTCTTTAATATTTATCCTTGTTTTCGTTTGATTAATGCTTATATCACTGTCATCATCCTCATGTTTATATTATGATAAAAGTCATCTTTGGCTTACGTGCATAGATGGACTTGGTGTGATTATGACTAGGGATTATTCGGTATAGTCATGACCGTAATGTGACGAATGATGTGGTAAAAATCCTCAGTGGCCTGTAGTGCATTGATGGACAGTTTTTGGTATGATTATGACTAGGGATTATTCGGTATAGTCATGACCATTGATGATTTAATATCCTTGGCCCGTAGTGCAGGGAAGATTCGATGATATGGTTTATTTATTAAGCTGA
This sequence comes from Panax ginseng, assembly GCA_020205605.1. Classification (NCBI taxonomy): domain Eukaryota; kingdom Viridiplantae; phylum Streptophyta; class Magnoliopsida; order Apiales; family Araliaceae; genus Panax; species Panax ginseng. The sequence continues at coordinate 61,179,499 of CM035131.1, read as the reverse complement.
GTCTCAGCGATTAAAATTGATGAAAACATTTTAAATCATAGAAGATAGTAGATTGATCGCTATACTTGACTCTTCTAATGGATTGCTTATTCCGCTGCAGTTAAACTTGATGTCTGTTGTATTTTATCAATTTAACATTGTTGAAGGCTAATGATAATTAATTCTGCATTATCTTAGTCATAATATTTCTTACTGGGCTAGTTGAGCTCACCCTTTTGCTTTCATTGTTCTCTTTAGGAAATGAGAGCGTAGCCGGGACTAGTCGGGGAATGGAGTGACGGTCCGAGATGGTGTCATTGTAGTCCTCACTATTCTATAAAATAGTATGATAATAAATGTAATGAGGACTTCATTGAGTTGGTATACTGTCTAGATGATAATATACGTATTAAAACTCTTAGATTATGTTTTGTCATATTTTGCATGACTGTTGTATAATTAAGTTGTATTTGAATTTTGTACCATGTATTTGGCGACTCAAGATGGGTGATGTATACCTATTTTGGGGGCGTCACAGTTGGTATCAAAGCTTAGGGATATGATCCTTGGCTGAGATGTGAGACAAGAACTAGGAGGGGAGAGACGGGGAATTCCTTCGCTAGTATGACCTACCTAAGTTTATTTGGTATTTAATTGGTCGGTCAAAGTATATGGATAATATGTGATATGTCAATTAACCCTTGTTTTCTGACAGTGTTTGAAAATGGCATAAAAAAATATTGAGATAAGCAATGAAGCAAAATAATATGAAGGTATCGCAGTACGAGGCTAAGTTTGCGTAGTTATCCCGGTTTGCATCCCATTTGGTCGATAATGAGGAGCGAATGACGCGAATGTTTCTAAGAGGTTTGAAACCCGATATACGTCAATACCTCATTTCTCATAAACTTTGTTTATATTCAGATGTTGTGAATAGGGCTCAGTTATTGGAGCGCGATAATGAGTTAGCACAACCAAAAGGTAACGACCAACAACACGATAATAATCGTACCGACGGCAACGGCCATCGGAACAATGATGACCATCGTGGGGGAAATTATCATGCCAAGAATGGTAACCACTTCGGTGGTAATCATGACCAAGATAATAGAAGTGGAAATTTCAAGAAGAGAAGGTCATTTAGCTCGATTTTGTCATATAGCGAAGTCAAGTCCAGCTGGGACGGTGGCACCAAAGGCGGATACGGACAAAACAAAGTCGGTGGTTTCAGGAAGAGCGTTTTGCGTGACTTCTCAAAAAGCGAGTAACCCGAATGAAGTTAGCACGGGTTAGTTAATTATAAATTTTTGTGAAGTCTATACCTTATTAGATACCGGTTCTACCCATTCTTTTATCTCTCTTGCTTGCGTTCAATGTTTAGATTTGACTCCGAAGAAGTTAGACTTTGACTTATCTGTTGAAACTCCGTTAGGAGAAACCTTCATTACATGTGCTATCCAAGTCTTGGATGAGAGTCACAGTTTTTGAATGATATTTCTATTGTTAATAAATTACTGACGTATTCTTGAAGACTTCTTAGCCTACCCTAGAGCGTAAAATCAAATTTTGTATTGACCCCAATACAAAACCCATTTCGTATAACTTATAAATGATGGAGATAGAGTTAAAGACTCTAGGGACCCACGTGAAGATAATGAATATATGAGTAGAATCGACTTTAATCGATAAAGTTAAAGCCGCTCAAGCTACACACCCGAATCTGATGAATGTGAAGAAGAAGGTTCAAGAGAGCGTTATTCTAGAAGCAAGAATCGACGAAGACAGGAAATCTCAACCCTCGATTTTATTGGCTCATTTGAAATCCTCGATTGAGTAGGAACTGTGGCCTATAGACTCGTTTTACCGCCAAGTATGTCACGTGTTCATAACGTTTTTCACGTATCGATGTTACGTAATTATGTGGATGACCTGAACCACGTTATTAAATTAGAACTAGACGATATAACAAAAGATTTAACGTATGAGGAGATACATGTTAAAATCTTGCATAAGAAGGATCGTCTTCAACACTCAAAGGTTATACCTCAAGAGTTAGAATCAGAAATGAAGTCTTGGTATCCTCATTATACCAGGTACGTACGTAAATTTTGAGGGCGAAATTTCATAAGGATAGGAGATTGTGAGACCCCAGATTTTATGAATAAAGATTTAAATTTCTCAAAATATTTTTTTAATATTATGGTGTGGATTTGATATAATGTCATAGTTGTGGGTAATATTTATAATTTTTGCAAAGTAAGCAAATGGTTATATAATATTCGATTGGTCGGGGAATATTCTTTTTGTCGGGGAATATCCGTATGACGGCACAATCATTGGTGAACCCACAACGGAAGTATTGTCGTAGTAAGAAAATGACATAATTATCTTTTTATGAAATTAACGGCGGAAGAGTTACCATTAAAACTATTGAACTACCAGGTAGTAAAAGTACAGTAATACGCGTGGTTGCATAATAACACGCAGTATTGGTTATTGATGCTTACGTGAGAAGTCACTCAGTTATACTCAATTATTGCTACAGTAATTGCTGCATCATATCTCTCATATTAATGATTCGATTATTGTGACAGTATTATATGCATAATATGATATATTATTAAATCAATAATTAAGACGACAAAGTTATTCATATTATTAAATTACAATATTTACAATGTCTAGAAGTTCTGTCAAGGAGAGGTTTGGTCACCTAATTGCGCGCCAATAGGGAAAAATCCTTATTGGAAAGCCCCCTCTTTTCTGGGAACGATCTGGTTGTTAAATATTGTGAGATATAATATTAATGATGAATAAGTTCGTGTTGATTAAAGATGAAATTGATAGTTTCATTGTGTTGGAATTATTAGTGTTAGTGAAAATCGATATTTATTTCGATAATAATTGATGTTTGGAGGTTATATTGTTTAATTGGGTATTCGGGACACTTTTTGTGTCCGAATACTATTCACGGGTTACTATTCATGTGTTACTATTCACCCGATTACTATTCACTCTAGCATTATTCACTCGGGTATTTGGGACACTTTTTGTGTCGTGGTACTATTCACGAGTTACTATTCACCCATTTACTATTCACTCTAGCATTGTTCACTTGGGTATTTGGGACACTTTTCGTGTCGGGGTACTATTCACGGCGTACTATTCTTGAAGTACTATTCACGGTACTTATATTCAATTCCGAAAATATATTTCTTTTCGGTCCAAATCTTTTTTGGGTACAATATTATTCCATGAGGAGATGTGCTAATTTTTCAGATCGCTGGTTGAAGTTATAATTGTGAATCAATATGGACCACTGGTGGAAAGTTATAATAGTAAATCAATATGGACCGCTGGTGGAAAATTATAATAGTGAATCAATATGGGTCGTTGGTTTAAAGTTTTAATAGTAAATCAGTATGGACCGTTGCTTTAAGTTTTAATAGTAAATCAATATGGACCGTCCGTTTAAAAGTAAATCAATCTGGACCGTTCATGAATTAGTTACTATTCAGTCCATTCTCCTATAAATAGAAGCTCATTCCTTCATTATTTCTTATGAATTCACTGAAACTCTAGAGAGAGAAATTATAGAGAGAAAGAAGAAGAGAAGTCTGCTACCTCTCTATTCCAGTATCCAGCTTTATTCTAAGGTAAGGGGTATTATTTCTTTCGTATTCATGAAGAGAACTTCTATTATTACATTCCTTATTATTTTGTTGGAATAACCTGTATACGTGGACTACCCTATACTTGGTGAAATTCTTCTGTTATTCCATTCCTTATTATTCTGTTGGAATAACCTGTTTATGCGAAGTACCGCATACATGGTGAAATTCTTCTATTATTCCATTCCTTATTATTCTGTTGGAATAACCTGTCTATGCGAAGTACCGCATTCATGGTGAATTTTTTTTGTTATTCCATTCTTTATTATTATGTTGGAATAACCTGTTTATGCAAAGTACCGCATACATGGTGAAATTCTTCTATTATTCCGCTTCATTATTATTCTCGTTTAATATCCCATGCGGTATGCGCTTCTGGCGGGACACAGTTCCATTATTTATTATTCATTGGAATAACGTTATCTGTAAGCGGTCTATCACATGCATGGTGATTTCATTGTTATTCCATTCTTTATTATTATTCTGCTGGAATAACTTGTCTGCGCGGCACCGCATACATGGTGAAATTCTTCCATTATTCCATTCTTTATTATTACGTTGGAATATCACGTCTGCAATGCGTATTACGCATGACCGTTCCATTATTTATTATTCATTGGAATAACTCATGCATGCGGCCTATCGCATGCATGGTGATTTCGTTGTTATTCCATTCTTTATTATTACATTGGAATATCCCTTAGCTTGCATTTACGCATGACCGGTTCCATTATTTATTACTTTGTTGGGAATAACCTACCTGTGCAGTCTATCGCAAGCATGGTGAATCCTTCTATTATTCCATTCTTTATTATTCTTTTGGAATAACCTATCTATGTGGATTACCAAATGCATGGTGAATGATCCTTTGTATTCATTCCTTATTAAATTGTGGAAATGATCTGTTTACGTGGATTATGATGAAAGTCATAATAAAAGCATTGGACTGATGAAAATCATAGGTACATGTAGTATTAGTAAGTGTTATGATGAGTTATATTGGTTATTATGTGAAAACATGAAAGTTTCTTTGAAATCACAAAGGGTTGAAAATTAGATTTTGGTGAAAATGGAACATGAAATTCAACTGACCATATCTCCTATTATATTTTGAATTTTTGAGTGTGGTCAAGTACTAGAGTTAGATCTATGAGTTTTCTAACTTATCCAAGTGGAATCACTGGAAAAGGTGTTGTAGATTTTCGTGTAGACTGATTTTAGAAAAGGAGTCAAAAACTGGAAAATACCAAAAAGGCTACTGCCCAGAAGTTTAAAAGGGCATTTCGGCCACTTAGTTTGTGAGAAAAATTCTGGCCTTTTGGAACATGGAAATATATGGTATAAAGTACCTCCTGTCCAAAAATGAGCTCATTCCGACTTAAAATGAGCAAGTTATGACTATTTCAATATTTAGGTTTTTTCGACAAAAAACACTATAACCGGAGTTCTATAACTCCGATGACCATGAAATTTAAACTGGAAGCTCACGTTAACATGTGTAAGATCCTGCCAAGATTTGGGAATTTCTGGAGTTAAACTTAAGGTAGCTAATTTCTTAAGGAATTAATTAGAAATTGATTTTTGAAAAATAGTAAATGAATTTTAAAAATTACGAGAAAATATATGTTCAATATGGGACTATATTCTGCTAAATCCTAGAAAAGAAATATTTTTGGAATTGATTTGGTGTTTTTTATGAAAATAATCTAGTTATGAGTAAAAGAGTTAAATATGTTATGTGATATAACAAAATTGGAAAATAGGATTTTATGGCTTGGGAATCCTATATAGGGTATATGCAGATTTTTGATAAGGGATTTGATCATTGGTGATGACATCTTATGAGTATGGCATTTTTGAATGATTAAATGCATTATTTGGTAAAGTGTAAACAATTGAAATAAATTTTTTATAAGTTTAAGAAGTGATTAAAATATTGTTATAATATTAATAATATTAGATTATGAGTTTATTAAGTGATTGATACTATTTGGATAAATTTAAAGTCTTTAATATTTATCCTTGTTTTCGTTTGATTAATGCTTATATCACTGTCATCATCCTCATGTTTATATTATGATAAAAGTCATCTTTGGCTTACGTGCATAGATGGACTTGGTGTGATTATGACTAGGGATTATTCTATATAGTCATGGCCACCGTAATGTGACGAATGATGTGGTAAAATCCTCGGTGGCTTTGTAGTGCATTGATGGACAGTTTTTGGTATGATTATGACTAGGGATTATTCGGTATAGTCATGACCATTGATGATTTAATATCCTTGGCCCGTAGTGCAGGGAAGATTCGATGATATGGTTTATTTATTAAGCTGAGTCTCAGCGATTAAAATTGATGAAAACATTTTAAATCATAGAAGATAGTAGATTGATCGCTATACTTGACTCTTCTAATGGATTGCTTATTCCGCTGCAGTTAAACTTGATGTCTGTTGTATTTTATCAATTTAACATTGTTGAAGGCTAATGATAATTAATTCTGCATTATCTTAGTCATAATATTTCTTACTGGGCTAGTTGAGCTCACCCTTTTGCTTTCATTGTTCTCTTGAGAAATGAGGCGTGGCGGGACTAGTCGGGGAATGGAGTGACGGTCCGAGATGGTGTCATTGTAGTCCTCACTATTCTATAAAATAGTATGATAATAAATGTAATGAGGACTTCATTGAGTTGGTATACTGTCTAGATGATAATATACGTATTAAAACTCTTAGATTATGTTTTGTCATATTTTGCACGACTGTTGTATAATTAAGTTGTATTTGAATTTTGTACCATGTATTTGGCGACTCAAGATGGGTGATGTATACCTATTTTGGGGGTGTCACAGATACCGCTTCTACCCATTCTTTTATCTTTCTTGCTTGCGCTCAACGTTTAAATTTAACTCTAGAGAAGTTAGACTTTGACTTATCGATTGAAACTTCGTTAGCAGAAACTTTCGTTACCTCCACTATTTATAAATATTGTTTGATTCAAATCGACACTTTCACGTTACCTGTCGATCTTATCTCTTTGAAAATACTTGCCTTTGATGTGATTTTAGGAATCGATTGGTTAACTACTCATCATTGTTTTCGTAAGGTTGTTAGATTTCATATTCTTAACCAACCTGTTATGCGAATTCAAGCAACCAAACCACTAAAGTCAATCATTGTCATATCACGCCATAAGTAAAGAGCCCCGATCCTTTCGCTGGTAACTTCCAAGTCTTGGAATACACCGAAGCTAGAATATCCGTAGGGGACGTCGTGAATAATAGTGGCAAGTTGATAGGTATCAATGTGATGTGCTATCCAAGTCTTGGATGAGAGTCACAGTTTTGAATGATATTTCTATTGTTAATAAATTTCCTGACGTATTCATGAAGAATTTCCTAGCCTACCCCTAGAGCGTGAAATCGAATTTTTTATTGACCTCAGTACAAAACCCATTTCTAAAACCCTTAAATATTTCTTCACCTAGACCGAACGTATTATGCGCCAAAGACGTTGGCTCGAGCTATTGAAGATTACGACTATACCATTCAATATCATCATGGAAGAGCGAACGTGGTAGCTGACGCGTTGAGTAGAAGATCGTATGCGTTTATGAGTGCGATGTTGTTAACATAAAAAACCCATTTCGTATACCATACAAATGATGAAGATAGAGTTAAAGACTCTAGGGACCCACGTGAAGATAACGAATATACGAGTAGAATCGACTTTAATCGATAAAGTTAAAGCCACTCAAACTACACACCTGGAGCTGATGAATATGAAGAAGAAGATTCAAGAGGGCGTTATTCTAGAAGCAAGAATCGATGAAGAGAAAAAATCTTAACCCTCGATTTAATTGGCCAATTTAAAATCCTTGATAGAGTAGGAACTGTGGCCTATAGACTCGTTTTACCGCCAAGTATGTCGCGTGTTCATAACGTTTTTCATGTATCAATGTTACGTAAATATGTAGATGACCCGAACCATGTTATTAAATTAGAACTAGACGAGATAGCAGAAGATTTAACGTATGAGGAGATACGTGTTAAAATCTTGGATAAGAAGGATCGTATTCAACACTCAAAGGTTATACCTCAAGAGTTAGAATCTGAAATAAAGACAAGGTATCCTCATCTCTTCGGCATACCAGGTATGTACGTAAATTTCGAGGGCGAAATTTCATAAGGAAGGGAGATTGTGAGACCCCAAATTTTATGAATAAAGATTTAAATTTCTCGAAATATTTTTTTTGAATATTATGGTGTGGATTTGATATAATGTTATAGTTGTGGGTAATATTTATAAATTTTGGAAAGTAAGCAAGTGGTTATATAATATTCGATTGGTCGGGGAATATTCGTTTTAACAGGGAATATTTGTACGATAGCACAATCATTAGTGGACCCCATTAATCTAAGTAATCTGTAGTAGTAAGAAAAGCGGCGAAATTATCTTTTATAAAAATAACTACGGAAGTGTTACTGATTAAACCGCTTGAACTACCCTTAGTAAAGTAAAAGAATGATGTCTGGCGTGATTGCATAGTAGCACACGGTATTGGTTATTGATGTTTACGTGAGAAGTTACTCAATTATTGCTACAGTAATTGCTGCATCATATCTCTCATATTATTGATTCGATTATTGTCACAATATCATCTATATAATATGATATATTATTAAATTAATAATTGAGACGACAAAGTTATTCATATTATTAAATTGCAATATTTAAAATGTATAGAAGTTTTATCAAGGAGAGGTTTGGTCATCTAATTACGCGCCAATAAGGAGAAATCCTTATCGAAAAGCCCCCTCTTTCCTGGGAACGACCTGGTTGTTAAATATTGTGAGTTATAATATTAATGATGAATAAGTTCGTGTTGATTAAAGATGAAATTGATAGTTCCATTGGGTTGGAATTATTAGTGTTAGTGAAAATCGACATTTATTTTGATAATAATTGATGTCTGGAAGTTATCAGGTAATTAATCGGATAAATGAGCAATTAATTGCTATTAGTTCACATTATTATAACTATTTCTTCACATGTGTGTACTATTGATTTACATTCATGTACTATTAGGGGAGTTGGTGCAAGATTGATAATACTTGCATGACTAAGTTAAAGATGGAGGTATAGATGGAGGTACTATACTGTTATTCGTATTTTCACATGGTTATAACTATTGAATCACATGATTGAACTATTGATTCATATTATTTGCTATTAGGGGAGGTGGTGCAAGTTTGATAATACTTGCAGGACTAAATTAAAAATAAAGGAAAAGAGGAAGGTATTATACTGTAATATTCTGAGCCCCAAAACGTGCAATTATCAAAACTATATTTTTCTATATATAGAAGCTCATTCTTCCTTCATTTCTCACCAATTCACTAAAGCTATAGAGCAATTATTATAGAGAGAAATTATTGAGAGAAAGAAGAAGAGAAGTCTGCTACCTCTCTATTCTAGTATCCAACTTTATTCTAAGGTAAAGGGTATTATTTCTTTCATTTTCATGAAGAGAGTTTCAGTTATTCCATTATTTATTATTCATTGGAATATCCTATCTGCTCATTATTATTTAATTTGGTTCCACTATTTATTATTCATTGGAATAACTTTGCTACATCAAGTACCACATACATGGTGAAATTCTTCATTATTCCATTCTTTATTATTCATTTGGAATATAATTGTATGCGTGCGTATTACGCATGACACAGTTCCACTATTTATTATTCATTGGAATAACTTGTCTATCTGAATACCGCATACATGGTGAAATTCTTCCATTATTCCATTCTTTATTATTCTGCTTGGAATTTTCTCGTACGTAAGTATTACATGCATGACACAGTTCCATTATTTATTATTCTATTGGAATAACTTTTATGCGTGCGGTCTATCGCATGCCCGTGAATTTCGTTGTTATTCCATTCTTTATTATTACGTTGGAATATCCATGCAAGCGATTTCGTGACACGGTTCCATTCTTTATTATCTGTTGGAAATAACCTATCTCGTAAGGCCTATCGCATGCATGGTGAATTCTTCTCATTATTCCATTCTTTATTATTCGTTGGAATAACTCGCCTATGTGGATTACCACATGCATGGTGAATGATCCTTTATATTCATTCCTTATTAAATTGTGGAAATGATCTCATCTACGTGGATTACTGCATGGCGCGTAAAATCCATTTGCGCTTTCATATATTCTATTATACTCGGTTGGTTAAAGTTTTAGCTTCTATACTCAAAATTAGTAGAATATCTTGGATATTTGTGCTTCATCCAATATCTTTTCATGGAAATATTCTTCGAGCATTCTTGAATTTTACTCCACAAAGCGATATCATGTTGACAATTTGGGCGTTTTTGAGTTCGTGATAAATTAACTTATAAATCTTTAAAATTTAATTCTTGAACTTGTTTTATTGAATTATTATGTCATTATCATCATCCTCATGTTTATATTATGTTGAAAAAGTCATCTCATGGCTTCGTAGTGCATAGATGGACTTGGTATGATTATGACCGAGGATTATTCGGTATAGTCATGACCGTAATGTTACAAATGATGTGGTAAAAGTCCTCATTGACCCGTAGTGCATTGATGGACAGTTGTTGGCATGATCATGACCATTGATGAAAACACAAATATCCTTGGCCCGTAGTGCATGGATAATTTGTGGTCGTGATACTAATGAATATCCTTGGCCGTAGTGCAGGGATGACGTGGTTTATTTAATAAGCTGAGTCTCAGCAATAAAAGTGATGAAAAACCTTTTAAATCATAGAAAATAGTAGATTTTATTCTCTACTTGACTCTTCTAATGGATTGCTTGTTCCGCTGCAGTTAAACTTGATGTTTGTTATATTGTATTAGTTTAACACTGTTGAAGGCTAGCGATAATTTTTTCTGCATTATCTTAGCCATAATATTTCTTACTGGGCTAGTTGAGCTCACCCTTTTGCTTTCATTTTTCTCTTCAGAAAATGAGAATGTAGCAGAGACTAGTCAGGGAACAGAGTGACGGTCCAGATGATAGCATTTGTAGTCCTCACTATTCTATGAAATAGTGTGATAATAAATGTATTGAGGACTTATTTTGAGTTTGAATACTGTCTAGAAGACAATATTTGTATTAAAACTCACGACTTCATGTTGTATATTTAAGATTGTATTTGTATTACATACCATGTATTTGGCGACTCGGAATAGGTGATGTATACTGCTTTGGGGGCGCCACATCCACAATTAAACGATTCCTTCATAGAGCGGAGGTATATACTAACTAGCAACTCGTAACCTAGTTTGTTGGTTGTTTGTGGGAAACCACTCAAATGCACCATATTGAAACCGTTAGAGACTCGATGTGTACCAAGTATAGAAAATCGATACGTATGATGAAAATGTAGAACTCGAATGAATTGTTGAGCAATGTAAATGAAGTTGAAATTCTTAAAGGAAGAATTGTTATATAAACAAGAAAATTCAAAGAAGAATCTTGAAGAGATATAAAGATAAGAAATGGGAGTTACCCTAACTCCAATAGCCAAGATAACGAATAATGATGAATAGACAAAGCCTATAAGATTAAAAGCATAAATGAAATCGTAAATGATGAAAAAAGAAAGAAAGAGGATCGTAAAACAAAACGATCACGAGTTAAGAAAAGAATTTTAAGGGAGATGATTATAGAATAAGATCACGACGTGATCTGTTTAAGTTATAAAAGAAAGATGGTTTGTAATGTTTGAATAAATATAGCTTGATGCTATGAAGATAATTTACTATGAAATAGTACGAGGTAAACTCGCGAGGAGTTATAAATGATGAGGTACGAAAAACTCGTATTGAGCAAAGAGCAAGTTATAAGCAAGATAGATTTAGGTGGGGATTTTAATTGAGGACTCATGTGATGGCTGAGTTGTACAAACCTTTGTATTGGCGGGGGTTTTGTGCTTGCACTCAGTTTATCCCATTGATAATCATTGGAATGTTGGTGTCGCGCTATCAATGTATATGTAGTGAAAAGGTGATTCTTTTCTCATGTGTATATTTGATAGTTAGAAACAATTAAGATTAGTCAGATATTATTAGGATTAGGTGCGGTTCTTAAAACTAATGCATATGGTAAGTTCGTGACTCACAATAATATGGTATGTTTTGAACCCCTCAACGAATGGATGCCTATGGTCTGACTAGGATAAGTTCTTAAACTCATACTATTGTGGCAAGTTCTTGAACTTCCAATGTGCGGTATGTTTGATGAACTGTACTGGAGATATAGGAGGACTGTAAGTTGAAATACAAAAATATTTAGTATAAAGATTGAAATTGATGGAGAAAATTAGATATTCAAAATCTTCTAGCTTTGCTAGATTTTCAAAATTTATTGACTTCGTGCCGATGGTTATACTTTTGATTTTTGAAAAAAATGTTGGGTCACAGATAGTGAACCTGGATAATTTTTTAAAAGCAATTTCTATTCAGCGTGATCTATCTTTGTTTGTTTTGGCTAGATAAAAAAAATAATATTTTAAATTTTCAAAATATATTTTAATTATATGTATCGGGTGATATGATAAACGATGAAGTCATCAATGCAATGGAACCTGGTGTTGGATGTGATCATATGATCGTCAGCCCACTATGGTGAGATGTAGAATGACAACGTCATAATCATGACTCCATAAAGGGATTTTTGAGATTTCTTTGAGATATGAGAATATATATATATATATATATATGTATATATATATGTATGTATATGTATATTTCGATTGATGTCCAAATTGTTGTAGAAGTCTATGCTATTTGATTCAGCTAGACGATTATTAAAAGATGTTCATGAAATTCAAGTGTTTCTTGAGAAGTTATGCTAAACCAAATTGCTTTGGTGCGGATTTAGATGTTGAAAAGCTGATATGAACAACCCTTTTATAGGGAAGTACGCGAAAGCGTTTAGATATTTGTGCACAATACATGGTACGAAGGGCTGATCACCCTAAGTATGGGAGTCTCTACAGTCTAATGACTGTTAAGATTTAAGTTGAAAGAGTACTTATAACCATGGACAGAGTGCACAATACATCGTACGAAGGGCTTAACACTCTAAGTACGGGAGTTCCTACAGTCTAATGATTGTTAAGGTTTAAGTTGAAAAAGTACTTATAACCGTGGACGTAGTTCAAGGTAGGGCTACTCATCGGTAAAAAACCAAACCGGTACCGATCCAAAAATACCAAAAAAGCAAGAACCGAAATCCAGACCGAATTACCGGTTTGATGCTGCTCAAAGACACAATCAGTAGATGCTGGTTTTTCGATTCGGTTTTCGGTTATACCGCATGCATGGTGATATATATAATTATTAATAAATAATAATAATTAAATAATTTTTTTAAATAAGCTATGGTGCTCTGTTTATTCTTCATTTTTAATTTCCCTTTTATACTCATGTTTTGGACTATAATGTTCTTTATTTCTTGTTAAAAATAACAGGCTCTTCCTTGTTGAATGTTGATATGGTTGCAGTGTAAGTATCGGTTCTTCTATTTATTCACATTAACATCAACCATCTTGTGCATATTTGTGTTTTCCTGCTCATGGGTAAACCTTATTGAGCACTATCTTGTGCATAATTTTTTTTAATCGGTACCGGCTTGTTGTTGGTTTGTTACTGGAGCCTTCATGGACTTTGTGCTGTTTGATAATGGGATCTCATATAGAGTGATTTATTTAATAGAATATGTGATTGGCTAAGCTGTTTAATAAATGTGGACTTGTAAACTGCAGAATTATTACTATGCATGTTCAAACAACATGGTCAAGGTGAGAACTGAGAAGTACCAGAGCAAAGCAAATGCCCAAAATTTTACAAGAATGCAAAACAGAGTGACAAAACATTGTCATTTCATCACCTCTGTTATGAACAAGAATGCAACACTGCTAACACATAATTTAAAAAAGAATGCAAATCCATGTGACAAAACAGTCATTTCATCAGCTGAACATAACATAATAGTATATTCCCTGAACATAACCTGATAACCATGTGCTAAAACATCAGCTAAAGTCATTTCATCAACCGAAACAGAAAACTAAAGTAATGCATGATCAGTAATCCAATCAACTGAAACAAGCAGTAACCACTACTCACTAGCAAGTAATCCAATCAACCATATTACATATCCAACTAATACAAGATTAAAGACAAATAACACACAAGGCACAATTCTCTCAACTATCAAGTCTCCATTCTCGAACAAATCAACCATATTACATATCCAAGATTGATGCATCTAAATTGCCTACTGAAAATTCTGCAATTTTTAAAAGACAAATGTGAGCAAATCATAATTTATTAAAAAGAATTTAAACTACATTACAAAAAAATAAATAAACAATACAAAGTGTTATAGTGTTACTGTGATGTACCTTTTTCAATTTCTTCAAGGGATTCTAACTTTTCTTCGATACCAATTGGTTCGTTGCTTCGGCGAAGCCAATATTGAGCATAAATAATTCCTTGCACCATCCTAGGAGTTAAAGAGCTCCTAAAGGAATCAAGTATGTGTCCTCCTGTGCTAAATGCCGATTCAGAAGCCACGGTAGAAATGGGAATCGCTAAGACATCTCTAGCCATTAATGAAAGAATAGGAAATCTATGAGTGTTGGATCTCCACCAAGCTAAAAGGTTAAAATTTTCATCTTTTCTTTCAACTCGATCCTTTAAATACATTTCTAGCTCAGTTTTAACTTCCCCACCTTGAACATCCTCAACATGTTGTTCAAATAAGCTGTCAATTTTTCTTTTTGTTCTTGACATACTTTCTACTAATGATGAGCCACCACTTCGAGTTACGCTTCCACTTCCACTTGGAGTTTGAGATGAATGACCTTGGGACGATAAATGATTGAGATTATAATAATTGAACAACTCAAATAATATATATTTAACCCCTCTAATAATTTTGATTGCCAAACTCAACGAAAGTGAATTTGTGTCTTGGATCAAGAACCACGACAATGTATAACAACTTATTCATTTTATCAACATCCCCCCAATATTTCATTAACTTTGATCTCATCCTCATAGCCATTTCTCTCATTTGATAATCATCATCATCTTTCATTAACATATAATGTGCCAGAGATTCTAAGTGTTAATTCATAGAAGTGTTTCAAAAACAAAACAATTCTTCTCACATTACCCCAATCCTCTACCATTGGCCACCCTTCACTTGAGATCATTTCTTGTTTAAAAAAAGGATCCCTACTCCCAAGCCTATTAAAAGCACGTTCAAAATGTTGAGCAACATTCAACATTGAATAAGTGGAGTTCCATCTAGTAGCAACATCTAGGATTAATGAAGATTTATTTTCAATTTTTTCAAAGTCAACACACTCCTTGAACTTTCTAATCCTAGATGGAGATTGCATTACCCACCTAATCAATGCTCGAACACGAGCTACCGAAATATTAACATCTTTCAACCCATCAACTACGACCAAGTTTAAAATATGAGCAACACATCAAACATGAATGAATTTATTCTCACAAACACTATGTCCCCATACTTGCAATTGATTTTTTAAATAAGATATCGCAACATCATTTGAACTGGCATTATCAACAGTTATAGTAAAAACTCTCTTAATCCCCTATTCTATCAAACAATTCTCATTGCCATTCCAATGGCCTCACCCTTGTGACTCAAAATTGGAACAAAGTTTATAATTTTTGTTTCTCAATCTCCATTTATCATCAATGTAATGAGCTGTCACAACCATATAATTAAGTCTATGCATTGATGTCCATGTGTCAGTTGTAATACATATCCTTTGAGAAGATGAGTTAAAAATGGATTTTAACTTCTTTTTCTCTTCCATATATATTTTAAAACAATCGCTTGTAATTGTGTGACGTGAAAGAACATTGAACCTAGGACATGCGATGGACACAAAATGTCAAAATCCCTCATTTTTGACAAATTTTAAAGGAAGTTCATCAATTAGAATCATATATGCTAAAGCAGCCCGAGTTAGTTCCACATCAAACCTCCAAAGGCAATTATTTGTTGACTCCCCTTCCATGGTCTCATCATCATTATTAGCACTTGCAGATTTAAAGTTCAAGATTGCTTGCTTTCTTAACTCCACATTTGGGGGGTAAATTTTACATCTCCTATTGTGAGCATTTAGACCACTAGTCCCATTATTTTTTGGATCAACACTTAAAATAGCTCCACAATATTTGAATTTAGCTTTAATTTGACCATTTTACTTAAATCTTGTCTAATGAGCCCAAATTTTAGCACGAGTCTTACCAGCATCAAGTTGCTTAATTTCACCTTCATTCAACTCCTCTTCATCAATATGAATTGGATTTTCAGCATTCGATTCCACGTTGATGGGTGCCTCAGACTACTGCTCAGCCATTATAACTTACACATGCTCAAAACAACCATAATTACTACAAAGAAAACAACCATAATTACTACATATTAATCTTTAGTGTGCTACCTAAAACTTCAGCTTAACATATACCCAGCGACCATCAGAATATAACTGATAAATGAAACTTCACAATTTGTAACTCAGTCCCATTTTTGATGAATTTACACATGAATGCAAAAGTTGAGTTTCAATTTCATAAATTCAAATAGTGCAAATAAGAGAACGATAAAAAGAGAAGGCTCATAACAATCACTTTGATCTAAATTTTAGGATAAAAAATAATATTTATAAGATAGATGTGTTTGATAGTTATCTTAATAGTAAAATTCTCAAATATATGTAATCAAAAAGATTGGCAAAAGTTTGATTCAAGTAGAATTTTAGGAAGCATTGTACTACAAAAACATCATACAAGTTGTTTCCCCAAAAGCATGGGAAGGACCAAACAGAAAGTAATTCTATGAGTCGTATGAGTCTACGAGATGCACAACTAACAACACTTGCATAGTTGCACCTATATCATCATATCTGGATCTCGGATCTCGGATCTCGAGTGCGAACTATAGATCTAACGACTTCTGTCGTAAAATTGGCGCTTAATCGGAGACGTTGGTACTTGGTTCAGTTGGTTGCGTGTTGCGTGCTCGGTGGCCGGCGCTAGCTGAGATTTGAGAGAAGGCAGGGTGAGCTTTAATGGAGGAGAACAGGTACTACGGTAGAAGACTGAAGAAAAAGGGACTAGGGAGAGTGAAGACTAAAACTGAAAGAGTAAAGTAGGCAAGTAGCTGAAACTTTGTAGAATTAAAAGAGAGAGAGAGAGAGAGTAAATAAAGTACTTTAAGTATTTACTAGAGTTTCGGTTTTTTTTTTTTTTCAGTTTTTCAGTTTTACCGAATTCGAAATTTTTATTACCGCCACAGTGCTGAAAAGTATAAAAAACCAGAAAAATCCAGACTTGAAAAAACTAAAACAAAAAAAAAGATCTGCGCAGATGACGGTTCCAACTAGGCTCGATAAAAAAACTGAAAAACTGAATTTTTTGAGCACCCCTAGTTCAAGGTCTTGTGACCACTCAGCATGATTTGGAATCTTTTAAATTCTTGAGTTATTCATACTGCTTCCCAATTATTGAACAATTGTGGAAGATTCTTTCTATTCTAAAAGGTGAATGTGGTAAGGATGATATTCCTTAAAAAGAAGTGAGTCGTAGAATTCGACACTGAATGATGAATATATTGAATAAGTGAGAAAATAAATTTTGACATGAGGAGGAGATGACTTATCAAAGAATAATGTAAAACTTTTAATAAAAAAAAGTTTAATGATTGTAGAAAGATCTTTGTGGAAAGAAGTGGTTATAGAACCCAATGAATAAATAAAGTATTAGCATAAAATCTATTTTGATAGATTGATTGAATGAATATTAATATATAAAATTTCGAGGACAAAATTCTTAAAAGAATGTGTGAATGTAATATCCCGAGTGTTTATAATAAAGATCCTTAAAGAAGGAAATGAATTGGTTAAAGAATATATAATACTCAAAATATAATTAAGTTCAAGTGAAAGTTATGAAATAAAACCTAGAATTTGTTGAGGTAATGAATGTAATAGGAAATATAAAACCTATATTAAGATAATGTGTTGAAGATATTCAACGATAAATTTTGAAAAGAGATTTGGTGAAAACCGAGTAAGGGAGGTTTCATTAATTTCGAGGACAGAATCCTTATAAGGGGGGAAGGATGTGACAACCCGAATTTTTATAAGTTATTAAAATATGAATTTAATAATTAAAATTTTTATTTTGAGATGTTTTGAGTTTGAGTATGTATATATACATGCTATATATTTTTAAATATGTGATCTGGTGTGAAGAGAAATATATATTCATATATTGGAAAAGTGAGGTTCAATAGTTAAGTTAACTATTGAAGAAATTAAATGAATTTGGTAATTATTTTAAATATTTATTGAATTAAATAAATATTTAAAATAATTTATTTATTGAGAAAAATAAATAATTTATGAAATTATGGTATAATAATTTAGTTACGTGTGTATGATAATTAAATTAAAGTAAAGGTAAATTTTATCCTTTGAAGATTTAATTTAATTAATTAATTAAATTAAATGAGTTGTTTAATATGAAAGAAAATAAGTATATTAAATAAAGTAATGTTTAAGTCTAATTTATTAATTAAATTAGATACATGTAATATTTATTAATTATAAGTATAATTATAATAAGATTATAATTATTATTAATTATTATTATTATAAGTTATTTAAATTAACTAAAGGTGTGACACATGAAACTATATAATATAATATTATTAAAATAATCCAGTTTGGGGAATTGGTGTGTGGCCAAACAAGGCCTTGTGGCCTTTGGTCTAATTTAACCGATGAAGACGTATTATTTTATAACTGAAGTATACGTGGGTAAGCCATATCAGTTTATTTGTTTTTCAGAGGATAACTAAGACAGAGAGTGGGAGAGAAAAAAGAAATCACAGTAGGTTTTGAGAGAGGGTTTTATGAGATTATCAAGAAGAGGAAGAAGGATTGCTAAAGCTTGTGACCATCTTGTAAAGAAATCAAGCATTGAAGGTATAAAAATCTAAGTTTATGTTCTAGATTTTTAATATTGGATTAATAATGAATTCGATATTATAATTGTTAAATTAGTTTATGTAATCAATTGGTTGTTATCTATACATGATTGTAGTAAGAGAGTTCATGGAAAATGGGTTTGAAGAAGAAAAGTAAATATTAGTGTGTATTCATATGATATGGCTTAAGAAAGTACAAAATTTTATGTCTAATATGTGTTATAATCTATAAATTGGTATTGGATTATGTTAGTATGTGAAGAAACGAAAACGACATTGTTTGAATCATGTCAATTGGTTAAGAAACGAAGTCGTGGCGATTGAATTCGCTAAATGTGTTTAAAACATGAAAATATAGCATGGACACTGAATTGGAACTCTTAAAATGATTTGTTAATATGTTTGAAGTGTTATAATTATTCTCTAGATGAGTCGCTAAGAGTTTAACGAGGCAAACGAATCAAAAACCAACTATTTCGGACTTAAAATGAGAAAGTTATGTCAAAAACTGTAATTTGTGCGAAGCCACGTGCGGGCGCGCCACCCGTGCGTGCGGGCACGCAGCTGGGGCTGGGCAATGGCACGGGCACTCTAGAATGGTGAGGAAAAGGGGCGCGGCCGCGCCCAATGTGTGCTAACTGTGACTGCTTTGACCTCTCTTGGTAAAATGGCCATAACGTTTTCATTCGAACTCCGATTGAGGTGATTCAAGATGATCCAGAACGATGACGAATAGACCTACAACTTTTATTCTTTGAGTATTTAAATTTGAGGTCTGGAACAGGGGTCAAAATGGTCATATTTAGGACTGTTGTGTTTTCGGAGGCAATCAGAGGGCGTCGGGCATGTACGTATGCAAATGTAGTGCTCTTAACGATAAAAGATGTTGTTTTAAGTTATAGAACATGTATACTATGAAGTATAATGATGCTTAACATTAATAAATGATATATTAGATAAGTTGTATACGCATACTAAGCACACACAAGAGAGACAAATTAGGCCTATAGCGAATAAACGTCGAAACGCCGTGATAAGTGATAATGAACGTAAAAAGTGTTTTAAATCAAAAGAAATGAATATTATAAGGTATTGAATAGTGTTAATATAAAACCAATAAGTAGTCCTAGCAAGACTTAAACACTTGAATGAACTTCGAATATGAAATATAGTGAGCTATAAGTCGATAGTTAACACAATAAAATTGAACATTGTGTATTGATAATAGGAAGGGTTATGAGATGTAGAGTAAAGTTTACATCACAACTACTACGCATTTCTATGTGGCTAATAGTTAATGTGAATGATTATATAATTCTGTAGGGAACGTGAAGTGCAGATAATTATAAGCTGTTGAACTGTTATTGGTAAACAACGATCAAGGCAAGTCTTTCAGTTCCTATTTGCTATGTGAACTTGGTGATTAACTGTTTTAAATCTTTATTGCAAAGAGCATGATGTGTTATATATATGTTGAATGTATGAAATGTTAAAGTCAACTTATGACTACGTTGATTGAGTAAAGCATGCTGATTGAGTAAGGAACTCAATCTTTATACTTGTTATATGAACTGTGACATGTATGTTATATTAGTCTAATGTTTATGAGATATATGTTGAGCATATTATTATGTGCTACGTGATGCATGAAAACTGTTAGATTTTGCTGGGCTGTCGAGCTCAATCTTGCAAATTAGCATTTTTGTAGGTTAAGGATTGTAGGTAACACTATGTGCTACTTGAATGAAGTGGATCAGAAATAATACACGAAAATTAATATTTTAGCTAAAGTTGTTATCTCTTAATACCATGATTAAGATTCATGAGATGTACTAAATGTTTTATGATGTATAGTTTTATGTTGAGTTGTAAAGCTAAAGTTAGAGTTATCTGATATGTAAAGGTTATCAGATTGAAATATAAAATTTTATATAATAACAGTGATAAAGTGAATCATAAAATAAGATTGATTCAAAGATATGTAGATGATAAAGGTTTTGATTCAGGGAATTAAAGTAAAATGACATAACAGTTTAAATTATTCAGCATTTTATAAAGTTTAACATCGAATAATGATGTAAAATCAGAAGGTAGATATGTTATTAACGACCGAATTTGAGAATTATATTGTATGGATTTTGGGGTCATTACACAAACCACTTGCCTTTTCACATTACAAGCGTCAAACCACTTTTCTTTTCACATTACCAGTCATCAAGCCACTTGTCTCTTCACATTGCAAGGACTAAGCTAGAAATCTTCTATAAATAGAAGCTTCTTTCTTCTTTCATTCTCACCAATTCATTAAGACTCATAAGAGAAAGCTATAGAGAGAGAATCAAAGAGAAAGAAAAAGAGTCTTCTGTTACTACACTATTGCAGTATCCAATCTTCTACTAAGGTAAGGGGTATTATTTCTTTCGTATTCATAAGGGATATTATTTTTGTTCAATATTCGTAAGAAATAATATTTTCTTCCATACTCTGTAGTATGTAAGTAATATTATTTCGTTTCATATTCCTAAATTTAAACTTACTGTGGTAAGTATTGCTTCCATACTCCTTGAAATTAGTAGAATATTGTTGCCTCCCTTTTTGGTTTAACAAAATGGACTCTAACTCATGCAAATATACATGGGTCAACAAAAAATAGTATAAAGTAAGAAAGTGTCGATCCCACAGAGAAAGGTGATAAATCTAAATTATCATGCAACAACCTAATCACTATTTCTGTATGCTTAAACGATCATTCAACAAATAAATTAATATCTAAATTAATTATCAACACAAGAATAATAATTAATAAAAGTAGATAATCAAATTGGCGAGATATGGGATTCTAATATCATCTAATGTTTCATCCAAAATGCATGCCTTATGTCATGTCTAATTAATTTACATGGACAACTAGTTGAGAGCACAAAAGTGAAACATAGCCATCTTTCGATGTACTATGCTCAAATTACACAAAATCCACAAATTGATAGAATTCGTGTCAAAAATTACCTAACCCACTATATGTCTATGTGAATTACAAGTAACAATGATTCAAGCAAAAGCTCTCATAATGACTACATATGGTGAACTGGTATATGCCTATCCGAGTCACGAATCACAAAACCTGATACAAATAAGTTTCATAAACATATGCCAACATGGTTTAATCTATACTTATATTTCATTTTTCAATTCCATACAAGCAATTAATGTGAATGGTGATCAAACATTCAATCATTTAACACAACCATGATGGGAAATCCATTTTTAAACATACAAACATCACATATTAGGCATACACATATAGATTACACGTTAAAATCCATTAGAATCCCATAATGGAAATTAGTTCATTTCTGAACCAACAACCATTATGGGATTGAAGAAAAACATGGAAATAAGAAATAAAAACAAGAGATATGAGAGAAATGAAAGATCAAATATGTTAATTCCTACTGCAAAGTCTGTTTCCAGGCTTGTTCAAATCCACAATCTTAACTAAAATGAAAACTAATATTATTTAGCAATAATCTAAAGAGAGAAGATCAAAGTATTAAGGAAAATGCTTTCAACCCTCCTTAGAGAAGACTAAAACCTAAGAACAGTAATAAAAATTGAATATCATGTCTCTGGTAACCAACTATATCATCTTAGATAACAAACACGCTCTATTTTCAAATTACAAAAAGTCAGCAGTTTAACTAAATATGGCGATGCCGCAGATATGATATTATACAGATAGATCGAAAGACGGCCTTGTATGGGCTTATCTGTCGAGTGCATGGCGTGGGAGTGCCATAGCTCTTTGATACTGGGGCACAGCCGCGCGGCTTCTCGATTTGCCTTTGTATTTCCTTTGGCACGGGCGCGCCATGTTTAACTCTAATGGCAGTGCGGCCGCGCTGCTACTGCACTAGAATTATGCCCAACTTAAGTATGCATAGCTGGAACTCCTATAGCAACCTAAGGCATGGAATGGCGTGAAATGGCATGGAAATAGCATTAACATGGCATGGTGGACTTGAGCAATAGTGAAGATTGCAACTAGACTTGAGAAAATGAGGAGGAGGATCAATGAAGTGGTAGAGTGAAGAAGAAAAGAGATAAAGAAGAAAGAAATGATAGCAAAATGATATGTGCATTCAACTCCAACAAAACTTGTGTCAAAAATTTTATTCTATGAAGACAAGAAATAAACATGATTTACAAAGAGTTAAACAAAAGGAGAGAAGAGAAATAATGGGGTGCCTCCCATTGAGCGCTAATTTATAGTCAGTTAGCTTGACTATCTCTGATCCAATCACGTAGTGGAAAGAATTGAGGTGACCTTCTACCTATCAACCTCACCACCATAGTAGTGCTTAAGCCGCTGTCCATTGACCTTGAAAGGCTTGTCTGGAAACTTATCAAATATCTTAATCGCACCATGCAGATATACATGCTTTACAGTAAATGGCCCTGACCACCTTGACTTGAGCTTCCCTGGAAAGAGTTTAAGCCTGGAATTATACAATAATACTCTTTGCCCCGATTCAAACACCCTTTCCAAAATCTTATGGTCATGTCATCGCTTCACCTTTTCCTCATACAGTTTGGAGTTCTCGTAAGCTTGCAATCTGAATTTGTCCAACTCATTAAGTTGGAGTAGACGTTTTTCTCCCGTAGCCTTCAAGTCAAAATTCAGCTTTCTTATAGCCCAATATGCCTTGTGCTCGAGCTCCATTGGAAGGTGATAAGCCTTTCCATATACAAGCTGAAATGGTGACATTCCCAATGGTGTCTTATAAGTAGTCCTTTAAGCCCATACTGCATCATCTAGCTTCAATGACCAGTCTTTCCTTGTGGGATTCACAATCTTTTCTATAATTCTCTTCACTTCTCGATTCGATACCTCTGCTTGGCATTGGTCTGAGGATGGTAAGCTGTAGCAATGCAATGACTCACCCATACTTAGCTAACAGAGCTATGAACTGATTATTACAAAAATGGCTGCCCTCATCACTAATAATGGCCCTCAAAGTTCCAAACCTTGTAAAAATACTCCTTTGTAAAAATCTTAGGACCACCTTAGCATCATTAGTCAGAAGAGCTGCCACTTTCCACCCAGTTGGAAACATAGTCGACTACCAAGATATACAGGTTCCCACATGATGAAACAAAAGGCCCCATGAAGTTTATCCCCCAAACATCAAAAATTTCTACGTCGAGGATTGTGTTCAAGGGCATTTCATTTCTCTTTGATATGTTCCTGACTCGCTGACATTTGTCGCATTTCTGAACAAAACTATAAGCATCTTTAAAAATTGTCGGCCAGTAGAATCCTGCTTGCAAAATCCTAGTCGCTGTCCTTTCATCACCGTAGTGACCTCCATATAATGACGTATGGCAATCCTGCAAAATACCCTCTATCTCGCTATATGGGATACATCTCCTTATCATTTGATCGGCACATTGCTTGAACAAGTATGGTTCATCCCATATAAACCACTTCACATCATGTAGGAACTTCTTCTTTTGATGCCCAGTTAAGTCAGAAGGGATTATCTTGCTCACTAAATAGTTTGCGAACCATGTCACTTCACCTTTCACCATAAATAACTGCTCATCTGGGAAGGACTCATTAATTATAACCTTGTCATTTACATCCCTACTCGGATTTTCCAATCTAGATAAGTGGTCTATCACTTAATTCTCAGCTCCCCCTTTTCTGTCCTTGTTTTCTAAATCAAATTCTTGCAAAAGAAGTATCCACCTGATTAGACGAGGTTTAACATCTTTCTTTGCCACCAAATATCTAATTGTTGCATGGTCTGTGTACATTATCACCCCAGTCCCAATCAAATACGCACGAAACTTATCAAAAGCATACACAACCGCTAAAAGTTCTTTCTCTGTGGTGGTGTAGTTTAACTGAGCATCAGTGAGGGTCTTGCTCGCATAGTAAATAACATGGAAGATCTTTTCCCTTTGCTGGCCCAAAACTGTCCCCACAGCAAAGTCACTTACGTCACACATTAATTCAAATGGAAGGTTCTAATCTGCCACTGTGATCACTGGTGCTGTAGTTAATTTTTTCTTCAAATGTTCAAATGCAGACATGCATTCTTTGTCAAACTTAAACTGTGCATCCTTCTCCAATAAACTGCAAAGTGGCTTCGTGATATTGGAGAAGTCTTTTATAAACCTGCGATAGAAGCCCGCATTCCCTAAAAGCTGCGAACACCTTTAACAGAAGTCGATGGAGGCAAATTCTCAATAGTCTCTAACTTCACTCGGTCCACCTCTAATCCTTTCTTTGAAACCTTGTGTCCTAATATGATACCATCTTGTACCATAAAATGGCACTTTTCCTAATTTAGAACCAAATTTGTTTCAACACATCTCCTCAACACCATCACCAAATTTTCTAAACACAAATCAAACGAATCTCCAAATATTGAGAAGTCATCCATGAAGACTTCAACATTATGCTCCACCATATCCAAAAAAATTGCCATCATACACCTCTGAAATGTAGCCGAGGAATTGCACAACCCAAAAGACATCCTTCTAAATGCGAATGTTCTATATGGACATGTGAAAGTTGTCTTTTCCTGGTGGAGCTATCACAATCTGATTATACCCTAAATACCCATCCAGAAGGTAATAGTACTCGTGACCTGCTAGCCTGTCCAATAACTGATCAATAAATGGAAGTGGAATATGGTCTTTCCTTGTAGCTTTATTAAGTCTGTGATAGTCCATGCAGACTTTCCACCCTGTCACTATCCTAGTCGGTATTAGTTCGTTGTTCTCGTTGGAGACTACGGTCATTCCCCCTTTCTTTGGCACACACTGTAGTGGGCTCACCCAAGAGCTGTCTGAGATCAGATATATTATTCCTGCGTCTAGCTACTTCAAAACTTTCATCTTTATCACTTCCTTCATAATCGGATTCAATCTCTGCTATTACTCCATTGAAGGTTTACTATCATCTTCCAGTAGGATCTTGTGCATATAGAATGATGGGTTGATCCCTTTGATGTCTGCTATGGTTCATCCTATCGCTGATTTGAACTCTCTTAGAACTCTTAGCAGCTTTTCTTCCTGGCAAGATGTAAGTGCAGAAGAAATGATAACAAGTAACTTTGAACCCTTATTTAAAAATGCATACCTTAAGTGGTCTGGAAGAGGTTTCAGTTCAAGTTCTGGAGGCATCTCAAGAGATGGCTTAAGTTTCACTGATGTCTCCCCAGAAAGCTTTAGTGGCTCGACAAGAGTCTTGAATCTTCTAAACTGTGGTGATGTGTCAAGTATTTGAACAAATTCAGAAATCTCATCATCTTCTATCTCTGAATTCCCCAAAATAGCACTCTTCAAAGGCTCATTTTCCACTAAATTCCCTACTTCATCATTCAACATCTTGTCCACCATATCAATCCTAAAACATTCTTCTTCGTCAATAAGAAACTTCATAGCCTTGAATACGTTGAAGGTGACTTCTTGATCATGAACCCTCATTGTTAATTCACCTTTCTGAACATCTATTAAGGTACGTCCCGTGGCTAGGAATGGTCTCCCAAGGATGATAGGTATACTTCAGTCTTCTTCATAATCCAAGATAATGAAATCCGCAGGGAAAATAAATTTGTCCACTTTAACCAGCACATCTTCTACAATACCCTATGGATAAGTAATGGACCTATCAATAAGCTGGATAGTTATATTCGTCGGCCTTGGAGCGGGAAATCCCAATTGATTAAAAACTGATAGTGGCATCAAGTTGATGCTCACTCCTAAATCACACAAACATTTGTTAAAACACATCTTTCCTATTAAGCATGGTATCGTGAAGCTGTCTAGATCCTTTAGCATCGGAGGTAACTTGCGTTGAAGCACTGCACTACATTCTTCAGTCAAGGCTACAGTCTCGAAATCCTCTAATCTCTTCTTCCTTGACAAGATCCCCTTCATGAACTTTGCATAGCTTGGCATCTGTTCTAATGCCTAGGCGAAGAGTATGTTGATTTGTAGCTTTTTGAATACCTCTAAAAACTTGTTAAACTGCTTATCTTCCCTTTGTTTCTGCAGTCTTTGTGGATATAGAATAGGGGGATGAACAACTGGTGGTTTAGTAACTGGTTTTTTAATTAATTCTTCACTATTTTTCTCCACTTCCCCTTGTTCTGAACCTTCTTTACACAAACTCTCATCAGAAAATTTCTCTTCACTTGGCATTGCCGCGATTTCCCTTTTAAAAAAGTGGTAGCGGGCGCCTCATCTTTATAAACTTGACTACTTCCTGATCCGAGAGTAATGGTGCGACAACCTTTGTTCTTTACCCTCCCTTCTTGGATTGGTTTCCGTAGTACTTGGCAAGGTCCCTTGTGGTCTGTTATTCAGCATATTGGTCATTTGGCCCATCTAAGTCTCCAAATTTTTTATAGCCACTGGTTGGCTCTTGATCATTACCTCTGTATTTTCTATGTAGTTAACCATCATCTCCTCCATTTCTGACTTCTTTTGTTGCTGAGGTGCAGGTGGTGGATGATGTTGTGGTTGCTGTTGGAATCCAGGAGGGTAGGGTGGTTTTGGTGCATATTGTTGGTGAGATGGTTGTGATTGATATTAAGACTGAAATTATTGATTTTGTTGGTGTTGTTGGTTGTTTTAATTGTTGTTCCAGCTGAAATTGGGATGGTTGCAGTTGTTGGGGTTATAAGCATTCTGAAACTGTTTTTGGTTTTTCTGGTAGTTGCTCACATATTGCATAGACTCAGAACTGATAGCATACTGATCGGTTGGATGTGACCCCGCACATATCTCACATACAAAAGAAACTGTCTTTACTTTACTTTCTACAAAAGAATCAATCTTCTTCGCCATAGATGCCATCTGAGTTGACAATTGTGTAATAACATCTACCTCTAACATTCTTGCGACTTTAGGTTATGGCATCCTGGCCGTAGGATTCTGAAAGTCATTCGCTGCCATTGTCTCTATGAGATTATAAGCCTCTTCATAACTCTTAGCCCATAAGGCTCCTCCCGCTGCAGCATCTACTATCGGCCTTGATTGCCAACCCAATTCATTGTAAAAAGTATTTAGTACCATCAAATCTAGCATTCCATGATGGGGACATTTCCTCAACATCTCTTTGTAGCGTTCCCAAGCTTCATATAATGTTTCACCCTGCTGTTGTCCAAACTGGGAAATCACTGTCCTCATTTTTGCAGTCTTAGCCAAAGAGAAAAATTTGGCTAAGAACTTCTATGCTAAGTCCTCCCATGTAGTAATAGATCCTGATGGCAAAGAGTGGAGCCAATTTCTAGCCTTATCCTATAAAGAAAATGGGAAAAGTCTAAGCCTGATTGCATCTTCCGACACCCCATTATACTTGAAGGTGTCACATATCTCTATGAAGCTCAATAAGTGTTCATTCGGGTCATCTGTAGTAGCACCCCAAACTGGACTGAATTCTGCACCATTTGTATAGTGCCCGGCTTTATCTCAAAGGTATTGGCTACTATAGCTGGCCTCACGATGCTTGACTGCAACTCATTTATATTGGGCACTGAATAATCCCTTAAGTCCCTTTGTTCCTCTCTTTGCTCTTCTGCTGCCATGCTGGATGATGAAGTTTCAAAATCTACTTGTGCACTTTGTGTTGCTCTCGCTTTTCAAGTACTACTGTTGATATTATCTTGTGCAGGTACCAACTCGGAATTTGACAATCGCATGTGCATAAAATGTACACAAGTACCTGAAATTCAAATAAAAACAAAACAGAAATAAGATAAGATTAGAATTGTCTAAGTCACACAAATCTAACTTTAGTTGATGACGACAATATTAAAAATAAACGCATTTCCCCGGCAACGGCGTCAAAACTTGTTGCCTCCCTTTTTGGTTTAACAAAATGGACTCTAACTCATGCAAGTATACATGGGTCAACAAGTAGTACAAAGTAAGAAAGTGTTGATCCCACGGAGAAAGGTGATAAATCTATATTATCATGCAACAACCTAATCACTATTTTTGTATGCTTAAATGATCATTCAACAAATAAATTAATATATAAATTAATTATCAACACAAGAATAATAATTACTAAAATTAGATAATCAAGTTGGCAAGATATGGGATTCTAATATCATCTAATGTTTCATCCAAAATGCATGCCTTATGTTATGTCTAATTATTTTACACAGACAGCTAGTCGAGAGCACAAAAGTGAAACATAGCCATCTTTCGATGTACTATGCTCAAATTACACAAAATCCACAAATTTATAGAATTCATGTAAGCGTCAAAATTACCAAACCCACTATATGTCTGTGTGAATTACAAGTAACAATGATTCAAGCACTAGCTCTCATAATGACTACATATGGTGAATCGGTATATGCCTATTCGGGTCACGAATCACAAAACTTGATACAAATAAGTTTCATAAACATATGCCAACATGGTTTATTCTATACTTATATTTCATTTTTCAATTCCATACAAGCAATTAATGTGAATGGTGATCAAACATTCAATCATTTAACACAACCATGATGGGAAATCCATTTTTAAACATACAGACATCACATATTAGGTATACACATATAGATTACACGTTAAAATCCATTAGAATCCCATAATGGAAATTAGTTCATTTCTGAACCAACAACCATTATGGGATTGAAGAAAAACATGGAAATAAGAAATTCAAACAAGAGATATGAGAGAAATGAAAGATCAAATCTGTTAATTCCTGCTACAAAGTCTATTTCTAGGCTTGTTCAAATCCACAATCTTAACCAAAATGAAAACTAATATTATTTAGCAATAATCTAAAGAGAGAAGCTCAAAGTATTAAGGAAAATGCTTCCAACCCTCCTTAGAGAAGACTAAAACCTAAGACCAGTAAATAAAAATTGAATATCACGTCTTTCGTAACCAACCATATCGTCTTAGATAACAAACACACTCTATTTTCAAATTACAAAAAGTCAATAGTTTAACTAAATATGACCGGCGCGGCCGCATGATATTGCCCTGTAGATCGAGCGCGGGCGCGCTGTGGGCTTATCTGTCGAGTGCATGGCGTGGGAGCACCATGGCTCTTTGATACTGAGGCGTGGCCGCACGGCTGCCTGATTTTCCTCTGTATTCCCTTTGGCGTGGGCTCGCCATGTTTAAATCTAATGGCAGAGCGGCCGCGCTGCTACCTCACTTTGCATTCTGTTGGCTTCTTGCTGTTGCTGCAGTCTGCTATTTCTTTCTTCTTTATCTTTTTTCTTCTTCACTCTACCACTTTATTGATCCTCCTCCTCACCTGCTCAAGTCTAGTTGCAATCTTCACTATTGCTCAAGTCCACTATGCCATGTTAATGCTATTTCCATGCCATTTCATGCCATTCCATGCCTTAGGTTGCTATAGGAGTTCTAGCTATGCATAATGCAAAATAAACACAAAAGGTAAGTAAAACATAATAAAACTACTTAAGTTGAGCATAATTCTAGTGAGTTGGTAACCAATAAGTAGGTATAAAACCTACTTATCAAATATCCTTGAAATTTGTGCTTCATCTAGTATCGTTTCATAATGATATTTTTCTGAACATTCTTGTTAAATTTTAATCTTTTCATGTCAGGGTACTATTCATGAAGTACTATTCACAGAGTTTTATTCACTCGGGTACTATTCACCCGGGGTACTATTTATGATAAAAATTAATTTCTTTTCTGTCCGAATATTTTTTACATAAATATTATTCTTGAATTTTACTCCACAAAGAAGTTATCATGTTGACAATTTAAACTCTAGATAAATTGAATTATAAATCTTTAATATTTATCCTTGATCTTGTTTGATTGAATTCTTATATCATTGTCATCATCCTCATGCTTATATTGTGATGAAAGTCATCTTTGGCCCGTAGTGCATAGATGTAATGTTGATTGGTATGATTATGACCAGGAATTATGTATCGGTATAATCATGACCATTGGTGATAATAACGAATATCCTTGGCCCGTAGTGCATGGATGATTCGTGGATGTGATAATAATGAACATTCTTGGCCCGTAGTGCATGGATAATTCAGTGATGTGGATTATTTATTGAGCTGAGTCTCACTGATAAAATTGATGATAAACTTTTAAATCATAGAAGATAGTACATATCATGTTCTACTTGACTCTTCTAATAGATTGCTTGTTCCTCTGCAGTTAAACTTGTTGTTTATTGTATTCTATCAGTTTAACATTGTTGAAGGCTAACAATAATTTATTCTGCATTATCTTAGTCATAATATTTCTTACTGGGCTAGTTGAGCTCACCCATTTGCTTTCATTATTCTCTTCAGGAAATGAGAACGTAGTCAGGGAATGGAGTGATGATCCGAGATGGTGGCTGTAGTAGTCCTCACTATTATATAAAATAGTGTGATAATACTTGTAATGAGGACTCCATTTGAGTTTGGATATTGTCTATGAGACAATATTCGTGTTTAAACTCTCAGCTACGTTTTTATCGTATTGTATAAGAAAGTTTGTATTTAAATTCTGTACCATGTATTTGGCGACTTAGAATGGGTTGTGTATACCTATTTTGGGGGTGTCACAATTGGTATTAAAGCTTAGGGATATGATCCCTGGCTGAGATTTGAGACTGAAACTAGGAGGGGAGAGACGGGAAAATCCTTCGCTAGTATGACCTACCTAAGTTTATTTGTTATTTAATTGGTCGGTCATAATATAGGGATAATATGTGGTATGTCAATTAGCCCTTATTTTGTGGCAGTATTTGACAATGGTATATGAAAATGTTGAGATAAGCAATGGAGCACAAAAGACCATTGAATCACCACATATCAATAACCAGGATAATGTGCATCAGGAAGGCAACAATCCTCATGTAAGCAACAACGCCGACCAAATGATGAACGGCGAGGTGTTTAGGAGCTTTCTGCAATTCATGCAATATCAGGTGAGAGAGACTTCTGTTCAAAATATAGGTGGAAACACTGGCAACTCACGAATGGTCACCGTTAATCAATTCAAGGAGCTGGGACCACTAGAGTTTTTGGGAAAGCCAGAACCACTTAAGGCAGAGACGTGGAGTAAGCAGATCACCAAGATATTTGATGTCTTGGGATGCTCCGAGGAGCAAAAGGTTCCCTTTGCCACCTTCATGTTGCGAGGAGAGGCAGATCATTAGTGGGAATATGTAAAACATACTCAGCCTGCCACACTAAAGATGTCTTGGGAGAAGTTCCAAGAATTGTTTAATGACAAGTAGTTTTCCGAAAGTATTCATCACATAGAGGTAGAATTCATTAAGTTGGAGCAAAAAAATATGACCTTGTCGCAGTACGAAGCTAATTTTGCCGAGTTGTCCTGGTTTACATCCCATTTGGTAGATAATGAGGAGCTTATGACGCGGATGTTTCTAAGAGGTTTGAAACCTAAAATACAACAATACCTCATTTCTCACAAACTTTGCTTGTATTCAGATATTATGAATAGGGCTCAGTTATTGGAGCGCGATAATGAGTCAACCCAACCAAGAGATAGCTGCCGGCAAAACGATAATACCAGTGGTAGCAGTCATCAAAGCGGTGACAACAAACGTGGATGAAATCAACATGCCTGAAATGGTAACCACTTCGGCGGTAGTCATGACCAAGATAATAGAAGTGGAAATTTCAAGAAGAAGAGATTCAATAATGATGAAAAGACGTCAGCACCAGCACCCGTTGTTAAGGAAGGAGAACGACCACTGGTCGTATGCTATAAATGTGGAGGGGGGGACACATCCGTCCAAATTGCACGCAGCAATCCAAAGCGTGTTATAATTGCGGAAGAGAAGGCCACCAAGCACAATTTTGTCGTGTAGTGAAGACAAGTCCAGGTGGGATGGTACACCAAATGCCGTCCCAGACAAGTCAAAGTCGGTAGTTTAAGGGAGAGCGTTTGTCATGACCTCCCAAAAAGCAAGGAACCCGAACGATGTTATCACGGGTAAACTAATTATAAACTCTTGCGAAGTTTATATCTTATTTGATACCGGTTCTACCCATTCTTTTATTTCTCCTACTTGCGCTCACCGTTTAAATTTAACTTCGGAGAAATTAGACTTTGACTTATCTATTGAAACTCCGTTGGGAGAAACCTTCATTGCATCCACTATTAATATTTGTTGTTTGATTCAAATCGGCAACCGCACGTTACCTATCGATCTTATCTCTTTGAAAATACTTGCATTTGATGTGATTTTAGGGATTGATTGGTTAGCTACTCATCATGCTAAAATTGATTCTTTTTGTAAGGTTGTTAGCTTTCATATTCCTAACCAACCTATTATATGAATTCAAACAACCAAACCACTAAAGTCAATCATTGTCATATGAGGCCATAAAGCCATTCGTTTATTGAAAAATGGATGTCAAGCTTTCTTAGCTCATGTCACGGATTTAAAAAAAATACGTCAGATTTGAATGATATTTCTATTGTTAATAAATTTCCTGACGTATTCCCTAAAGATCTTCCTGGCCTACCCCCAGAGCGTGAAATCGAGTTTGGTATTAACTTTGAACCCAGTACAAAACCCATTTCCAAAACCCCTTATCGAATGGCTCCTATTGAACTTCAAGAGTTAAAAACCTAACTGCAAGAATTGTTAGACATCGGTTTCATTCGTCCTAGTACATCTCCTTGGGGTGCTCCTGTTTTATTCGTAAAGAAGAAAGATGGAAGTATGCAACTTTGTATTGACTATCGGGAGTTGAATCATGTCCCGTCAAAAACAGGTACTTGTTACCTCAAATTGATGACTTGTTTGACCAGTTGCAAGGTGCCAAATTCTTTTCAAAGATCGATCTTCATTCCAGATACCATCAGTTAAAAGTTAAAACTGATGACATTCCAAAGACTGCTTTCAGAACTCAGTACGGGCATTACGAATTCTTAGTCATATCTTTTGGATTAACTAATGCCCATGCTGCCTTCATGGATATGATGAACCGAGTATTCAAGAAGTATTTGGATCATTTTGTGGTTTTCTTTATTGATGACATCCTCATATACTCCAAAAGCCGTGAAGATCATGAGCAACACTTGGAGATGATACTCCAAAAGCTTCATGAAAACAAGTTATACGCCAAGTTAAAGAAATACGAGTTCTGGCTTGAGGAAGTAGCATTCTTTGGGCGCGTGATATCGAATCATGGAATATCTGTTGACTCAATGAAGATTAAAGCAATTAAAAGCTGGGAGCAACCTAAGTCAGTGACCGAAGTACATAGCTTTCTGGGCTTAGCTGGTTATTATCGAAGATTCGTGGAAGGATTTTCTCGAATCACTACTCCATTAACTCAGCTGACTTGAAAAGATACAAAATTCGGTTGGAGCGAGGAATATGAGAAGAGTTTTCAAGAACTCAAGAGGAGACTCATTTCAGCACCTGTTCTGACAATACCATCTAGTTCGGAGGGATTTGTCATCTAAAGAGATGCTTCAGGAAGAGGGTTAGGATGTGTTCTCATGCAACATGGGAAATTCATAGCCTATGCCTCATGACAACTCAAAGAATATGAGAGGAATTATCCTACTCATGATCTAAAGTTGGCAGCTGTCATTTTCACGCTTAAAATCTGGAGGCATTACCTATATGGGGAGAAGATGGAGATCTATACGGATCATAAAAGCCTCAAATATTTCTTTACCCAAAAGGAACTCAACATGAGGCAACGATGTTGGCTCAAGATGTTAAAAGATTATGATCATACCATTCAATACCATCTTGGAAAAGCGAACGTGATAGCTGATGCATTGAGTAGAAGATCATATGCAGGTACGGGTGAGATATTTTCAATGCAAAGGCCCAATTTGTATGACTTACAAAGGATGGAGATAGAGTTAAAAACTCTAGGGATCCACATGATGATATCAAATATACATGTAGAACCGACTTTAATCGATAAAGTTAAAGCTGCTCAAACCACGAACCTAGAGCTGATGCATATAAAGAAGAAGGTGCTATTCTAGAAGCAAGAATCAATGATGAAGGAATACTTCGAGTCAACTCTAGACTTTGTGTTCCTAACAACTCTGATTTGAAGTATAAAATTATGATGGAGGTGCAAAACACGCCGTTTGAAATCCATCCCGGAAGTACCAAAATGTATCATGATTTTCGACATACATTTTGGTGGAGAAATATGAAAAGAGAGATTGCGGAGTTTATTTCAAGGTGTCTAATTTGTCAACGTGTCAAGGCGGAGCATCAAGTGCCAAAAGGTCCTTTGAAACCACTTGAAATTAAAAAATGGAAGTGATAGCACATTACCATGGATTTCGTTACTGGTCTTCCCAAGGTTTCTCAGGGAATAAATGCAATTTGGGTCATTGTTGATAGATTAACCAAATTTGCTCATTTCTTACCTATACGAGAAACTTATTCACTTGAATGTATTGCTCGTATATACATTAATGAGATTGTAAGACTGCATGGTATGCCAGTATCCATAATTTCTTATCGAGACCCAAGATTCACTTCACGGTTTTGGGTCAGTTTGCAGAAAGCTATATGCACGGATTTATGATTCAGTTCAGCATATCATCCACAAACGAATGGGCAAACAGAGAGGACTATTTAAACTGTTGAAGATCTATTAAGACTATGTGTCCTTGACTTCAAAGGAAGTTAGGACAAGTTCTTGCCATTAGTGCAATTCTCCTACAATAACAGTTATCAAGCAAGTATCAGCATGGCTCCATTCGAGGCGTTGTATGGATGCAAGTGTCGTTCTCTAGTATGCTAGGATGAGGTGGGTGAAGCAATGTTGTTGGGACCAAAATTGGTACGCATGACTATGGAAAAGATTCAAATAATCTGGCAATGTATAAAAACCTCACAAGATCGATAAAAGAGTTATGTTGATCTTCATCGAAGGGACATGGAATTCAATGTTGGAGATCATGTATTATTACGTGTTACTCCATGGAAAGGAGTTACGAGATTTGGAAAGAGAGGAAAGCTCAACCCTCGATTCATTGACCCATTTGAAATCCTCGATCGAGTAGGAACTATGGCCTATAGACTTGCCTTACCGCCAAGTATGTTTCATGTTCATAACATTTTTCACATATCTATGTTACATAAATATGTGGAAGACCCGAACCACATTATTGATTTAGAACTAGACGACATAACGAAAGATTTAACGTATGAAGAGGTACCTGTTAAAATCTTAGATATGAAGGAACATATTTTATGCTCCAAGGTTATACCTCAAGTCCAAGTTTTATGGAGAAACCACGATGTTGAGGAAATAACCTGGGAGTTAGAATTTAAAATGAAATCTTGGCATCCTCACCTCTTCGACATACCAGTTACGTACACTAATTTTGAGGACAAAATTTCATAAGAAGGGGAGGTTGTAAGACCCCAACTTTTATGAATAAAGATTAATTTTTCTCTAAATATTATTTTGAATAATAAGGTGTGGATTTGATATAATGTTATAGTTGTGGGTAATATTTACAAATTTTGCAAAGTAAACAAGTTGTCATAAAATATTCGTTTTGTTAGAGAATTTTCTTTTTGTTAGGGAATATCCGTACGACGACACAATCATTGGTAGACCCCACAAAGGAATAACTATCGGATATAGAAAATGACAAAAATAACGACAAAAGTTTTATTGTTAACTGTTGAAATATCCGGTGATAAAAGTACAGTAATACGCGTGGTTGCATAGTAGCACACGGTATTATATAGTATCTTTGATTATTGATGCTTACGTGAGAAGTCACTATGTTTTATTCAATTATTGCAACAGTAGTTGATGCATAGTATCCCATATTATTGATTCAATTATTGTCACAGTATCATCTACACAATATTTTTATATTATTAAATTAATAATTGAGACAACAAAGTTATTCATATTATTATTTGCATTATTGACAATGTCTAGAAAGTTCTGTCGAGGAAAGAGGTTTGGTTACCTAATTGTGAGCCAATAAGGAGAAGTCCTTATCGGAAAGCCCCCCTCTTTCCTGGGAATAATCTAGTTGTCAATATTGTGAGTTATAATATTAATGATGAATAATTGTTGGAAGATTAAAAATGTGTTAATAAAGTGATTTGTGGTAAATATTTATTCAATCTTTGATATAAATAAGAAGTCTATTATGAGACGTTTGTTGTAAGTTTGGTTTATTCTATGGGACCCATATGTCATCATCTAAGAGTCACTTTCGTCAATAGTACTTGCCCTTACCAGACGTCAAACCACTTGCCATTTCACATTATAGGTATCAAACCACTTGTCGTTTCACATTACATGCGTCGAACAACTTGTCGTTTCACAGTACAGACGTCAAACCACTTGCCTTTTTCGTATTACAAGTGTCAAACCACTTTTCTTTTCACATTACCAGTCGTCAAGCCACTTGTCTCTTCACATTACAAGGGCTAAGCTAGAAATCGTCTATAAATAGAACCTTATTTCTTCATTCATTCTGACCAATTCACTAAGACTCACAAGAGAAAGCTATAGAGAGAGAATCAAAGAGAAAGAAGAAGAGTATTTTGTTACTACACTATTGCAGTATCCAATCTCCTACTAAGGTAAGGGGTATTATTTCTTTCGTATTCGTAAGGGATATTATTTTTTTTCAATTTTCGTAAGAAATAATATTTTCTTCCATACTCTGTAGAATGTAAGTAATATTATTTTGTTTTATATTCTTAAATTTAAATTTACTGTGGTAAGTATTGCTTCCATAGTCCTTGAAATTAGTAGAATATCCTTGAAATTTGCGCTTCATCTAGTATCATTTAATAAGGATATTTTTCTGAACATTCTTGTTAAATTTTAATCTTTTCATGCCAGGGTACTATCCATGATAAAAGTTGATTTCTTTTCTGTTCGAATTATTTTTACATAAATATTATTCTTGAATTTTACTCCACAAAGTAGTTATCATGTTGACAATTTGGACATTCTTAAACTCTGGATAAATTGAATTATAAATCTTTAATATTTATCCTTGATCTCGTTTGATTGAATTCTTATATCATTGTCATCGTCCTCATGCTTATATAGTGATGAAAGTCATATTTGGCTCATAGTGCATAGATGGACTGTTGATTGGTATGATTATGACCAAGAATTATGTATCAGTATAATCATGACCATTGGTGATAATAAAGAATATCCTTGGCCCGTAGTGCATGGATGATTCGTGGATGTGCTAATAATGAATATCCTTGGCCCGTAGTGCATGGATAATTCAGTGACGTGAATTATTTATTGAGCCGAGTCTCAACGATAAAATTGATGATAAACTTTTAAATCATAGAAGATAGCAGATATCATGTTCTACTTGACTCTTCTAATGGATTGCTTATTCCGCTGCAATTAAACTTGTTGTTTATTGTATTCTATCAGTTTAACACTGTTGAAGGCTAACGATAATTTATTCTGCATTATCTTAGTCATAATATTTCTTACTGGTCTAGTTAAGCTCACCCTTTTGCTTTCATTGTTCTCTTCAAAAAATGAGAATGTAGCCGGGACTAGTCGGGGAATGGAGTGACGGTCTGAGATGGTGGCTGTAGTAGTCCTCACTATTCTATAAAATAGTGTGATAATACTTGCAATGAGGACTCCGTTTGAGTTTGAATATTTTCTATGAGACAATATTCGTGTTAAAACTCTCAGCTACGTTTTGTCGTATTGTATAAGGAAGTTTGTATTTAAATTTTGTACCATGTATTTGGCGACTCAGAATGAGTTGTGTATACCTATTTTGGAGGCGTCACATGCTCTCTTTCTCTTTGTGTCCTAATCTACAACTACCATCACCAAATCATTTTCCAAAAAAATTTTTATACACCCAAAATAAAAGATACGGGATACATTGAGGCATAGAGTGGAAAGGAGCAAGGCAAGGGAAGTAGAGACTTGCACTAAACTGAGATTGCTTGAGTCAGAACATAATAGTAAATTGGGTTGAAAACAAAGCGCACTGCTAGTTATTCTGAAAAGGGTTGAAAGACTAAATTGGAGTGCTAAATAAGTTTGGGGGAAAGCAGGTAGAGATCTCAAGGCATTGGGGAAGTTTAAGAGCAGTTCCAGACAAATGGAGCCGCCCAAGCTTATCCTCCGCCCGATACAACTTCTGACCATGAAGAGACAGACAATGATGCTGCAGATTAGAGGAGTTTCCTTCTACTCTCTTCTCACCGTTATTCACAATGAGGGCATTGTCATTGATAAGTTTGGGGGGAATGTTTTTAGATTGTATTTCATTTAGTATAATTCATGTGTTAACATGTAGTTTTCATTTTGTTAGCAAGTTAATTTTTTTTTTAAAAAAAAAAATCACAAAAATATCTTACATTTAGTTAGTTCACGTAGTATTGCATGAATTTGAGCATATCAGTTAATTTGAATTTGACTTAGACAATGATGAGAATGGGATTGCATATACATTTAAGCAGTATTGATAACCAAGGCT
Organism: Panax ginseng; assembly: GCA_020205605.1. NCBI lineage: Eukaryota > Viridiplantae > Streptophyta > Magnoliopsida > Apiales > Araliaceae > Panax > Panax ginseng. The sequence continues at coordinate 61,140,257 of CM035131.1, read as the reverse complement.
TAAATGTAATTTTATATCATGATGAAAATCTTATCCCGTTTGAAACTGATGTGACCAGATATCACGTTAGGTTGAAAATTTTGATTTACATAGTTTAAATGACCACATAATTATCTTGTGGGAAATCATGGTTTGAATGAAGAAAAATCGATAAACTTGCAGTAAAGGCTAGAATGACGTGAAAACTTAAGTTTGGGGAAAATATGGGATACATATGAGATTAAAAAAAATTATTAAATAAAAAATATATGAATAAGCACATTGACTAGTTTAGTTTTTGTGGCCTTTTTTATTCGATTAAGTAAGCCCTAGGGGATGTCTCTACACCCAACGCCCTAAAAATCATCTGGTTTGGGAGTCGTTGGTCGAAAACTAACTACATGGGTAACATTGAGAAGCCTAAAAAAAACTAGACATTGCATAGTCAAGTGTAAGCGCGAGAAAGAGAGAAAATGCCTTCGTTATTGAATAAAAGTAGAAATAAATCGTGTATTTACTCCTAACTTGGTGACTGCAAGGTCTTAACTGGAGCTTGTCTTGTTTACATACATTTTTGAATTAAAACTGTGTTTCCTTCTAAGAAGCATATTATGTGATTTATTTAAACTATAGTTAGTTTTAATGGTTACTGAGCACACACACACAATACATCAGTGATAATAGGATTTGATTTGCATACTGATATTAGTTATTGATTTGTCTTGGTTGAATTTATTGTTTGAATATGTTATTGATACCTCAGAGGAATATTTGTTGGATTTTATACTATATGATGGTTGGATTTGTAGACATGTGTAATGACCCTAAAATTCATATAATTCATCTCTCAACTTCGGTCGTTAACAATACGTCTAATTTCTGATTTTACATCATTATTCGATGTTAAATTGAATAAAATGTGGAATAATTTAAACTTTTCTGTCTTCTTACTTTAATTCCCCGAATCAAAACCTTTATCATCGACACATCTCTGAATCAAATTTATTTTATGATTCGCTTCATCAGAGTTATTATATAAAATCATACATTTCAGCTCGATATTTCTTATACATTGGGTAACTCAAACTTTACAACTAAATATGAAGTCTCACATCATAAATTATTAAGTACATTTCTCAAAACTTTTATCTTTATCTACCTTGGAACCATACTTAGTTTATTACTTACTTTATCAGAGTCGATAAATAAAAATTACATCCATGTTCAACACCATTTATACATCAAAAAAAATTTAAACTTAATAACTCAACATCTATTAAACATCATACATTATCAAGTACATCATCCGGAACCTTAAACATGGTTCAAAATAATAACCACTCAGCCAAGTATATAAATCTTCATGCATTAAATCTGATTAATGTCTTTCAAGTAGCACATAACATTACCTTGAATCCTTAACTTGCAAAAATGGTTATTTGTAAGGTAGAGCTCGACAGCCCAACAAATCTAACAGTTTTCATGCAACACATAACATATAAATAACATGATCATCTTATACATCATAAACATATGTCTAAACACATTATACATGTTGTACATTGCATATCAAATAAAGATTGAGTTCCATAACCCAATCAACATTTCTTACTCAACCGATGTAGTCATAAATTGAACTTAACATTTGATACTTACAACATAAGAAATACATCATGCTCTTTGAAATACAGATTAAAAATAAATCATCATCAAGTTCACATAACCAAATGGGAACTGAAAGACTTGCCTTTATCGTTGTTTACCAATAACAGTTTAATAGCTTACAGCTATCTGCACTTCATGTGCCCTACACAATTATATAATCATGGACATCAACTATTAGTCACATAGCAACGCATAGTAGTTGTAATGTAAACTTTACTCTACATCCCATAACCTTTCCTATTAATCAATACACAATGTTCAATTTGATTGTGTTAACTTTCGACTTATATCTCACTATATTTCTTTTTAGTCATACTCGAAGGTCATTCAAGTGTTAAAGTCTTGTTAGGACTCCTTATTTGTTTATATTAATCTCATTCCATATCTTATAATTTTCATTTCATTTTAATTAAAACACTTTTTAAGTTCATTAACACTTGACACGACGTTTCGACGTTCATTCGTCGCACGCCCGATTCGTCTCTCTTACGTACGCTTAGTATGCTTATACAACTTATCTAATATATTATTTATTAATGTTAAGTATCATTATAGTTACTAATATTCAAGTTTTATAACTTAGAACAACATCTTTTATTGCCAGAAGCACTACACTTGCATATGTGCATGCCCAACGCCCTCCGATTGCTATCGAATACACATCAGTCGCAAAGATGACCATTTTGATCCCTGCTAATGACCTCAAATTGAAACCATTAAAAAACAAAAGTTCTACGTCTACTCGTCCTTGTTCTGGATCATCTTGAATCGCCTTAATCGGAGTTCTTATGAAAACGTTATGGTCGTTTTACTACAGGAGGTCAAAACAGTCAAGCCTGGTACTGTTCCGGCGCCGCGACGTCTAATTAGCCTTGAGGGCGATGCTGTAGTGCCCAAGAGCAGTTTGGGTTGCCCAAGTTATTCTGTTCACAAATGTTTTAACCCTTTCCTCTTCCGAACTTCATAACTCAAGTTATTCCCATCCAAATCAGTCCATTTTTGACTCTATGGATTCATAATTCATAGAACTACAACATACCAAAGAATCCACAATTTATAGAAACATTAAATAACCCAAATCTTGACCCAAAACTCATGTCCATACTAAATTTTCATATTTTAACATGTTTAGCGTAATCATTCACTACGAATTCATTTCTTAACCAAATTGATTCATTCAACTTGCTTTCTTTTTGTTTTTCAACGTTCTTACAACATCCATCGTCAATTTAAGGTTTCCATCATGATTTCATAACTAATATTAATCTCAAAATTGACCAAAACTTATACGTATTTTAACAAAACTCTAAATTCTCATCTTTAAAATGTTCTCATGACTTTTATAACCCCAAAAACCAATTATAGACTACTCATAACAGTATATATATATATATATATATATATATATATATATATATATATATATATATATAACCATCACAATAAAATTTCCCAACTTAACATTTATAGAAAACATACAAAAACCCAAGAAAACTCAACTAAGAGTTTTTACCTTTTGATTTCGTCTTGGACTAGTTAGAAGATAGAAATCGCTTGATTAATCTTCTTCTTCTCCTTTAAATTCCCAGACTTCCTCTCAAAGATTCACAGAGAACTTCTTTTTCTCCTAAGCTCTCTCTCTATTTTCTCTTTTCTCTACTTTGCCTTTGCATATAACGTAAAAACCAACCCCTTATTGCAATTGGGAGTTACACCCACGTAATTTACTTAGCAGTTATAAAACCAAAAGCCATAAGGCCTTGTGTGACTTAAATAAAATTTCATTCTATTTACTTTTATAATTCTTTTATTATAAAGCTTATAATTCTCTTATTATAAGGCCCATTTGTCACACCTTTACTTAATTTAATTATTTAATTAATATAAACTTCCACTTTACACAACAAGTCATTAATCCACTAATTTAATTATTTAATTAAATTAGAATATTACCATCACACTAATGTACTAAAATACGCACAAATTACAAAATTATTTATCATCAATTTATTAAATAGAATCATACTTAAACAACTTATTACATAATAATTTCCATCAAATATTTATTTATTTCCATAATATTCCAAAAAAATATTTATTCAATTCCATAAATATTTTTAACTATTTACAAAACTCACAATCTTATTACATTAACATATTACATTATTGCATTTATGTGTAATATATATTACTCCCCATTTTCTTAAAACAAATATCCTTAAATTAATTTACTACTTTAATTAAGTGAATTATTTACGTTATTTATGAAATTTAATTAATAATAATTCTAGTGCCAATAAGGTATAATAATCAATTATATTATTTCATAATATAATTTTCATCTTTATTAAATTAACCAACATTACTCAGTTAATTTTCTTTTCACAACAACTTCATTTAATTTCTTCAATAGTCAAAGTAACTGTTAAACCTCATTTCCCCAATATATATATACATATATATTATCAAAACATCTTATAATAAGAATTTTGTTTACTAAATTCTTATTTTTATAACTTTTGAAAATTTGGGTTTTCACATACTTCCCTCCTTAAAAGGGAATGTTCTCGGAATCACCTAAACCTCCCTTACTCGATTTTCAAGCAATCCTTTCAAAAATTTTATCGTTGAATAACTCAACACTATCTTAATACAGGTTTTATAATTCATATTCCATTCATTTTCTCAATAAAATCTTGCAAGCTTTATTTCATTACCTTCACTTAAACTCAATTATATTTTGAGTTGTATATTCTTTAATCTTCATTCATTCAATCTATCAAAATAGACTTTACGTTAATCTTTTATTCATTTAGTGGGTTCTATGACCACTTCCTTCTCTAAGATTCTTTCTAAAAAAAATCATCGCATTCTTCACATATTTCTCTTCTAAGAATTTCACATGTTCTTTAGATAACATCATCCTTTCTCTTTTCAGAATTTCATTTTTTCTTGGAATTATTATAGTTTTCTTAATTTACTCCTCCCCTTATTGTTTCAGAATTTCTTTTCTTACTTGTTCAATATATTGATCATTAGATGTTACATTCTACAACTTACTTTTTTCAAAGGAACATCCTCCTTTCCACATTCACTTCAGGATAACAAGAATCTTCCATAATTGCTCAATGATTGGGAAGCAATATGAATAACTCAGGAATTTAAAAGATTCTCAAATCATGTTGAGGGTTCACAAGACCTTGAACTACGTCCCCATGTTATCAAGTATCTCGACTTAAACCTTTAACAGTCATAAGACTGTATGGACCTTTCTTCTCGTACTCAGGAAGATCAGCCCTTCATACAATGTTTTGTGCATAAACATTTTAACACTTCACATAATATAATCCCCTATAAAACCTCAGCTTCTAAATATCTGAATCCGCACCAAAACAATTTGGTTTGGCATAACTTCTCAAGAAACGCTTGAACTACATAAACATCTTTCAATATTTGTCTAGCTGAATCAAATAGCATAAACTTCTAACAACAACTCAGACATCAATCGAAATAGTTTTAGCCATTTCATGTGGCATATCTTTTTAGTTTAAAGAAAACCAAAAATCATTTTTATGATGGTCAAAATACCGTACTATTTTAATAGTACATTGAGGATTCAGTCATTATATGACTTCGTCATGCTACATCATACCATAGTGGGCTGACAATCCTATGATCACATCCAACACCAGGTTTAATTGCATTGATGACTTCCTCGTTTGTCATATCAGCATCATATTTAGTGATGCTTTAGTGACTATGGAAAAACAAAATACATTTTGATATGTTTAAATCATTTTTGTCTAGCCAGAACAATTAGCATAGACATATGAATAAAAGTATTATTTTTAAAACTCACTGGTTCAATCATTTGATCCAATGTTTTCAAGAAAACAGAAGTGAAAACATCAGCACGAAGTCAATAAATTTCAAAAATCTAGCAAAACTAGAAGATTTGGAATATCTAATTTTCTCCATCAACTTCAATCTTTACTCCATTACTTCATTACTTACTAATTCATTTTATTTCTAGCACCACCAATGCTCTTATACGAAATATTCTTGTATTTCAACTTACAATCTTGCTATATATATAGTTCATCAAACTTACCACACATTGGAAGTTTAGGAACTTGCCACAATAATATGAGTTTAGGAACTTTTTCTAGAAATATGTAGTCCAAGAACCCATCAGAGACTGTCCATATGCTTAGGGGTTCAAAAACATACATATGATTATGAGTCATCAACTTACCATAAGTATGAGTTTTAAGAACTTGCACTTAATCCTAATAATATCTGACTAATCTTAATAGTTTCTAACTATCAAATATACACATGAGAAAAGAATTACCTTTTCACCACATATACATTGATAGCACGATACCAACATTTCAATGATTATTAATGTGATAAACTGAGTGCAAGCACAAAACCCTCGCTCATACAAAGGTTTGTACAACTCAACCATCACATGAGTCCTCAATTGAAATTCCACCTAATTTTATCTTACTTTTAACTTGTTATTTGCTTGATACGGATTTTTCGTACCACATCATTTATAACTCCTCGTGAGTTTGCCTCGTACTATTTCATAGTACCTTCTCATTATAGCATCAAGCTATAACCATTCAGTCATCACAGACTATTTGTTATTTCAAAACTTAATCTGATCACGTCATGATCTTATTCTACAATCATCTTCTCTTATGACTCTTCTTCTATTTATGATTGTTTTGGTTTTCCTCTCTATAATCATATTATCTTATGATTGTTTAACTAAGGTGTTCCTTGATCCTTTGGGTCTTCAAATTCTTCTTTGAACCTATTCATATTATCTAAACTTATTTCATAAGTATTCTTTGAATTTTTATCAATTAAACTCAATTTGAGTTCATTCTTATTATCTTAATCATCTTCATCTTGTAGAAATTATCTATTTAATAACACTTAACATATTATTACTGGAGTCAGGTAACTCCATATTCATATCTTTTAAATACTTCAAGATTCCTCTATGAATCTTCTCATATATATATATATATATATTAATCTCTTCTCTATACATTTGTTAAATTTATTTCTTATTGTTCAAACTCTAATTGAGTTCATCCTTTACAATCTTCACCTTTCTTCTCTAAGATTATAGCCTAAGGTACTCCTACCTAAGGTTTATAACCTACAACTCTGATACCAATTGTAACGACCCCAAAATTCATACAATTCATCTCTCAACTTCGGTCATTAACAATACGTCAAACTTCTGATTTTACATCATTATTCGATGTTAAACTTAATAAAATGCGGAATAATTTAAACTTTTCTATATTCTTACTTTAATTCCCTGAATCCAAAACCTTTATCATCTACACATCTCTGAATTAAATTTATTTTATGATTCGCTTCATCAAAGTTATTATATAAAATCATACAATTTAGCTCGATATTTCTTATACATTGGGTAACTCAAACTTTACAACTAAATATGAAGCCTCACATCATAAATTATTAAGTACATTTCTCAAAACCTTTATCTTTATCTACCTTTGAAACATACTTAGTTTATTACTCACTTTATCAGAGTTAATAAATAAAACTTACATCCATGTTCAATACCCTTTATACATTGAACAAAATTTAAACTTTATAACTCAACATCTATTAAACATCATATATTATCAAGTACATCACCCAGAACCTTAAACATGGTTCAAAATAATAACAACTCAGCCAAAGTATATAAATCTTCATACATTACATCTGATTCATGTCTTTAAAGTAGCACATAGCATTACCTTGAATCCTTAACCTGCAAAAATGGTCATTTGCAAGGTTGAGCTTGACAGCCCAACAAATCTAACAGTTTTCATGCAACACGTAGAACATAAATAACATGCTCATCTTATACATCATAAGCATTTGTCTAAACACAATATACATGATGTACATCACATATCAAATAAAGATTGAGTTCCATAACCCAATTAGCATTTCTTACTCAACCGATGTAGTCATAAATTGACCTTAACATTTGATACTTACAACATAAGAAATACATCACGCTCTTTGCAATACAGATTAAAAAATAAATCATCATCAAGTTCACATAACAAATAGGAACTGAAAGACTTGCCTTGATCATTGTTTACCAATAATAGTTTAATAGCTTACAACTATTGTGACGCCCCCAAAATAGGTATACATCACCCATTTTGAGCCGTCAATAACATGGTACAGAAACAACTATAACTTTATTAATACAACATATAAACTGTGAGTTTAAATACAAATATTGCCATCAAGACAATATTCACACCCAAATAAGTCCTCATTACAATTATTGGTACATTATTTTACAAAAATGGTGAGGACTACTAAGATAACTTTCTAGATCCATCATTCCACACCCCGACTAGAACTCGCTACATTCTCGTCTCCTGATAAGAAAAATGGAACAAAAAGGAAAAGGGTGAGCTCAACTAGCCCAGTAAAGAATATTATGACTAAGATAATATAGAACAAATTATCGTTAATCTTCAACAGAGAAAAATCTGATAAAATACAATAAACAACAAGTTTCAGATCAATATTCGCAGCGGAAATAATAATTCATAGATGAGTTACGTAGAGAATGAAATCTACTATAATCTATGAATTTAAAAGTCCATCATCAATATTTTATCCCGGTAACATCAATCAATATTCATCTTGAATCAAATATTCATCTTTGCACTACAGGCCAAAGATATTCATCAGTTGGTCATGTTCATCTCAACACCTGTACATCTTTGCATTACAGCCAAAGATATTCATCATAAAATCATTAATCTTTGCACGAATCCAGTGAAACAAAAGAATAAATATTAAGGATTCGTATTTCGGTTTATCTATGTCCAAAAATACCTCATAAATAATCTTAGTAGAGTAAAATTCAAGGATGATCAAAACATAGATACAATAAAAGCTAGTATCCATAATAGATATTTTGGACGAAAAAGAAAAATTTTATTTTTTGATGAATAGTGTCGTATTCGTGAATAGTGCCGTATACGTGAATAGTAACCCCGACACAAAAAGTTCCAAAATTGATTAAATGTTCAAACCAATATTTCGGCATAATGATATTAGAAGAAATAATATCATTTAAAAAAAAAATCCCTTACCTTGAAAAGACTGTACTTCTAGCACCCTATTTATAGGAAAATGCTTAGAACACCAAAGTAAAAAATTTAATAAATATTAATATTATTTTTTCCACAACTTCCTACGCACACTAATTGATCCAAACATCAGCCACCCACTCAATTAAAGTAAGAAAAAACTTTTTCTTAAATAAAATATTTTAAACTTCAAAAATTAATTATTTCAGAACTTCGGAACTTCAATAATTCATAATAAATAGCCCTTTCATCAGAAAAATTCAAACCACATGCCTTTCCATAGGAAATTCCATTCTCTACAACTTTGTAAGTTTAAGTTTTACCAAATTCCAAACAGAAATTGACCGAAATCCACAAACGGGCGATTTTACAGGATATAATCAAATTTCAGTCAAGAAATGGGCCCACAAACATGTTTAACATGTTTTAAACAATTTTTTGTAACAAAAATATTCTTTCTCCTCATATACTCATATATCCCATATTCATTGTAAAAATATCACCATTATTATATTATTAAAATATAATAATATATTTAAATGAATTATTTATCAGAAAAGATAAAATAATAATTTTTCAACAATTGTCACATTAAAAATTTTCTCCATCTATATCCACATAAAATGAATATTTTCCTTATCATATAAATCAATAATTAAATTATTCACAAATAATATTACAGAATCACAATACTAACAACCAGGCAGTTCCCAGGAAAGAGGAGGCTTTCCAATAAGGATTTCTCCTTACAGTCGCGCAATTAGGTGACCAAACCTCTCCTTAGACAGAACTTTCTAAACATTGTCAATAATGTTATCTAATAATATTATTCAAATAATATGAATTATTGATCCGATAATGAAAATATCAGATATAGTGACAATTATTGAAACAACAATAATATAAAAAATATCAACGTAGCAATTATTGAATCAATAAAATAAAATATTGAACAAAGAATCTCTTGTAACAATTATTAAGTAGTGCCTTCTTACGTAAGAATCAATAATTGGTGTAATACTGGTAATGCTACCGTGTTTTTTAACCACTAGGTATTTTAATAGTATTAATTGATATAACTACGCCAGTTATTTATAAACAACTTATATTTTTCGTTTTCTTCATCCAATCTCTTTCCGTTACGGGGCCCACACAAGGCTGCGCCGTCGAACAAATATTCCCCGACAGTAAGAATATTCTACGACCAAACGAATATTCTCCGATAAAATGAATATTTTATAACCACTTGCATATTTGAAATATTTGCTCATTTTACCCATAACTAACCACATTAATCAAATCAACCCTTACTATTACAAAATAATAAATAGAGGAAATTTAATTTTATTTATAATAAGTTGGGGTCTTACAGCTATCTGCACTTCACGTGCCCTATACAGTTATATAATCATGGACATCAACTATTAGTCACATAACAACGCATAGTAGTTGTAATGTAAACTTTACTCTACATACCATAACCTTTCATATTAATCAATACACAATGTTCAATTTGGTTGTGTTAACTTTCGACCTATATCTCACTATATTTCTTCTTAGTCATACTCGAAGTTCTTTCAAGTGTTAAAGTCTTGCTAGGAATCCTTATTGGTTTTATATTAATCCCATTTCATATCTTATAATGTTCATTTCATTTTAATTAAAACACTTTTTAAGTTCATTAACACTTGACAAGATATTTCGACGTTCATTCGCCGCATGCCCGATTCGTCTCTCTTGCGTATGCTTAGTATGCTTATACAACTTATCTAATACATCATTTATTAATGTTAAACATTATTATATTTTACTAATATTCATGTTTTTTAACTTAGAACAACATCTTTTATTGTCAGAAGCACTACAATTGCATACGTGTATGCCTGACGCCCTCTGATTGCCTCTGAATACACATCATTCATCAAGATGACCATTTTGATCCTTGCTAACGACCTCAAATTGAAAAACATAAAAAAAAAGTTGTAGGTCTACCCGTCCTCGTTCTGGATCATCTTGAATCGCCTCAATCGGAGTTCGTATGAAAACGTTATGGCCGTTTTATTACAGGAGGTCAAAATAGTCAAGCCTGGCACTGTTCCGACGCCGCGGTGCCCCAATTAGCCTTGGGGGCGGCGATTCAGTGCCCAAGAGCAGTTTGGGTTGCCCAAGTTATTATGTTCGCAATTTTTTTGACCCTTTCCCATTCCGAACTTCATAACTCGAGTTATACCCATCCAAATCAGTCCGCTTTCGACTTTATGGATTCGTAATTCATAGAACTACAACATACCAAAGAATCAACAATTTACAAAAACATTAACTAACCTAAATTTTGACCCAAAAATCATGTCCATACTAAATTTTTATGTTTTAACATGTTTAGCATAATCATTCACTACGAATACGTTTCTTAACCAAATTGATTCATTCAACTTGCGTTCTTTTCATTTTTTAAAGTTATTACAATATCCATCGTCAATTTAAGGTTTCCATCATGATTTCACAACTAATATTAGTCTCAAAATTAACCAAAACTTATATGTATTTCAACAAAACTTTAATTTCTCATCTTTAACACGTTCTCATGATTTTGATAACCACAAAACCAATTATAGATTACTCATAACAGATTATATATATCTAATAACATATATAATCATCACAATCAAATTCCCCAACTTAACATTTATAGAAAACTTACAAAAACTAAAGAAAACTTAACTAAGGGTTTTTACCTTTAGATTTCTTCTTGGACTAGTTAGAAGATAGGAATCACTTGATTAATCCTCTTCTTCTCCTTTGAATTCCCAGACTTCCTCTCAAAGATTCACAGAGAACTTCTTTTTCTCCTAAGCTCTCTCTATTTTCTCTCTATTTCTCTCTTCTCTACTCTGCCTTTGCACATAACGTAAAAATCAACCCCTTATTGCAATTGGGAGTTACACCCACGTAAAAACCAAAAGCCACAAGGCCTTGTTTGGCTTACTAAAATAAAATTCCTTTCTATATTTTTATAATTCTCTTATTATAAGGCTTATAATTCTCTTATTATAAGGCCCATTTGTCACACCTTTACTTAATTTAATTATTTAATTAATACAAACTTCCACTTTACACAACAAGCCATTAATCCACTAATTTAATTATTTAATTAAATTAGAATATTACCATCACACTAGCGTGCTAAAATACGCACAAATTACAAAATTATTTATCATCAATTTATTTAATATCATCATACTTAAACAACTTATTCCATAATCATTTCCTTCGAATATTTATTTATTTCCACAAATATTCCAAATAAAATATTTATTCAAGTCCATAAATATTTTTAACTATTTACAAAACTCACAATCTTACTACACTAACATATTACATTTATGTGTAATATATATTACTCCTCATTTTCTTAAAACAATATCCATAAATTAATTCACTACTTTAATTAAGTGAATTACTTATGTTATTTATGAAATTTAATTAATAATAATTCAAGTGCCAACAAGGTATAATAATCAAATTATATTATTTCATAATATAATTTTTAACTTTATTAAATTAACTAACATTACTCAGTTAATTTTCTTTTCACAACAACTTCATTTAATTTCTTCAATAGTTTAATTAAATGTTAAACCTCATTTCCCCAATATATAAATACATATATATTATTAAAACATCTTATAATAAGAATTTTGTTTACTAAATTCTTATTTTTATAACTTTTGAAAATTCGGGTTGTCACAGCGTGCTAGTTGTTAGATTGCATATTCATCGGTAGTTTGTTTTGTGTTTGCATTGTATTGTGTTGTGTGGCTTGGGGGAAAGCAACGGTTTAAGTTTGGAAGTATTTAACGAGTGGGTTTTATACCTACGATTCAATTACCATTGGACTTGAATTATTGTTTATTTGCATGGTTTTGTAGTTACTTTTCATACATTTTATGTTCATTTTGTAGATTTTATGCTTGGGAACTGTGTGAGCGACGAAGGGCATGAAGCAGAATGAAAAGAATTAGAGAATCTGCAGAAATAAAATCGACATGCAACAGTAAATTGCGCCTATTATGATTAGGATGCGGTAGCGATTCGCCATACTCCAGTCCTAGAAAATTCTTTACTAGGCCGCGCCCAGTAAAGGCTTATAGACAACGCGGCCGTGCCAGGTTAGGAGTTGCCTAGAGTTAACTTTTTCATTAAGTAGTGTAATTGTGACGCCCCCAAATTCGTGTAACATCGATTACAGGACATGGTGCTCACGATACATTATACATCATCATCTATCTAAGTAACTCTAACAATAATAATAATAATAATATTAACTATTACATACTTATTCAAAATAAAGTCCCAAGTCTTTACAACCTTTAATAAACTGAAACTTAAACTTAGCGTTTATCGCTACATTACATCATATGCAGAAATATACTTATTACATAAATAACTTTCATCATTTCATCTTAAACGTTCCCTTGTCCTTGCCCAAGCCCTCATCGTTATCTGCCTTAACTGAAAGGTTTAAGCAAGAATGAGCACAAATTGCCCAACAAGTATATATAGTAGTTTGAGAACATACATAAGAAGTAAAAGCATTAGTATGAATATTTCTCAATAGTTGAAATAAATATCAAGAGATAAACTGGAGTATCAAGATAAGAGTTCTGGAATTCTCAATAGCATACTAAGGGGTGTTAGATACCCTGAACATTACTTTGTTTCATCGAAAACCATCAGACGGTTTAACAATCAAATAGATTATAAACAGTCTCTACAAGTACTCCAGGTTATCAGCCTATCGTACCCTACATTGTGCACAAGTATAAAGTTTAAACACATAAGCGTAAATAGGACTATATGCCCGACATTAGTTACCCCGTTATTCGGGTTGTTCATCTTAGTTTCATGCGAGACCTCACCAAAGCAATTTGGATTGGTAGACTTAAATAGCTACAATGAATTTGGAATAGTTCAAATAATACAACATTTCCCATCTATAATATCTAACCAAATCAAATGGTCAGATTGCATTCTTGAAAGCAGTTCATAAATAATTAAGAACTTTAAGGCATAAACAACTGAATTAATAATTGAGTAATCATCAATAGAACTTGCACTATATATAAGTTTGTACGAGTTATAACTTGCAACATACGAGACTTGTACACAATGATAAATTGTACAAGTTAAGGGAACTTACATTCACTGCAATAAAGTGAATAAAGTTAGGAAACTTGCCTGATACGTCTTCTACAATTGCTGCTATCTACTAGCTCTACACGTAACCTATTCACATGTGTCACGTTAAGCAATTTGGTTCTCGAACACCACTTTGAAGTGTAATGCTTCCCTTTTATTTTAATAAAACGATTAAACTCACACGTATTCAAATACAATTCAATTACATAACATGTTGCTACGTATAGGCCACGTGGTTAAATAAAAGAAACTGGAAAACATAAATTTGTGACATTTTTCGGACCAAAACTCTACCAAAAATCTGCATAAAATATGCTTAAGGGTCTCAAGTCAGAAAATCTCATTTTCCATAATTATGACATCACATATATAATTAAATTCATTTATCCATATAACATCATTTATATGAAAAATATCAAATCGGTCTCAAAAATATTTCTTTTACGGGATTTTGTAGAATATAATCCCACACCTAACATATATTTTTCCTTAATTTTTAAATCCATCTACTATTTTAAATAGTCCATAATAGCCAAATATTTTTAGATTTTTCATAAATCGAGATTAACTCCAAAAATTCTGAAATTTTCAGGGTTCACTCCTGTTATATACATGTACTTCTAGTAAACATTTCGTAATTTTTGGACTTTATACACAGAGTTATTTGAGTATCTTTTCAAATAGTGTCCTTAGCCGTAAAATCCATAACTCTCAAACCGTATGGCCAAAAATTCTCAAATTTTTACAGGACCTTCATATCTTCTTATATTAATACTCCAAAGTTTGCTAGAATTTTTATAGTACAAAACAATGGATGAAAATGCCCCTAAGACAGACTGATCCAAACAGTCCCAAGAAAGACATCAAATTTTTGTTTCTTGCAGCCACTTTTGCGATTTTATTCCCACTAATCTACAGAGGATATGACCATGATACTTGGAAACAATAAACTTCATACATCAAGGTATTTTACAAAAATATAACATTCATGAAACTAGCATGCTAAGACCACAAACCAATCAGCATAAAAAATGTGCCAAAGACTTTTTCATTACTTAGAAAAAATCTGAAATTCCAGATTTTTTGCAGATTTTGTTATGAACATGCTTGCTTACGATTTTCATAACTTGCTCATTATAACTCCGATTCTAACAAAATTTGGGCTAGATTAGACTTCATACTACATACTATTTTATAAAATTATTACATACGCTAATCGAGTCATATAAACCACGAATCCAAGGCTCCGAAAAACCCAAAAATCACAGATTACACTTTTTAACCAACTTTGACAAAAATCATGATTTTGATTCTAGCATGTATGGATTCGATTCCTACCGTACAGATCTCATCTACTAACATATATGAACATATTACAACAAACAAACTCACTAAATTACCATGATTTGAATAAATTAGCAACTAAGAGGTATTTTCTAGCTATTTCCCTTGAAAACATATATAGGTTCATGAGTTGCTTACTTGATGAATTTCTTCTTGTTTAGCTTCTGAAAATCCTCCTCACTTGCTTGTTTAGACTCCCAAAAACACTAGAAATCGCCACCCTCTCAAGCTCTTTCTTCTCTCACTCTCAACTTTACTTACAGTAGGATTTTTTTTACAAAAAGGAAGAAAACTTGGATAGAGAGTATATGTGAAACATGATAACCAATTGATTTTCCAGCCATTTCATCTCCAATATAATTATATGTAATAAGTATATTGTATAAATTCAATTTAATATGGGGTAGGGGTTAGAGAAAAGAAAGGTCTTGGATTGTAAAGAGTTGTAACTCCCTCCCCCATCATTATCTTATAATACTAATGCTCCTCCCTTGTCCCAATTTGGTTGTCACGTGGGGCTGCTGCACTTTTTTATTAAAATAATACTAAAATTAATTTAATCGTTTAATATATTATTTTGACCATTTTACCCTCCGTAGCCAAACATTTTGATTCTAATATCGATTCTTACTAATTTGACGTTCCGGACATCATGGGACTATCCGTCTCGTCAAAATCATCCCTAAATTCATGGTTGACTTTTTCCTCAAAAAGTCAATCGGTTGACTTTGACCAAAAAGTCAACCATGACACTTTTTCGTGATTACAGTCTATCCTGACTAATTTTGATGTTCCGGACTCGAATACGCAGTCCGCGTCTCTAAATTCCGCTGTGAACTCCAGCTCATGATTTAATACCATCCCACATAATAAATAAAATAATTCCTTACTTAATCACTTTAAATAGTTAAATAAAACTAAACCAACCATTTAAATACATCTCATCACATATCTTGAAATAACACATATATGTACAACACATATACATCTAATAAATGAAATCACCCAAAACTTTCATATAAAATCGTTTATTGATAATTCTTAAATTACATAGAAAATCTCGAATATTACAGTAATAGAGTTGTAACGTGAATGAGATTTCATAATTCGATTAGGCGTTTTATTAGAGGCTATATATTGTTGTTTTCAGTCAGTTTTATGGGACTCTCAAGTAGATTAGATTTGATATTCCATTAGATTTAGGAAAAAACCCTAGTTTTGAGATTTAGACTTGGAGATTTGAAGCAATTGACTAGCATGAAGTATTCAAGGCAAGAGCTGAAGGAGGGATTCAAGGATTTCGTTTACAGATTCTATTATCTTCCTTATCTCTTAATTTGTATTTTGAATGCTTTATCAATTGTGAATCATGGATTTTACTTCAATTATGAATTAATTTTTATTTAAGATTACAATGGATCTTATTACATAATTTATTTCAGTATGCTTCTTTGTGATTATTGTTAACTATTCTATGGATTGTCTATTATGGTTTGTGTTTAATTGCTTAATTGTCTTATCAACAATTACCATGATAATCTATATGAAATTGAGAAACGGATTATAGATTTAGAACCGATCATAATGGTATGTGATTTTATTTTTTGCATGGCGATGGAATTCATGATTTGTATCTAGGATATAGATATACCTATACGCCGCATGTAATCTGATAAGGGAACCTGTGCTTTAAATTCTTTTTAATTGTAATTTACATAAAGATATAATGAATTAGTTAATTAGCGTGTTTTTCTTAATTCTATCAATTGTGGATTTAAGTTGATTTGTTTATGGTGCATCGAGAGATGGTCATAAATACTGGTGTGTTCTTGATTAACAATTCAGAATAAGTAGCATGACTTAACAGGAAGTGTATTGATGTAAATAAAACAATAAGTGAAATTGTAATCTTAAGTTTTAATTATCTAGTTTCATTCTAGTGATATTTAGTATTAGTCTAATTACATATTTTAATTCAAGATATTAAATCAATTGTTTAAATAAGATTAAGTGGGTTATGGGTTAGTACTTGGTAATTTTTATTAAATAATTCCTCGTTGAAACTATAATGACCGTGAATTTTAAACTCCTTATTAATTAAATATGTGATTTAATTTTTAATGAGTTAGTTTTGTGAGCCTATTTAAATCTTAAGTGGTTATGTGAATTTACGAAATGATTAAAGGGAGTCACTAATAGTTGATTTAAATTAGTGGACTAACCCTAAGACTTTGATATCAAGAAATTGATAGGATTCTTAATGATTAAATATTCAATTTATTTGAATATAGTGGTGAGAGTTGAACATATTGATTTATGTCAAGTATGGATATATCACCATTAAAGAAGTTAAATTACCTCATATATGACTTATGTGGTGATAGATTTTTGAACTGGCTTAAAGCTAACCCATTTTGGCATTACCGAGGGATTTGCAAAATTGCGCCCTCCCAAGAGATAGTACAAAATGGCGCAATTGCATCTTTAGTGTCCAAAATTAGAAAGGTTAGTTCTGCTATAGAAAATGAATTGGAACATTGGTGTAATGTGTGACATGCATAAAATCATATAATAAGAATACATTCTAATGATATGAAGTATCAAGTAGTGCAATAAAATCACAAGTGATTTTAATACCGAAATAATTAAATATGTGTATTCTAGAAATTAGAAAAGAAGTTATGTGTGCACACTGGATATATAATATTAAATAATGTTATGATATGGCTAGGTGAGTAGTAGCGATAATTATGGAACTACCTGGTCAATAATACTTAACTGTGTAATTTTATTTGTGTGTATTTAATGTACATAGATTATATGTATGTGCACTGCTTGATACCTTATAATTAGGAAATACAGTGTATGCTCCTTAAACAATTATAACCTATGTTATATGAAATAAATTGTGTAAATATATTATATAGCCAAAATATATATTATGTGTATAGTATAAACCAAATGTTATTTTGGTATTATATTTTATGCAAGTGCTGAGATTTTTGTCCCAAATTGAGTGGCACTGTGACGCCCCCAAATCCGGGTATCTTCCAACTCGATAGATGGTTCTACACGGTACTATCATTCACACATACATTCAATTGAAAAGCCTCAATAGAACGAATATGTCTTCTATATATTCAAAATAATATTAACATTTCCCCAGGTTTTTTATAACCATTACATTGTTCTTGTCATAATATCAAATATATTACAATCATTCACCCTATACTATTACATGATTATTCTACGAGTTTGTCTTCGCCTTGCCCTTATCCTTGCCTGAGTCTTCAGTCCGTTTGATCTTAGCTGTGTTCATATGGTTAAGTAAGAGTGAGGATGACTAGCTCAGCAAGTACAACAATTCTAATAAACAACATGCTTGAAACATAGGAATCATATATCTTCAATAACTGAACAATAGTTATGAAGTACTATCGATAATTCAAAATAACACTTCTTTTCATTCAAAATGTTTTACGACAATAATATTCAGTAAAACATCAATTCCGGTCCAAGACCTTGAGCATTTCATACTTTATTTGAAAAGGACATCCCTACACTAAGTCCGTAAGTCCGACATTACTTACGAGCACGTCTAGGTGATCAGCCTATAGTACTCTATGTTGATCAACACTACATTCATTAAACGTATGTAAGTTTAAGTTGTGGCAACCTCACGTACCTGTCGTTTGACGACAAAACATTTTTAGCATACTCAGTCTTCGTTTGAAAACCACACCAATATAACTTGGTAAACATTGACCATGCTTTGCTACAAATATAATATAAGTCTAGCCGAAAGAGTTGGCTTTGACTTTATCATACATCAATTCATGCGTAAGAATACATGAACCACAAAGCTTGTCCAGATTGAACTGAAACAAGGGTTAGAATACTTGCCTTCAGCGTCTACTACAGTTATAACATGTTCACGTTTAAGTCTTTAAGTCTCTACAGTAAAGGATAACATCACATAACACATTAGGTCATGAAAGAACATACACGGTTCCTAATGAATCTTACCCTTCTTCTCAATCTAATTACGACTTAGACTTG
This sequence comes from Panax ginseng, assembly GCA_020205605.1. Taxonomy (NCBI): domain Eukaryota; kingdom Viridiplantae; phylum Streptophyta; class Magnoliopsida; order Apiales; family Araliaceae; genus Panax; species Panax ginseng. The sequence goes on along the minus strand of CM035131.1, from coordinate 61,120,851 downwards.
TTATTATTGGTTCCAGCTTTTCATCACGTCGTTCTTATATTTACATACAATTGACTTAATTTAACCTTAATTGATCATATTTAAGGTTTAAACATGTCTTAACAATATTATAATCAAGCTTTAGTTCATTATTAATGAGTTACCATTCATTTCATACTTGTAAACCTTCTTCACTAGCCAAACCCTAGAATCGGCAATCATGGCGTCATTATTGCCATTCATCTTGCGCTTCTGCTAGCAAGTTAGCGATAACGAACTGCAGAGCCTCGGTTCTGCGTCATGACGCCACACTTAACTCCTCTTATCTCATAGGCCGTGAGACGACTCTGACTGCAAAGATGTCTATGTGACCGCATATGGCACCTGCGGCCACCATTATACTACCTTGGGTTGCCACAGCTACCAAACTCAATGTACCGAGATAGTTAACAGTTTGGTTTTACACAATGAACTTCCTGGACTCGTAACTTCTTTGTTATAAGTCCGAATTGGCTCGTTCAAGAGCCTACGATTCACAAATTACCTAGTCTACGTGTTCATGCAATAATTTTATTTATTTTACTTCGTTTACTCAAAATTCAACTATTGGTTTATTTTTAACGAAAACGATAAACGTTCATGAACGTTCAACGCTCGTTTCTTCGTTTTAAGTCGGAATCTGGTCATTTTTGAGTCCACAACTCTATAATGCCAAATATGACTTGACTCCATCCAAAAACCAACGTTTCTGAGTTCAAACACAAAATCCAACTTCCATTATGAGAATTTCATAAATTCGACGATTATCGTCCAATCGTGTGAATTCCGGCAAAACTTCATTACTAACGATTTGATCATCGTTCTAAATGGATTCTAACCATCATATGAACATTTCAAACTACATATTACCACAACTTATTTATAAGATAGGTTATGGCATATTCTCCATAAGTTCATGACTTAACAAATTATAACTTATTAGATTTCATTCCTTATGACTTATTATTGATTTAAGTCCTTTAATCAACATTCTCACATCTTATCAAACATACTAACTTCATATGGCAAACATATGACAAGTTCATCATTGTTCTTCATAAGTTCATAACTTATTTAGGTTCAAGTTACTTATTCATGACTTATACGGCTTTAAGTCATTGATTATTCAATTCTTATATGTTCTTAGCATACATGCTTATTAGACTACACTTCTCTTATCACCCTACAATGATAGAGATGGAAGACTAATGGTTTAAGATCATTTACCTTTGATGACTAGATCTTCTTCTTCTTCTTGAAAATCTAACAATAGAAGTACTTGGTCACCAAGATTACCTCCTTACTATTCATTCCTTACTTACCAAGTTTACTTGCTAACCACAACCCTTATCCTATACTTGATCACCACATAAAGTACTTGGTCACCAAGATTAACCCATATCAACATGGGTTGCTCCATGGATCAAGCTTAACCCATGGGATCATCACATTTGGCTTTAGCTAATTAACTTAGCTTATTCATTTTGGCTTCCATTAATTTACTTTGGGCTTTTGATTAACAAACACTTGGGCTTGCACATCCAATTCTCATTAGACTTGCAAATCCTACATAATTCACAAGTTCATTTAAAAATGGCTTAAAGCCTTATTACCAATTCTCTACATATTATTCTCATATTCTCCCTCGTATATTAATTCACAATATATGATATCTCATCCTTCATACATATTCATATTATACTTATATTCATTTATTCGTATAATACATAAGTATCATACAATTAATACACTTTCTACTTAACGCTTAATATTCCTAACGTTCTCGAACTAAGTCCGCATGCGAAATATTGCGTTTTCCATACTTAGATAATTATTACATAATCCATCTCACCTTAATATTATAACTTTACGTATTTCTCGGATGTCCAAAAATAATTCCCGAGAGAAAATCGATGAATAGTATTTTTTCAGAAAATTTCTCGGAAAACTTTTATTTTCGTCTTGGAAATTCAAACACTTTAATTCCTTCACGTAGTTAAAATACTACGATGTTCCGACGATTCTAGGTTATAGAACGACATTCATCTTACTACACATAATAATAACAAATAATATTATTTTATTCATTATAAAAGTATTTACAAAAGGTTCAATTTTCTGGGGCGTTACACTATCTCCCCCTTATAAGGATTCTGTCCCCAGAATCTAGCTATAAAATAAAAAAAATTACACAAACAAGTGAGGGTAATTCTTTTTTATCTTCTCTTCTAGTTCCCACGTTGCTTCTTCAACATCGTGGTTCTTCCATAACACCTTCATGGAAGGTATGACTTTGTTCTGCAGAACTTGCTCTTTTCTATCGATGATTTGAATCGGCAACTCTTCATACGTTAAGTCTTTTTCGTTATGAATAGGCTCATATTCTATCACGTATTTATAATCCGGCTTATAAGAACGTAATACGGATACATGAAACACTTTATGTATTCGTTCTAGGTCTGGAGGTAATGCTACCATATAAGCTACCTCACCTACCCGTTTTAACACTTCAAAAGGTCCTATAAACCTTGGACTCAATTTTCCCTTCTTTCCAAAACGTATCTTTCCTTTCCAAGGAGATACCTTTAGAAATACATAAGAGCCTACTTCAAACTCTCTATTCTCTCGATGCTAATCAGTAAATTTCTTCTGTCTGTCTTGAGCTGCTACTAAACGCATTTGTATCAACTTCACTATATCCACTATTTGTTGCACCAATTCTGGCCCTAGAATTCGGCGTTCTCCTACCTCATCCGAATACAATGGTGTTCTGCATTTCCTTCCATACAAAGCTTCGTAAGGCGGCATACCTATGCTTGCATGATAACTATTGTTATACGCAAACTCTACTAATGGTAGATGATCGTCCCAACTACCCTTGAAATCCATGACGCAAGATCTCAACATATCTTCTAATGTTTGAATTGTTCTCTCACTTTGTCCACCAGTTTGTGGATGATACGCCTTACTCAGCTTCAACTGCGTTCCCAATTGCTCTTGTAGACTCCTCCAAAAGTTCGATGTGAATCATGGATCACGATCTGACACAATCGATACTGGTGCTCCATGTTTGGAAATTATTTCCTTAATATAAAGTCTAGCTAACTGGTCCAAGTTATACTTGACCTTAATTGGCAAAAAGTGAGCCGACTTCGTCAATCAATCCACTATTACCTAAATCGCATCATACCCTTTCATTGTAGTCAGAAGTCCTACCACAAAATCCATCGTGATATTCTCCCACTTCACTCCGAAATTTCCAATGACTGTAGCAAGCCACTTGGTCGTTAATGTTTGGCCTTAACTTTCTGGCAAGTCAAGCACCTACTCACATACTCAGCTATTTCTCTCTTCATGTTCGGCCACCAAAAACTCTGTCGAAGGTCTTGATACATCTTAGTACTACCAGGATGAATCGAAAACCTCAAACTATGAGCCTCCTGTAATACCTGCTCCTTTAATTCCGTCTCATTTAGAACCCAAATTCTTCCTTCAAATCTTAATAATCCCTCATTATCAAGACTGTACTTAATATCTTTTGCATCGGTTAGCCGCTTCTTTACCCGGTCACACTCATCAGTTTTGAGCTACACCTCTTTGACTCTTTCTATAATGGTAGGTTGAATCTCTGTCGCAAACAACATTTGCTCCGATTCTCTTGGCAACTTCACTTCTATTTCCATCCTAGCCATCTCTGTTATTAACTCAGTTTGAGCCGTTAACATAGACAACTTCTCCCGACCCTTCCTACTTAAGGCGTCGACAACTACATTGGCTTTTCCAGGGTGATATAGGATTTCACAGTCGTAATCCTTTATCAACTCCAGCCATCTCCTCTGCCTCATATTCAACTCCTTCTGTGTGAAGATATATTTTAGACTCTTGTGGTCCGTGTATATCTCACATTTTTCTCCGTAAAGATAATGTCTCCATATCTTTAAGGCAAAAACTACAGCGGCAAGTTCCAGATCATGAGTAGGGTAAACTTTCTCATAATCCTTTAACTGCCTTGATGCATACGCAATGACCTTGCCATGCTGCATGAGCACGCAACCAAGTCCTCTATGCGAAGCATCATTATAAACTATGAAATTTCATGTGTCATCGGGTAATGACAAAACAGGAGCTTCACTCAACCTCTTCTTCAGTTCTTGAAAACTGTCCTCGCATTTATCAGTTCACGCGTATTTCACCATCTTCCTTGTCAAATTAGTCAACGGAGTAGCTATCTTTGAAAAATCCTGGATGAATCTCTGATAATAACCCGCTAACCCTAGGAAAATCCGCACCTCAGTCGACATTTTTGGTTGTTCCCAATTCATCACGGCTTCCACCTTTGCTGGATCTACCGAAATCCCCTCATGGTCAATGACATGACCTAAAAACTGTACCTTCTCCAACCAAAATTCGCACTTAGTGAACTTCGCATACAACTTCTCCTTCCTTAGTGTCTCCAACACTAATCTTAGGTGTTCAGCATGATCTTCTGGCGTCTTAGAATAGACTAGAATATCATCGATAAACACCACAACGAACTTGTCCAAATATTGTTTGAACACTCTGTTCATCATATCCATAAATGCAGCTGGTGCATTAGTCAACCCAAATGACATCACCAGAAACTTGTAATGACCATAACGAGTCCTGAATGCTGTCTTTAGTACATCCTCCTTCCTAACCTTTAATTGGTGATACCCCGTTCTTAAATCTATTTTAAAAAAAATACTTAGCCCCTTTTAACTGATCAAAGAGATCATCGATCCTGGGCAATGGGTATTTATTCTTTATCGTTAACTTGTTCAACTCTCTATAGTCGATACAAAGTCTTAACGATTCGTCCTTCTTCTTGACAAACAATACCGGTGCTCCCCACGGTGAAACACTCGGTTGTATGTACTTCCTGTCCAACAGTTCTTGCAACTGCACCATTAACTCCTTTATCTCCACTGGCGCCATACGATACGGTGCCCTGTAAACTGGTGCCGCTCCTGGCACAATGTCTATTACAAACTCGGTCTCCCTATCCATTGGAAGACCGGGAAATTCACTCGAAAATACATCTGCGGATTCTCTAATTATAGGTATTTGTTCCATGGTTGCTACCACTCTTTAGGTATCAACAACATGACACAGATAACCTACACATCCATTCCTCAATAATTTCCTAGTCTGTGTCATGGTTAGATAACACAAACGTCCCAGCGATTTATTCCTGTAAAATACTACTTGAGGTTGTTTTAACGTTCTAAGGTTCACGCATTTCTTCTGACAATATATAATTGCCCCATAGTTTACCAACTAATCCATTCCAAGAATTACATCGAATTCTCCTAACTTAATCGGTATCAAATCTACCGATAATTTACAACCTCGTATATCTACGCAGCAACTCCTATGAACATCTTCAACAGGAATTATTTCTTCATTTGCTACCTTAATATTTAAAGGTATAGGCAATTTTTTAGGAAGTAATCATAATCGTCTAGCAAAATCACATGTTATAAACAAAAAAGTAGCACCCGAATCAAACAACACTCTGTATCTTGGACTGTCATGTAAAAGGTACGGCCCATCGACCTACCTGGCTGCGCTGGACCACTAATGGCTAACTTACCGCTATTAGTGCCTTAATTCCCGTCCGTCCCCTTCTTTGGGCAGTTCTTTGCCATGTGGTCAGTTGACCCACACACAAAGCATCCATGATTCTTCTTCGAACTTGGACAGTTAGGCGAGATGTGCCCTTCCTGTCCACAGTTGTAGCATACAGCCTTCCCCTCGAGACAGACTCCTAAATGAGTCTTCCCACAGGTCTTGCATGCCTCCATTCTTCTCTTCAGGTCTCCTTGCTTCACTCTGGTATTCCCAGAGCTGAACACTTTCCTCTTCTGTCCCTCGCCACTTTCACTAGCTCCTTCTATCTTCACTCCCCCATCCACTTTCCCTTTATTCTTCTTGTCCTTGTGGTACTGGCTCAACGCCTCACTACCACCTTCGGCGATTATCGCCTTCTCTAAAATGGTCCCAAATGAAGTACTTTAGAACACAGAAATACAATTATAGAGCCAGAGTTTCAAGCCCTGCTCAAACCGTCGCGCCTTTCTAACCTCGGTGTCCACTTGGTGTGGTACAAACCACGCTAGTTCATTAAACTTAGAGGCGTATTGGGGAACCGTCATGTCCCCTTGTTTTAAATCCAAAAACCGCATCTCCATTCTCCCCTGCATACTTGTGGGAAAATAGTTCTCAAAGAATATCTCCTTGAACCTCCCCCACGACAAATTCTCTATCCCGAACCTAGCCTGATTGGCTTCCCACCAAAAGTTGGCCTCTCCCTTCATCATGTAGGTTGTAAAGGCAACCTTCTGGGCCTTGTCGATATTTGCTATCACAAATGCCTTCTTGATTTCTTTCACCCACGTTTGGGCTTCGATAGGGTCCGTAGTTCCTTTAAACTCCGGCGGACCAACACTCTTAAAATCCTTAAAGGTAGTAACTCGCGCTACTCCTGGATTTACGGGGATATTAGCCCCAGTTCTATTAAATGCGGCTGTTAAAAGATTAACAAACTCCTGCATGGGGTTAACCAGACCTCCCTCCGGTTGATTTACATTAGCGCCTTGGTTTTGTTGTACTCTTCTCGGCGGCATTTTGCTGATACAATAAATAACACATTTCGTTATTATTCTTTCCTTCTTAGTTAGTTATTATTCAATATTAAACAATAACTTCAACATCCATTGCTCAGTATGTTCCATAAAAAAAACTCATATTCATTCATTGTAGTATAATACTACATCGGTTACATTACACAGCCGAAGCTAGTTACATTACTTTCCCACAATTGCTTTCCAAAAATTGGGATCTACAAAAGACAACCCTTTGTTATACAAAAGAGGGTTTTACATCACTACTAGATACAAAATATTTACATATTTAAACCACTCTAGCTACTACTAGATTACATCTGCCTTAAGGCATTATCAAAATCTGCCTTAGCAAGACCGGCAATAATATCACGACTGATACTATGCCGCATTTGCCCTGTCTCTATGGGGTAACCAGCTACTTGCTGCTGGAAGTCTGCATGAGAACTCCTATGAATATAGGACATTCTCCCTATCTTCTGCTTTTTGGTATTTAGCTCCTCCTTGAGCTCAAAAACCTCATGCTTTAGCTCATGGACCTTGTCCTTAGCCAAAACTCTTTCGTCGTGCTCCTGCTCCCACATGGACTCCACGTCCGTCTTATCCTCTATAACAGCCTGGAGCTCTGCTTTCAGCTCTTTAACCTCCTGACACTAATGGATATTTCTATCCAACACCGACATAAAGAATGACATCATTGACTCCCCAGGAGCCATCTCTGCTGCTATTGCTACTGGGTTGAAGGACACTACCTCCACCTCTTCTTCCATCATGCCGTCGAACACGGACATGAGATCGGGATCCTCCGAGTCTCCAGACTCAATGACAACTACTTCGGGCTCTTCTGCTATGGGATTCGATATAACCTCTATCTGGTTAACCGATTCTTCACTAACAGTCTGCACATCTACACAAAACAATTAAGTTCATTAGTACACGTCAGTAGAATAATAAAAGCACATAACATATACATAATGCATTTTTATAAGGTTATTTTCTTCTTTTACTTCTTTGACTTCTCTTAAGGTTATAACTTAAGGTTTTTAATTTCCCCCCTTAAGTTTTATAACCTAATGCTTTGATACCAACCCGTGACGCCCCCAAATCCGGGTATCTTCCAACCCGACAGATGGTGCTACACGGCACTACCATTCACACATACATTCAATTGAAAAGCCTCAATAGAACGAATATGTCTTCTATATATTAAAAATAATATTAACATTTCCCCAGGTTCTTTATAACCATTACATTGTTCTTGTCATAATATCAAATATATTACAATCATTCACCCTATACTATTATATAAATATTCTACGGGTTTGTCTTCGCCTTGTCCTTATCCTTGCCGGAGCCTTCTGTTCGTTTGATCTTAGCTCTGTTCATATGGTTCAAGCAATAGTGAGCATGACTAGCTCAGCAAGTACAACAATTCTAATAAACAACATGCTTGAAACATAGGAATCATATATCTTCAATAACTAAACAATAGTTATGAAGTATAATCGATAATTCAAAATAGCACTTCTTTTCATTCAAAATGTTTTACAATAACAATATTCAGTAAAACATAAATTCTGGTCCAAGACATCCCGGCACTAAGTCCGTAAGTTCGACATTACTTACGAGCACGTCTAGGTGATCAGCCTATAGTACTCTATGTTGATCAACACTACATTCATTAAACGTATGTACGTTTAAGTTGTGGCAACCTCACGTGCCTGTCGTTTGACGACAAAACATTTTTAGTATACTCAGTCTTCATTTGAAAACCACACCAATATAACCTGGTAAACATTGACCATGCTTTGCTACAAATATAATATAAGTCTAGCCGAAAGAGTTGGCTTTGACTTTATCATACATCAATTTATGCGTAAGAATACATGAACCACAAAGCTTGTCCAGATTGAACTGAACCAAGGGTTAGAATACTTGCCTTGACGTCTCACTACGCTTATAACACGTTCACGTTTAAGTCTTTAAGTCTCTACAGTAAAGGATAACATCACATAACACATTAGGTCATGAAAGAACATACACGGTTCCTAATGAATCTTACCCTTCTTCTCAATCTAATTACGACTTAGATTTGTTATTATTGGTTTCGGCTTTTCATCACGTCGTTCTTATATTCACATACAATTCACTTAATTTAACCTTAATTGATCATATTTAAGGTTTAAACATGTCATAAAAATATTATAATCAAGCTTTAGTTCATTACTAATGAGTTACCATTCATTGCATACTTGTAAACCTTCTTCACTAGCCAAACCCTAGGATCAGCCATGGCCCCGGCTATTGCTTTTCATCTCATCTCACAAGGTAGCGAGTTAGCGATGAGAGCAGAGCCGGCCTCGGCGCTGCGGTGCCACACTTAACCCACTTGTCATGTGCAAGTGCATGACTCTGCAGATATGTTTGTGCCTTTGTACGGTAGCAATGGCTACCACCATTATACCATGGGTTGGCGTGGCGGCGCCAACTCTGTGCACCAGATAGTTAACAGTTTGGTTTTACACAATGAACTTCCCGGACTCGTAACTTCTTCGTTATAAGTCCGAATTGGCTCGTTCAAGAGCCTACGATTCACAAATTACATACTCAACCTGTTCATGCAAGAATTTTATTTATTTTACATTGTTTACTCAAAATTCACCTATTGGTTCATTTTTAACGAAAATGATAAACGTTCATGAACGTTCAACACTCGTTTCTTCGTTCTAAGTCGGAATTCGGTCATTTTCGAGTCCGCAACTCTATAATGCCAAATATGACTTAACTCCATTGAAACCAACGTTTCTGAGTTCAAACACAAAATTTGACTTCCATTTTGAGAATTTCACGAAATCGACGATTATCGTCCAATCGTGTGAATTCCAACAAAAAATTGTTACTAACGATTTGATCATCGTTCTAAATAGATTCTAACCATTATATGAATATTTCAAACTACATATTACCACAACTTATTTATAAGATAGGTTATGGCTTATTCTCCATAAGTTCATGACTTAACAAATTATAACTTATTAGATTTCATTCCTTATGACTTATTATTGATTTAAGTCCTTTAATCAACAATCTCACATCTTATCAAACATACTAACTTCATATGGCAAACATATGACAAGTTCATCATTATTCTTCATTAGTTCATAAATTATTTAGGTTCAAGTTACTTATTCATGACTTATACGGCTTAAGTCCATTGATTATTCAATTCTTATATGTTCTTAGCATACATGCTTATTAGACTACGCTTCTCTTATCACCCTACAATGATAGAAATGGAAGACTAATGGTTTAAGATCATTTACCTTTGATGACTAGATCTTCTTCTTCTTCTTGAAAATCTAACAATAGAAGTTTTGACTTATATGTGCTTATTCACTCTAACAATTAAGTTGCTTTATAAAGGAACGTTATTGGTTGAAAATAACAAGCAACAAATGAAAATCCTAGCCTTCTATTTATAGGAAAGCCAAAGTGAGGGCATAATATTCTTTATATCATTCCACCTCCTTAAACTAACCTCCTTACTATTCATTCCTTACTTACCAAGTTTACTTGCTGACCACAACCCTTATCCTATACTTGATCACCACATAAAGTACTTGGTCACCAAGATTAACCCATATCAACATGGGTTGCTCCATGGATCAAGCTTAACCCATGGGATCATAACATTGGGCTTTAGCTAATTAACTTAGCTTATTCATTTTGGCTTGCATTAATTTACTTTGGGCTTTTGATTAACAAACACTTGGGCTTGCACATCCAATTCTCATTAGACTTGCAAATCTTACATTATTCACAAGTTCATTTACAAATGGCTTAAAGCCTTATTACCAATTCTCTACATATTATTCTCATATTCACCCTTGTATATTAATTCACAATATACGATATCTCATCCTTCATACAAATTCATATTATACTCATATTCATTTATTCGTACAATACATAAGTATTATACGATCAATACACTTTCTTCTTAACACTTAATATTCCTAACATTCTCGTAAGTCCGCATGCGAAATATTGCGTTTTCCATACTTAGATTATTATTACATAGTCCATCTCACCTTGATATTATAACGTTACGTATTTCTCGGAAGTCCAAAAATAATTTCCGAGCGGAAATTGATGAATAGTGGATTTTTCCAAAATTTTTCGGAAAACTTTTTTTTTCATCTTGGAAATTTAAACACTTTAATTCCTTCAAGTAGTTAAAATACTACGATGTTCCGACATTTCTAGGTTGTAGAATGACATTCATCTTACTACGCATAATAATAACAAATAATATTATTTTATTCATTATAAAAGTATTTACAAAAGGTTCGATTTTTTGGGGCGTTACAAGCACATAGTACATGAATAGTAACTTAGAACTAACTTACGTATTTTCAAAAAAGGCTAGAGTTGTGTAGGGATGATGGCTAGAAATCAGTTGGAGAACCACTCGTTAGTAACCAATGTGTTCTTTCTTTGCAGCATAAACTCAACCTTGGTGCAATGTGATTATCTAGTCCAAGTTTCTTCTATATATACAAGCTTCAAATTCAGTTTTTTTGTTGTTTGTTAAGTCTATATTGAAAGTTCTAAGTGCTGAGAAATTTTGGGAGCATACTTAGTGTGTGAGGAATCCAATCCAAGCTTAAGGAGGTATAAACTTTACTTATGTTCTTAGTTGGGTTTTTGTCAATTCTTAGAATTACTTGAAATTCTTTGTTAATCAATGTGAATTAACATGCCATGATATGTTTATGAAGTATGTTTACATGTTTGAACCCTTTAATGGTAGATTATAGCATGATTAAACTGAAATGAATCAAGGTGTTTGATGCTCTGCAAAGTAGAGCAAGTTACTTTCTCTGATGCAGGCATGGCGCATCTGCGCCCTATTTGTACTAGGGTGCAGCAGTGCAACAACACCGTAACCCAAAATCAGTTTCTATTCTGGTATGGCACAGTTGTGCCCTAATTGTACTAGGATGCAGTGCAGCTGAGCCAGACCTGCACCAGCTCTGATGTTTTCTGTTTGGTTTCTGATGTGCTAACTTGTTGGTACACTATTAAAGCAAGCTTGTAAACTATTTTAGCACGCATATGTAAGCACATGCATATAGGATAAACAAGTATAGCAATGATTGATATAATACTTGTGGTCTTGAAATGAAATTTATGAGTTCAAAAGTGAACTTTGTCACGAACACATCATGTGAGCATTTTGACTTTATGAACATGATAATATGGTTTATATTGACATGAAATGCAAGTCTAAAGTGATTGAACACACTAGCATACATGATTGAAAGATTAGACTATTTCAAAGATAAGAAACTTAAGACTTTTCAAAGTGAACTTGACCGAGACTTTTATCTTGTAAGTTTTGACCATTTGAGCATGCATATGTGACTTTAATATATATTGTAAATGCATGAGAGTTATATGCTAATATGCCTTGTATATGCTAAGTTGACTTAGTGTAAAATTCAAAGAAAATTAGAATGAGAAAGCTAATGTCATCAAGAAATGAGTAAAGTACGTTATGACCATGCAAGCATGTATATTAGGACTCATTATGCCTATAGATATATTGGCATGAACATTGTTTGGTTAATGTATGGTTTTCACTTATTCACACATAGTCATAAAAGGGAAATTTCTAAAATATGAACTATGTACGTAAAGTATACATGTGTTGTCTATATACAAGCATGACTACTGAGTATCGTATAATCAAGTTACAACGCATGATGATTATATGACCTGTTTATGTTTTAATGACATATAAATTGTAAGTTAAACTTGATGTAATGAACTCAAGTATGATCATGTGTTATATGTGAAACTCTAGCATAAATGTATGTTAATATGCATGTATAGGTGTATTTTAGAGTTAGACTGAAGTCAGGAAGTGCAAGGCTCAAACCTGGTCTGGCCAGGGGACAACGCAGATGCGTCGTCCCTAAGCTTCAACTATCAACATTAATAGTCTTGCGATCATGAATAGATTCTGATTTTGATTCTAAAATTCAAGGCATGCTTAGGTGATTTCTTTACCTTGTAATATATGATCAATATGCCATATAATCTGTTGAGAAGCATGTTATGTGATGACGTGATTCTTTTAAGTGTAGACTCGTATTAGTTTACACATACTAATTAAAATGATCGACTTGATAATGTTAGGTCGTTTCAACGCGAGTTAATTAAAGCTAGTATTATATTATAGTTGAGCAAACATGCAAGTTTTCCTAAACTTACTCCAATTATTATTGAGCAAGTTTCCTGAATTCGTACTCTTTTACTTGAGCAAGTTTCCTAACTTACACAAACTTTGGATTTTGTGTAAGTTCTTAAATTTCATATGATTCGTATGTTGAATGAAAGTTTCCCTAAACTTACTCAAATTTATATTAAGTAAGTATCCGAACACTATTTTATTGTGTTACAATGTTTCCTAACTTACACAACTTTGTTTGTTGTAAAAGTTTCTTATCCTTCTTATGTTGTATTGAGAAGGTTATTGTTGAATTGAAAGTTATTCATTTAAGCTTGAATCTTATTTCCAAGCATGCTATTAAGTGGTTTAATTACTTTACAATTATTCCAGATCGATATTATTGATATTCGCACATAGTGCACTTGAGTTCGTACAGTCTTGGACTTGTACATCATATAAAGTTCAATAATTGTTGAGCTATGTTAGATAGAGTCTGAACCTTTGTTCGGCCAGACAAACGTATGAAGTTTTATAAAAGCTATCTAAACCAATTTATGGTAAGGATTCTTAGACTGAAAGAACACCCCTTTCTATGATAGGGGAGTACTAGGTATTTAATATAAGATACACAGAGCAAATTTAAATGTTATGCACATAGAGTACGTGAGGCTGATCCCCTCAAGTACTTATTCTGTAGCCAGTAACCAAAGGGTCAATTAGCTATTGATTCCATTGGAGTGTTATAGTTCAAAGTCTACTCGACTAGCAGTTATTCTAAAAGCAATCATTATCTTTGCTTATGATATTCATATTGTTGAATCCTTCAGATATTCATATTGTTGAATCCATTGCCAGATATTTTTTTCATTCATCATGATATATCCTTATTGTTGTATTTAAACTTGTTGAGCAAACTTGTTGCTCATCCTTGCTATATCATGAACTATATTGCAGCTAAGCCCGAGACCTCAGGGAAGGACAAGGTTAAAGGAAAGATGTAGAATAGTGGCAAGGAGCAGACTTTACCTTATGCCTAATTTAAATTTCTATTATGTAATATGAACCCTAATGTGACGCCCCCAAAATAGGTATACATCACCTATCCTGAGTCGCCAAATACATGGTATAGAATACAAATACAATCTTTAATATACAACAAGAAAGCTGTGAGTTTTAATACAAACATTGTCTTCTAGACAATATCCACTCTCAGAATAAGTCCTCATTACATTTATTGTCACACTATTTAATGAATAGTGAGGACTACTAATACTATCATCCGGACCGTCACTCCGCTCCCCAAGCTAGTCCCGCTACATTCTCATTTCACAAGAGAACAAAGAAAAAAGGGTGAGCTCAACTAGCCCGATGAAGAAATATTATGACTAAGATAATGCGAATAAATTATCATTTGTCTTCAACATTGTTAAACCGATAAAATACAATAGACATCAAGTTTAAGCTGCGGTGAAATATGCAATCCACTAAAAGAGTCAAGTAGAGAATAAAATCTACTATCTTTTATGATTTAAAAGGTTTTCATCACTTTTATCATTGGGACTCGACAATAAATAATCCACATCATCCCCCACACTCGCGCCCAAGGATATTCATTAGTATCACAACCACAAATTATTCATGCACTACGGGCCAAGGATATTTGTGTATTCATTGGTCATGATCATGTCAACAACTGTCCATCAATGCACTACGGGCCAATGAGGACTTTTACCATATCATTTGTAACATTACGGTCATGATTACACCGAATAATCCCTGGTCATAATCACACCAAGTCCATCTATGCACTACAGGCCATAGATGACTTTCAACAAAATATAAATATGAGGATGATGACAATGATATAAGAATTCAATAAAACAAGTTCAAGAATTAATTTATCCAGGAACTAATAACGTCCAAATTGTCAACATGATACTTCTTTGTAGAGTAAAATTTAAGAATGCTCAGAAGAATATTTCCATGAAAGATACTGGATGAAGCGCAAATATCAAGGATATTCCACTAATTTCATGGAGTATAGAAGTCAAAACTTTAACCAACTGAGTATAATAAAGAATGGAATAACAAAAGAAATCACCATGCATGCGGTACTTCGCATAGACAGGTTATTCCAACAGAACAATAAATAACGGAACCAGGTCAGGCGTAATACGCACCGACATGATATTCCAACAGAATAATAAAGAATGGAATAACAACAGAAATCACCATGCATGTGGTACTTCGCATAGACATGTTATTCCAACAGAATAATAAATAACGGAACTAGGTCCGGCGTAAAAAACGCATGCATGTGATATTCAACGAGAATAATAAAGATTTTAACCGGTGCCGCATAAAATGCATGAGCATGGATATTCCAACAGAATAATAAAGATGTAAACCGGTCCGTGTAAAAACGCAGAGACGAGGATATTCCAATAGAATAATAAAGAATGGAATAACAACGAAATTTCACCATGTAAAGCGGTACTTGATAGATAGGTTATTCTAGTAGAATAATAAATAATGGAATAATGTAAGAATTTCACCAAGTATAGGGTAGAGATCGTGTATACGAGTTATCCAATGAAATAATAAAGAATGGAATAATGAAGTTCTCTTCATGAATATGAAAAAAATAATACCCCTTACCTTATAAAGAAGAGTACTCCGACGGTAGGGCGTGGATATACTTGAAGAAACTTGCACTACGCTCAAAGCTTTCTTAAATGCTAAAGAAAGACGCTCAAGATTATAGAAGAAGAATTCTCTCTACAATTTCTCTCTCTAGAGTTTTAGTGAATTCGTAAGAAATAATGAAGGAATGAGCTTCTATTTATAAAAGAATGGACTGAATAGTAACCAATCCATGAACGGTCCAGATTTATTTACTTTAAACGAACGGTCCAGATTGGTTTACAATAAAATATAATATATTCTATTTATAATCTAATAAAACGAATAACTTTTAAAAAGATTTTACTATGCAAATACTATATGCAGGGCACTATGCAAAAACAAAGATGCATAATAAAATATAATATAATCTAATTATTGTCTAATAAAACGAATAACTTTATAAAAGTATTCTGTTTTATATAAAAAGATTTTACTATTAGCCTAATAAAATGAATAACTTTATAAAAGTATTTTGTTTTATATAAAAAACTTTTCTGTTTTATTACATTAATAATACTAATAAAACAAAACTTCATCATCATTATTATTATTCACACTATTAATCGACTAGGTCGTTCCCAGGAAAGAGGAGGCTTTCCAATAAGGATTTCTCCCAATTGGCTCGCAATTAGGTGACCAAACCTCTCATTGGCAGAACTTCTAGACATCATTAATATTGAAAATAATAATATTAATAACTTCGTCATCTCAATTATAAAATATCAACAATAATTGAATCAATTAACGTGAGATACTATGCAACAATTACTGAAGTAATAATTGAACAAAACTGAGTGACTTCTTACGTAAGTGTCAATAATAATTACCGTGTGCTACTATGCAACCACGCGTATTCCTGTACTTTTAACACCGGGTGTTTCAACAGTTAACGGTAAAACTTCCGCCGTTATTTTCATAAAAATATTTTTGTCATTTTCTCAATCCGACAATAATTCCGTTGTAGGGTCCACCAATGATTGTGCCGTCGTACGAATATTCCCCAACCAATCGAATATTATAAACAACTTGCGTACTTTGCAAAATTTCTAAATATTACCCACAACTATAACATTATATCAAATTCATTCCATAATATTTAAAAATGATAATTATAGAAAATTCATCTTTATTCATAAAAGTTGGGGTCTTACACCTAATGTTTATTTTAGGGTATGTTGTAAAATGATATTAAGGTTATCGTATCTTGGGACTAGTAACACCTTTTGAATGAACGACATACGTTTATTATATTCCGCATTTTAGTTAACGTATGTTGTTTAGAGGTGGATGTTTGTAGTTTATCGTGATGACTGAACTGGGGTCAGATGACCCAGATTTGGGGGCGTCACAGGTTGGTATCAGAGCTATAGGTTATAAGCGATAGGAATGCGAAACCTAGGTTATAACCTTAGTAGAAAACTCAAGTAGAGTATATAAGTGTTGGGTTGGGGAAATCCATCGAGCCTTATTGTGATACTGAAGTTGTTTATTTAAATCAAAAATGATTAATAGACGTCTTAAACTTCTTAATGATGACATGGATAGCATATCACATAAAGCCTAATAGTTTCTTCCTTTCCTCATATCATGCCGCCTAGGAGAATTCAGCAGAATTAGAGGGAGGAAGGATCTGTTAACAATGGTGGAGGGGCAAATGTCGATCCAATGCAGAACTTCATTAACCTGTTAACAGAGGCAATTCAAAACAGACCCCCGCCAGCAGTAGAGTAGCCAGGACAACACTTGGTTAGCTTTAAGGACTTTAAATTGGTAGGACCACCGGAGTCCGAGGAATCCTGGACCCAATTGAAGCCCATACATGGATAGAAGAGATGGAGAAGGTGTTTGAGGTCACACGTGTGGCCAAAGAATAGAAGACGAGTTTTGCCACTTTCATGATTAAGGGCGAAGCTAACTATTAGTGGAAAGCCAATAAGGGGCGAGCAGACGAAGGAGTTATTCTTTGCATTAGATTTAAGGAGCTATTCCTCGAGAATTACTTCTCGGAGAATATGCAACAGGATATGGAAGTTAAGTTTCTAGAACTGAAGCAAGGTAGTATGTCTGTCGCAGAGTACACCGCAAGATTTAACGAGTTAGCCCGATTCGCTTCACATCAGGTTGACACGGAGGCCAGGAAGGCAAAGAGGTTTGAATTAGGACTGAAACCATGGGTGCAGAAGGCAGTGGCTGTGTTAAAGATCAAGACTTACTCTGATCTTTTGGAAAGGGCTATCACTGTCGAAGGAGGCAATGAAGCCATCGCTCGATTCAAACAAAAAAAGAAGACCGGTCAGGAAGGTCAGAAAGGGGGAAGCAACGAAGGCAACAACCCCAATAAGCGTAAATGGACAGAGAGCCAATCCTCTGGAGGTAATAAGTCCAGGGGAGAGGCTAAGAAAAGTATGAAGTGCAACAACTGTGGGAGGAATCACTTGGAGGAGTGCATGAAGGAAAAGAGTGTTTGTTATCATTGCACAAAACCAGGGCACATGGCTCCTCAGTGTCCGAATAAGCAGAAGGGAGGTTGTTTCTCGTGTGGAGCCATATACCATCAAATTAATGATTGTCCGAAGAAAAAGGTCAATGCAGCTAGCGGCAATCGCAACAACAACAACAATGGACTGAACATTAGAGGTCGGTCGGTCACCAAGTCAACAGATCAAGCGACAATTTAACGCTCAACATGGCCGTGCGAGGATGCGGTGGAGTCTAAGGACGTGGTGTTAGGTATCATTCCGATCAATGATATAGATGCATACGTGTTATTTAATTCAGGTGCTACCTGCTCTTTTGTTTCCGAAGAATTTGCTAAATAGTTAGACTTACCCCGTGAGAGTTTAGAACACCCTATGAACGTAGAAGTAGTGAACAAGGAAATTATCCCCATAGAATACATTCATAGGAATTTTGTTACCGAATTATGAGGATTTAAGCTCAAAGTGAATTTGATACCAATTCGTTTAGGGGAGTTTGATGTAATCCTTGGAATGGATTGGTTATCGGTTCAGAGAGCAATTATAGACTGTAAGAAAAAGTGTGTACACCTTAAGACTCTAAATAAGTTGAAGGTGGTATTTTATGGTAGTAAATCACCGAGACAATCTCATTGTCTGACGATGGTGCAAGCACAGAGATTGCTTAAGAAGGGTTGAATAGGTTATTTGGCTCACGTGGTTGATACTCGACGAGCCGAGAGTGAACTGAGTCAGATACCTATTGTAAGGGATTTCATTGACGTCTTCCCAGACGAGATTCCAGGATTGCCATCAGATAGAGAGATTGAGTTTGTCATTAATTTGGCACCAGGGACAACACTAGTATACAAAGCATCGTATCGTATGGCACCGGTAGAGATGAAAGAACTAATGGCTCAATTACAAGAGTTGTTAGATAAGGGATACATTCGACCGAGCGTATCACCGTGGGGAGCACCAGTCTTATTCATAAAGAAGAAAAATGGGTCGCTAAGACTTTGTATCGACTACCGAGAGTTGAACAAGGTCACCATTAAGAACAAGTACCCGTTGCCCAGGATAGACGATTTATTTAATCAGTTGAAGGGGGAAAAGTACTTTTTAAAGATTGACTTGAGGACCGGTTATCACCAACTGAAAGTGAGGCCGGAGGATATTCTAAAGACGACATTCAGAACTCGGTATGGATACTTTGAGTTTCTGGTAATGTCATTTGGATTGACGAATGCGCCAATAGTATTTATGGACTTGATGAAAAGAGTGTTCAAACAATATTTGGATAAGTTTGTTGTCGTATTCATCGATGACATTCTAGTATATTCAAAAATGGAGGAAGAACACGTCGAGCATCTTCCGATAGTGTTGGAGACATTAAGGAGGGAGAAGCTGTATGCAAAATTCTCCAAATGCGAGTTTTGGTTGCAAAGAGTGCAGTTTTTAGGGCATGTTATCGACAAGAATTGTGTTTCGGTGGATCCAGCGATGGTAGAAGTAGTTATCAATTGGGACCAGCCGAAGACGCCGACCGAAATTTGGAGTTTCTTAGGATTGACGGGATACTATCAAAGATTCATTCGAGATTTTTTGAAATTAGCATCACCGTTAACCAATCTTACACGAAAGACAGTTAGGTTTGTTTGGACGGAGAAGTGTGAAGAGAGTTTCCTAGAATTGAAGAAGAGGCTTAGTCAAGCACCTGTGTTGGCTTTACCGGACAACACAGGAGGATTTATAGTGTATAGTGATGCGTCACACAAGGGTCTTAGTTGTGTACTGATGCAACACACTAGGGGTCATTCAAGACGCTTCAGCGTCGGCTAAAAAGATTATGAGAAGGGATATCGACTCATGATCCGGAGTTAAGAATTTGTAATTTTGCCTTTGAAGATTTGGAGGCATTATTTGTATGGCGAGAAGTGTGAGATATATACGGACCACAAGAGTCTGAAGTATATCTTCATGTAGAAAGAGTTAAACATGAGGCAGTGTCGATGGCTAGAATTGATTAAAGATTATGATTGTGAGATTCTGTACCATCCAGGCAAAGCAAATGTAGTGGCAGATGACTTGAGCAAAAAGGCAGAGAGAAGTTATTGATGTTAACCATTCAAGATGAATTGGTGAAAGATTTCAAAGGACTAGATTTGGAGATTTAAGTATCTGATGGAGACCAACGAACAATTATTTACAGTGACAGCGAGTCCGACTTTATTGGATAAGGTTAAAGAAGCACAAGAAAAGGACGAAGATTGCATTAACATCAAGAAGCGATTGACTGAAGGTGATGAATTGAAATTTAAGATTGATAGCACTGGACTGCTGAGATTTGAAGGACGAATTTGGGTACCGCTAGTACCAGATGTGACACCCCCAAATCCAGGTACTTCATTTCCATAGGATTTGGTGTTCACTTGATAAAAACATTCATATCTAACTATCCAATCATAATAAAATTGAATAATAAAAACCTTCCCATTAAAGGATTACATTAATAAAAATCTCCCAAGTTATCTAACCTTTAAATACAATCATTCAAATGCAGAATTTAAATAAGTTCATTACAATCATTAAAATAAAATCTTATAATAAAATATCAACATGTTACAAGTCTTCAATACTGGTTCATCTTTCCTTTTCCCTTACTGGTGCTAGGTACATCGACCTTCTCATCGTTAGCTGTAATAGTTATATAAGCAAGAGTGAGCAAACAAAGCTCACTTGAAACAACAATGAATAAAAATCTTTACAACAACTGCCAAATAAGAGGCTCAATAGAAATGAACAATATGTTCTATCAACATTCTGAAATATATAAATGAGGGTCCTAAGACCAAGAACTATGTCCATAGTTATAAGTAATCTTTCAACATAAACTTTAACAGTCATAAGACTATAGGGACTCCTCGTACTTAGGGGGATCAGCCCTTCGTATAATGTATTGTGCACAAACATTTCAACGCTAAGCGTAAATTGTCCCCTAATATTAGGGTTGTTCATCTCAGTATTTAGAGTAAAAGTCCGCTCCAAAGTAAGTTTGGTTTGGATACATTTCAAGGTAATTTGGAATTCAACGAACATCAACTAAGGATTAGTTGAATAAAATTAATAACGTTATGCTATGGAATAATCATAACTGAATTGACATTGTGAATTAAGGTCATGCTTTAGGAATAATCTAATAGCATACATATTGAATAATATAACCTACCTTGCTTGAACAACGTTAAGCTAAGGTTAAGATCTTATTTAGAATTAAACATTGAGCATGCATACTAAATAGTAATTTGAACGATAAATTTACTTAACGAAACAAGTTAAAAACAAGAATAACTTGCTCAATATAATTGAAATAGGATAAATAAACTTGCACAAGGTAATAAACAACTAGCTCAACAAAAGTGTAGAGTTAGAAAACTTGTGTAATGTAATTGAATTAGAAACAATAATTTGCTCAACGAAACAATAGATTTAGAGAACTTGCCTTGCTTGTAGGCTAAACCGTAACAACTCGAATCACAATACCTTATATATATGTCATCATGACATAATTATTCACTACCACATTATATACATAACTAAGTACATTCATCGTGTAAGATTTGATTTTTAATCACATAATCAAATTACATTAGTAATAAAACTAGTTAATCGTTAATAACATGTTCATTCTTGGTATAGAAATACTGAAATCATAATTTAACAATCTTACTATTAACACATAACAACTTTTTTAGACTTTGTGTAAATAAATCACACTGTCTGTGTAAAGCCCCCAAATCTAGGTACTTGAAACCCGAACTCGGTGCTTCATAATACCATTTCTATGAGCGGAATAATACTAATAATAATAACAATAAAATAAATATCAAACTTAGTTTACATAGTTATCAGAGTCTAGCTCCCAAGTACATAACCTTTATTACATTCCTTACATAACATGATAGATAATATATATATCATTTTCTTAATAATATCATACTATTACATAAAATAACATTGCATTCATTCAACAACCTTTCTTTTTCCCTTGTTCTTAGCATAGCCTTTAGGTTGTTCACACTTAGCTAAAAACATTTAAATTAAGCAAGGATGAGCATTTGAGTGCCCAACAAGTAATAACAATTATAAACATTAGCTGAAAGGATTAAATATTTCCTTTGTGTTACCCTTCTACAACAAATCAATAGTTGTGAAGTAATCTGAACCGATAATAATAACATAACAACTCTCTATCAAATTTTTGAAACTACGTACTGACTATAAATACGGTTATAGTGACATACTATGAACATTTTTTTCAATTTTTGAATAGGTTTAGCAGAACATCATCCGCAAACCGTCATAACTTACGGGCACGGGGGTGATCAGCCCGTTGTATCCTGTATTGATCAATACTACATGCAAGAACGATGTTATCGTTCACTCTGTCCACCTTGGGTGCATAAAAAGTTTTCCCGTGTAAGGGGTGTTCATACTTGTCAGGGTTCCAAACCAAAGCTATTCGGTTGGGTAATAGTAAGGTTTTATCTTATTAAAAAATAATCTATAATTCAACATATATATATATATATATATATACGGGTAATTAACAAAGGTGTATCAACATGTGATTAAATACAATGACTATCCAAGTGGGGACACTTGTATAACCATATATAGTAATTAACGAACATAATATATATCTGAATTACCATATACTAACATGTTGATAATCAATGATCAAATATATATATAACAATAGGGTTAATAATCTAGCATAATAATAATATAGTTCTGAAACATTCTTACTCATGCCCATTGCATAAAGAAAATGCAAAGGTAAGATACTTGTCTGGTCTGCTGCTTACAAAATGCAACTTAGTTTTATCTTTATTATCACGACCTATCATTATTCAGATCATTTATTTGATTAGAACAATATACTATAACACATAGTTCAATATTTTGCAGTCAGCATATAACCTAATCACATTATCACACATATTCAACAATCATTGAATCACAAACAAACATTAACACAATCAAAATATCTAAGTCTAGATCAATTTCTGAAATATGTCGGTGTACCGAAAGCCTTATCGGATAATTATTGAGTCTAAAACTCTATTTTGTAACTCAATATCTGTAAGTATCAGTCATACTATTTTTAAATGACTTATAATAATTTTAAAATATTTATTATAATTTATCATGAATTTTCAAACATCGAAATCATTATTAAATGATTTAAATATTAAACAATTCTATTATCATTAACATTTTATTAATATTAAACTATTAATGAAACCATTGCCAAAATATTAAAGTTATTTATAATAACTCAAAATACTTTTAAAGTATTAATATTACCCTTAAATGATTTTTAAAACATTTAAAATTATTTATAAATAATTACCATTAATATTTAAATATTAATGTACCATTTATCAAAATATTAAAAGTCATTAAGTATAACTTAAAAAAATTTAATTCATTTATATCCTCTTTAAATGATTTAGTAGAGCCTTCAGGTTGTTCACACTTAGCTGAAAATATTTAAATTAAGCAAGGATGAGCATTTGAGTGCCCAATAAGTAATAACAAGTATAAACATTAGCTGAAAGGATTAAATGTTTCCTTTGTGTTACCCTTCTACAACAAATCAATAGTTGTGAAGTAATCTGAACCGATAATAATAACATAACAACTCTCTATCAAATTTTTGAAACTACGTACTGACTATAAATAGGGTTATGGTGACATACTATGAACATTATTTTCAATTTTTGAATAGGTTTAGCAGAACTTCATCCGCAAACCGTCATAACTTACGGGACGGGGGGGTGATCAACCCGTTGTACCCTGTATTGATCAATACTACATGCAAGAACGATGTTATCGTTCACTCTATCCACCTTGGGTGCATAAAAAGTTTTCCCGTGTAAGGGGTGTTCATACTTGTCGGGGTTCCAAACCAAAGAAATTCAGGTGGGTAATAGTAAGGTTTTATCTTATTCAACAATAATCTATAATTCAACATATATATATATATATATATATATATATATATATATATATATATATATATACGGGTAATTAACAAAGGTGTATCAACATGTGATTAAATACAATGACTATCCAAGTGGGGACACTTGTATAACCATATATAGTAATTAACGAACATAATATATATCTGAATTACCATATACTAACATGTTGATAATCAATGATCAAATATATATATAACAATAGGGTTAATAATCTAGCATAATAATAATATAGTTCTGAAACATTCTTACTCATGCCCATTAGATAAAGAAAATGCAAAGGTAAGATACTTATGCAGTCTGCGCTACAAAATGCAACTTAGTTTTATCTTTATTATCACGACCTATCATTATTCGGATCATTTATTTGATTAGAACAATATACTATAAACACATAGTTCAATATTTTGCGATCGACACATAACCTAATCACATTATCACACATATTCAACAATCATTGAATCACAAACAAACATTAACACAATCAAAATATCTAAGTCTAGATCAATTTAAAATATATCGATTGTCTTAAAAGCCTTATCGGATAATTATTGAGTCTAAAACTCTATTTTGTAACTCAATATCTCGTAAGTATCGGTCATACTATTTTTAAATGACTTATAATAATTTTAAAATATTTATTATAATTTATCATGAATTTTCAAACATCGAAATCATTATTAAATGATTTAAATATTAAACAATTCTATTATCATTAACATTTTATTAATATTAAACTATTAATGAAACCATTGCCAAAATATTAAAGTTACTTACAATAACTCAAAATACTTTTAAAGTATTAATATTACCCTTAAATGATTTTTAAAACATTTAAAATTATTTATAAATAATTACCATTAATATTTAAATATTAATGTTCCATTTATCAAAATATTAAAAGTCATTAAGTATAACTTAAAAAATTTAATTCATTTATATCCTCTTTAAATGATTAAGCGAGCCTTCAGTTGTTCACACTTAGTTTGAAAATATTTAAATTAAGCGAGGATGAGCATTTGAGTGCCCAATAAGTAATAACAATTATAAACATTAAATTTGAAAGGATTAAATGTTTCCTTTGTGTTACCCTTCTACAACAAATCAATAGTTGTGAAGTAATCAAGCCGATAATAATAACATAACAACTCTCTATCAAATTTTTGAAATTACGTCTTGTTATAAATAGGGTTATGGTGACATACTATGAACATTATTTTCAATTTTGAATAGGTTTAGCGAAACTTCATCCGTAAACCGTCATAACTTACGAAGCACGGGGTGATCAACCCGTTGTACCTGTGATTGATCAATACTACATGCAAGAACGATGTTATCGTTCTCACTCATCCCACCTTGGGTGCATAAAAAGTTTTCCCGTAAGGGGTGTTCATACTTATTTGGGGTTCCAAACCAAAGCAATTCGGTTGGGTAATAGTAAGGTTTTATCTTATTCAACAATAATCTATAATTCAACATATATATATATATATATATATATACTGATAATTAACAAAGGTGTATCAACATGTGATTAAATACAATGACTATCCAAGTGGGGACACTTGTATAACCATATATAGTAATTAACGAACATAATATATATCTGAATTACCATATACTAACATGTTGATAATCAATGATCAAATATATATATAACAATAGGGTTAATAATCTAGCATAATAATAATATAGTTCTGAAACATTCTTACTCATGCCCATTGCATAAAGAAAATGCAAAGGTAAGATACTTGTCTGGTCTGCTGCTTACAAAATGCAACTTAGTTTTATCTTTATTATCACGACCTATCATTATTCAGATCATTTATTTGATTAGAACAATATACTATAACACATAGTTCAATATTTTGCAGTCAGCACATAACCTAATCACATTATCACACATATTCAACAATCATTGAATCACAAACAAACATTAACACAATCAAAATATCTAAGTCTAGATCAATTTCTGAAATATGTCGGTGTACCGAAAGCCTTATCGGATAATTATTGAGTCTAAAACTCTATTTTGTAACTCAATATCTGTAAGTATCAGTCATACTATTTTTAAATGACTTATAATAATTTTAAAATATTTATTATAATTTATCATGAATTTTCAAACATCAAATCATTATTAAATGATTTAAATATTAAACAATTCTATTATCATTAACATTTTATTAATATTAAACTATTAATGAAACCATTGCCAAAATATTAAAGTTACTTATAATAACTCAAAATACTTTTAAAGTATTAATATTACCCTTAAATGATTTTTAAAACATTTAAAATTATTTATAAATAATTACCATTAATATTTAAATATTAATGTTCCATTTATCAAAATATTAAAAGTCATTAAGTATAACTTAAAAAAATTTAATTCATTTATATCCTCTTTAAATGATTAGCAGAGCCTTCAGGTTGTTCACACTTAGCTGAAAATATTTAAATTAAGCAAGGATGAGCATTTGAGTGCCCAATAAGTAATAACAATTATAAACATTAGCTGAAAGGATTAAATGTTTCCTTTGTGTTACCCTTCTACAACAAATCAATAGTTGTGAAGTAATCTGAACCGATAATAATAACATAACAACTCTCTATCAAATTTTTGAAATTACGTACTGACTATAAATAGGGTTATGGTGACATACTATGAACATTATTTTCAATTTTTGAATAGGTTTAGCAGAACTTCATCCGTAAACCGTCATAACTTACGGGCACGGGGGTGATCAACCCGTTGTACCCTGTATTGATCAATACTACATGCAAGAACGATGTTATCGTTCACTCGTCCCACCTTGGGTGCATAAAAAGTTTTCCCGTGTAAGGGGTGTTCAACTTGTTTCGGGTCCCAAACCAAAGCAATTCGGTTGGGTAATAGTAAGGTTTTATCTTATTCAACAATAATCTATAATTCAACATATATATATATATATATATATATACGGGTAATTAACAAAGGTGTATCAACATGTGATTAAATACAATGACTATCCAAGTGGGGACACTTGTATAACCATATATAGTAATTAACGAACATAATATATATCTGAATTACCATATACTAACATGTTGATAATCAATGATCAAATATATATATAACAATAGGGTTAATAATCTAGCATAATAATAATATAGTTCTGAAACATTCTTACTCATGCCCATTGCATAAAGAAAATGCAAAGGTAAGATACTTGTCTGGTCTGCTGCTTACAAAATGCAACTTAGTTTTATCTTTATTATCACGACCTATCATTATTCAGATCATTTATTTGATTAGAACAATATACTATAACACATAGTTCAATATTTTGCGTCATCAGCACATAACCTAATCACATTATCACACATATTCAACAATCATTGAATCACAAACAAACATTAACACAATCAAAATATCTAAGTCTAGATCAATTTATGAAATATGTCGGTGTACCGAAAGCCTTATCGGATAATTATTGAGTCTAAAACTCTATTTTGTAACTCAATATCTGTAAGTATCAGTCATACTATTTTAAATGACTTATAATAATTTTAAAATATTTATTATAATTTATCATGAATTTTCAAACATCGAAATCATTATTAAATGATTTAAATATTAAACAATTCTATTATCATTAACATTTTATTAATATTAAACTATTAATGAAACCATTGCCAAAATATTAAAGTTACTTATAATAACTCAAAATACTTTTAAAGTATTAATATTACCCTTAAATGATTTTTAAAACATTTAAAATTATTTATAAATAATTACCATTAATATTTAAATATTAATGTTCCATTTATCAAAATATTAAAAGTCATTAAGTATAACTTAAAAAATTTAATTCATTTATATCCTCTTTAAATGATTAGCGAGCCTTCAAAGTTGTTCACACTTAATGAAAAAATATTTAAATTAAGCAAGGATGAGCATTTGAGTGCCCAATAAGTAATAACAATTATAAACATTAGTTTGAAAGGATTAAATGTTTCCTTTGTGTTACCCTTCTACAACAAATCAATAGTTGTGAAGTAATCAACCAAATAATAATAACATAACAACTCTCTATCAAATTTTTGAAATTACGTCTCGACTATAAATAGGGTTATGGTGACATACTATGAACATTATTTTCAATTTTGAATAGGTTTAGCGAGAACTTCATTAAGAAACCATCATAACTACGAACACGGGGGTGATCAACCCGTTGTACCTGTATTGATCAATACTACATGCAAGAACGATGTTATCGTTCACTCACATCCCACCTTGGGTGCATAAAAAGTTTTCCCGTGTAAGGGGTGTTCATACTTGTCGGGGTTCCAAACCAAAGCAATTCGGTTGGGTAATAGTAAGGTTTTATCTTATTCAACAATAATCTATAATTCAACATATATATATATATATATATATATATATATATATACGGGTAATTAACAAAGGTGTATCAACATGTGATTAAATACAATGACTATCCAAGTGGGGACACTTGTATAACCATATATAGTAATTAACGAACATAATATATATCTGAATTACCATATACTAACATGTTGATAATCAATGATCAAATATATATATAACAATAGGGTTAATAATCTAGCATAATAATAATATAGTTATGAAACATTCTTACTCATGCCCATTGCATAAAGAAAATGCAAAGGTAAGATACTTATGCAGTGCTCACGCTTACAAAATGCAACTTAGTTTTATCTTTATTATCACGACCTATCATTATTCAGATCATTTATTTGATTAGAACAATATACTATAACACATAGTTCAATATTTTGCAGTCAGCACATAACCTAATCACATTATCACACATATTCAACAATCATTGAATCACAAACAAACATTAACACAATCAAAATATCTAAGTCTAGATCAATTTCTGAAATATGTCGGTGTACCGAAAGCCTTATCGGATAATTATTGAGTCTAAAACTCTATTTTGTAACTCAATATCTGTAAGTATCAGTCATACTATTTTTAAATGACTTATAATAATTTTAAAATATTTATTATAATTTATCATGAATTTTCAAACATCGAAATCATTATTAAATGATTTAAATATTAAACAATTCTATTATCATTAACATTTTATTAATATTAAACTATTAATGAAACCATTGCCAAAATATTAAAGTTACTTATAATAACTCAAAATACTTTTAAAGTATTAATATTACCCTTAAATGATTTTTAAAACATTTAAAATTATTTATAAATAATTACCATTAATATTTAAATATTAATGTTCCATTTATCAAAATATTAAAAGTCATTAAGTATAACTTAAAAAATTTAATTCATTTATATCCTCTTTAAATGATTAAGCGAGCCTTCAAAGTTGTTCACACTTAAATGTGAAAATATTTAAATTAAGCAAGGATGAGCATTTGAGTGCCCAATAAGTAATAACAATTATAAACATTAGCTGAAAGGATTAAATGTTTCCTTTGTGTTACCCTTCTACAACAAATCAATAGTTGTGAAGTAATCTGAACCGATAATAATAACATAACAACTCTCTATCAAATTTTTGAAATTACGTACTGACTATAAATAGGGTTATGGTGACATACTATGAACATTATTTTCAATTTTTGAATAGGTTTAGCAGAACTTCATCCGTAAACCGTCATAACTTACGGGCACGGGGGTGATCAACCCGTTGTACCCTGTATTGATCAATACTACATGCAAGAACGATGTTATCGTTCACTCTGTCCACCTTGGGTGCATAAAAAGTTTTCCCGTGTAAGGGGTGTTCATACTTGTCGGGGTTCCAAACCAAAGCAATTCGGTTGGGTAATAGTAAGGTTTTATCTTATTCAACAATAATCTATAATTCAACATATATATATATATATATACGGGTAATTAACAAAGGTGTATCAACATGTGATTAAATACAATGACTATCCAAGTGGGGACACTTGTATAACCATATATAGTAATTAACGAACATAATATATATCTGAATTACCATATACTAACATGTTGATAATCAATGATCAAATATATATATAACAATAGGGTTAATAATCTAGCATAATAATAATATAGTTCTGAAACATTCTTACTCATGCCCATTGCATAAAGAAAATGCAAAGGTAAGATACTTGTCTGGTCTGCTGCTTACAAAATGCAACTTAGTTTTATCTTTATTATCACGACCTATCATTATTCGGATCATTTATTTGATTAGAACAATATATACTATAACACATAGTTCAATATTTTGCGACAAAGACATAACCTAATCACATTATCACACATATTCAACAATCATTGAATCACAAACAAACATTAACACAATCAAAATATCTAAGTCTCAGATCAATTTACGAAATATAACAAAATTCTTAAAGCCTTATCGGATAATTATTGAGTCTAAAACTCTATTTTGTAACTCAATATCTGTAAGTATCAGTCATACTATTTTTAAATGACTTATAATAATTTTAAAATATTTATTATAATTTATCATGAATTTTCAAACATCGAAATCATTATTAAATGATTTAAATATTAAACAATTCTATTATCATTAACATTTTATTAATATTAAACTATTAATGAAACCATTGCCAAAATATTAAAGTTATTTATAATAACTCAAAATACTTTTAAAGTATTAATATTACCTTTAAATGATTTTTAAAACATTTAAAATTATTTATAAATAATTACCATTAATATTTAAATATTAATGTACCATTTATCAAAATATTAAAAGTCATTAAGTATAACTTAAAAAAATTTAATTCATTTATATCCTCTTTAAATGATTTAGTAGAGCCTTCAGGTTGTTCACACTTAGCTGAAAATATTTAAATTAAGCAAGGATGAGCATTTGAGTGCCCAATAAGTAATAACAAGTATAAACATTAGCTGGAAGGATTAAATGTTTCCTTTGTGTTACCCTTCTACAACAAATCAATAGTTGTGAAGTAATCTGAACCGATAATAATAACATAACAACTCTCTATCAAATTTTTGAAACTACGTACTGACTATAAATAGGGTTATGGTGACATACTATGAACATTATTTTCAATTTTTGAATAGGTTTAGCAGAACTTCATCCGCAAACCGTCATAACTTACGGGCACGGGGGTGATCAACCCGTTGTACCCTGTATTGATCAATACTACATGCAAGAACGATGTTATCGTTCACTCTATCCACCTTGGGTGCATAAAAAGTTTTCCCGTGTAA
The DNA here is from genome assembly GCA_020205605.1 of Panax ginseng. NCBI lineage: Eukaryota > Viridiplantae > Streptophyta > Magnoliopsida > Apiales > Araliaceae > Panax > Panax ginseng. The sequence continues at coordinate 61,089,520 of CM035131.1, read as the reverse complement.
GGGGTGTTCATACTTGTCGGGGTTCCAAACCAAAGAAATTCAGGTGGGTAATAGTAAGGTTTTATCTTATTCAACAATAATCTATAATTCAACATATATATATATATATATATATATATATATATATATATATATATATACGGGTAATTAACAAAGGTGTATCAACATGTGATTAAATATAATGACTATCCAAGTGGGGACACTTGATAACCATATATAATAATTAACGAACATAATATATATCTGAATTACCATATACTAACATGTTGATAATCAATGATCAAATATATATATAACAATAGGGTTAATAATCTAGCATAATAATAATATAGTTCTGAAACATTCTTACTCATGCCCATTGCATAAAGAAAATGCAAAGGTAAGATACTTGTCTGGTCTGCTGCTTACAAAATGCAACTTAGTTTTATCTTTATTATCACGACCTATCATTATTCAGATCATTTATTTGATTAGAACAATATACTATAACACATAGTTCAATATTTTGCGATCAAAGACATAACCTAATCACATTATCACACATATTCAAAAATCATTGAATCACAAACAAACATTAACACAATCAAAATATCTAAGTCTAGATCAATTTCTGAAATATGTCGGTGTACCGAAAGCCTTATTGGATAATTATCGAGTCTAAGACTCTATTCTCAGAACTCAATATCTGTAAGTATCGATTAATATACTATTTTTAAATGACTTATAATAATTTTAAAATATTTATTATAATTTATCATGAATTTTCAAACATCGAAATCATTATTAAATGATTTAAATATTAAACAATTCTATTATCATTAACATTTTATTAATATTAAACTATTAATGAAACCATTGCCAAAATATTAAAGTTATTTATAATAACTCAAAATACTTTTAAAGTATTAATACTACCCTTAAATAATTTTTAAAACATTTAAAATTATTTATAAATAATTACCATTAATATTTAAATTTTAATGTACCATTTATCAAAATATTAAAAGTCATTAAGTATAACTTAAAAAAATTTAATTCATTTATATCCTCTTTAAATGATTTTTTATTAATAAAACCATTTTTAAACCATTTATTTAATATAATTATTAAATAAATTTAATATCATTAATATTAAATTATTAATGAAATCATTTTTAAGAATTAAAATCATTTTTAAGTAATTTTATTTAATTTAATAATTAAATAAATTAAATACCTTTAATATTTCAAAAATATTAATTATTTATGAAATATACTTAAATTAATTAAAAACTAATTTTTAGACTTTAAAATAATTTTTAATAATTTAATTTGTATTTTTAATAATTAAAAACGTATTTTCTATAATTATTTAATAAAAATATAATTTCTATAAATAAACTGTCGCTAAAGACCACCTATAGCGACAGAACCGTCGCTATAGGTATTCTTCATGTTCATCTTCAAACCTAGAACACCTACTCAGTTACCGAGCTAGCTAGTTTGACCAAGCTTTAATCTCAAACTGTGATGTTTCATGGAATGATTGTGAGCAGATCTTATAGTGCTAGTGCAGGACTACACCATTCAACAACAAACATAATCATAACATGCATAACAAAGGAGATCTGGGTACCCAAAGTAGCTGTTAGAGGCTGTTCTTCATTTTTGGGTTGCCCAGAAATGAAGAACAATTCAAGCGTGCACCTTTGGGCTTCCATAACTTGAAATCCTGTTAATTTTTATGTGATTTATAAGCTTTAGTGTGTAGCCAACATGTAGTATAACAGATCTATTACTTAACATCATCATAACAACAACAAATCAAGCAGATAATGTCCGGTCAAACCTTATTAGACAACACATTCAAATGTTTTCTGGGTTTCCTAGAAAATAGAAAATGTGTTCGACTTGGCTGGTTTGACCGGCTGCTAAATACCATGTGTTTATCATTTAGGTGATATAAAGGCATGAACATGTAATACATATACCAAACTACAACTTAGATACAACAATAACATCATAACAACAAAACACTGACAGATCCAAGGTCAACAAAAGCTTGTCAGACACAATCTTATGCTTTCTGGGTTGCCCAGAAATGGCCCGGTCATGGTCGGTCAACGACCATTGACTGTCAATAACTTGCAATCGGTTAATGCAATAACTTTGGTACAAGTTTCAGTTTAAAGACCTCATGGCACACTACAATATTAAACACTTACAACACCAAATCATTAAACACTTTGTGATCTAGAAGGTCTGACATTCGGTTGTCAGACCACAATAGAAATTTTCCAGATTTTAAAAAAGCAAGATCTGAGCCTATAGATGTTGTGGATACAACATCTATCAACCCAGATCATCATTATACACTACATACAACACATTTTAACACTTAATCATAACTTTTAACACATCCTCTAAGATCAGTTTTACATAGCATAACACATACTGCTTTAAACATCAGCTATCCCTTTGTGACTACAAAAGTCGGGATTTACAGCCTTGATCATTACAAAGGTTGAGAATATTACATTACACAAACATACTTATCATATATATTACATTAAACATACCTACACAATAGAACCTATACTACCTATTTACTACACCTTTTTCTTGGACAACCTTTCGCCTGATGACCTTCTATCCCACAGATAAAACATGCTCCTGGTTTATAGTCGGGACAATACAGAGTGGTATGTGTCACGCCCCCAAAATAGGTATACATCACCCATCTTGAGTCGCCAAATACATGGTATAAAATTTAAATACAACTTAATAATACAGCTGTCGTGTAAAATACGACAAAACGTAAACTGAGAGTTTAATAAGAATATTGTCATCTAAACAATATCCACACTCAAAAGAGTCCTCTTTACATTTATTTTCACACTATTTAACAGAATAGTGAGGAATACTAATACTATCATCTGGACCGTCACTCCGTTCCCCGACTAGTCCTGGCTACGTTCTCATTTCCTGAAGAGAACAATTAAAGAAAGGGTGAGCTCAACTAGCCCAATAAGAAATATTATGACTAAGATAATGTAGAATAAATTATCATTAGCCTTCAACAATGTTAAACTGATAAAATATAACAAACATCAAGTTTAACTGCAGCGGAACAAGCAATCCATTAAAAGAGTCAAGTAGAGAATAAAATCTACTATCTTTTATGATTTAAAAGGTTTTTCATCATTTTTATCGCTGAGACTCAGCTTAATAAATAATCCACATCATCTATGTACTACGGCCAAGGATATTCATTAGTATCACAACCACAAATTATCCATGCACTACGGCCAAAGATATTCGTGTATTCATCAATGGTCATGATCATGCCAACAACTATCCATCAATGCACTACGGGCCAATGAGGACTTTTTCCACATCATTTGTAACATTACAGTCATGATTACACCGAATAATTCCTGGTCATAATCATACCAAGTCCATCTATGCACTCACAATACAGATGACTTTCAACATAATATAAACATGAGGATGATGACAATGATATAAGAATTCAATAAAACAAGTTCAAGAATTAATTTATCCAGGAACTAATAACGTTCAAATTGTCAACATGATACTTCTTTGTAGAGTAAAACTCAAGAATGCTCAGAAGAATATTTCCATGAAAAGATACTGGATGAAGCGCAAATATTAAGGATATTTCACTAATTTCATGGAGCATAGAAGTCAAAACTTTAACCAACTGAGTATAATAAAGAATGGGATAACAAAAGAAATCACCAGGCATGCGATAGACCGCACAGATAGGTTATTCCAATAGAATAATAAATAACGGAACCAGGTCATGTGTAACGCACCGACAGGATGTTCCAACAGAATAATAAAAATGGAATAACAGAAGAATTTCACCATGTATGCGGTACTTCGCATAGACATGTTATTCCAACATAATGATAAAGAATGGAATAACAGAAGAATTTCACCATGTATGCGGTACTTCACATAGATAGATTATTCCAATATAATGATAAAGAATGGAATAACAGAAGAATTTCACCAAGTATAGGGTAGCCCGTGTATACAGGTTATTCCAACAGAATAATAAAGAATGGAATAACAGAAGTTCTCTTCATGAATAAGAAAGAAATAATACCCCTTACCTTATTAGGAAATTGGATACCGCAATATTGTAGTAACTGAAGATTCTTCTTCTTTCTCTCTTATTCTCTCTATTCTTTCTCGCTCTATAGCTTTAGTGAACTAGTGAAAAATAATAAAGGAATGAGCTTCTATTTATAAGCTTGGTAGAGTAAGGGTAAAATAGTCTTTTTGCCATAATTTATGACATCATCGCTTACATCATCGATCATATGACATCATTGCTTACATCATCGATCAAATGACACCATTGCTTACATCATCCTTCCGATGACATCATTGCTTACCTCATCGTTCCGATGACATCATCGCTTACATCATCAGAATTCAAATTCAAATTGTTCTCTTCCACCTCATTTTACTTTTATACCATGAATTTACTATAATAATGTTACCATTCAAATTATAAAAAAAACATACTATCATATAATCACATCATACTACTATAATATAATATTATAATAATATATTTAAATGAATTGTTGATTTGATAATTTTAAATACTGTGTAATGAAAATTATTGAATCAAAAATATCAATGTAGCAATTATTGAATCAATAAAATATTAAACAGTAATTACTGTAACAATTATTGAGTAGTGCCTTCTTACGTAAGAATCAATAATTCAAAAAATCTTCGTGTAATGCCGGTAATTTACGTTGCAACAACGCGTATTCTTCGTATTTTAACCACTAGGTATTCCAACGAAGTGTTAATTAAACACTTTTCGCCGTTATTTTCATAAAAATATTTTTGTCATTTTCTAACTCCAAATAATAATTCCGTTGTGGGGTCCACTTAATGATTGTGTCGTCGCATTTAATATTCCCCGATAAAAGAATATTCCCCGACCAAACGAATATTTTATAACAACTTGCGTACTTTGCAAAATTTATAAATATTACCCACAACTATAACATTATATCAAATTCATTCCAGAATATTTAAAAATATTATTTATAGAAAAATCATCTTTATTAAAAAGTTGGGGTCTTACAACCTCCCCTTCTTATGAAATTTCACCCTCGAAATTAGGGTACGTACCTGGTATGTCAAAAAGGTAAGGATATCTTGATTTCATTTCAGATTCTAACTCCCAGGTCATTTTCTCAACATCGTGGTTTCTCCACAAAACTTTGACTTGAGGTATAACCTTGGAGCGTAGGATATGTTCCTTCTTATCTAAGATTTGAACATGAACCTCTTCATAAGTCAAATCTTCCGCTATTTCATCCGGTTCTAACTCAATAATGTGGTTCGGGTCTTCCACATATTTACGTAACATGGATATTTGAAAAATGTTATGAACACGAGACATACTTGGCGATAAAGCCAGTTTATACGCCACAGTTCCTACTCGATAGAGGATTAAAAATGGGCCAATGAATCGAGGATTGAGCTTTCCTCTCTTTCCAAATCTCGTAACTCCTTTCCATAGAGCAACACGTAACAACACATGATCTCCAATATCAAATTCCACGTCCTTTCGATGAAGATCAGCATAACTCTTTTGTCGATCTTGTGAGGTTTTTATACGTTGTCGGATCGTTTGAATCTTTTCCGTAGTCATATGTACCAACTCTGGTCCTAACAACGTTGCTTCACCCACCTCATCCCAGCATACTGGAGAACGACACTTTCTTACATACAATGCTTCGAATGGAGCCATGCCAATACTTGCTTGATAACTGTTGTTGTATGAAAACTCCACCAACGGTAAGAACTTATCCCAACTTCCCTTGAAGTCAAGGACACAGAGTCTTAATAAATCTTCAAGAGTTTGAATAGTCCTCTCTGATTGTCCGTCTGTCTGAGGATGATATGCCGAACTAAATCGTAAGTCCGTGCCCATAACTTTTTGCAAACTAACCCAAAATCGTGAAGTGAATCTTGGGTCTCGATCAGAAACTATGGATACTGGCATACCATGCAGTCTTACAATCTCGTTTATGTACATACGAGCAAGACGTTCAAGTGTATAAGTTTCTCGTATTGGTAAAAAATGAGCAAACTTGGTCAATCTATCAACAATGACCCAAATTACATCTATGCCTTGAGAAACCTTGGGAAGACCGATGAATTGAAATCCATGGTAATGTGCTCCACTTCCATTCTGGAATTTCAAGTAGTTACAATGGACCTTTTGGTACTTGATGCTCTGCCTTGACTTCGTTGACAAGTTAGACACCTTGAGATAAACAAATATCTCTCTCTTTCATATTGCTCCACCAAAATGTATGACGAAGATCACGATACATTTTGGTACTCCCAGGATGGATTGCAAACGGTGTGTTGTGCGTCTCCATCATGATTTTATACTTTAAATCAGGGTCATTAGGAACACAAAGTCTGGAGTTGACTCGCAGTATTCCTTCTTCATCGATTCTTGCTTCCGGCATAACACCTTCTTGCACTTTCTTCCTCATACGCATCAGCTCCAGATCTGTAACTTGAGCAGCTTTAACTTTATCAATTAAAGTCGGTTCTACTCGTACATTCGCCATCATCACATGGGTCCCTAGAGTTTTTAACTCTATCTCCATCCTTTGCAAGTCACACAAAATGGGCCTTTGCGTTGTCAATATCGCACTCGTACTCGCATATTATCTTCTACTCAATGTGTCAGCTACCACGTTCGCTTTTCCAAGATGGTATTGGATGGTATGATCATAATCTTTCAACAGTTCTAGCCAACGTCGTTGTCGCATGTTGAGTTCCTTTTGAGTGAAGAAATATTTGAGGCTTTTATAATCCGTAAAGATCTCCACTTTCTCCCCATACAAGTAATGCCTCCAAATTTTAAGTGCGAAAACAACAGATGTCAACTCTAGATCATGAGTAGGATAATTCCTCTCATATTCTTTGAGTTGTCGAGAGGCATATGCTATGACTTTCCCATGTTGCATGAGAACACATCCTAACCCTTTGCCCAAAGCATCACTATAGATGACAAATCCCTCCGAGCCAAATGGTATTGTCAGAACAGGTGCTGAAATGAGTCTCCTCTTGAGTTCTTGAAAACTCTTCTCACATTCCTCGTTCCAACCAAATTTTTTATCCTTCTGAGTCAGCTGAGTTAATGGAGTAGCGATTCAAGAAAACCCTTCTATGAATCTCTGATAATAACCAGCTAAGCCGAGAAAGCAACGTACTTCGGTCACTGATTTAGGTTGCTCCCAGCTTTGAATAACTTCAATCTTTGCTGGGTCAACAGATATTCCATGGCTTGATACTACATGCCCAAGGAATGCTACTTCCTCAAGCCAGAACTCGCATTTCTTCAACTTGGCATAAAGCTTATATTCACGAAACTTTTTGGAGTATCAGCCTCAAGTGCTGCTCATGATCTTCACGACTTTTGGAATAAATAAGGATGTCATCAATAAAGACGACCACAAAGTGATCCAAATATTCCTTGACTACTCAGTTTATCATATCCATGAAAGCAGCAGGAGCATTAGTCAATCCAAAATACATGACTAGGAATTCATCATGCCCGTACCGAGTTCTGAAAGACGTCTTCGGAATGTCATCTGGTTCTAATCTTTAATTGGTGATATCCGCAACAAAGATCAATCTTTGAAAAGAATTTGGCTCCTTGTAATCGGGTCAAACAGTCATCAATACGTGGCAATGGATACCTATTTTTGATGGTGACATGATTCAAATCCGATAATCAATACAAAGTCACATACTCCCATCTTTCTTTTTTTTCAAGAATAGAACAGAGCACCCCAAGGAGAAGTACTAGGGACGAATAAAGCCAATGTCTAACAATTCCTGCAGTTGGGTCTTTAACTCCTCGAAGTTCAATAGAGCCATTCGATATGGGGCTTTGGAAATGGGTTTTGTCACCGGGTTCAAGGTCGATACAAAATTCAATTTCACGCTTTCTGGGGTAGGCCGAAGTTCTTGTGGAATATGTCGAAATTTATTAACAATAGAAATATCATTCAAAACCGATTTATTTTTGTTTAGATCCGTGACATGAGCTAAGAAAGCTTGATATCCATTTTTCAATAAACGAATAGCTTTATGGCTTGAGATGACAGTGATTGATTTTAATGGTTTGGTTGCTTGAATTCGCATAATAGGTCGGTTAGGAATATGAAAGCTAACAACCTTACGAAAATAATAAATTTTTGCATGATGAGTAGTTAACCAATCAATCCCTAGAATTACGTCAAATGCAAGTATTTTCAATGAAATAAGATCGACAAGTAATGTGTGGGTACCGATTTGAACCAAAAAAGACTTATAAACAGTGGATGTAATGAAGGTTTCTCCCAATGGAGTTTCAACAGAAAAGTCAAGGTCCAATTTCTCTGGAGTCAAATTTAAATGTTGAGTGCAGGTAGGAGAAATAAAAGAATGGGTAGAACCGGTATCAAATAAGGTATATACTTCGATAGAGTTTATGATAAGCTTACCCATGATGACCTCGTTTGGGTTCCTTTCTTTCTGAGAGGTCATGACAAACGCTCTCCCTTGAACTACCAGTTTTTTCTTGTCTGGGACGTCCTTTGATGCCTCCATCCCAGCTGGACTTGTCTTCGGAGCACGACAAAATCGGGCCAGGTGACCTTCTCTTCCACAATTATAACATGCTTTGAATGGCATCGCGCAGTTTGGACTGATGTGTCCCTCTCCTCCATATTTGAAGCATATGATAGGTGGTCGTTCTCCTTCCTTAACGACAAGTGCTGATGCTAATGTCTTTCCATCATTGTTGAATCTCCTCTTCTTGAAATGTCCATTCTAATTATTTTGGCTATGATTACCACCGAAGTGGTTTCCATTTCTGGCATGTTGATTCCTCCACGCTTATTGTCACCGCTTCGATGACTGTTATCACTGGTATTATCATTTTTTTGGCTGCTCTCTTTTGGTTGGGTTAACTCATTATCGCGCTCCGATAACTGAGCCCTATTAACAACATCTGAATACAAACACAGTTTATGAGAGATAAGATATTGACGTATCTTGGGTTTCAAACCTCTTAGAAACATTCGCGTCATTCTCTCCTCATTATCAACCAAATGAGACACAAATCGGGATAACTCGGCAAACTTAGCTTCGTACTACGATACGGTCATGTTGTTTTGCTCCAGCTTGATGAACTCTACCTCTTTCATGTGACGAATACTTTCGAAAAATTACTTGTCATTGAACAGTTCTTGGAACTTCTCCCAAGATATCTTCAGTGCGGCAGGTTGAGTACGCTTTACAGATTCCCACCAGTAATCTGCCTCTGCCCACAACATGAAGGTGGCGAAGGGAATCTTTTGCTCCTCGGAGCATCCCAAGACATCAAATATCTTGTAGATCTCGCTTTATCCACGCCTCCGCTTTAAGTGGTTTTGGCTCTCCAAAAAACTCCTGGGTCCCAGCCTCGAATCGCTAAAGCAGATGGTCCCGAGAGTTGCCGGTGTTTCCACCGCATTTTGGGACAGAGCCGTTTCTTGCTCGATGTTGCATGAATTGCATAAAGCCTCTAAACATTCCATCGTTCATCATCTGGTCCGTGTTGTTGTTTGCCTGAGGATTGTCGCCTTCCTGATGCACATTATCCTGATTATTGATTTGTGGAGACTCAACGATCTCCTGTGCTCCATTGATGTTCTCAACAGTCTCGGATGTCATTTTCAAATACTGCCACAAAACAAGGGTTAATTAACATATCACATATTATCCATATACTATGATCGACCAATTAAATACCAAATAAACTTTGGTAATTCATACTAGCGAAATAGGTATAGCCAAATAAACTTGTCTCACATCTTAGGCAGGGATCATATCCCTAAGCTTTGATACCAACTGTGATGCCCCCAAAATAGGTATACATCACCCATCTTGTGTCGCCAAATACATGGTACAAAATTCAAATACAACTTAATAATACAGCTGTCATGTAAAATACGACAAAACGTAAACTGAGAGTTTAATAGGAATATTGTCATCTAGACAATATCCACACTCAAAAGAGTCCTCTTTACATTTATTTTCACACTATTTAACAGAATAGTGAGGACTACTAATACTATCTTCTGGACCGTCACTCCGTTCCCCGACTAATCCCATTCGTTCTCATTTCAAGAGAACGGTGAAAAGAAAGGTGAGCTCAACTAGCCCAAAGAAGAAATATTATGACTAGGATAATACAGAATAAATTATCATTAGCCTTCAACAATGTTAAACTGATAAAATATAACAAACATCAAGTTTAACTGCAGCGGAACAAGCAATCCATTAAAAGAGTCAAGAAGAGAATAAAATCTACTATCTTTTATGATTTAAAAGGTTTTTCATCACTTTTATCACGAGACTCAAATTTTAATAAATAATCCACATCATCCCCACTTTACTGCCAAGGATATTCATTAGTATCACAACCACAAATTATCCATGCACTACGGCCAAGGATATTCGTTTATTCATCAATGGTCATGATCATGCCAACAATCATCCATCAATGCACTACACGGGCCAATGAGGACTTTTTCCACATCATTTATAACATTACGGTCATGATTACACCAAATAATCCTCGGTCATAATCATACCAAGTCCATCTATGCACTACTGAGCCACGTATGACTTTCAACGTAATATAAACATGAGGATGATGACAATGATATAAGAATTCAATAAAACAAGTTCAAGAATTAATTTATCCAGGAACTAATAACGTCCAAATTGTCAACATGATACTTCTTTGTAGAGTAAAACTCAAGAATTCTCAGAAGAATATTTTCATGAAAAGATACTAGATGAAGCGCAAATATCAAGGATATTTCACTAATTTCATGGAGCATAGAAGTCAAAAACTTTAACCAACTAAGTATAATAAAGAATGAGATAACAAAAGAAATCACCAGGCATGCGATAGACCGCACAGATAGGTTATTCCAATAGAATAATAAATAACGGAACCAGGTCATGTGCAAACGCACAGACAGGATACTCCAACAGAATAATAAATAATGGAACCAGGTCATGCGTAAATGCACAGACAGGATGTTCCAACAGAATAATAAATAACGGAACCAGGTCATGCGTAAGGCACCGACAAGATGTTCCAATAGAATAATAAAAATGGAGTAACAGAAGAATTTCACCATGTATGCGGATTTTGATAGATAAAGTTATTCCAACATAATGATAAAGAATGGAATAATGTAAGAATTTCACCAAGTATAGGGTAGCTCAGATATCTGAGTTATTCCAATGTAATAATAAAGAATGGAATAATGAAGTTCTCTTCATGAATAAGAAAGAAATAATACCCCTTACATTAGTAGGAAATTGGATACCGCAATATTGTAGTAACAGAAGATTCTTCTTCTTTCTCTCTTATTCTCTCTATTCTTTCTCGCTCTATAGCTTTAGTGAATTCGTGAAAAATAATGAAGGAATGAGCTTCTATTTATAAGCTTGGTAGAGTAAGGGTAAAATAGTCTTTTTGCCATAATTGATGAAATCATCGCTTACATCATCGATCATATGACATCATTGCTTACATCATCAATCAAATGACATCATTACTTACATCATCCTTCCGATGACATCATTGCTTACCTCATCGTTCTGATGACATCATCGCTTACATCATCAGAATTCAAATTCAAATTGTTCTCTTCCACCTCATTTTACTTTTATACCATGAATTTACTATAATAATGTTACCATTCAAATTATAAAAAAAACATACTATCATATAATCACATCATACTACTATAATATAATAATATATTTAATTGAATTATTGATTTGATAATTTAAAATACTGTGTTATTACAATTATTGAATCAAAAATATCAACGTAGCAATTATTGAATCAATAAAATATTAAACAATAATTATTGTAACAATTATTGAGTAGTGCCTTCTTACGTAAGAATCAATACTGTATTTTAACCACCAGGTATTCCAACAGTGTTAACGGTATCACTTCCGCCGTTATATTCATAAAAATATTTTTGTCATTTTTTAACTCCAACAATAATTCCGTTGTGGGGTCCACCAATGATTGTGTCGTCATACAAATATTCCCCGACAAAAAAATATTCCCCGACCAAATAAATATTTTATAACAACTTATGTACTTTGCAAAATTTATAAATATTACCCATAACTATAACATTATATCAAATTCATTCCAGAATATTTAAAAATAATATTTATAGAAAAATCATCTTTATTAAAAAGTTGGGGTCTTACAGTATGTCCCTCGTAGCCGCAAAGATAACATATTCTTTTCCCTTTCTTCTTATCAGGTTTTCCTAAGTCATGGTCTTCTATCTTTCTTTTTCCCTTATTGCTTGGAGCTACACACGATGTGTTGATTGTGGCTCCCATCTGATCAATTTAGATTTTAAGCTTATCTTGTTCTTCCATTGTTTCTATTAACGCTTGACGCAATTGACTATTTAGCAGCTTTTCTATTTCCCACAGCTTTTCCAGAGAAGAAACCTTGTTCCTTAGATCCTGCACCTCCGTTGATGCTTGTTCCGCTTCAACTTTAGTGTCTGAATCACTATCTGTCAGCTCCACCATCTCGGGATCTGGTACTACGTTTTTTACAATAACCACCTCGTCTTCATTGTGAGCCACTATTTCAGCTATTGGCTTCGATATTAGCTCGGGTGTATGATTTTGATCCTCCTTCATGCTATAAGCATATAATAAGCCTTTCCCACCAGACATCTACACACATAAATTATCCGGATTAGCATGTAGTATATACACACAGCAATTAGTAGTTTTATATAAGTTATCTTTTATTTTGTTTGACGATGAATTTATTCAATTCATCTGTTTTTAAATTCTATATGAGTTATTTATATTTTCAACGTTTCCCTCTGTTCTAAGGTTATAGCCTAAGGTCTATCCCACCTAAGATTTCTAACCCTAAAGCTCTGATACCAACCTGTAAAGCCCCAAAATCCAGGTACTTGAAACCCGAACTCGGTGCTTCACGATATCATTTCTATGAGCAGAATAATACTAATAATAATAACAATAAAATAAATAACAAACTTAATTTACATAGTTATCAAAGTCTAGCTCCCAAGTACGTAACCTTTATTACATTCCTTACATAACATGATAGATAATATATATATCATTGTCTTAATAATATCAAACTATTACATAAAATAATATTGCATTGATTCAGCAACCTTTCCTTTTCCCTTGTTCTTAGCAGAGCCTTTAGGTTGTTCACACTTAGCTGAAAACATTTAAATTAAGCAAGGATGAGCATTTGAGTGCCCAGCAAGTAATAACAATTATAAACATTAGCTGAAAGGATTAAATGTTTTCTTTGTACTACCCTTCTACAACAAATCAATAGCTGTGAAGTAATCTGAACCGATAATAATAACATAACAACTCTCTATCAAATTTTTGAAACTACGTACTGACTATAAATAGGGTTATGCTGACATACTATGAACATTGTTTTCAATTTTTGAATAAGTTTAGCAGAACTTCATCCGCAAACCATCATAACTTACGGGCACGGGGGTGATCAGCCCGTTGTACCCTGTATTGATCAATACTACGTGAAAGAACGATGTTATCGTTCACTCTGTCCACCTTGGGTGCATAAAAAGTTTTTCCGTGTAAGGGATGTTCATACTTGTCGGGGTTCCAAACCAAAGCAATTCGGTTGGGTAATAGTAAGGTTTTATCTTATTCAACAATAATCTATAATTCAACACACACACACACACACACACACACACATATATATATATATATATATATATACGGATAATTAACAAAGGTGTATCAACATGTGATTAAATACAATGACGATCCAAGTGGGGACACTTGTATAACCATATATAGTAATTAACTAATGTAATATATATCCGAATTATCATATACTAACATGTTGATAATCAATGATCGGATATATATATATATATATATATATATATATATATATATATATATATATATATATATATATATATATATATGAATAGGGTTAATAATCTAGCGAATAATAATATAGTTACTAAACATTCTTACTTTCATGCCCATTGCATAAAGAAAATGCAAAGGTAAGATACTTATGCAGTCTGCCGCTACAAAATGCAACTTAGTTTTATCTTTTATATCACGACCTATCATTAATCAGATCATTTATTCGATTAGAACAATATACTATAACACATAGTTCAAAGATTTTGCGATCGAAGACATAACCTAATCAAATTATCACATATGTTCAATGATCGTTTGAATCACAAACAAACATTAACACAATAAAAATATTTAAGTCCAGATCAATTTCTGAAATATGTCGATGTACCGAAAGCCTTATCGGGTAATTATCGAGTCTAAGACTATATTTTGTAACTCAATATCTGTAAGTATCAGTCATACTATTTTTAAATGACTTATAATAATTTTAAAACATTTATTATAATTTATCATGAATTTCAAACATCTGAATCATTATTAAATGATTTAAATATTAAACAATTCTATTATCATTAATATTTAATTAATATTAAACTATTAATGAAACCATTGCCAAAAATATTAAAGCTATTTATAATAACTCAAAATACTTTAAAATATTAATATTACCCTTAAATGATTTTTAAAACATTTAAAATCATTTATAAATAATTACCATTAATATTTAAATATTAATGTACCATTTATCAAAATATTAAAGGTCATTAAGTATAACTTAAAACATTTTTAATTCATTTATATCATCTTTAAATGATTTCTAAATTAATAAAACCATTTTAAAGCATTTATTTAATATAATTATTAAATAAATTTAATATCATTAATATTAAATTATTAATGAAATTATCCTTTAAATATTAAAAGTTATATTTTATAACTTAAAATATCTTTAAACACTTTATTTTCATTTAAAATAATTTTTATAATATTAAAATTATTTTTAAACTAATTTATTTAATAAAATTATTAAATAATTCAAATATAATTAATATTTAATTAATTAATGAAATTTACCTTTAAATATTGAAAGTTATATTTTATAACTTAAAATATTTTTAAATACCTTATTATTATTTAAAATAATTTTAATATAATAAAATCATTTTAATTAATTTATTTAATGCATTTATTAAATAACTTAATTATCATTAATATTAATTTATGAATGAAATTGATCATAAAATATTAAAAGTCATTAAAAATAACTTAAAATATTTTCTTATACCATAATATAATTTTAAATAATTTTTCAAGTATTAAAATCATTTTTAAGTAATTTTATTTAATATAATAATTAAATAAATTAAATACATTTAATATTTCAAAAATATTAATTATTTATGAAATATACTTTAATTAATTAAAAACTAATTTTTAGACTTTAAAATAATTTTTAATAATTTAATTTGTATTTTAATAATTAAAAACTAATTTTCTATAATTATTTAATAAAAATATAATTTCTATAAATAAACTGTCGCTATAGGTGTTCTTCATGTTCATCTTCAAACCCAGAACACCAACTCAGTTACTGAGCTAGCTAGTTTGACGAAGCTTTAATCTCAAACTGTGATGTTTCATGGAATGATTGTGAGCAGATCTTATAGTGTTAGTGCAGGACTACGCCATTCAACAACAAACATAATCATAACATGCATAACAAAGGAGATCTGGGTACCCAAAGTAGCTGTTAGAGGCTGTTCTTCATTTCTGGGTTGCCCAGAAATGAAGAACAGTTCGAGCATGCACCTTTGGGCTTCCACAACTTGAAATCCTGTTAATTTTTATGTGATTTATAAGCTTCAGTGTGTAGCCAACATGTAGTACAACAGATCTATTACTTAACATCATCATAACAACAATAAATTAAGCAGATAATGTCCGGTCAAACCTTGTCAGACAACACATTCAAATGTTTTCTGGGTTTCCCAGAAAACAGAAAATGTGTTCGACTTGGCTGGTTTGACCGGCTGCTAAATCCCATGTGTTTATCATTTAGGTGATATAAAGGCATGAACATGTAATACACATACCAAACTGAAACTTAAATACAACAACATTATAACAACAAAACACTAGCAGATCCAAGGTCAACAAAAGCTTGTCAGACACAATCGTATGCTTTCTGGGTTGCCCAGAAATGGCCCGGTCATGGTCGGTCAAAGACCTTTGACCGTCAATAACTTGCAATCGGTTAATGCAATGACTTTGGTACAAGTTCCAGCTTAAAAACCTCATGGCACACTACAATATTAAACAATTACAACACCAAATCATTAAACACACTGTGATCTAGAAGGTCTGACATTCGGTTGTCAGACCACAATAGAAAATTTTCCAGATTTTGAAAAATGCAAGATCTGAGCCTATAGATGTTGTGGATACAACATCTATCAACCCAGATCATCATTATACACTACATACAACACATTTTAACACTTAATCATGACTTTTAACACATCCTCTAAGGTCAGATTTTGAAATTAGGGTTATACCTCTTTTGATCAAATCCTTGATTCTAGGCTACTGATTTGTTATGGTTGTGGTATGGAATTGATTTTGGAGTGGTCTACTAAACAATTTCATGGTTCTAGGGTTGAGAGAGATTAGATGGGTGTTGTGCATAAAATAAGCTAGCAATTGCCATTTCTCTCTCCTCCAATCTATTTATAGAAGTCTAAGATACATGTATTGGCTGATCGAGAGCTGTTTACTGGCAATTTTAAGTCAATGGAGTTGCTAGAGTTATTGAGCAACTAAAGTTTTAGCTAATTCTACAAGCAAGCTAATAAAGAATGCACATAAGGGTTTTTTGGTCCATAGCCTTGCAAATTTAATGGCAATCTTGGTAATCATGGCAAGCCCTTAGAGTTTAACCCTAAGGTTTAGCACAAAATGAATGTCTAGGTTTTCATTTAGGGTTTAAAATAAAGATAAAAATAAAATTACTAATTAGGGTTTTCTTAATTAGGTTAGTTTTTTAATTACTTTATACAGGAACATTAGGGTTTAATATCACTAATATAATTAACCTTGCTAATTAATTATTATAAGAATATAATTTATAATAATCAATTATTCTAAAATAAAATTATTCATGTAATAAATATAATTTTATTCATCACATAAATACATATACACATTATCTTGGCACATACTCCCCATATTTATTTTAATAAATAAAAAAAAATTATACGCAAAATTTCTGATTTATTTATATAGAAAATATCGGGTTTTTACAATCTGACCATTCATTTAACTTTCATGCACATGTACAAGCAAGATCATGGGCGTGGTCTTGTATTCTTCTTGAAGAGCAGGACAACGATTGCAATCATGACACGACAAATACATTGTTGGGCTACACTTGCCATTGAACTACGAGACCTCGGCGACCCAATTTCGACAACAAAGCATGAACAAAAGCCAATTTGGCCTACAAGTTATTTTCTAACAACCTAATTAACATGTAATTCATACAGAGACTTCATATAAACATAATTCAAAGACTCTTAACATGATTCTATCCATAAAACAACATAAACATCGAATTTAAAATATTCAATTTCACTGTTTTTGATAAAACATCACTTTTTGACATTTTTAGTAAAAATCATCAATGTAGCTTTGTTTTTCAACCAAAACAATTAATTCAAACTACTTTGTTTTAGTTTATTCAGCTACTTTCGAAATCATTGTCAATATATATATATATATATTAAACAACTAATTAAACCTTAATTTTACTTTAAACTAAGCCATATTCATATATATTCATATAAACTCACTGTAATATGGTTTTCTTCACAAATTACATATATACATGAATTAATTCATCAATAAACTTATGAACACAGTTTTATAACAAATAATTTATCATATAAAGTTATATACAATAAACAATTTATCCTTCACAAAGATTTTACAGAGAATTTTTAGAAGAGAAAAAAACTAAAACTTTAAAAATAAAAGAATTAAGATGATACCTTTGTTTGAGAAAATGACAACCTTCCCTTTGATCAACAAACTTTCTTTTCCCTAACTCTTCTCTCAAAACTCTCTATAATTCTCTCAACTTCTCTATCAAATTTTTTCTTCTTCTAAGTCTTTCTTCTCTATTCTAACATACGTACTAGAATATAACGTATCGATAATAATATATATTAATTATATAATATAAATATAGGTATAACTGATATCAGTTATTATATTTTTAAAAATCAAAAGCCATAAGGCTTGTTTGGTTACCCACTTAAAATATAATCATTTAATCCTTATGCCTTGTTTGGTAAAACACAATTAGATTAAAGACTTAATATGCATTAAGCCTTGTTTGGCAAAACCGAATTAAACTCCTTTAATTTATTTTAATAACTCCTTTATAGTAAGATTATTTGTCACACTTTTATTTAATTAATTTTTTCAATAATCAATTTAATTAATTCTACTAACAATTTATTAAATTACTTTAGCACATAAATCAATACCACCTAATTATAATTTTTTATAATTATAACTTTATTTGATCAACTAACACATCATTTTAATTATAAATTCAAATTAAAATATAATAATTCATTTAATCAATATAAACTCTCTAATTTAATTATTAAATTAAATTAGTATATTATCTCATAACAATTAATTTTCTTAACTCCTTAATTATTTACTTAACAAATAATTAACCAATTAAGTCAAATCAAATTAAATATTTATTCAACACTAACCACATCTATTAAATATTTATATAATTCAACAAATATTTAAAATTACAATTTAAAATTACGGATTGTTACATCCTTCCTCCTTATAAGGATTACATGCGTAATCACAACTCAAACAAATCATTCATTACATTCTTCCCTACTTACAAAGATTCTGTCCCCAGAATCGAAGACACGGATTAAACAAATAACTCAGGGTAATCTTTCATCATTTTATCTTCGAGTTCCCACGTAGCTTCTTCAGCATTGTGGTTCCTCCATATCACCTTCACAGAAGTTATTACTTTATTCTTGAGCACCTGCTCTTTTCTGTCGACTATCTGGATAGGAACCTCTTCATAGGGCAAGTCTTTATCAAACTGCAATGGTTCGTACTCGATCACGTGCTTGTAATCGGGTTTATATGTGACGAATGAATTGTTTGAATTGTGATTGTTTGAATTGTGATTCTGGGGACAGAATCCTTGTAAGGAGGGAATGATGTAACATTCTAGAATTTTAATTGTTATATTAAATATTTATTGAATTATTTAAATATTTAATGTTTGTGTTTATTGTTGAATAAATAATTGTTCAAATTTGAATTGATGTGGTTAATTATTTGTTAAATAAATAATTAAGGAAAATTAATTATTTTGCTAATTTAATTTAATTATTAAGTTAGAGAATTTTGATTAATTGAATTACTATTCTTTTTATTGGAATTTGTAAATTTAAAAGGATGTGTTAGTTGATTAAATAAAGTTATAATTATATAGAAAATTATAATTTTGTGGTATTGATTTATGTGATGAAGTGATTTAATAAATTGTTATTATAATTAATTTAATCAAATTAATGTGTGACAAATAACCTTGTTATAAAGGAGTTACTAAAATAACTTAAAGGAGTTTTAATTCAGTTTTGCCAAACAAGGCCTAAGGTCTATTAAGTCTTTAATTTATTTGAGTTTTACCAAATAAGGTGTTAGGGTTAATGGGTTATTTTGTTAGTGGCTAGCCAAACAAGCCTTATGGCTTTTGGTTTTCAAAATAAATAAGTAACTGATGTCAGTAAATTAGAGTTATATTATATAATTAATATATATTATATGCTATATACGTTAGTTGTTAGTACGCTCTAGAGTTAGGAAGAAAAACAAAAACATAGAGGAAGAAGAAGAAGAAAAGAAGAAAAGAAGAAAAGAAGAGAGGAATGACGGCTAGAGAATTGAGAAAAGAATTGGGGAAAAAAGGTTTGATAATCAAAAGGGATAGCCATCATCTTCTACAATCAAGGTATTCTCCTATTTCCTTTAGCTTTCCCTTCTCCTATTTTTCTCTGTGAAATTCTTGTGATAGGATAATTGTTGATTTTATGTGTGTTCATATGATAAACCATTGTTGTAAAGTTATTTTCATAGGTTATATATGATTATAATCAATGAATTGATGATATATATGTAATTTGTGAAGAAAATGTTTTTACAGAGAGTTTTTATGAAAATATATTGTTTAGCTTAAAGTAGAAATTAAGGGTGAATTAGTGGTTTAGTTGATAAATTGAACGTTTAATTTGTTAGAGTATGTATAATCATTGATAAAGACATTTTGAATTAGTGGTTTTGGTTGAAAAACAAAATTTACAGTGTTGATTTTCATTGAAATATCAAAAAGTGAGTTTTTATCAAAAATAGTGAAATTGAATGTGCTAAATTTGTTGTTTATGTTGTTGTATGGATAGAAACATGTTAGGAATTCTTGAATTATGTTTACATGAAGTTTTGTATGAATTATATGTAAATCGATCATTAGAAACGAACTTGTAGGCCAAAATTGGCTTTTTTCGTCTATATTCAAGTCATCGATCGAGATCTAGCGATTTCTTATTGCATGGCCATGACCAAATGATAGTAGTTTCGCGTCATAATACTTGAGATTACGCCGCAAATTGCCTTGTAGCCTTTCACGGCCATGTATTTCATTTTACTCCATGTGCAATGTCACGACCACACCGTTGTAAGGCGTGGCCGCCATGAAAGTTAAAGAGAATATGGTCCGACGATTGTACTTTTTGTACACGAAATTTTAAGAAAAGTTATGTGATGATAGTAGGACTGCTAAATGTTGATTTTAGTATATCTATACTATGAATAAGTATGTTATTAACAATTAACTTGTGTTATAACTCGATTATGTGATTAAAAATCCAATTTTAAATGATGAACGTACTTAGTTATGTTTGTAAGATGGTAATGACTAATTATGTCATGATGACATATGTTTATAGGATATTGTGATTCGTATTGATTTGGTTTAGCCTACGATCAAGGCAAGTTCTTTAACTCTACTTTTGTAATTGGAATCAATTATTGTTCCCAATATAATAATGCAAGATTTCTAATTCTTTATCTTGTTGAACTATTTATTGTTTCAATTCGATTACCTTATGAATGATGCAAGTTTTCTAAACTTTCTTTTTACATTGAGCAAGTTCTTTAACTCTACTTTTAGAATTGTGCAATCGCTTAAATTTTCTTTGAGCAAGTTTTTCTAATCCATTATCTTGTTGAACTAATTATGGTTTTCAATTCGATTATGATATAATGATGTAAGTTATTCTTGAGCAAGTTATTCTTGTATTTAACTTGTTGTTTAGCATGCAAATTTATATATTCTAATGTTGAACATTTTTATTGATCAAATTGTTATGCATGCTTAGTATTCAATTCTAATTAACCTTGGCTTAGTATTGTTCAAGCAAGGTGTTATAGCTATTCAAATTGTATGCTCTTAGATTATTCCTAAAGCATGACTTTAGTTTACTATGATTGATTCAATCACGATTATTCTATAGTGAAATGTTCTTGGTTTCATTCAACTAATCCTTAGTTGATGTTCGTTGAATTCCAAATTACCCTAAAAGCTTATCCAAACCAAACTTCCTTTGGTGCGGACTTGTACTCTAAATACTGAGACGAACAACCCTAATGTTATGATTAGGGGTTAACTTACGCGTAGCGTTAAATGTTTGTGCACAATATATGGTACGAAGGGTTGATCCCCCTAAGTACGAGGAGTCCTTATAGTCTTATGACTGTTAAAGTTGGAGTTGAAAGATTACTCGCAACTGTGGACATAGTTCATGGTCTTATGAGCCTCAGTTATAGTTATTCTACATTTTGGATTTCAGGTTTACGATTATTGATGATAAAGTACTATTCATTGTTGATGAGCCTATTATTGGCGCTTATTATTACTATACTCCTGCTTATTTCATATTGTATCCGAAGAGCAATTTTGGTAACATCAAACGTGAAAAACATTATGAACGTTTTGCAATTTTAGGTAGAGCTACCTCGTAAGCCACCTCTCCAACTCTTCGCAAAGACTTTGAAGGGTCCAATAAACCTCGGGCTTAGTTTTCCCTTTTTACCGAACCTAAATTTTTCCTTCCAAGGAGAAACTTTTAGGAATATGTAATTTCCTACGTCGAATGCACGATCTTGTCTGTGTTGATCATCATACTTCTTTTGTCTGTCTTGAGTAGCTACCAATCTTGTTCTGATGAGTTTGACAACCTCAACAGTTTGTTGTACCAGTTCTAGTCCTAACAGTTGGCGTTCACCGACTTCATCCCAGCACAGTGGAGTTCTGCACTTCCTGCCGTATAATGCTTCGTAAGGCGGCATGCCGATGCTCGCGTAGTAACTGTTGTTGTAGGCAAATTCCATCAACGGTAATTGTTCCTCCCAACTCCCTTTGAAATCCATGATGCATGCCCTCAGCATATCTTCCAATGTCTGGATTGTTCGTTCGCTTTGGCCATCTATTTGTGGATGATAAGCCATATCCATTCGTAACTGTGTTCCCATACATTCTTGTAATTTCTTCCAAAAGTTTGACGTTAATTGCAGATCTCTATCTGACACAATTGACACTGGCACTCCATCTCTCGAAACGATCTCTTTAACGTACAACCTTACTAACTGATCAAGATTGAACCTAATTTTTATTGGCAAAAAGTGTCTGATTTTTTCAGTCTGTCCACAATCATCCAAATCCCATCGCATCCTCTCTGAGTAGTTGGAAGACCCACCACAAAATCCATTGTGATGTGTTCCCACTTCCATTCAGGTATTTCCAACGGTTAAAGCAATCAGCTTGGTCTTTGATGCTCGGCCTTGACTCTTTGACATGTCAAGTATTTCGCGACATATTCTACAACATCTCTTTTCATGTTTTGGCCACCATAAATGTCGTCGTAAATCCTGATACATCTTCGTACTTCCTGGATAAATCGAATACCTTGTGTTATGTGCTTCGGTCAAGATTTTGTCTTTAATTTATGGTACTGCTGGAACCCAAATTCTTCCCTCGAACCTTAGTAACCCTTCGGTATCGATCTTGTATTTCACCTCCTTTGTTCACACCTTCCTTTATTTTTCCGCATTCTTCATCTTGTAGTTGAGCATTCTTCACCTTGTCCACTAAAGTTGGACCCGCTTCTATCTGGAATAGTCGTTCATCGAATTCCTTTGGAAATTTTATTTCCAACTCTAGCTTTATTATTGATGAAATAAGCTCCTTTTGAGTGGTTATCAGCTTTAACTTTTCCCAAACTTTCCTGCTTAAAGCATCTGCAACCACATTTGCTTTACCCGAATGATAAAAGATCTCACAATCGTAATCTTTTAACAATTCCATCCATCTTCTTTGACGCATGTTCAAGTCCTTCTGAGTGAAAATATACTTCAGACTTTTATGATCTGTGTAGATTTCACATTTCTCTCCATAGAGATAGTGTCTCCATATCTTCAGAGCAAATACTACTACAGCCAACTCTAAATCATGAGTAAGATACCCTTTCTCATAATCCTTCAGTTGTCTTGATGTATACCCAATAACTTTGTCATTTTGCATAAGAACACAACCCAACCCAACCCTTTATGTGAGGCATCGCTATACACCACAAAGTTTCCTGTATTATCTGGTAATGACAACACAGGTGCCATACTTAACTTTTTCTTTAAATCTTGAAAACTTTCTTCACACTTCTCCATCCAAATTTTACAGCCTTCCTTGTCAAGTTTGTTAACATAGTGGCTATCTTGGAAAAATCTTGAATAAATAGTCTGTAATAACCGGCCAGTCACAAGAAACTCCTCACTTTCGATGGTGTTCTTTGTTGTTCCCAATTGATTACAGCTTCCACTTTTGATGGATCCATTGAAATCCCATCTTTGTTAATCACGTGACCGAGAAATTGTACACGATCTAGCCAAAATTCGCACTTAGAGAATTTCGCGTATAACTTTTCCTTTCTTAGTGTCTCCAATGTCAAACGTAAATGTTCCACGTGTTCTTTTTGAGTTTTGGAATACACCAGAATATCGTCGATAAATACCACAACAAACTTGTCTAAGAATGGTTTAAACACCATGTTCATCAAATCCATGAATGCAGCAAGGGTATTTGTCAAACCAAAAGACATCACCAAAAACTCGTAATGTCCATACCGAGTTTTAAATGTCGTTCTAGGTATATCCTCCTTCCTTACCTTCAATTGGT
This sequence comes from Panax ginseng, assembly GCA_020205605.1. Classification (NCBI taxonomy): domain Eukaryota; kingdom Viridiplantae; phylum Streptophyta; class Magnoliopsida; order Apiales; family Araliaceae; genus Panax; species Panax ginseng. Next base: position 61,065,129 of record CM035131.1, on the reverse strand, counting down.
GATACCCACTTCTCAAATCCATTTTTGAGAAGTATTTAGCACCCTTCAATTGATCAAATAAGTCATCTATTCTTGGCAACGTATATTTGTTCTTAGTAGTGACTTTGTTTAATTCCCTATAATCAATGCAAAGAAGCATTGACCCATCCTTTTTCTTCATGAATAATACCGGTGCTCCCCACGGTGATACGCTTGGTTGAATATACTTCTTGTCTAACAACTCTTGCAGTTGTACAATCAGTTCCTTCATCTCTACCAGAGTCATTCTGTATGGGGCCTTCGATATCAGTGCTATTCCTGGCGCTAAATCGATCACAACTCAATCTCTCTGTCAGGCGGAAGTCCTGGCAATTCCTCTAGAAACACATCTTCGAATTCCCTAACCACTGGTATCTCTTCCAGTTTCACACCCTTCTTCTGAGTATCGACTATGTAAGCTAAATAACCCACACAGCCTTGACTCAACAACTTCTTGGCTCATATAATCGCTTCGACATCTCATTTGTTTAAGCGATTTGCTACCATAGAAAACTACCTTTGACGGAGTCATAAGGTTTACACATTTCTTTTGGCAATCAATTATTGCTCCATAATTGAACAACCAATCCATTCCCAAAATAACATCAAACTCTCCAAGTCTAATCGGAATTAAATCTACCATCATGACATTCCCCTTAATGTTCACCCTACAGTTCTTGTATACGAACCTAACATGAATTACTTCCTTATTCGCAATTTCTATGTTTAAAGGAAAATTCAGTTCTTCACTAGGCAATCCTAACCTCTTAGTAAATTCATCAGATATAAATGAGCAAGTAGCACCCGAATCAAATAATACATAAGCATCAATACCATTGATTGGGATAATACCTAACACCACATCTTTTGATTGCACAACATCTTGCACAGTCATGTTGAAGGTCCTGGCTGTGGGTTTGTTAGATGTCGTTGGTCCAACAATGGCCCATGTACCTCTCTCACTGCTACCTCCATTGCTTCTTGTTGTCTCTCCAAAGATTCTTCTTAGGGCATTCACGAGCAAAGTGATCCTTGGACCCATACACGTGAAGCAAATGTTCTTCTTAGGTTGAGTGCAATTTGGGGCGATGTGACCCTCCGGCCACAATTGAAGCATACCCATTTCTCCATCAAGCACACACCCCAAACTTCCCGCATATAACACATGCTTGAACTTCTTATTTTGCTGGTTACCCTGTTGACTTCCAGTACTCACAGTTGCAGTCCATTTCCTCTTTAGATTGTTGTTACCATTTCCACTACTACCCCCTCCATTCTTAATCTTCATTCTTCTTCTTTTTCTGTTCTTGATTGAATTTAGTTACAGCCTCGCCCCCACCTTTAGCGAGAATTGCCTTCTCCATTACCGCTGCAAACGTCTTCAGTTGGAATAGGGAGACCCTACTGTACAACCAGGCCTTCAGTCTCTGTTCAAACCTCTTCGCCTTGTGTTCGTCAGTGCTGACTTGATATGGCGTAAACCTCACCAACTCGTTGAATCTTTCGGCATACTTAGACACCGTCATCATTCCCTGCTTCAGTTCCAAAAAATGTACTTCTAGCTGACTCTTTGAACTCTCTGGGAAATAGGTCTCAAAAAATATCTCCTTAAACCTATCCCAGGTCATAATCCCTTGACCTCCTCTCGGTTTTATTGGTCTCGCCACCAATAACTAGCCTTTGCTTTTAACATGAATGTTGCAAAAGCCGTCTTCTATCCCTCCCTACTCTCATGATATCGAACACTTTCTCTATCTCCATGACCCGTGTCCTGTGCCTTAACTAGATTCATATGAACCACGAATTCGTGGTCCAACCGCCTTAAAATCCTTAAACGTTGTACCTTTATTCTGAGGTTGATTCTGCAACACTCCTGTTAGTAACATCACTAGTTGTTGAACGGGGTTAGCTTCAACATTATTGTTATTGGTTTCTTTAGTGGTTCTTTATCGAGGTGGTTGACGTCTTGGAGGCATTTTCTGTTAAAAATACACTCATTATATTATTACTCAACTCTTTTAAGTAATTTCTACTTAACTTGCCCCCATAAAAGGAATAATCACATATCACATAACACTCTGGAATAAAATAAAATAATAACTTTTATTCATTCATAATCTTTTTGGAAATCATAATAACAATAGCATCCCTGCTACTTACATTACTTTCCTAAACTACTAAAGTTTCAGGACAACATCATCATCATATCCCATAGGTTAAACGTCACTAGGGATTTATAAATTATTTAACATTTTATTAATTGCATAACAACTACGATGTTCTACTAAGATACTACTTAGCCTTACTACGCTCTTCCTCCATAATCCTAACATTGTTTTGTGATCTAATATATATGATGGCGGCGTCTCGAACTGAATCGGATAACCCATGACCCGATCTTGAGCTCGATTAATCACGGTGTTGAATAATAGGCTATTCATCTCTTCCATCTTTATTCTCTTTGCTTGTGCGTCTTTCACTGCTATCCTAGCTCGTTGAAAAGCTTCCTCATATGCGCTTTTTATTTCCCTCTTAGTAGATTATTCCTTCAGCATGTTCTTCAGTTCTGCGATCTCCTCGGTCAGTTGTTCATTCACTCCTTCCGTGTGAACCAGCTTCTCTTCGACGTTGTTCAAACGTTCATCTCGATCCTGGATCTCATCGTCCTTCTATGCCATCGAGGTTTGTTGCTCAGCTACTATCTCTTGCAACTCCTCGATGGTATCCTAAAGTTCCACGTTCCGGTCGTAGACTTCATCGTACATACGAGCAGCAATCGAGGTCAGTGGAATCTCTTCCTCCTCATCCTCGTCATCATCATTCGCCTGCGGTAGCTCAACGGGGTCTTCCTCATCTGTTTCTACATCATCATCCTCATCATCTTCAACCACTGTGAGTAACGGGGCTGACTCCTGTGGAAGTAGTTGTTCCCAAACCACCTGAATGTCACGAGATTCCTCCTCTCTAGGCATCTGAGGTCCTTCCTCCCTAGCCTCGACTTGATTCTCCGACATTAGTCATCCTGACAATAAAATTTTTAAGTTTTAATTATTAATCATTACTACTCGACACTCACGAGCACATAAGTTGTAATCACATAAGCACGTAAGTGATTTATTACTTCTTCCTTAAAATTCGATAAGAGTTTATCACCACTATCAATTCCAAGGTTACTTCGTAAGGCTTTTCCCCCCACTTAAGGTTCATAACCTAAGGCTTTGATACCAACTTGTGACACCCCCAAATCCAGATACTTCATTCCCACAGGATTTGGTATTCACTTGATAAAAACATTCATATCTAACTACCTAATCATAATAAAATTGAATAATAAAAACCTTCCCATTAAAGGATTACATTAATAAAAATCTCCCAGATTGTCTAACCTTTAAATACAATCATTCAAATGCGGAATTTAAATAAGTTCATTACAATCATTAAAATAAAATCTGATAATAAAATATCAACATGCTACAAGTCTTCAATACTTGTTCATCTTTCCTTTTTCCCTTACTGGTGCTAGGTACATCGACCTTCTCATCCTTAGCTGTAATAGTTATATAAGCAAGAGTGAGCAAACAAAGCTCACTTGAAACAACAATGAATAAAAATCTTTACAATAACTGCCAAATAAGAGGCTCAATAGAAATGAACAATATGTTCTATCAACATTCTGAAATATATAATTGAGGGTCCTAAGACCACGAACTATGTCCATAGTTATAAGTAATCTTTCAACTTAAACTTTAACAATCATAAGACTATAGGGACTCCTCGTACTTAGGGGGATCATCCCTTCGTACAATGTATTGTGCACAAATATTTCAATGCTAAGTATAAATTATCCCTAATATTAGGGTTGTTCATCTCAAGATTCATAGTACAAGTCCGCACTAAAAGTAAGTTTGGTTTGGATACATTTCAAGGTAATTTGAATTCAAATCGAACATCAACTAATGATTAGTTGAATAAAATTAATAACGTTATGCTATGGAATAATCATAACTGAATCGACATTGTGAATTAAGGTCATGCTTTAGGAATAATCTAATAGCATACATATTGAATAATATAACCTACCTTGCTTGAACAATGTTAAGCTAAGGTTAAGATCATATTTAGAATTGAGCATTGAGCATGCTTACTAAATAGTAATTTGAACGATAAATTTACTTAACGAAACAAGTTAAAAACAAGAATAACTTGCTCAATATAATTGAAATAGGATAAGTAAACTTGAAGGTTATAAACAACTAGCTCAACAAAAGTGTAGAGTTTGAAAACTTGTGTAATGTAATCGAATTAAAAACAATAATTTGCTCAACGAAACAATAGATTTAGAGAACTTGCCTTTCTTATAGGCTAAACCGTAACAACTAGAATCACAATACCCTATATATATATATATATATATATATATATATGTCATCATGACATATTTAGTCACTACTACATTATATACATAACTAAGTACATTCATCATGTAAGATTTGATTTTTAATCACATAATCAAATTACATTAGTAATAAAACTAGTTAATCGTTAATAACATGTTCATTCTTGATATAGAAATACTCGAAATCATAATTTAATAATCCTACTATTAACACATAACAACTTTTTTTTCGACTTTTGTATAAATAAATCACACTCGTCGACCATTCTTAACTTAACTCATCACATGCATACCATACATTATATCAGGCTTTGCCACGATATGACACGTTATTCATGTGCGAGACGCAGCTAACGATTGGCCTTATGGCGTGGTTAGTTAACATGACGACGCGACAAATACATTCTTTGAAGGCAGTGAGCTGCAACCAACTAGACCCTCGACGATGAAGCCTCTAAATAAGATGAACAAAAGCCAATTTGGCCTACAAGTTACTTTCTAACAACCTAATTAACATGTAATTCATACAGAGACTTCATATAAACATAATTCAAAGACTCTTAACATGATTCTACCCATAAAACAACATAAACATCGAATTTAAAACATCCAATTTCACTCTTTTTGATAAAACTTCACTTTTGACATTTTTAGTAAAAATCATCATCAGAGCTTTGTTTTTCAACCAAAACAATTAATTCAAACTACTTTGTTTTAGTTTATTTAGCTACTTTCAAAATCATAGTCAATATATATATATATATATATATATATATATATAACTAATTAAACCTTTAATTTTTTACTTTAAACTAAACCATATTCATATATATTCATATAAACTCACTGTAATAAGGTTTTCTTCACAAATTACATACATACATGAATTAATTCATCTATAAACTTATGAACACAATTTTATAACAAATAATTTATCATATAAAGTCATATACAACAAACAATTTATCCTTTACAAAGATTTTACAGAGAATTTTTAGAAGAGAAAAAAAATGAAAACTTTAAAAATAAAAGAATTAAGATGATACCTTTGTTTGAGAAAATGACAACCTTCCCTTTGATCAACAAACTTTCTTTTCCCCAAATCTTCTCTCAAAATTCTCTAGAATTCTCTCAACTTCTCTCTCAATTTTTTTTTCTTCTTCTTCTTTTTTCTTCTTCTTCTTTCTTTCTTCTCTATTCTAACACACGTGTCTTAGAATATAACGTATAGATAATAATATATATTAATTATATAATATAAATATAAGTATAACTCGATATCAATTATTATATTTTTTTGAAAATCAAAAGCCATAAGGCTTGTTTGGTTACCCACTTAAAATATAATCATTTAATCCTTATGCCTTGATTTGGTAAAACATAATTAGATTAAAGACTTAATATGCATTAAGCCTTGTTTGGCAAAAAACCGAATTAAACTCCTTTAATTTATTTTAATAACTCCTTTATAGTAAGGTTATTTGTCACACTTTTTATTTAATTAAATTTTTCAATAATCAATTTAATTAATTCTAATAACAATTTATTAAATTACTTTAGTACATAAATCAATACCACATAATTATAATTTTATTTATAATTATAACTTTATTTAATCAACTAACACATCATTTTAATTACAAATTCAAATTAAAATATAATAATTCATTTAATCATTATAAACTCTCTAATTTAATTATTAAATTAAATTAGTATATTATCTCATAACAATTAATTTTCTTAACTCCTTAATTATTTACTTAACAAATAATTAACCAATTAAGTCAAATCAAATTAAATATTTATTCAACACCAACCACATCCATTAAATATTTATATAATTTAATTAAAATTTAAAATTACATTTTACAAAATTTTGCAAGAAGCGCGCAAAGACGAGATATTCGATACACCCAGGGAGCACGAAGATGTACCAAGATTTGCGTCACCACTTCTGGTGGCCAAACATGAAGAGAGAGGTTGCGAAATGCGTAAGTAGATGTCTAACTTGTCAGAGAGTCAAAGCAGAACATCAATGACCAAGCAGGTTATTACAACTATTAGAAATTTCAGAACGGAAATGGGAGCACATCACAATGGACTTTGTGGTGGGAATTCCAGCAACGCAGAAAGGGCACGACGCCATATGGGTGATTGTAGATCTTCTTACTAAGTCAGCTCACTTTTTGTCGATTAAGATTAAGTATAGTTTGGACCAGTTAGCCAAATTGTATGTTAAGGAAATTATCTCGAGGCATGGGGTGCTGGTATCTATTGTATCAGATAGAGATCCGCGATTCACGTCAAACTTCTGGAAGAGTCTTCAAGAAAGAATGGGGACACAACTACGAATGAGTACTGTGTATCATCCGCAAACTGATAGGCAGAGCGAGAGAACAATTCAAACACTTGAAGACATGCTCCGAGCTTGTGCGATGGACTTCAAGGGTAGTTGGGAGGATCACCTTCCATTAGTAGAGTTCGCGTATAACAATAGTTATCACGCCAGTATTAGAATGTCGCCGTACGAAGCATTATATGGGAGGAAATATAGAACGTCAACTGTTGGGACCAGAATTGGTACAACAGATGGTAGAAATCATCAAGGTGATAAGAGCACGATTAGTAGCAGCTCAAGATCGCCAGAAGAAGTATGCGGATTTACATCGCAAGAAGAGAGACTTTGAAGTAGGGAGCTATGCATTTCTAAAAGTATCTTCCTGGAAAGGGAAGATTCATTTTGGGAAGAAGGGCAAGTTGAGCCCTAGGTTTATAGGACCGTTCAAGATTCTAAGGCGAGTTGGTGAAGTGGCGTACGAGGTAGCGTTACCTCCTGAACTTGAGCACATTCACAATGTGTTTCATATGTCAGTGTTGTGGTCGTATAAACTGGACTTCAAGCACGTTATCTCCTATGAACCAATTCAAGTCGAGAAAGACTTATCGTACGAGGAAGTTTTGTCCAGATACTAGATAAGAAGGAACATAAGTTGAGGAATAAGATTATCCATTCCGTTAAGATTCTTTGGAGGAATCACGCAGTAGAAGAAGCTACGTGGGAGCTAGAAGAGAAAATGAGAGTGAATTATCCGTTTTTATTTGAGTAACCTTATTTTTGCAATTTCGAGGACGAAATTTTTATAAGGGGGGAGGGATGTAATGACCGTGAATTTTTATAAGGGGGGAGGACGAAATTTTTATAAGGGGGGAGCGATGTAATGACAGAATTTTGGTGTACGTACCTGGTATGTCGAAGAGGTGATGATACCTTATTTTCATTTCAGATTCTAACTCTTGAGGTATAACCTTTGAGCGTAGAATATGTTTCTTCTTATCCTAGATTTTAACAGGTATTTCCTTATACGTTAAATCTTTCTATATCTCGTCTGGTTCTAATTTAATAATTCGGGTCCTCTACATATTTACGTAACATAGATATATGAAAAACATTATGAATACGAGACATACTTGGCAGTAAGGCGAGTCTATAGGCCACAGTTCCTACTCGGTCGAGGATTCCAAATAAACCAATAAATTGAGGATTGAGATTTCCTCTCTTCATCGACTCTTACTTCTGGAATAACATATTCTTGTACTTTCTTCTTCATATTCATCAGCTCCGGGTGTGTAGCTTGAGCTGCTTTAACTTTATCGATTAAAGTTAGTTCTACTTGTATATTTAACATCATCATGTGGGTCCTTGGAGTCTTTAACTCTATCTCCATCATTTTTAAGTCATAAGAAATGGGTCTTTGTGTTAACAACGTCAAGACTTTTCTATCAAGATATCGATCTTCTACTCAACGCGTCACCTACCACGTTCGCTTTTCGAGGATGGTATTGAATGGTATGATCGTAATCTTTCAACAGCTCGAGCCAACGTTGTTGCCGCATGTTGAGTTCCTTTTGGGTGAAGAAATATTTGAGGCTTTTATGATCTGTATAGATCTCCGGTTTCTCTCCATACAGGTAATGTCTCCAGATCTTTAGTGTAAAAACAACTGCTGCCAACTCTAGATCATGAGTAGGATAATTTCTCTCATATTCTTTGAGTTGACGTGAGGCATAGATTATGACTTTCCCATGTTGCATGAGAACACATTCTAAACTACACCACTTTATACCCATGTTCTCTCTGCTAGTCCCAGCTGCACTTTTATTACCTGAAAAGAATTGTGAAGCAAAAGGGTGAGAGCACAAATAGCACAGTAAAGAATATCATGACTTAAGATAATTAAATTATCAATAGCCTTCATCAGTAATAAATTAGATATTTAGACCATATGGTAGATGATAAAAGTTTTCAACCATAATTACAGCGGAATCAACAATCCATTAGAAGAGTCAAGTAGAACATAGTGTCTACTATCTTCTCCAAATTAAAAGTTCATCATCAATATTTTATTCTTGTAACACCAATCAATAGTTCTTTAATGTACCCAAGACAAAGAGAACATTCACCACCTATTTTCACCTAAAACGCAAAGCTCATGGTTATACCAAATCACAGTTCATGTTTATAATTATCCCATTAAATTCATCTTTGCACTCCAGACCAAAGATATTCAACTATAAAGTCAATAATCAATAGTCCATCATTCCACATAAGCCAAAGATATACAACTATAAAATCAATAATCAACAGTCCATCTTTGCACGTAAGCCAAAGATATACAACTGTAAAACTAATAATCAACAGTCCATCTTTGCACGTAATGTAAGACCCCAACTTTTATGAATAAAGATTAATTTTTCTCGAATTATATTTTTGAATATTATGGTGTGAATTTGATATAATGTTATAGTTGTGGGTAATATTTATAAATTTTGCAAAGTATGCAAGTTGTTATAAAATATTCGATTGGTCGGGGAATATTCGTTTTAACAGGGAATATTTGTAAGACGACACAATCATTGGTGGACCCCACAATAGAAATTATTTTTGGAGTTAGAAAATGACAGAAATATCTTTTTATAAAAATAACGACAGAAGTTTTACTGTTAACTGTTGAAACACCCAATGATAAAAGTATAGTAATATGCGTGGTTGCATAGTAGCACACGGTATTGATTATTGATGCTTACGTGAGAAGTCACTCAGTTATACCTAATTATTGCTACAGTAATTGTTGCATAGTATCTCACGTTATTTGATTCAATTATTGTTACAGTATTTTATATTATTAAATTAATAATTGAGATGACAAGTTATTCATATTATTATCTGCATAATTAACAATGTCTAGAAAGTTCTGTCAAGGAAAAGGGTTTGGTCACCTAATTGCGCGAGAAATCCTTATCGAAAAGCCCCCTCTTTCCTGGAAACGATCTGGTTGTTAATATTACGAGTTATAATAATGATGAATAAATGTTGTTAAAACATATTGAGGAGGTTTTTTTATGAAGTATTTGTTGTAATTTTTCTTATTATATGGACCCCCATTTACCCGTATTTTAAAATAATCAGTAGAAGGTTATTTAGAATATATATATATATATATATATATATATAATAAAGGTGGGGCCACATGTGGGGCCCACATTTTGAAAATGAAAATGGGATGGGGGAGTGATGTTAGTCACGGGGGGGAGTAAGAAAATTTTGATTTTATGTATATATATATATATATATATATATATATATATATATATATATATATAATAAATTTTATTTTTTATGAAAAATAGAATATATTATATTTTATTATGTATAGTGTTTACATAGTGTCTCAGATAGTAACAAATAAGAAAAATCGGATTTATTTTCTATTATACTGTGAAGTTTAAATCCGATTTTCTACTATGCGATCAAGTGAAAATTCTAAATAGTATCATTTCCATTCTCCTATAAATAGGATGCTTAGTTTAGAATTGAAAATCACACCAGAATCAGAGAATTCTTCTTCTATAATATTGAACGTATTTCTTTCGAGTTTTAGAAAGTTTTGAGCGTAGAAAACAGTATAAGTTTTCTTTATGAATATCCCCGCTATACCAGTCGGAATACTCTTCTTTTTAAGGTAAGGTATATTATTTTTGTTCAGTATTCGTATTAAATAATATTTTCTTCCATACTCTGTAGTATGTAAGTAATATTATTTCGTTTCAGATTCCGAATTCTACACTCATTTTGTTAAAGTTTTGGCTTCTATACTCCATGAAATTAGTAGAATATCCTTGAAATTTGCGCTTCATCCAGTATCTTTTTATGGAAATATTATTCTGAGCATTCTTGATAAGTTTTAACTTTTTCATGCTGGAGTACTATTCACAAGGTAATATTCCCAAAGTACTATTCACGAGGTACTATTCACTCGATTACTATTCACCCGAGGTACTATTCATGGCAAAAATTGATTTCTTTTTGGTCCAAATCATTTTGATACAATATTATTCTTGAATTTTACTCCACAAAGCAGTATCATGTTGACAATTTGGATGTTATTAAATTCTGGATAAATTAAATTATAAATCTTTAAAAATTTATCATTTTCTTTCATTTAATTGAATTCTTATATCATTGTTATCATCCTCATGCTTATATTGATATAAAAGTCATCTTTAGCTTACGTGCATAGATGGACTATTGATTGATATGATTATGACCAGGGATTATTCGGTATAATCATGACCGCAATGTTACAGATGATGTGGTAAAAGTCCTCATTGGCCCGTAGTGCATTGATGGACAGTTGTTGGCATGATCATGACCATTGATGAAAACACGAATATCCTTGGCCCATTGTGCATGGATAATTCGTGGTCGTGATACTAATGAATATCCTTAGCCCGTAGTGCTGGGATGATTCGATGATGTGGATTATTTATTAAGTTGAGTCTCAGCGATAAAATTGATGATAAACTTTTTAAATCATAGAAGATAGTAGATATCATGCTCTACTTGACTCTTCTAATGGATTGCTTGTTCCGCTGCAGTTAAACTTGATGTCTATTGTACTTTATCAGTTTAACATTGTTGAAGTCTAACGATAATTTATTCTGCATTATCTTAGTCATAATATTTCTTACTGGTCTAGTTGAGCTCACCCTTTTGCTTTCATTGTTCTCTTCAGGAAATGAGAACGTAGCCGGAACTAGTCGGGGAATGGAGTGACGGTCCGAGATTGTGGCTATAGTTGTCCTCACTATTTGTGTAAAAACTCTCAGCTATGTTTTGTCGTAATTTACACGACACTGTTATAATTAAGTTGTTATTTGAATTTTGTACAATGTATTTGGCGACCCAAGATGGATGATGTATACCTATTTTGGGGGCGTCACAGTTGGTATCAAAGCTTAGGTATATGATCTCTGGCTGAGATGTGAGACTAGAACTAGGGAAGAAAGACGGGGAAATCATTCGCTAATATGACCTACCTAAGTTTATTTGTTATTAAATTGGTCGGTCAGAATACAGGGGTATTATGTGGTATGGAAATTAACCCTTGTTTTGTGGCAGTATTTTAAAATGGCATCTGAAAATATTGAGATAAGAAATGAAGCACCGGAGATCGTTGAGTCACCACAGATCAATAACTAGGAAAATATACATCAGGAAGGAAACAATCCTCATGTAAACAACAACACCGACCAAATGATGAATGATGGGGAGTTCATAGGCTTTCTGCAATTCATGCAACATCAGGCGAGCAAGACTCCTATGCAAAATGCAGGTGGAAACACTGGTAACTCTCGGATGGTCACCGCTAAGAAGTTCATGGAGCTGGGACCACCAGAGTTTTGGGGAAAGCCAGAACCACTTAAGGCGGAGACATGGATAAAACAGATCACCAAGATATTTGATGTCTTGGGATGCTCCGAGGAGCAAAAGGTTCCCTTTACCACCTTCATGTTTAGAGGAGAGGCAGATTACTGGTGGAAATCAGTAAAACGTACTCAGCTTGCCGCACTCAAAATGTCTTGGGAGAAGTTCCAAGAACTGTACAACGACAAGTACTTTCCCGAAAGTATTCGTCACTTGAAGGAGGTGGAGTTCATCAAGATAGAGCAAAATAATATGACTATGTCGCAGTACGAAGCTAAGTTTACCGAGTTGTCCCTGTTTATGTCCCACTTGGTTGATAATGAGGAGAGAATGACACGGATGTTTCTAAGAGGTTTGCTTGTATTCAGATGTTGTGAATATGGCTCAGTTATTGGAGCGTGATAATGAGTCAACCCAACCAAGAGAGAGCAGCCGACAAAATGATAATACCAGTGGTAGCAGTCATCGAAGCAGTGACAACAAATGTGGAGGGAATCAACGTGCCAGAAATAGTAACCACTTCGGTGGTAATCATGGTCAAGACAGTAAAAGTGGAAATTTCAAGAATGGAAGATTCAACAACGATGGAAAGACATCAGCACCAATACTCGTTGTTAAGGAAGGAGAACGACCACCTATCATATGCTTCAAATGCGGAGGGGAGGGACACATCAGTCCAAATTGCATGCAGCAGTCCAAAACGTGTTATAATTGTGAAAAAGAAGGTCACCTAGCTCGATTTTGTCATGCAACGAAGTCAAGTCCAGCTGGGACAGAGGCACCAAAGGCCGTCCCAGAGAAGTCAAAGCCGGTAGTTCAAGGGAGAGTGTTTGTCGTGACCTCCCAAAAAGAGAGGAACCCAAACAAGGTCATCACGGGTAAGATAATCATAAACTCTAGCGAAGTCTATACCTTATTTGATACCGGTTCTAACCATTCTTTTATTTCTCCTACTTGTGCTCAACGTTTAAATTTAACTCCGGAGAAATTAGACTTTGACTTATCTGTTGAAACTCCGTTGGGAGAAACCTTCATTACATCCACTGTTTATAAGTCTTGTTTGATTCAAATCGGTAACCGCACGTTGCTTGTCGATCTTTTTTCTTTGAAAATAATTGCATTTGACGTGATTCTAGGGATTGATTAGTTAACTACTCATCATGCTAAAATTGATTATTTTCATAAGGTTGTTAGCTTTCATATTCCTAACCAACCTATTATGTGAATTCAAGCAACCAAACCACTAAAGTCAATCACTTTCATATCAAGCCATAAAGCTATTCATTTATTGAAAAATGGATGTCAAGCCTTCTTAACCCATGTCACGGATTTAAACAAAAATACGTCAGATTTGAATGATATTTCTATTGTTAATAAATTTCCTGACGTATTCCCTGAAGAACTTCCTGGCCTATCCCAGAGTGTGAAATTAAATTTTTTATCGACCTTGAACCCGGTACAAAACCCATTTCCAAAGCCCCATATCGAATGGCTCTTATTGAACTTTAGGAGTTAAAGACCCAACTACAGGAATTGTTAAACATCGGTTTCATTCTTCCTAGTACGTCTCCTTGGGGTGCTCTTGTTCTATTCGTAAAGAAGAAAGATAGAAGTATGCAACTTTGTATTGACTATCGAGAGTTGAACCATGTCACCATCAAAAATAGGTACCCGTTGCAAGGCGCCAAATTTTTTTCAAAGATCGATCTTCGTTCCGGATATCATCAGTTAAAGATTAAAACCGATGACATCCCAAAGACTGCTTTCAGAACTCGGTACGGGCATTACAAATTCCTAGTCATGTCTTTCGGATTGACTAATGCTCCTGCGGCCTTGATGGATATGATGAACCGAGTATTCAAGGAATATTTGGATCATTTTGTGGTTGTCTTTATTGATGATATCCTCATTTACTCCAAAAGTCGGGAATATCATGAGCAACACTTAAGGCTGATACTCCAAAAGCTTCGTAAAAACAAGCTTTATGCCAAGTTGAAGAAGTACGAAATCTGGCTTGAGGAAGTAGCATTCCTTGGGCACGTAATAACAAATCATGGAATATCTGTTGACTCGGCAAAGATTGAAACAATTCAAAGCTAGGAGCAACCTTAGTCAGTGACCGAAGTACGTAGCTTTCTGGGCGTAGCTGGTTATTATCGAAGATTCGTGGAAGGATTTTCTCGAATCGCTACTCCATTAACTCAGCTGACTCGAAAAGATACAAAATTTGGTTGGAGCGAGGAATGTGAAAAGAGTTTTCAAGAACTCAAGAGGAGACTCATTTCAGCACCTGTTCTGACAATACCATCTGGCTCGGAGGGATTTGTCATCTACAATGATGCTTCAAGCAAAGGGTTAGGATGTGTTCTCGTGCAACATGGGAAAGTCATAGCCTATGCCTCACGACAACTTAAAGAATATGAGAGGAATTATCCTACTCATGATCTAGAGTTGGCAGCAGTCGTTTTTGCACTTAAAATCTGGAGGCATTACCTGTATGGGGAGAAGGTAGAGATATATACCAATCATAAAAGCCTCAAATATTTCTTCACCCAAAAGGAGCTCAATATGCGGCAATGACGTTGGCTTGAGCTGTTGAAAGATTACGATCATACCATTCAATACCATCCTGGAAAAGCGAACGTAGTAGCTAACGCATTGAGTAGAAGATCATATGCGGGTACGAGTACGATATTGTCAACGTAAAGGACCATTTTGTATGACTTACAAAGGATATAGATAGAATTAAATATACGAGTAGAACCAACTTTAATCGATAAAGTTAAAGCTGCTCAAGCTACGGACCAGGAGCTGATGCGTGTGAAGAAGAAAGTGCAAGAAGATGCTATCCCGGAAGCAAGAATCGATGAAGAAGGAATACTTAGAGTCAACTCTAGACTTTGTGTTCCTAACAACCCTGATTTAAAGTATAAAATCATGATGGAGGCGCATAACACACCATTTGCAATCCATCCTGGGAGTACCAAAATGTATCATGATCTTCGACATACATTTTGGTGGAGCAATGTGAAGAGAGAGATAGCGGAGTTTATCTCAAGGTGTCTAACTTGTCAACGAGTCAAGGCGGAGCATCAAGTGCCAAAAGGTCCATTGCAACCACTTAAAATTCGAGAATGGAAGTGGGAGCACATTACCATGGATTTCGTTATCGGTCTTCCCAAGGTTTGTCAAGGCATAAATGCAATTTGGGTCATTGTTGAAAAATTGACCAAGTCTGCTCATTTCTTACCTATACGAGAAACTTATACACTTGAACGTCTTGCTCGTATATACATAAATGAGATTGTAAGACTGCATGGTATGCCAATATCCATAGTTTCTGATCAAGACCCAAGATTCACTTCATTATGTTGGGTTAGTTTACAAAAAGCTATGGACACAGATTTACGATTCAGTTCAGCATATCATCCTCAAACGGACGGACAATTGGAGAGGACTATTCAAACTCTTATGGATCTATTAAGACTTTGTGTCCTCGACTTCAAAGGAAGTTGGGACAAGTTCTTGTCATTAGTGGAATTCCCCTACAATAACAGTTATCAAACAAGTATCGGCATGGCTCCATTCAAGGCGTTGTATAGACGCAAGTGTCATTCTCCAGTATGCTGGGACGAGGTGGGTGAAGCAGCGTTGTTGGGACCAGAGTTGGTACGTATGACTAAGGGAAAGATTCAAATGATCCAGCAACGTATAAAAACCTCACAAGATCAACAATAGAGTTATGCTAATCTTCATCGAAAAGACGTAGAAGTCAATGTTTGAGAGCATGTGTTGTTACGTGTTGCTCTATGGAAGAGGGTTACAAGATTTAGAAAGAGAGGAAAGCTCAATCCTCGATTCATTAGCCCATTCAAAATCCTTGATCGAGTAGGAACTGTGGCCTATAGACTCGCTTTACCGCCAAGTATGTTTCGTGTTCATAACGTTTTTCACATATCCATGTTACGTAAATATATGGAAGACCCAAACCGCACTATTGAGTTAGAACAAGACGAAATAGCGGAAGATTTAACGTATGAGGAGATACCTATTAAAATCTTGGATAAGAAGGAATATATTCTACACTCCAAGGTTATACCTCAAGTCAAAGTTTTGTGGAGAAACCACGATATTGAGGAAATGAACTGGGAGTTAGAATCTAAAATGAAATTAAGGTATCCTCACCTCTTTGACATACCAGGTACGTACACTAATTTCGAGGGAGAAATTTCATAAGAAGGGGAGGTTGTAAGACCCCAACTTTTATGAATAAAGATTAATTTTTCTCGAATTATATTTTTGAATATTATGGTGTGGATTTGATATAATGTTATAGTTGTGGGTAATATTTATAAATTTGCAAAGTATGCAAGTTGTTATAAAATATTCGATTGGTCGGGGAATATTCGTTTTAACAGGGAATATTCGTACGACGGCACAATCATTGGTGGACTCCACAACAGAATTACTGTCGGAGTTAGAAAACGACAGAAATATCTTTTTATGAAAATAATTGTAGAAGTTTTACCGTTAACTGTTGAAACACTCAGTGATAAAAGTACAGTAATATGCGTGGTTGCATAGTAGCACACGGTATTTATTATTGATGCTTACGTGAAAAATCACTCAGTTATACTCAATTATTGCTACAGTAATTGTTGTATAGTATCTCATGTTATTTGATTCAATTATTGTTATAATATTTTATATTATTAAATCAATAATTGAGATGACAAGTTATTCATATTATTATCTGCATAATTAATAATGTCTAGAAAGTTCTATCGAGGAAAGGGATTTGGTCGCCTAATTGTGCGCCAATAGGGAGAAATCCTTATCGGAAAGCCCCATATTTCCTAGGAACGACCTGGTTGTTAATATTACGAGTTATAATAATGATGAATAAATGTTGTTAAAAATATTGAGGAGTTTTTTTTATGAAGTATTTGTTGTAATTTTTCTTATTATATGAACTCCCATTTACCCGTTTTTCAAAATAATTGGTAGAATGTTATTTAGAATATATGTATATATAATAAAGGTGGGGCCACATATGGGGCCCACATTTTGAAAATAAAAATGGGGTGGGGGAGTGATGTTGGTCACGGGGGGAGTAAGAAAATTTTTATTATATATATATATATATATATATATATTATAATAAGTTTTGTTTTTTTATGAAAAATAGAATATATTATATTTTATTATGCATAGTATTTGCATAGTGTCTGCATAGTAAGTGCATAGTAACAAATAAAAAAAATCAGACGATTTTCGGCGCGCCCGTGAAGTTTCGTCCGATTTCCTACTATGCAGTCCGTGAAAATTCTAAATAGTATCATTTCCATTCTCCTATAAGTAGGATGCTTAGTTTAGAATTGAAAATCACACCAGAATCAGAGAATTTTTCTTCTATAATATTGAGTGTATTTCTTTCGAGTTTTAAAAAGCTTTGAGTGTAGAAAATAGTATAAGTTTTCTTCAAGAATAGCCCCGCTATACCAGTCAGAATACTATTCTTTTTAAGGTAAGGGATATTATTTTTGTTTAGTATTCGTATGAAATAATATTTTCTTCCATACTTTGTAGTATGTAAGTAATATTATTTTATTTCAAATTCTGAATTTTACACTCATTTTGTTAAAGTTTTGGCTTCTTACTCCATGAAATTAGTAGAATATCCTTGAAATTTGCGCATCATCTAGTATCTTTTCATGAAAATATTTTTCTGAGCATTCTTGATAAGTTTTACTTTTTTATGCCGGAGTACTATTCACGGGGTACTATTCCTGAAGTACTATTTATGGGGTACTATTCCTTAAGTACTATTTATGAGGTACTATTCACTTAGTTACTATTCACCCGGGGTACTATTCATGACAAAAATTAATTTTTTTTCGGCCTAAATCATTTTTGATGCAATATTATTCATGAATTTTACTCTACAAAGCAGTATCATGTTGACAATTTGGACGTTATTGAATTCTGGATAAATTGAATTATAAATCTTTAAAAATTTATCCTTTGCTTTCATTTATTTGAATTCTTATATCATTGTCATCATCCTCATGCTTATATTGTGATGAAAGTCATCTTTAGATTACGTGCATAGATGGACTATTGATTGATATGATTATGATCATGGATTATTCGGTATAATCATGACCGTAATGTTACAGATGATGTAGTAAAAGTCCTCATTGGCCCGTAGTTCATTATTGGACAGTTGTTGGCATGATCATGACCATTGATGAAAACAGGAATATCCTTGGCCCGTAGTGCATGGATAATTCGTGGTCGTGATACTAACGAATATCCTTAGCCCGTAGTGCAGGGATGATTCGATGATGTGGATTATTTATTAAGCTAAGTCTCAGCGATAAAATTGATGATAAACTTTTTAAATCATAGAAGATAGTAGATATCATGCTCTACTTGACTCTTCTAATGGATTGTTTGTTCTACTGCAGTTAAACTTGATGTCTATTGTTCTTTATCAGTTTAACACTGTTGAAGGCTAACGATAATTTATTCTGCATTATCTTAGTCATAATATTTCTTACTGGGCTAGTTGAGCTCACCCTTTTGCTTTCATTATTCTCTTTAGGAAATGAGAACGTAGCCGAGACTAGTCAGAGAACGGAGTGACGGTCCGAGATGGTGGCTATAATAGTCCTCACTATTCTATGAAATAGTGTAATAATAAATGTAATGAGGACTCCATTGAATTTGGATATTGTCTAGAAGACAATATTCGTGTAAAAACTCTCAGCTACGCTTTTGGTCGTATTGTATAATTAAGTTGTATTTGAATTTTGTACCATGTATTTGGTGACTCAAGATGGGTGATGTATACCTATTTTGGGGGCATCACACGTAAGCCAAAGATATACAACTGTAAAACCAATAATCAACAGTCCATCTTTGCACGTAAGCCAAAGATCATATACAACTGTAAAACCAATAATCAACCGTCCATCTTTGTACGTAAGCCAAAGATATACAACTGTAAAGCCAATAATCAAAATTCCATCTTTGCATGTAAGCCAAAGATATACAACTATAAAACCAATAATCAACAGTCCATCTTTGCACTACGGGCCAACGATGACTTTTACCACATCATTTGTCTGTAACATTAGTCCATATTTGTACTACGAATCAAAGATGACTTTTACCACATCATTTGTCTGTAACATTAGTCCAAATTGCCAACATGATATCTATAAAATCAATTAGAATTCCTAATAAAATATAAAGTTCAAGTAATAATGGAATAAAATGATATTCCTTTTACCATAAAAAAAATGATACCCCTTACCATAACAATGATATCCCTTACCTTGATTCTGCTTTCTGTGAAATTGATCAACTTAAAAAATGCTTGCATTCCTTATCTACACTTGGAGTAACCTTACACTCAACAAAAATACTCACAATATTATACTCACAATATTGTAGTAAAAGAATTTTATATTTTTAATGTAGTGATGGTGTGTGTTTAGTTGCTCAACCCGGCAACCTATTTATACTGAAAATTGATGAAACAACTAGCACACACGCTTTGATAAAATAACCAAATGAGCTGTATAAAATAATGGTAGTGGAATTTATGGTCCCACATAGAAAATTAAACCAACTTATACACGTTTTAACAATAATTGAGTTGTGGTCCAAACTACTTTAGAAGAAGTAAAGTGTCGGCAAGTCCTGCAAAACTTACTTTTGTAAAAAAAAAATAATTGAACAAACATCTGCATGTCATACTTATCTTTAATCAACACCTTTTATTCATCAATTATTTACATATTTTCAATCTTCTAATAATTATTCACAATTATTAACATAGACTCCCAATACTGTCAACTGGTTTAATTATATCATATCAAATAATATGAGTTATTGTGCAATAACTACTGTGGCAATTATTGAATGAAAGACTGAGTGATTTCTTACGTAAGAATCAATAATATGAATCACTGTGCAATAATTACTGTGATAATTATTGAATGAAATATTATACGAATCAATAATATAATTTATTGTGTAATACTGTGTGCTACTGTGCAATACTGTGTGCTACTGTGGAATCACACGTATTACTGTATTTTTATCATCAGGTATTTTAACAGTTTAACGGCAAAAGTTTTTCTGTTATTTTTTATAAAAAGGTTATTTTTGTCGTTTTCTATATCTGATAGTTATTCTGTTATGTGGTCCACCAATGATTTTGCAGTCATACGAATATTCCCTGACAAAAAAACTATTCTCTGACCAAATGAATATTTCCTGACAACTGTTCACTTCATATATTTTTCACATTGTTCGGATTATCTGACAATTTTCTATAATTATTTCTATTTATAAAAATTATTATTTAATAGCTTCAAAATAGAAATACTAACTCCACATACTTTTATATCTTTTAAATATCATCAATATTAATCTTATATTATTATAATATTTTTTGAGAAAATTTCATAATTTTCCACCATTCATAAATTTTCTATGAATTTCCTTTATTTTTAAAATAGCTTAAAAATACAATAATTACTTCTGTAATTCAATAATTTTTCAAAATTGTCCAGAAATTATAAAATAATATTATAAGATTTTTCACCAAGTTTCATAATTTTTCATCATTCATAGAATTTTTTATGAGTTTCTTCTATTTTTAAACTAACTATAAATAGTTTTAAAATAATTTTTTAAAATATTTTTCATAGAATCCTTTTCATGTGAAATTTAATTTTCTATAACTTCGTAGAATAAAGTTTTTTTCCAAATTCCGCCTCTAACATAGAGAAATAGTCTTACCGAAAATTCTGCTACTAAAAATTCTGAATCAGTCACCTCTTAAAATTCATAAAAAATCATACGTTAATCTTTAATGGTTCAAATTTGTGGACATATACTTAACTTATATATGTATAACTTATCCAAAAATTACAACGATCCAATGGTCGGATTAAAAATTATAACTCACGCAATAAAGCTTAAGAACACTGATTTTTCGGACTATGAGTCCTTCGCACCAGTTTCATTCAAACAGCCACCACAAAATTCCACAAGAAATTTTTGGGTGATTCCAATTTCTGCATTTAGCTTACTTCCAGGGCTTTCTTTTGACATAAAGCTCATCTCCTAACTCATTATACACAAAGAGTTATGGATTTTAAAAAATCAAGTACTAAACTAATATTTCTGAAAATTTAGATTTTTCATTCTTCTTTTGTTTTCTAGATTTCTCTCATTTGCTTCATGATTATGCAAGTTTAAATCATCCCAATACATACACAAGTATGTACTCTTTACATAAAATCTATAAAACTAAAATTACCAAGATTTTGAAAATACCTTTCTTGATTTTCTTTCATTCCTTCTTCATTCTACATTCTTCTTCTTCTTCTCTCCCTCTCTCTCTTTTTCTTATCCTTCACGTGAGTGGGAATAAAGTGGGTGTATTCCCCCTCTTTTCTTTCTCCTCCCTTTTCTTTTTTCTTCCTTTTCCTCCTCTTTTTCTTCCTTTCTTTTCCTTTTTTTCTTCATTTTCTTTCTTTCCCTCCCCACATGTTCCCCCAATTATTTCCTCCCCCTTTCCCTAAATAATTAGCTGCACATGGCTACTGTTAATATCTTCTATTCTTTTATTACTTCATTTATCCGATTAATTGTTTATTTGTCCAGTTATCAATTTAACATTTTAAAATTTTAGAATAATAATCATAAATTAAATTAGACTTTTATTTCATAAAAGTCGAGATCTTACAACTAACTATACATTCATTCCATCAAAACAACATCAAAATGAGTGTATTTACTACATTCTTATTACAATAGTAATGAATCCTTTCCTAGGTTCTGTAACCAAATGCATACTTCATTTGTCATAGTATAATTCATATAAATATACTAGTCTATTAAAGAATACTACTTATCCATCTTAGCTTTGCCTATCATTATTGGAACCCTCAGTTCGCTCGACCTTAGCTGCAATCATATAATTCAAGCAAGAAGTGAGCATAACTAGCTCAGCAAGTCTAGCAATATATAATACAAATACCACATCGAGAATTATATGATTATTCTTCACTAACTGAATAAATAGTTATGAAGTACTATGAAACATTAAAATAGCACTATTAATTCTTATAAAACAATTCCAAAGTACATATAGTAACTTAGGAATTCTAAGTAGGTCAAAAGACCATGAACATTCTCTTTTGATTTTCATTCATGAAAAGGACAACCTGGCACTAAGTCCATAGGTCTGATATATCTTACGAGAACTTCTAGGTGATCAACCTATTATACTCTATGTTGATGATCAACACTCGTCCGTTAAACGTATCTACGTTTAAGTTTTGGCAACCTCACGTGCCCATCGAATAATCGATGTAAAATACTTTTGTTTATTCATACTTAGGCTTACCTTTGAATCCGTACCAAACAATTGGCATAGGATAGCGTTATCAAATACTATATCGAAATACTTGCAAACAAATCAATCAAACTATTTAAAATTTGTCTAGCCAAGTTAAAACTGGCATTGACTCTTTCGTAAAACAATTCATGCATTTTATAACATGAATCATAGAAACTTAACTAACATGAAGGTCAGACAAGCGTTTAGGAAACTTGCCTTCAAGCGTCTTCAATTAAAATTCCACAGTTCTTGGTCTTTATAGTTTCTACATGATATATTCACATAGCATACTAGAATTAGCTACCAAACAATCTAATCACATTATTTTTACCAACTTCTTTCTCTTCTATAACTTAACTGAATTTACTTCATTAATAATATTCATTTCGAGTTACTTATCCTTCATTACGGCTTATCAACATTCATATGTTACTAAACCAACACTCAACAATCATCGGTTAAGTACAATAGTAGTTGAAACCCTAATTGATTCGTTAACTCAGATAAATTCTTCTCAAATTATCGATATCGGACTCCGTATAGTACATACATAGTTTTTGCCTTCAATTCTTATCATTCATACACGTACTACGCACATCTATTACACAGTGTATAATACTAGGACGCGCATTAAACTTGAATACAATTCACGATTTACACTTTTGCACTTTACGTTCTTCGTTTAAATACTTTTAATCAATGTTAAATTCCTAAAATCATCGCTATACATGTTATTTAGGAATTGTCTTTTCATGTATATTAAGTATATACATGCCTCATAGTTATTATGTAAATAAGCAGGGTTAATAATTAAGCGTATCGACATTTTTCCTCTTACTACAGTACTGTGCGGCCAATTTCAAATACATAAGTTGTGTTATGTGACGTAACTCTCCAATACATTCTCCCAATTTATGGATTGCTTGGCGCCACTTTCTTAGGCTTGGGAGGCGTTGTGGCACCGGCCCTGAGCCTTTGAAATTTTTTTAAGTTTTTCATTTCAAATTCTTTCCAGGCTCGTAACTTAATCGTTATAAGTCAGAATTGGCTCGTTCAAAAGCTGTTATCTCACTTATCTCGCATACTTTGATTTCATCCAGATAGAAGTAGTTTTTAAATTCGTTAAAAATGAATTTATATTTAAATTTTCTATTACGTGTTCGTTTAACGTTCGTGAACGTTCATAACTCGTTTCTTCGTTTTAAGTCAGAATTTGATCATTCTTGAGTCCACGACTCTTAAACTATGTTTTCTAGTTAAACGCTTATCGAAAACTAAGGTTTGACTAATAACTGGGAATTCTAATCGAATTTCAATTTTACGATTATTATTTAATCTCGTAAATTTTCCCATAACTTCGTTACTCGAGATTTTTACACCAAACCAAATAAAATCAATTCATTGGTTAGTTATCTATAACCTAACCACATAATTTGCATCTAACTTATACTCGATGGTTCTCAATTTGTCCATTAACAACCAATTCAATGTTGTAATGGTTTTCTTCGATTAATGCTTAATTAGTTGCTTATAATCTTCATTTATACATGGCTTATTAATGTTTTAGTTCACAATAGCCATCCTTATTACTTCGGAAGAGACATGCTCCATCAATTCATACTTCTCTATGAAAAATAAATAAAAAAGAAGCGAAGGCTAAAGTTTATGCATAATTACCTTAGTGTTCTTCGCGTTTTTGACTTAAGCTTGATTACTTTGCTTTGATTCCTCTTGATTACTTGTTATTTCTCTTCTCTCTCTCTCTCAATATATTGTTCAGTGTTGGTTAAACTAACAAATGAACCAATATAGGCTTCCTTATATAGAAAACCAAATGGAGGGTAAAATGATCAAAAGGGACACCTCCTTACTATTCAATTCTTCCTCACCAAGCTCTCTCCCTTTCTTGCCCATCAAGTAGCCGCCCCACAAGCCCTTTGGGGGACCCACATGGGTTGCCCCATGGGTTTTACTCATCTGGTAATCCATCGGTTCGACCCACGATTTTATTTCTTGGTTTGGGCTTAGAATTAATTCATATCGGGCCTATCTTGGGCTTGACTAAGTCCAATTATTAAAGTCCATTAAGAAATAATCGTATTCTACTCGTATAATTCTAGTATTCTCTTCGTATATACCTCGTACGATGTTCATATTATACATCGTAATAATCTTCATACTATACTCGTATAATAACTAGTATCATACTCGTATTTCTAGCATATAATAACTTTACTTATTATACCTCATTTAATTCTCGAAACTCACTTTTCTTAACACTTAGGTTTTAATTTCACAGGAAAAAACTTCGTTTGCCATAACTGAAATATTATTAGATATTCTATTTCGTCTTAGAATTCTATCATTACGCGTTTCTCAAAAATTCAAAATTTATTCCCAAGCAGAAACGGATGAATAGTGTTTTACGGGAATATCTCAGAAAACTTTTATTTTTGTCTTGGAAATTCAAAACAATTAATCCTAGCACATAGCCAGAATCCTAACCACATCCGCACATTATAGGTCATAGAACGACCTGTCAATAGTTTACTCACGTAAATAACCAATTAAATTCATTTAATTCAAATAATCAAATTAAAAATTTAATTCACATACAATTCAATTTTTCTCGGGCGTTACATTCTTCCCCCTTATAAGGATTATGTCCCCAGAATCTCGATACAATTACTTAAGCAAATGGGGAAAATTTTCCTTCATTTTACTCTCGAGTTCCCATGTTGCTTCTTCGGCATTGTGGTTCCTCCAAATTACCTTCACCGAAGGTATTATCTTATTTCTTAAGACTTGTTCCTTCCTATCAATAATCTGAATTAGAAGTTCTTCATACATTAAGTCTTTTTCTACTTGAATATATTCATACTCTATTACATGCTTGTAGTCTGGTTTATAAGGATGCAGTACTGACACGTGAAACACATTATGTATTCATTCCATCTTTGGAGGTAAAGCTACTTCGTAAGTTACCTCTTCTACCTCTCCTACCCACCTTAAAATTTCAAAAGGTCCTATAAACCTTCGACTTAATTTCCCTTTCTTTCCAAAGCGTATCTTCCCTTTCCAAGGCAACACCTTTAGAAAGACATATGAACCGACCTCAAACTCCCTTTTCTCACGGTGAGAATCCGTATACTTCTTTTGTCTATCTTGAGCCGCTACTAATCGAATACTTATTAACTTTCGTTTGTTATACCATTTTAGGTCCCAACATCCGACGTTCACCCACTTCATCCCAGCACAGTGGAATTCTGCACTTCCTTCCATATAATGCTTCTTAAGGCGGCATGCCTATACTAGCGTGAAAATTATTGTTGTAAGCAAATTCCACCAAAGGCAGATGTTTGCCCCAACTCCCCTTGAAATCCATAATGCAAGATCTTAACATATCTTCTAACGTTTGAATTGTCCATTCACTTTGTCCATCAGTCTGAGGATGAGATATTGTACTCAACCTCAACTGCGTTCCCATTTGTTGTTGCAAACTCCTCCAAAAATTCGATGTGAATCATGGATCATGATTTGACACAATCGAAACAGGTACTCCATGTCTTAAAATGATTTCTTTGACATAAAGTTTAGCCAATTGCTCTAGCCACCTAACTCCTATTGGTAAAAAGTGATCTAATTTTATCACCCGATCTATATTACCCAATCATTTCCTCCTTATCGTTGGAAGTCCCACCACAAAGTCCATCGTGATATACTCCCACTTCCACTTTGGAATCTCTAGCGATTGCAATAAAACACTCGGTCATTGGTGTTTGGCCTTAACTTTCTAACAAGTTAAGCACTTAGTAACAAATTCTGCTATTTCTCTCTTCATGTTTGGCCACCAAAAGCTCTGTCGAAGGTCCTGATACATCTTGGTACTACCTGGATGTATTGAGTACCTCAAACTATGGGCCTATCCCATTATCTCTTATTTTAATTCTGCATCACACGAAACCCAAATTCTTCCTTCAAAACGAAGTAATCCTTCTTTATCAAGGTTATACTTAGTCTTCTCTTCATCTTCCATTCTCTTCTTCATTCATTCGCACTCCTCGTTACTTAGTTGTACTTCCTTAACTCATTCCACTATCGTAGGTCGAGTCTCCATTGTGAATAACATCTTTACCGACTCACTTCGTAACTTAACTTCTAGCTCCATTCTTGACATCTTCGTTACTAACTCATTCTGAGTCATTAACATTGATAGATTTTCCCTACCCTTCCTACTTAACATATCGGCCACCACGTTTGCTTTCCCCGGTTGATATAAGATATCACAATCGTAAGCTTTTATCAATTCTAACCACCTTCGCTATCTTATATTCAACTCCTTCTGTGTGAAGATATATTTCAGACTTTTATGGTCCGTATATATCTCACACTTCTCCCCGTATAGATAGTGTCTCTATATCTTTAGTGCAAAAACTACTACTACCAATTTTAGGTCATGAGTAGAATAGACCTTCTCATAATCCTTTAACTGGTGTGACACATTCGCAATGACCTTGCCATGCTGCATGAGCACGCAACCCAATCCTCTATGCGAAGCATCGCTATAAACTACAAAATTCCCCGTATCATCTAGTAAAGATAATATAGGTGCCTCACTTAACCTCCTCTTTAGTTCTTGAAAACTATTCTCACACTTCTCAGTCCACACATACTTTACCGACTTCCTCGTCAAGTTCGTCAATGGAGTAGCTATTTTAGAAAAGTCCTGGATGAACCTTCGATAGTATCCCGCCAACCCGAGAAAAATCCAGACCTCGGTTGGTGTTTTTGGTTATTCCTAATTATTAACTGCTTCCACCTTTGCTAGATCTACTGAAATGCCATCTTTATCAATAATATGTCCTAAAAACTGCACTCTTTCAAGCAAAAATTCACACTTAGTGAATTTCGCATACAACTTTTCCTTCCGTAGTGTTTCCAACACTATTTTCAAATGTTCAGTGTGATCTTCTGGCATCTTGGAATAGACTAGAATATCATTAATGAACACTACGGAAAACTTGCCCAAATATTGTTTGAACACTCTGTTCATCATATTTATAAATGCGGCTGGCGTATTAGTCAACCCAAATGACATAATTAGAAACTCGTAATGACCATAACGAGTTCTGAACGTCGTCTTAGGTACATCCTCCTTCCTCACTTTTAGCTGATGGTATCCCGTACGCAAATCTATCTTAGAAAAATACTTTGCCCCTTTCAACTGATCAAATAGATCATCGATCTTGGGCAATGGGTATTTATTCTTAATCTTTAACTTGTTCAACTCACGATGGTTGATACAGAGTCGTAACGATTCATCATTCTTCTTTACAAACAATATCGGTGCTCCCCACGGAGAAACACTCTGTTGAATGTACTTCTTGTCTAATAATTCTTATAATTGAACCATTAACTCTTTCATCTCTACCAGTGCCATCCGATATAGTTCCCTAGAAACTGGTGTCGAACCCGATAACACATCAATTACAAATTTGACCTCCCTATCTGGGGGAAGACCTGGTAACTCATCTGGAAATACATCCGTGAATTCTTGTACTATAGGTATCTGTTCCAATGATGCTACGACTCTCTGGGTATCAACAACATGGCACAGTTACCCTATACACCCCTTCCTCAACATCTTCTTAGCTTGTGTCATAGTTAGATAACAAGAGTGTCCCGATGATTTACTACCATAGAACACTACCTTGGGTTTCTTAGAAATTTAAAGCTTCACACTTTTCCTTTGACAATCTATTATAGCTCTATGCTTAATCAACCAATCCATACCAAGAATTATATCAAATTCTCCCAACCTTATCGGTATAAGATCTATCGAAATTTTTTTACCTCTAATATCTTCGTAACAATTTCTATGAATGTATTCAACGGGAATTGTCTCTTCATTTGCTACCTTAACGTTTTAAGGTATTTCTAATCTTTCCGGAATAAACCTAATCGCTTAGAAAATTCACATGATATAAAAGAACAAGTAGCACTCGAATCAAAAAGTATGTAAACATTTATTTCATTGATTTGGAATAATACACTACTTACTACATCCGACGATGGAACCGCATCTTGGATACGGTCATATTAAAAGTGCGGGCTATGGGTCTAACTTGGTGGTGTTGGTCCATGTGGCTAACTTACCACTACTAACACCTTTCTTTACCCTCAACCCCTTCTTTGGGCAATTTCTTGTCATTTCCATTCCCACATACAAAACAACCTTAGTTCTTTTTAGGGTTAGGATAATTGGGTGATATATGAACCTCCTGCCCACAGTTATAACAAACTGACTTCCCCTTAAGACAGACTCCTAGATGAGCCTTTCTGCATGTCTTGCATGTTTCGATCCTATGCTTAGGATCCCCTTGTTTTACTCCAGTATTTCCAGCGTTAAAAGCCTTCCACTTGGGCACACTTTCATTTCCACTAGATCCCTCCACCTTGGATACTCCCTCACCTTTATTCTTATTCTTTCTCTCTTTGTGGTATTGGCTTAAAGCCTCACTACCACCCTCGGCAATAATTGCCTTCTCCAGAATGGTTCCATACGAAGCACTCTGAAACACAGAGATCTTGCTATAGAGCCAGGGTTTCAGTCCCTGCTCAAACCTATGAGCATTCCTCTCCTCGGTATCCACTTGATGTGGATCAAATCTTGCCAATTCATTAAACTTGGTCGCATACTGGGGAACCATTTAAGTTCTAAGAACTTAATCTCTATCCTACCCTGCATGCTTGTAGGAAAATAGTTCTCGAAGAAGACATTCTTAAATTGTTACCACGTATCAGCATCAGGTTCAGCCCCACCCTGGTGAGCCTCCCACCAGAAGTTGTCTTCTCCCTTCATCATATAGGTCGCAAAAGAAGTCTTTTTCACCTCCCCGACGTTTGCGAGTACAAACGCCTTCTCAATTTCCCTTACCTATGTCTGGGCCTCAATAGGGTCTGTGGTTCCTTTGAACTCCGGCGGACCTACACTTTTAAATTCCTTAAAGGTAGTCGTTCTAGCTACCCCAGGGACTACGGGTGCTCTACCCCCAGCTTGATTAAAGGCAACCGTTAATAAATTAATGAACTCCTGCATAGGGTTTTTCTGACCCTCTTGATTATCATTATGGGATTCAGCTTCCTTATTACGTTGTCTTCTTCTTGGCGGCATTTTTCTGATTAAATAAATAAATTTTCATTATTATTTATTCATTCTTGTTTACTTAGTTATTATTCATCAAACAACAACTTATACCACAATAAAGCACACTTGATAAAAAACCTCATTATATTAATATGCTTCTTCATAATTCAAACTATTTACAGATTGATTCTATAGCCAAAGCTATTACATTTCCATCCCACGATTGAATTTCACAAAAATTAGGATTTACAAAAATACTACCCTTTAATTATACAAAAGAGAGTTTTACGTCACTACACAAAATATTTACCAATCTAGACTTTCTCTATCTACTACTAATACTGCGTAACAGCATTCTTCTAATTTGCAAGAATCGACACAATATCCCGACCAATGGTATAACGAGTTTGCCCCGATTGAATGGAATAACAAGCAATTTTCAGCTTGAAATCCTCATGAGCACTCTCATGGATGTAAGACATCTGTGCTATCTTCTGGTTTCTCTCACCCAGTTCTTTATGAAGCTCAATGACCTCATTCTTAAAATCCATCGCCTTATTCTTCATTAGCACCTTCTCATCATGTTCTAACTCAAAATCCACTTCTGCAAATTCCTTGGCTTCATAGAGGTCACTAGCCTCTTCCCTCAGGTTTTGCACAACAGTGCGCAGTTGCACATTCCGGTCAAGCACCATCAGATACAATGCCCTCATTGCCTCTGGTGGTGTTGGCTCTTGTGCAGGTACCACCGTGTCAAACGATACTACCTCCATATCCTCGTCCACATCGACTACCACATCAAAATATGATGTCGATCCCAAGTTTTCCAAGTCCCCATCTGGATATTCCTCCTCTAGCTCGGACTCATCTATGTTCACCATTGGTACCCCCGCCACTGGCACTGGTACTTGCTCTATTATGTTTATCGACTCTTCACTCACCACATGTATATCCCTATACATAGAACTATCGATAAACATCTACAATAATACATAACATGTTGATTAATACATAATACACAATAATATAAACACAAATCACATTTAGTTTATTTAAGGTTAATTTCCATCTTTTAAATCTTTTGGTAATGAGTTTCCTCAATACTCAGTTAACAAATTCTACTAGAATTCATTTACTTCCCACTTCTCATTTTACTAACGAGGTTATTAGCCTATGGTTCTTCCCCCTTAAGTTTTATAACCTAATGCTCTGATACCAACCTATGACGCCCCCAAATTTGGGTACTTTTAACCCATGGATATGGTGCTACATGGTACTAGTAACTATACATTCATTCCATCGAAACAACATCAAAATGATTGTATTTACTACATTCTTATTATAATAGTAATGAATCCTTTCCCATGTTCTGTAACCAAATACATTCTTCATTTGTCATAGTATAATTCATACTAATATAATAGTCTATTACAGAATACTACTTATCCATTTTAGTTTTGCCTTTATCCTTATTGGAACCCTCGGTTCGCTCGGTCTTAGCTACAATCATATAATTCAAGCAAGAAGTGAGCATAACTAGCTCAGCAAGTCTAGTAATATATAATACAATTACCACATCGAGAATTATAGGATTATTCTTCACTAACTGAACAAATGGTTATGAAGTACTATGAAATATTGAAATAGCACTTTTAATTCTTATAAAATAATTCCAAAGTACATACAACAACTTAGGAATTCTGAGTAGGTCAAAAGACCATAAACATTCTCTTCTGATTTTCATTCATGAAAAGGACAACCCGACACTAAGTCTGTAAGTCCGATATATCTTACGAGGACTTCTAGGTGATCAACTTATAGTACTCTATGTTGATCAATACTCATCCGTTAAACGTATCTACGTTTATGTTTTGGCAACCTCACGTGCCCATCGAATAACCGATGTAAAATACTTTTTTTTATTCATTCTCAGGCTTACCTTTGAATCCGTACCAAACAATTGGCATAGGATAGTGTTATTAATACTATATCGAAAGTCTTGTAAACAAATCAATCAAACTATTTAAAATTTGTCTAGCCAAGTTAAATCTGGCATCGACTCTTTCGTAAAATAATTCATGCATATTATAACATGAATCATAGAAACTTGACTAACACGAAGGTCAGACAAGCGTTTAGGAAACTTGCCTTCAAGCATCTTTAATTAAAATTCCATAGTTCTTCGTCTTTATAGTTTCTACATGATATATTCACATAGCATACTAGAATTAGCTACCAAAAAATCTAATCATATTATTTTTACCAACTTCCTTCTCTTCTATAACTTAACTGAATTTACTTCATTAATAATATTCATTTCGAGTTACTTATCCTTCATTACGGCTTATCAATATTCATATGTCACTAAACCGACACTCAACAATCGTCGGTTAAGTAAAATAGTAGTTGAAACCCTAATTGATTTGTTAACTCAAATAAATTCTTCTTGAATTACCGACATCGGACTCCATATAGTACGTACATAGTTTTTACCTTCATTTCTTATCATTCACGTACTACGCACATCTATTACATAATGTATAATACTAGGATGCGCGTTAAACTTAAATACGATTCACGATTTACACTTTTTCACTTTACGTTCTTCATTTAAATACTTTTAATCAATATTAAATTCCTAAAATCATCGCTTTACATGTTATTTAGGAATTGTCTTTCCATGTATATTTAGTATATACATGCCTCATAGTTATTATGTAAATAGGTGGGTTAATAATTAATCTAAGTATCGGACATTTTTCCTTACTGGTCTTGTGATTGCTTAGTTTCAAGTACATAAGTTGCCTTTATTGACTCAACTCTCTATACCTTCTCCCCAGATTCTGACACTGCGGCGCCACTTTCTTAGGCTTGGGAGGCACCGACCCCGAGCCTTTGAATTTTTTTTAAGTTTTTCATTTCAAATTCTTTTCGGGTTCGTAACTTAATCGTTATAAGTCGGAATTGGCTCGTTCAAAAGCCATTATCTCACTTATCTCATACTTTGATTTCACCTAGATAGAAGTAGTTTTTAAATACGTTAACAATGAATTTACTATTTAAATTTTCTATTACGCGTTCATGAACGTTCATAACTCGTTTCTTCATTTTAAGTTAGAATTCGACAATTCTTGAGTCCACGACTCTTAAACATGTTGTTTTATGGTATGCCATCGAAAACTAAGGTTTCCAAGTTAAACGGCGACTTTTGACTACCAATCCAGAAATTCTATGATTTCGATGATTATCGTCTAATCTCGTAAATTTCGGCATAACTTCGTTACTCGAGATTTTTACACCAAACCAAATAAAATCAATCCATTGGTTATTATCTATAACCTAACCAAATAATTTGCATCTAACTTATACTCGATGGTTTTCAATTTGTCCATTAACAACCAATTCAATGTTGTAATGGTTTTCTTCGATTAATGCTTAATTAGTTGCTTATAATCTTCATTTATACATGGCTTATTAATGTTTTAGTTCACTAATAGCCATCCTTATTACTCCGGAAGAGACATGCTCCATCAATTCATACTTCTCTATGAAAAATAAATAGAAAAGAATTGAAGGCTAAAGTTTATGCATAATTACCTTAGTGTTCTTCGCGTTTTTGACTTAAGCTTGATTACTTTGCTTTGATTCCTCTTGATTACTTGTTATTGCTCTTCTCTCTATCTCTCTCTCAATATATTGTTCAGTGTTGGTTAAACTAACAAATGAACCAATATAGGCTTCCTTAGATAGAAAACCAAATGGAGGGTAAAATGATCAAAAGGGACACCTCCTTACTATTCAATTCTTCCTCACCAAGCTCTCTCCCTTTCTTTCCCATCAAGTAACCGCCCCACAAGCCCTCTGGGGGACCCACATAGGTTGCCCCATGGGTTTTGCTCATGCGATAATCCATCGGTTTGACCCACAGTTTTGTTTCTTGGTTTGGGACTAGAATTAATTCATATCAGGCCTATCTTGGGCTTGATTTAGTTTAACATTGGGCTTAACAAAGTCTAAGTCCCATTAATAAAGTCCATTAAGAAATAATCGTACTCTACTAGTATAATTGTAGTATTCTCTTCGTATATACCTCATACGATGTTCGTATTATATGTCATAATAATCTTCATACTATACTCGTATAATAACCAGTATCATACTCGTATTTCTAACGTATAATAACTATACTTATTATACATCGTCATTTAATTCTCGAAACTCACTTTTCCTAACACTTATGTTTTAAGTCCGCAGGCGAAAACTTCGTTTGCCATAACTAAAATATTATTAGATGTTATATTTCGTCTTAGAATTCTATCATTATGCGTTTATCAGAAATTCAAAATTTATTCCTAAGCAGAATCGGATGAATAATGTTTTACGGGAATTTCTTATAAAACTTTTATTTTCGTCTTGGAAATTCAAAATAATTAATCCTAACACATAGCCAGAATCCTAACCACATCCGTACATTATAGGTCATAGAACGACCTTTCAATAGTTTACTCACGTAAATAACTAATTAAATTCATTTAATTCAAATAATCAAATTAAAAATTCACATACAATCCAATTTTTCTCGGGCGTTACACTTATTTACTTCTATATTACTTGATTGACCGCGTGCACTTACGCGTATTTGTCATTATATAAAATGAACAAGTTTTTGGCACCATTTCTGGGGAATGGTTCTAATAGTTATTTTATTAGCAATTTTTATTTTCTTTTTATCTTCTTTTACAGGTTTTCCTCTGTTCAAGTCTATATAAGCGATGATCTAAGAATTATGTGTTCACCGGGGTAAATTCAGTGGTTTATGTAAACACGATCCAAGGGTCCTGATTTAGTTCCTTACGATAGTGAAATTGAACGAACTTTTTGGAGGAGGTTGAATTAGGCTATAGTTGAAAATCAAGAAACACTGGTTGAGGAAGAACATAAACAGCTTCGGGATTATGCTATGCCGAAGGTGACAGAAATTCAGTCAATTATCTCACGTCTTGCAATCACAGCTACCAATTTTGAGATCAAATCAGGCATGATTCATATGATCTAAAACTCGATTCAGTTTAGGGGATCACCGAATGATGATCCCAATGATGATCTTGTTAGCTTTTTAGAGATTTGTGATACTTTCTGATATAATGGGGTGTCTGAAGATGCAATTAGATTGAGGTTGTTTCCATTCATATTGAAGGATAAAGCAAGGAGTTGGTTACATTCATTGCCACCGGGGTAAATCACCACATGGAATGATGTAATGCCCCCAAATCTCGTCTATCTTCAAACCTGGATTCTGTGCACCACTAATGCTTCTCATTCTTTACATACATCATTATATCATTAAATATAACAACATATTTCTTCAAATCCCCGATTCTATTACCTTAAAATCTTCATACATACAAATAATGATAATTACATTATTCTTTACTTCATTACATGTGTGGCTTTCATCTACCACAACAGATACATAACAGTTTATTAAACTATTCTATAAGTCTTGGCTTGATCTTCACACTCATTCATATAATGAATGACACTTCATCAGGATACCGATCAGCTTGATCTTCACAGGATCCTTTAGTTCTTTCCGTTTTCGCTGAAAATGTTTTTATTTTAAGCAAGTGTGAGCATTCAATTGCTCAACAAGTTCTAGCAGTTGAATAAAAATAAAATCAATAATCAAATATTCTTTACATAATAAACATCAATAATTGAACAATAGTTATGAAGCAGCTCGAATAATAGGAATAAATTCTAATTCCTATCATTTTAAAACATCAATACATTCACTTTGACATAACCTTAATTCTTATACTCTTTTCTTTACATCATGTCCAGCTAAAATCATTAGCACAAACTTAACATTAACAGTTCTTGAATAAACATAACTCTTTCACAATTGAACAATTCTAACACAGAATAGTTCATCTTACAGAATACATCGTGTTAAAAATTTAGCACATGGCCTCATACATAATCACATCTTATACAAATATAACACATTTGCACACATACAAAACTTTCTTACTTACAACAACTAAGGAAGCATAAAGAAACTAGCATTCATTTCAAATATAAATGAAGTTAGGAAACTTGCCTTAAGCGCTGCTTCCAACTTACGATA
The DNA here is from genome assembly GCA_020205605.1 of Panax ginseng. NCBI lineage: Eukaryota > Viridiplantae > Streptophyta > Magnoliopsida > Apiales > Araliaceae > Panax > Panax ginseng. The sequence continues at coordinate 61,029,247 of CM035131.1, read as the reverse complement.
TTTTGCTCTTCAAAATCCCTATATATCACATAAGGATAACACATACTAATTAGTCATATATTTGATTTACACATTGGCTTACACTAACTTTAGTTCTTACGGTTAGTATTTTATAACCTAAGTTTACGCAACCGAACTTTAAACTCTTCTTTCAACGTTATGACATACAGATATGCCATAATTCTTATAATCATCTCTTACGATAGATTTACATTACCTTTTCCTTCTTCACCGGCGAGAGGCTAGGGTTCTTCACGCATTACACGTCATTTATTAATCTTCATTACCTTACATTCAAACCATACACAACTGTGTATGCTAATCATGTTTAACTTATGTGTACACTAACCGCCTTTGTCGATTTAAGTGTTTTAACGTTTACATTGATCATCTTTTAAACATTCATTACCCCTTTACTTAAGGTTTAATTCACTTCTTTAAGTGTTGCATTACATAAACTTTATGTTGATTATCATTCCGTTCATATCCCCCAAGAATTGAGCAATTAAAAGCTCATTTACGGTTTTATCTACTTGCTTGGCTGATGCTTTCTCTCCCTCACAAAATTGGCGCTACAATGCCAGTTAGCAGAATTGGGCTCCCGGGAAGGCACTATAGCGCTGCCTTTCAAGGCATAAGTGGCGCTACGACGCCAACCCTTCTCCTTTGAAAATTTTTACAGTTTTTCTGCTACGATCGAGATGCTGAAAGTAGTATGCATACAAGCCAATTATGTTTGATGATAAAGCATATACTTTGTAACCATCTTATTCATTTATTAATAAAAAAATTGTTTAATTAAAGGCTTTTAATTTATTTACATGGTGATGTTTAATAATACGTGATAAACCCATAGTTTTGAGCAATGCTTTTATAATCATGATGTTGATCATGCTAATGAGATCTAAATTCTTAGATAGCTCACAAACTAAAATTGTTCCCAATCGTTGGATTACTAAAAAGGGGATTAGTGAAGCTAGATAGATTGGTACATACATTGCTTTCTCATTGGATGAGGATGATTGATATCATGATCATTTGTGTGGAGACACTAAAGAAAGTATGTAGGTGCTTATTGGAGAATAAGTTCACTGAACGTGGCTCGCTAAGGAATACCTAATGGAGTTTTATTTTCCTGTCAATAGGAATTCCTGAACTGATAGTAGTACAAGTGATCCTTAAACTTAAGATCATTATAGTACCTTGTATATAATGAATTATACTTTGACTTATTCCTTAAGACCCTTAGGGTATATCAAAGGGTATGCTTGGGTGTAATAAGTTATATATGGAGATAATGAATGACCAATAAAGAATCTACCGCTTCTATTAAAAAAAGAGAATGTCTTATGTGATTCGATAAATGACAACCCAGTAGTCCTTGGCCAAGGCAGAATGAAATTAAAAAGGAGTTCCTAATTTGCATTATTTAGAGTTGTGCATTTAAGAATCGAAATACATATAATTAATTAAAATAAGACTTAAACAGTAATTCAATGTCTTATATTTAATTGGGATATTGTATGGTGAAATGATTGAATTGTACAGTAACTATTTACTCAAAGGTTCTTTTATGATTAATGTTGAAATCAATATTATCTGAAAAATCGTTGATCGCTAAGGAGGTTTATCCTTATTGTAGAATAAATGTTATTTATTTAGAAAAATTATTAGATTAATTTTTTTATTTAAATAAGATTAGGATTGTACTAATTGATTTATTTACAACCAGTTTAATATGGAGAACCTAAAGGGTCACACAGAAAAAGAAAAAATATTTATTTAAGAAGTAAATGGCATAATCGTAATAATAAGTTAAGTATATTTAATTTAATCTATGGTGATAGAATAAATTAAATAGTTTAATATTATTATTTAATATTTTGAAAATATTAAATATAAATTAATAAGAGGAGTCTTATTATTATTATTATTATTATTATTATTATTATTATTATTATTATTATTTAATTCCTAAAGGAGTTTGGAAATTAATTAATATGAGTACTCTCATATATATATATATATATATATATTCCTAACAAGATTAGGAGGCTAATTAATTAAAAGAGTTTAATTAATTATTCCTAATAAGGTTGGGAGCCTAATTAATTAAAATAAAATCATATTCCTTAATTGTTAAGGAGGGTTGCCTACATCTATAAATAAGATGAGTCTTATTATAGGTAAGGGTGGTTGTTGATGTTTTCAAAACACACGTGAATGATTGTTCCAAGTGTTGGGAGAGTACATATTTTCTATAAAGATTAAAAAAACTAGGATTTTGCCAAACACCCATCTTCTTGAATGTAACAACCAAGGAAATTGGATTATAATGTAAATTAATTTTATTTGGTTATATTGAATAAAATTATATTATATATTTATTATAACGAGTAAGTGAGTTGAAGGTCGTTCTATAACCTAGAAGGGATGTATGATCGTAGTATTCTGGCTAAGTGCTAGTAAAGTGTGTGAATTCCAAGACAAAAATAAAAGCTTTCCGTGAAATTCTCTGAAAAACAATATTCATCCATTTCTGCTTGGGAATTATTTTTGAATTTCTGAGAAATACGTAATGATAGAATTTTGAGGAAAGATGAATTATCTAATAATAATTCAGTTATAGCAAACACAGTTTTTTGACTGCGTACTCAATTCGAGAATGTCAGGGAAAGTGAAGATTTGAATAAGTAATGATTATGTATAATAAGAAAATTATTATACGGGGAAAGAATATGAGTACAATACAAGATATTGTATAAGTACATACAAAAGATAATATGACGTATAGTATGAATATTATACGAGAAGAATACGAGAATTATACGCTAATGATACGAATAAGTCTTAATGGACTATTAAAGATTGGACTTAGACCAAAACCCCTTTAACATGTGCATATGGATGTCTTAAGCTATAAAACATGACTCAAACAATGTTTTAAGTGTTCGAGCATGTATTGACTATATGGAACCAAGATTTGACAAGTGTTTTTAAAGGTTTTCAAAAGCTAAGTCACTTTTGATTACGAAACTATGTGGTTTGATAGTGTACTAATATTTGACCTGATTGTCTAACTAATGAGATTGTATATATACATAACTATGATAAACTATGACCTTGTGGTGATATTAAGCTATAAGTTTGTAATCTATCCTAAAGGTAAGTTCCCTAACTTACATAACTTTGGATAACTGACGTGCGCACAAACAACATGTTTAAATGTTATGAATAACATATGGTATTATAGGCTGATCATCAGTTAAATAGTGTTAATTCTAGCGGGAGTTCTTGGTCCATAGTGACTACTCAGTATTCGATATTCTTTAAATTAAAAAGTTGAAACCTTTAAATTGCATTAATAATTTTTCAGTCCTTAGTGACTCTTATTTTAATTCAAAGGACGGATTTAGAAATGTTGATGCTTCTTTATTTACAACATTGATATTATTTTTTTGAATTCCTGAGCTATCAATTGCCGATATACCCTTGAACTTATGAACTCATATTATACATGTTCACTTTTTTGTTATATTACTTGTTGGGCAAATTTGTTGCTTATTCTTGCTTCCCTTAAATATTTCAGTTAAAGCGAAACAGTGCGGACCCTTAGGAAAGGATAAAGGCAAAGGCAAGGCTATGGCGTAGCTTTGTTCTTTTTTAAGAAGAAATTATCTATTAAGTTGTTTTAAGATTTAGCTATGGTTATATAATCAGACTTAATTATGATTTATGTATTAAGTTATGTCATCGACCTACTTATGTTATGTTTTAGTAACGGTTACGAGACTTGGGCAAGAATATTTATATTAAATCAATGTAAATTATTCTATTATTTCCGTTGTGTGAGACATTAGTTTGTTAATGGAATTAGAGCGTGAGCACCAGATTCGAGATAGAGGTATCTGAATTTGGGGGAGTCACATATCAAGTACCTAATAGCAGCATGATTTGAGTAAACCACTACTCTTGTCCTAATGATATGAGATTTGAACTTTTCAAAATCATATACAACTGCTAATAGCTCCTTCTCCTCAGTGGTAGTGTAGTTTAACTGAGCATCTAATAAAGTCTTGCTGGCATAATAAATGACATGAAAGATCTTTTCCTTCTTGACCACCCAACCTGACCCCTCTTTGCATAATTACTGGCATCACACATCAACTCGAATGGTAGAGACCAATCAGGAACCACAATAACTGGTGCTGATGTAAGCTTCTTCTTGAGTAGGTCAAGTGCAGCCAAATAATCCTCATAAAATTTGAACGGGACATCCTTCTCCAATAAACTACAAAACTATTTTGTAATCTTAGAGAAGTCCTTAATGAATCTTTGGTAAGACCCTGCATGTCTTAAAAAACTACGCACCCCCTTGACTGATGTAGGCGGTGGTAAATTCTCAATGGTCTCCAATTTGTCTTTATCCACTTCTAATCCCTTTGCTAAAAATTTATGCCCTAGTATAATTTCCTCCTTCACCATGAAATGACCCTTTTCCTAGTTTAATAAAAGGTTGGTTTCCACACAACACCTTAGCACCATGATCAGATTCTCAAGACAGTTATCATAAGAGTCTCCGAACACAAATAAGTCATTCATGAAAACCTCAACATTTTTCTCAACCATGTCTGAGAAAATAACCATTATGCATCTTTGAAACGTGGCAGGAGCATTACAAAGCCCAAAGCACATCTGTCTGAATGCAAAGGTACCGTAGGGAAAAGTAAATGTCATCTTTTCTTGGTCCTTTAGAGTGATGGCAATTTGGTTGTACCATGAATATCCATCTAGCAAACAATAGTATTCATGGCTTATAAGTCTGTCCAACAACAAATTAATGAATGGCAATAGAAAATGATCCTTTCTGGTTGCTTTATTGACCTTCCTGTAGTCCATACACACTCTCTAACCAGTCAATGTCCGTGTTGGTATCAACTCATTATTTTCATTCTTCACCATTTTCATCCCCCCTTTCTTGGGCACGCATTACACAGGGCTCACCCATAAACTTTCTGAAATAGGGTATATGATCCTAGTGTCTAACCATTTCAGTATCTTTTTTTGACTACTTCTTTCATGATGGGATTGAGCCTTCTTTGTTGTTCCACTGTAGGCTTACTGTCATCCTCCATAAAGATTTTGTGCATGCAGAATGAGGGGCTAATTCCTTTTATGTCAGTAATTATTCATCCAATATCATTCATGAATTCTCTTAGGACTCTAATCAGCTTACTTTCCTGAAATGTGGTTAGTGCAAATGAAATAATAACAGGTAAAGTATCTGATTCACCTAAGTATGCATACCTAAGATGAGAAGGTGGTGGTTTAAGCTCATGTGTAGGAGGTACATCTAGAGTTAACCTCAAACAATCGTAAGACTTCTCTAAATTTTTTAATGGCTCAAATGGCACCCTAAACTTGTTCACCCTTAGTAGTGCATCTAACAACTGAAGATATTTAAGCAATTCGGGCTCATCCATGTCAATGTCCCATATTAGTGTAGTCTCCAACAGATCCTTACTCATAACCTTCATAAACTCATCATCCACAACTTTTTCTACCACATCCACTCAGAAGCGCTCTTCTTCATCAGAAGGGAATTTCATAGCCTTGAATACGTTGAATGTGACTTTTTGGTCCTGGATTCTCATAGTCAGCTCTTCCTTCTGAACATCTATAAGAGTCCTCCCAGTAGCTAGAAAGGGCCTCCAAAGTATAATGAGGATGTCCTTGTCCTCTTCGTAGTCTAGAATTATGAAATTGACTAGGAAGATGAACTTATCAACCTTCATAATAATGTCCTCTACAATCCCTCTCGGATAAATAAAAGACCAATTTGCAGGTTGAAGAGATATGTTTGTTGGTTTTGATGCAGGAAGTCCCAATTAAGTGTATATCGATAGAGGCATGAGGTTGATACTTGCACCTAAATCACATAAGCACTTGTTGAATGACAAGATACCAATCATGCAAGGGATGGTAAAACTACCAGGATCCTTTAATTTTGGACATAGCTTTCTTTGTAGTACTGCACTGCACTTTTCAGTCAATGCTACTATTTCAAAATCTTCTAACTTCTTCTTTCTGGACAGAATTCCCTTCATAATTTTTCATAGCTTGGCATCTGTTCTAAAGCCTCTGCAAATGGTATGTTTATTTACAACTTCTTGATTACCTCGAGGAATTTGGCGAATTGTTTATCCAATTTCTACTTTTAAAGTCTTTATGGATAAGGAACTGGTGGATATGTTCTTGGTGGATTGACATGTGTTTTCTCTGTTATTTCTCTATTTTCCGGCTTAGGTTCTACTTCCCCATCCTTTCCCTAAGAGTTTTCTGCATTTTCTGAAACTAGGGCAGGGCGCAACTGCACTTGCTTGCAAGGTTTGTTTCCCACTTCTGAGTGTTACAGCTTACATTGCTCTTTTCCTTCTCTCCTTGGGTTAGCTTCTATATTACTGGGAAGATATCCTTGTGGTCTATTTGTTAACATGCTAGCCATTTGCCCCACTTGATTCTCCAAATTTTTGATAGCTGTCGCTTGGCTCTTTAGCATGACATCATTGTTGGCCATGTAAGTCATCATGAGCTCCTCTAATTCTGGCTTTTTTTAGGTTGTGGAGGTGTTGGTTGCATGTTGTTGTTGGTTTTAGAATCCCGGGGGATAATGTGGTTTTGGAGCTTGTTGATGGTTTTGGTTGTTGCTCCATGAAAAGTTGGGGTGGTTTCTAGCCCTAGGATTGTAAGTGTTTTGATAAGAATTTGGTGGTCTCTGGTAGCTACCCACAAACTGATTTGCTTTAAGATTAATGGTGCATTGTTCGGTGGGATATGTTCCCGCACATAGTTCACAAACAAAGCCTACTTGCATCATTTTTGCCTCTATAATAGAATCAATCTTCTTTGACATAGCTACCAACTGAGATGCTAGAGTCGTGATTGCATCCACTTCTATTACTCTAGCTACTTTCTGCTGATTCAATCTAGAATTTGGCCATTGGTAATTGTTCGCAGCCATGGTCTCTAGCAACTCATATGCCTCTTTATAATTCTTGGCCATGAATGCCCCTCCAAAAGCTGCATCAATACTTGTTCTAGTATGACTATTCAGCCCATTGTAGAAGGTATTCAACTGCATCCACTGAGGTAATCCATGATGAGGGCATCTCCTTAGCAAATCTTTATATCTTTCCCATGCTTCATATAATGATTCCCCATGTTGTTGCTTAAACGTAGATATGTCATTTCTCATCTTACCGGTCTTTGCAGGCGGGAAGAATTTAGCTAAGAATTTATATGTTAAGCCATTCCAAGTGGTAATGGAGCCCGGTAGTAACGAGTGAAGCCATCTTTTTGCTTTGTCCCTCAATGTAATAGGAAATAGTCTGAGTCTCACTGTATCATCCATTACCCTATTAAACATGAATGTATCACAAATCTCAAGGAAGCTCACCAAACGTTCATTTGGGTCATCATTAATCATACCCCCAAACTGGACTGAGTTTTGTATCATTTGGATGGTTCCTGGTTTGATTTCAAAAGAGTTTGTTGCTATGGCTGGCCTTGTGATACTTGATTGGAGTTCATTGATTCACGGCGTAGCATAGTCTCTCAATATTTTCTGCTCTTCTACCGCCATGACTTCTGGTGTTTCAATTTCCTCTTGAATGTATGTGATCCCCTTACTCAATCGATGAAACCTTCTATTAATGTCGTCCTTGTAAGGCAATAAACTGGGCTTCTTAGATCGAGTTTGCATACACTATTCAAGAGTACCTGAAACAAAAGATATATATATATATATATATATATATATAAAAAAAATAAGATAAGAAAGATTTGTTTAACTAAGACCAATCTAATTTAAACTGATGACGAAAGTAATAAAAACAATTTATAATCCCCCGCAGGGGTGCCAAAACCTTGTTGGCTTGTTTGGGTATTAATCAAAACAACACACACGCAAGTGCACGTGGTCAACAAGTAGTATAGAAGAAGTAGAGTATCGTTCCCATGGAGAATATTAATTGTATTTTAAACTAACATACACCAATTTTATAACTATTTCGGTCTACTTAAACAGATGAACAATTTGTGTTTTATCTAAAAGTGTTGAAAATCAAAAGACAATTAACTAATAAGTAATTAAGTTAGATAAGGGAGACATGGGATTATAATTTCACTTAATGCATCACCCAAGTTACTACACTTCCTGTTAAAGCTTAATTGATTATTTCGGATTGCTAGTCGAGAACACAAAAGCAAAATATAATCATCTCTCAATTTACCATACCCATATTACACTAAATCCACAATATATAGAATGAAAGTGAACACCTAAATTAATTAATTCACTATATCTCTATGTGACTTAAGATTAATAAGTGTTTAAGCACAAGTTCTCAAAAGACTACGGGTGGTGCTTCGGTATATTTCTATCCTTAGCACGAATTATGGAATCTAACACCATGTAGAATCATAAACACAAGCCACTATGGTTAGATCTGAACTCATAATTCATTTCTCAATTTTATATGAGTTATCCCGATAATTGGTGATCAAGCAATTAGGCATTTTAAGCAAACCATAATAGGCAATCCATACATAAACAATCAAAACTCATAAGAAAGCATAGAAATCTGCATTAAGAATTAAGATTCATTATAACCCCATAATAAAAATTAGTTCATAGAGCAATCAAAATCCATCATCAAAATTTGTTCATACATTGGAAGCCAAAATGAAAAGAAAGAGAAACTAAGGAATGAGATATGCAAATCTGATGTCTCCTTCTCCAATCTAAACATTCAATGTTGAATCAAAGCTTCAATGATCCCAAATCTAGCCCCAATCTAAACTAATTTATAGAAATGTAATAGAAACTAAGAGAGATTCATAGTAGAGAAGAGAATATACATAAGGTTCTCTCTATGCTTCTATATGACCAAAAAGGAAATAAACACGTCCTAATGATTATGCCCTAACTTGAAATGACCCCCTATTCAAGTAAGGATTTGATTGGTGCTTTAAGTGAAAAGTCAGATTGCAGGCTTCAGTAACTATCGCAGCTGCGTCGTCTTTGTGCTTGACCCCCTGTGACCGATCCCGTGGAGGATAGTTCTGAGGAGGTAGAGGAGGATGACGAGGAAGAGGATCCTGAGGAGTTTCCACCAAACTCCATATTAGCTGAGATGTATGACGCTCTGTATGACCGTAATATAGAATTACAGGACGAGGTCGAGGAGCTGAAGGAAATGGTTGAGATGCATCACGCTTCAATGGAGCAGAAGGATGCAGAGATTCAGGAATTTGATTCGAAACTTAGAAACACGGAGTGGGATCTGGTTCATACAAAGGGTCAGCATGAAGACCTGTTGGCAGTGCACGAGAAGATGAAGACTGACATGGAAAAATTGAGAGATGATTTCAAAGAGGAATCAGCTAAGCGTGCAAGAGCAGAGGATGCTTGGATGAAGGCGACTCAACGTGCAGATCGTGTTAAGGCTAAGGTTCAAGTGAAGAAAGGCAAAATGAAAGAGATGGATTATGCTTTTAATTCGGCGATTGATAGGGCCCAGGATCGAGTCTATTATTATCCACCTCAATTTGAGAATTCGTCGTGGTTTGTGATGGATCGCAGAACGGCATATCGTATCATGGAGGAGGAACGTCAGGAAGCCTTACGACGTCTCAATATGCCTAGATAGAATAAGATAGATAATAATATGCGGTTAAATTATGTGAATAAATAAATGGTGAATTCCTTATTTTGAGATAAATAAAGGGATAGTGTGAGTATGTAATCCTGAAATGTGTTTAGTTCAGGAAAGTGGATGTTATAGCGATTATGTTATCTTTATCATGTTTTAAAACGTTATGGATGAATAAAATATTAAAGTTTATTTAAAATGTTGTGTGTTTAAACTTTAATCTTGGAATGTTTAAGTTAGACTTTAAATACCCAAGAAGTTGAGTAATGAGCTAATAAGCGTATATTGTAACAGAAAATGCCTCATAGAAGAAGACAATCACGTCAGCAAGCGCCTCCTGAGGGGTCTACGAATAATAACAACGAGACCAACGCTAATCCGGTTCAGCAGTTGGTAGCTCTGTTGACGGGTGCACTTACGAATCAACCGCAAGCTCAAGTCACGACTTTCAAGGAATTCCAAGCGGTTGGACTGCCAGAGTTTCAAGGATCTATGAATCCAGTGGAAGCCCAAACTTGGATCATGGAAATGGAGAAGGTTTTCAACGTTGCTAGAGTTAATGAAGATCAGAAGACTGCGTTCGCAACGTTCATGCTGAAGTCTGAAGCTAGCTACTGGTGGCAAGCAAACAAGGTTCGTGGAGGACAAGGAGTGATAGCATGGGATAGATTCAAGGAAATGTTCTTTGAAATGTACTTTCCAGCGAGTTCTCAGAATTAGCTAGAAGTGCAATTTTTGGAGTTGAAGCAAGGAACTATGACGGTGCCGGAATATGCTACGAAGTTTAATGAGTTGGCAAGGTTTTCCACTTATCAAGTCAATACCGACGAGCGTAAAGCGAGAAGATTTGAACAAGGATTGAAGCCCTGGCTTTACAACAAGGTTTCAATGTTCCAGCTGAACACATTTGTGGCAGTACTGGAAAAGGCAATTATCGCGGAAGGTGGAAGCGATGCCTTGACCAAGTACAACCAAGAACAGAAGAAGAGGAAGAATGAGAATGAGAATAAGGCGGGTGGTAGTAATGTTGGAAGTAATAGTCAGAAAAGGAAGTGGAGCAAGAATTCAACGGGAGGACAACAAGGAAATCAATGAGAAGAAAAAGTTTGAGGCTTGTGCGACTTGCGGGAAGAACCATCTTGGGGTATGTTTGAAGGAAAGCGAGTGTGTTTCAACTGTGGTCGAGGGGACACATTGCCTTTGAACTATTTTAGTCCCAAGAAAGGAGCATGATTTACTTGCGGTTCAAAGGATCACATATGCTCGTGATTGCCCTAAGAAGTCGTGAGAAGTGCAAGTGGCGGAAAAGGAAAAAACAACGGTGGTGGTGCATTGACTATCATTTGGACCCGGCTCAATCAAGCCGCCCTCTCTGCGAGGACTTTCAATATGACCGTGTAGGATCTTTATCTGATCTAAGGATGTGGTGTCGTATCATTCATTAATGGTATTAATGCTTATGTACTATTTGATTCGGGTGCTACTTGTTCATTTATATCCGATGAATTTGCTCAGAACTTAGATTTGCCTCAGGAAGAATTAGAATTTCCCTTAAGTATAGAGATTGTGAATAGGGAAGTGAGTCCTGTTAAATTCATATATAGGAATTGTAAAGTGGTTATAAAAGGTCATGAGATGATGGTAGATTTGATACCAATTAGACTTGGTGAATTTGATGTTATACTGAGAATAGATTGGTTATTCAATTACGGAGCAGTAATTGATTGCCAAAGGAAGTGTGTTAACCTTATGACTCCGTCAAAGGTTGTGTTCTTTGGTAGCAAGTCATCTCGACAAACAAGTTGTCTGACGGTGATGGAAGACAAGAAGTTGTTGAGACAAGGATGTGTAGGATACTTAGCCTACATCGTCAATACACAGAAGAAGAGTGCGAAGTTGGAAGAGATACCGATCATAAAAGATTTTGCAGACGTATTTCGAGACGATTTGTCGGGTCTTCCGCCGGATCGACAAATCGAGTTCGTGATTGACTTACTACCAGGAACGGCCCCGATATCTAAGGCACCATACAGAATGGCCCCGGTAGATGTGACGAACGAGATTTTTGTAAATTAATTTTAATATTTATTGAATTAAATAAATATTTTTCGATGATTTAATTATTGGATTAAATAATTATTTGATGCAATTGTGGTAGATTAATTTAATTATGTGTTACATTTATTAAATTAATGTAAAGAATAATTATTATTCAAATATGTAATTATGTGAGCTTATCGAATTAAATGAAATATTTAATTAAGCATGATGTTATTTAATTAATTTAATTATTAATTAGAGAGTTAATAATTTGACATTATTTATTAATGAGAGAATTAATAATGTGACTATGTGAAATTATGAGAAATTATTATATTTTATTTAAAATAAATTAAATAAGATATTGATTTATTTTATGAAGGAGTGTGACATTAATTAAACTATATGATAAAGTTTTATTAAATTAAATGTTTTTTTAAAATCTATTTTGCTAGCCAAACAAGGCCCTATGGGGCGTTGGAACAGTTACCCATTATTGGATTAACTGACCACTCAGTGCGTGAGTTCTCTTATTATATCATACGTCTTCTTTTCTTTCTTCATTTTTCCTAAGTCTAGAAAAGTAAAAACAGAGAGAGTTTCAGAGAGAGATTGAGAAGTGTTGAGAACGAATTTTGATTGAAGAAGAGTTGAGAAGAAATTATTCCCTACTAATCTATACTTATTCTCAGGGTAATCTCTTCTTCCCAAATTCTAAATTTCACGTCATTAGTTTTTATAAAAATGGCTTTCATACATTTTGTAAAATCTCTGTAATTGAGAAAGGGTTTGATTATGAGTTTATATATGGGTTAAGATGTATCAAATCGTATTTGATTATATATATATTATGTGAATTATCATGTCATCAGTTTCATAATACTATGAATTGCTATTTCAAAAATTTATAGAGTATGGGTTTTGGCCTTATGGCCTTATACGTGATATTTTATGTATTGATCGTATGTTATCCCTAAATTTTACACTGTATATATTATTATGCATGTTGATACGAAGAGACCAAAGTTTAAATAAACGGATTCGGTGTTATAACGAATCCGTAGTGACAATTTTCATGTTTTATTTTCAAAACCTTCAAGAACATCAAGAATAGTGAAAGTAAATGTGTTGATTTTGCAAATTATGTGTTGTAACTTGTTAAAAATCATGCTAGATGGGTTAAGTAATGATTATAAATGTATTACAATGATTGGGTAAGTCTAAATTCGTGTAAAAATAACTAATTGGAAGTTATGGCCATATTTATGTATAATTTTACGTGTGATTGATTTTTGGCCTAATTTGGCCTTGTTATGTTCATGACTATGAGAATCACGGTAAACTAAAAAATGAGCCTAGTAACCCCCCTTGACGAGCGTTACTAAACTAAATTACCCACCTACGATCAAAAAAAATTAAAAAAATAAAAATAAATAAATAAATAAATAAAATAAAAAATAAATATTTGATGAAAATTATTATTAAAATATTTATAAAATAAATTAAATATTTTAATTGAGATATTTATGGAATAAAATAAATATTCGATGAAAATTATTATTAAAATATTTATAAAATAAATTAAATATTTTAATTAAGATATTTATGGAATAAAATAAATATTCGATGAAAATTATTATTAAAATATTTATAAAATAAATTAAATATTTTAATTGAGATATTATGGAATAAAATAAATATTCGATGAAAATTATTATTAAAATATTTATAAAATAAATTAAATATTTTAATTGAGATATTTATGGAATAAAATAAATATTCGATGAAAATTATTATTAAAATATTTATAAAATAAAGTAAATATTTTAATTGAGATATTTATGGAATAAAATAAATATTCGATGGAAATTATTATGAAATAATTTATTAAGTGTAATAATAGTAAGAGAATGAAAATATTCTAATTTAATTAAGTAATTAAATTAGAAGGGTAATGATTTGTTAAATAAAGTGGAGTTTATATTAAATAATTAAGTGAAAATGTAACTAATGAATGTCGTGAATACATATGGTATGTGTGTAGGATTTGTGGTGAACGGAGTAGTAATCGCTTTAGCATCACGCACGAGGCAAGTTTCCTAACCCTACTTGTCATTATTGTTCAAGTTATTAGTTACCTCGAGTAAATTATCATTACTATTATTCAAGTTCAATTGTTATATTAAAGATTGATTATCTTTTCAAAGCATGATTCAGTTATACAATAATTGTTCTATTGTATACTTCCTGAGATTATTATTCAATTTGAATATCATTATTATTGAACCTTATTAGACTAGCGAACCCTTATTGATTCGACTAGTCCATAGTTGATGAGCGTTCTAAATTTCAGAACCCTTGATGAATTTTCCAAACCAAACTTCCTTTGGTGCGAACTCGAATGTCAAACTGAGATGAACAAACCTGTAAAGGAACTTACTTATGCGTTAGCGTTAAGATATTGTGCACAGTATGGTACTAAGGGCTGATCCCCCTAAGTACGAGAAGAAAGGTCCATAGTCTTATGACTGTTAAAGGTTTCAAGTATAATCCTTGTTAACCTAGGACATAGTTCAAGGTCTTATGACCCTCGAAATTCTTTTGATTCTTGTTATTCATTCTTGATTCAAAAGTTGAGCTTTTATTCGGATGTCTTTGATTCACTCACATGTTATTATCTTTGTTATTTCATTGTTATACTTGTGGGTAATAGTGCTCACTCTTGCTTTATAATAACATTGCGCTTAAGAACGAAAAGAACTCATTTTAACCTTCCACTAGTAAAAGCAAGGGCAAAGTTAGCAAGTGTTGAAGACTTGTTATTTTTTTGATGATGTATTTATGTTAGACTTGAGTTAATGATGTTGTTTAAGACTTATTGTTTATATTTCCATAAAGATGTTTAAGGTTAGTTCAACACGGGATTATGTTTATGATTCGGATGTTGTAACCCTATAAGGGAAGATTTTTATTTCTATCTATTGCATGGTTTGCATTTATTATGGGTAGATAGATAGATGATATTTATCAGATGAACACCAAATCTGTGGAATCAAGTACGGTTTGGGGGTGTCACTGATAGAGATGAAAGAGTTGATGGTGCAATTGCAAAAATTGCTTGACAAAAGTATACTCACGGTAGAGTGTTTACGCCATAGGGACAATTCAAATTGTTGTTTGTTAAGAAGAAAGACGGAATGATGCGACTTTGCATTGATTACAGAGAATTAAATAAGGTCACGATTAAAAATAAGTATCCATTACCTAGAATCGATGACCTGTTCGATCAGTTGAAGGGAGCGAGATATTTCTCTAAGATAGACTTGAGAAGTGGTTATCATCAGTTGAAGGTGAGGCCGGAGGATGTACCAAAAATAGCGTTCAGAACTCGGTGTGGTCATTACGAGTTTCTGGTTATGTCTTTTGGTTTAACCAACACACCTACTGCGTTCATGGACTTGATGAACAGGGTGTTTAAACCATTCTTAGACAAATTTGTGGTGGTGTTTATTGATGACATATTGGTATATTCCAAAACCAAAGAGGAACATGTGGAACACTTGAGATTGACGTTGGAGACGTTGAGAAAAGAGAAGTTGTACGCTAAGTTCTCAAAATGTGAATTTTGGTTGGAACGTGTACAGTTTCTCGGACATGTTATTGATAAGGACGGAATTTTGGTAGATGCATCAAAAGGTTGAAGCTATAATAAACTGGGATCAGCCGAAGACACCGTCAGAAGTGAGGAGTTTCTTAGGATTGGCAGGATAATACAGGCGTTTTATTCAAGAATTTTCCAAGATCGCGACTCCGTTGACAAATTTAACTAAAAAAGTGGTTAAGTTTGTTTGGACAGAGAAATGTGAGGAGAGTTTTCGAGAATTGAAGAAGAGATTGAGTTCAGCACCTGTGTTGTCATTGCCTGATGATACAGGGAATTTTGTGGTATATAGTGACGCATCGCATAAAGGTCTAGGCTGGTGCTTATGTAGAACGGTAAAGTTATTGCGTATGCATCACGTCAGTTGAAAGATTATGAGAAGGGGTATCCGACTCATGACTTAGAGTTGGCAGTGGTGGTATTTGCCCTGAAGATTTGAAGACATTATCTTTATGGAGAAAGGTGTGAGATATATACCGACCATAAAAGTCTGAAGTATATCTTTACACAAAAAGATTTGAACATGTGACAAAGAAGATGGTTGGAACTGATCAAAGATTATGATTACGAGATTTTCTATCATCCCGGAAAGGCGAATGTTGTTGTTGATGCCTTAAGTAGGAAGGGACGGGAGAAGTTAATGATGTTAACTACTTAGGAAAAGCTAGTGTCGGAAATGGCTAAGATGGAGCTGGAAATTAAATATTCTACAGAATCTGATGAAAAGTTATTCCAGATGGGAAATAGTTCAACGTTGGTGGATAAGGTGAAAAATGCACAACTTCAGGATGGAGACTGCGAAAAGATAAAACAGAGGATATCTGAAGGTGAGAAAAGCAAATTCAAAATCGATTCGAAAGGGTTACTTCGATTCGAAGGGAGAATTTGGGTTCCGCAAGTACTAGAAGTTAAAGAACAAATTTTGAGTGAAGCTCATAACTCAAGATATTCAATTCACCCTGGGATTACAAAGATGTACTAGGATCTTAAGCATCATTTTTGGTGGCCGAATATGAAGAGGGATTTGGCTGAGTGTGTGGCGAAATGCTTAACGTGTCATAAAGTCAAAGATGAACATCAAAGGTCAAGCGGATTGTTACAACCGTTGGAGATACCAGAATGGAAATGGGAGCATATCACAATGGATTTTGTGGTAGGTCTTCCAACGACTCAGCAAGGTTATGACGTCATTTGGGTGATTTTTGACCGACTAATGAAGTCGACACACTTTTTGCCAATTAAGATTCGGTTTACCCTAGATCGGTTAGCAAAACTGTACGTGAAAGAGATTGTGTCAAGACACGGTGTACCTGTGTCTATTGTATCAGACAGAGATCCATGTTTCACATCTAATTTTTGGAGACGACTACAAGAATGTTTTGGAACACAGTTGAGAATGAGCACAGCGTACCATCCTCAAACCGACGGACAAAGTGAGAGAACCATCCAAACACTAGAAGATATGCTCAGAGCTTGTATCATGGATTTCAAGGGAAATTGGGATGACCATCTACCATTGGTGGAATTTGCTTATAATAATAGTTATCACGCGAGTATTGGCATGCCGCCTTATGAAGCGTTATACGGTAGAAAGTGCAGAACTCCGTTATGCTGGGACGAGGTAGGTGAACGTCAGCTATTGGGTCCGGAATTGGTACAACGGACTGTCGAGATCATCAAAGTGATTCGAGCAAGATTAATAGCCGTACAAGATAGACAGAAGAAATATGCCAATAAGCATCGACAAAATAGGGAATTCGATGTCAGTAGTTATGTTTTCCTGAAAGTGTCTCCCTGAAAGGGGAAAATTCGATTTGGCAAGAAAGGAAAATTGAGCCCTAGATTTATAGGACCTTTCGAAGTGCTTCGACGAGTTGGTGAAGTGGCGTATGAGGTAGCTTTACCTCCAGAATTGGAGCATATTCACAATATTTTCCATGTCTCGGTATTGAGACCATATAAGCCTGACTATAAACATGTTATAGAATATGAGCCCTTACAATTTGAGAAAAATTTGTCATATGAAGAAGTCCCTGTTCAAATTGTTGACAGAAAAGAGCAAGTACTGAGGAATAAGGTAATACCTTCTGTTAAGGTAATCTGGAGAAACCACAATACTGAGGAAGCTACGTGGGAACTTGAAAGCGTTATGATGAAGAATTATCCTCAGTTATTTGCTTGATCTTGTATAACGATTCTGAGGACAGAATCTTGTAAAGGAGGGAAGAATGTAATGGATAAATTTTTTGAGTTGTGATTCTGGGGACAGAATCCTTTTAAGGAGGGAAGGATGTAACGATCGAGAAATTTGTAATTTAATTTAAATATTTATGGGATTAAATAAATATTTAAAATAATTTATTTATTGAGGAAAATGAATATTTGATGAGTTGTCATGAATTAATAGATAAATTAATTAATGATAATTGAATCGAGTAATGATAATTTTATTTGTTGGATTTAATTTAAGGAGATAATTAAATTAAATCAATTATTTAATATGTAAGAAAATAATTAAATTAAATGAATTGCTTAACTTAATGGAAATAAATAAATTAAATAAAGTGACGTTTCTAATTTATTAATTAAATTAGATATATAATTAATTATTACGTATAAGTATAATTATAATGAGATTATAATTATTATTGATTATTGTTATTATAAGTTATGTGAATTAATCAAGTTAATGGTGTGACATGAGTGTGACATGAAATTACATAACATAAATAATATTAAAATAAATTAGTTTTGGGAAGATGTGCTTAGCCAAACAAGACCTTATGGCCTTTGGCATTATTCAACTGACGCTACCTGTTGGGTTTTTTACGTGACGTTGGAGGTGGGAGTTAGTATATCTCAACGCATTCTATTTTTCTCTAAGGCCTAACTAGATATCACAGAGTGTTAAGAGAGAGAGCTTGAAGGAAGAGAACTCAGTAATATTGGCTTGGAGGAGAAGGGTTTTGGAAAAAGGATTACTATCAATTTCTTCCATAAACAAGGATTAAGGTATATTGTAATTCTAATATTTTGTGCTTTGAGTTCTTTGTGGGAATTTTCTGTGAATTATTAAGTTACGTAAATGATGGTTTGTATATGTGCACTTATAGGTTTGCAAACTCTGTTGATTATCATGTGTACATGTTGTTTGATATCAAATTCATGAGAAATTGGGTTGAGGAAGAAAAGGAAAATCACAGTGTTTGTGTTCTTATAATATAACCATAGAAAGTACCAAATTTCTTATTCAATATATGATGTAATCTGTAATTTGTTGATGAATTATGAAAATATATTGAGAAACGAAAACAACGCAGTTTAAATTATGTTAATTAATTGAGAAACGAATTCGTGGTGATTAAATTCGCTAAAGGTGTCAAAAATGGAGTTTTCATGAGAAAACATGAAATTTAAGGAATTAAAATAGTTTAATTTGATGTTTAGTTGTTCTAAGTCGATGAATATGTGAAGAAACATGTATGTGTTAGTTTTATATCAATTGGTTGTGCTAATTTCACTGTTTTGATGGTGAAATTTGTGTTAGTTGGGCAAAAAACGGAACTCTCTGTCTTTGCGTTTTTGTTTTTTGTGTCGTGTGTGTTAAGCCTTGTTGTTGCCAATCACCACAATCGAAACTTAGCAATTGCAGCAAGCTTCTTGGTTTCTCAGATTGAGCACCAAATTGCTGCACTAGTGCCAAGGCCAAAAATGGCGCATTGCTTGGGCCCTCCAAAGTTAAGTATGGGCAAGCAATTGCATACCATACCTGAATCTGAGATAGTGAAGTCTGCTTATTTGTAGATCATGTGTAAGTTTAACATGCATGTTAATGATGTTGAGGTATAATATAAACTACAATAACAGATTGTCATGCGTTGTTATATAAAGTGTAAAAGAATTTAAGTGATTATTTAAATAAGTTATGTAATGAACCAAATGGGATGTTTTCAAAAGTTAAATGTAAATGATAAGGTTCATAGTGTGATTTCATAATTGTTAAGGTGTTAACCAACGTGGTTAGGTGCTAGGTTAGGGTTATGACCTAAATGATGGTTTAAACCCTAAAAGTTAATATCCATACAATTAATTGTTGTTGTGATTTCAATAATGTATGTAGGGTAATTGGAGATTATTTTTCATTTGTGTAGCTTACAATCAAGGCAAGTTTCTAAACCTTATCTCCTTACGATTGAGCAAGTTTTCTAACTCTACCTTGTTATTACTGAGCAAGTTCTTAAACCTTAATTCTTTACATTGAGCAAAGCTTTCGAACTTCATTCTTTTCATATTGAATGCAAGTTCCCATTCCTAAATTATTATTGTGCAAGTTCCTAACATTCTTTATGAAGTTGAGCAAGCTTAACCTATCTTGCGTATGTTTGTATAAGCTTATGTAACCTAATTCGTTACATTGAGCGAGATTTAGTTTCCTAATTATTATTCAAAGCATATATTGTTCTAATACATTGATTCAAGGGAGATTGTTTTAACTCTTCTATAGCGCTTTGCATGTATATCATGTTTACTCAATTATATATTATTGTTATTCAATCTTTGACTTTGATAACCTTGTTCAAAGCTTTATCGTTGTATTAAACCTTCAAGTAGTAAGTAAACCTTTATTGATTGAATTAATCTATATTCGAATAGTGTTCTAAAATTCTAGAAACATTGATAAGCTAGTTCCAAACTAAACTTTCTTTAGTGAGGAAATTCTAAATCCAAACTGAGACAAACAACCCTAACATAGGGGATTTTGTACGTGTAACGTTTAGATGTTTGTGCACAATACATGGTACAAAGGGCTGATCCCCTAAGTACGTTAAGAAGGGTCCGTATAGTCTAAATGACTGTTAAGGTTGGGTAATAATACCTAAGTACCGGGGACATAGTTCGTGGTCTTAAGACCCTCAAATAATTAAAGTTCGAACTTGTTTTCTAGTTTGATTTGTAGTACAAGTTCCTTATTGTTCAGCTTTCGTTGTTCACTCTCATGTTATTATCATTGCTACTTTCTATATCAGTGAGCATTTGTTTGCTCACTCTTGCGATTAACACTGCAGCTAAAGTGGAGAAAGTTGATGAGCCGTCGACTAGCAAAGGCAAGGGCAAGATGTCCAAATGATGAAGACTTTTGAGAATTTTATTTTAATAAAGTATGTTAAAGACTTGTTTTAATATGTGATGTATTCCGCAAACTTATGTAATAATTTTAAGGTTAGATTACCTGGGATTTATTTTGAGATGATGATGTAACCCTTTAATGGGGAAGATTATTGTTTAAGTTATTTAAATTATGTCTTTATCCTTTATTGATGGGTAGTTAGATGTAATAGTTTTGATAAGTGAGTACCAAATCCTGTGGGAATGAAGTACCTGGATTTGGGGGTGTCACAATAAGAATTAAATTCTAGCATAGAAGAACAAAGCTACTCCGTCGCCTTGCCTTTGCCCATGTCCTTTCCTGAGGTCCCACCTTGTTCTACCTTGACTAAAATGTTTAAAGAAAGCAAGAATGAGCAACAAATTTGCCCAACAAATAATATAACAATAAATATGAACATGCATATATAAAGCTCATAATCTCGAAGGGTATAACGATAAATAATAGCTCAGGAATTTAAGTAAAAATGTTGTAAATAGAGTACATATCAATCATTTCAAATCTATCCTCTGAATTAAATAAAGGGTCACTATGGATCGAAAGATTTCTAAAGGAATTCAAAAGTTTCAACATTTTTAAGTTAAAGAAGATTTAACACTGAGTAGTCACTATGAACCAAGAACTCTTACTAGAATTAACAGTATTTCATTGATAATCCAATATAAATAAGTAATACAGGTGATCAGCCTAAAGTACGTTATGTTATACATAACACTTAAATATGTTATTCGCGCATGTCGGTTTCCAAACATAATAAAAAAATTTCCCCTTCTACGAGGGTTGTTCATCTCAGCAGATTATAAAAGTCTTCACCAAAGCAATTAGTTTGGATCGCTTTCCAATACATGATATTAGTCTAGCCAAATCAAATGGCGTAAACACCTTTCTCAATGCATTTAGGAACAATTTATAAGTTCAATGTTTGCAATAGGGTTCAAATAATGTAATTATAATTTAAATCAAGCTTCAAAGTATGAATAATAATTTTTATAAATTTATATAACACAAGAATCATTCTAACAATTATTTACTCGTACGATCAATAAGAGTACAAGTTTAGGTACTTGCTCAATATATATTAGGAAACTTGCACAATATACAAGGTTGTGTAAGTTAGGGAACTTGCCTGAGCAGTCGACTATATCCGACCTTGACTTCTTATCCTTTGAATAACCTATATTCGTCATAATGGTTAATCTCTATCAATCCATAAATATAAAACTTAATCGATCTAATTTACTAGCCTTAGGTAACTAAGACTTCACAAAACAATTTATTTTATTAATTGTTTCTTTGCTTATCACTCTCTTTATTCTAACTATTAATCTTTACATTTATTCCATAAGATAATCTTTTATTATTTTAAGGGTTCACACCTTATTGTATCCATAAACTATTCTTACTTTATTTATTAACATTTAATTACTCCTTGAGTAATTTTATTAATTACTATTCATACTTTATTAGTCCACAACTAATTTAGTTATTACTTTGATTTATAATTAGAGATATCTCTTTATATTACTCAATTTATTTATGTCTCATTTTTCCACAATTAAATATTCTTCAAAAGTATTTAATTGTTTTTTATTATCATTTCATAATTAAAACAATTATTAACTTGTAATATTACTTTAATGGTCCACCATTAAAAGATTATTTAACATCCTCTTAATTGTTAATTTCACTATTAAGATAGTCCCCACTATTATTCTAACTCGATTACCATTTATTAATC
This sequence comes from Panax ginseng, assembly GCA_020205605.1. Lineage (NCBI taxonomy): Eukaryota > Viridiplantae > Streptophyta > Magnoliopsida > Apiales > Araliaceae > Panax > Panax ginseng. The sequence goes on along the minus strand of CM035131.1, from coordinate 61,006,928 downwards.
CATATTATTTATCTAAATGGTTTAAGTTTTAATGGTTCATAATTAAAATAATTAATATATTAATCACTTATTAGTTTCAAAAACAAAACCATCTTTAGTTTTATTTGTTTAAATATTATAGCTTAAGAAGTTCTTAAAATAGTCTCTAATATTACCTCACAATTAGAATAATTGTACTTTACTAATTCACAATTAAATTACTTTAATTGTTTAATCTTCTTTAATTAAAATAATCTCTTAATATTATTTTAATTATTTATTATTTTAAGAATTATTTTATTTTATTTTAGAAAATCTCATATTCTGGCCCGATTTGACCCGACTTGGACCCCTTTGACTGATTCGACCCAGGGCTTTGATCTTGATCCGTCAATCGAAATCCGACCCATCGCCCAAAGGTTCAAAAGGCTTTGAATGGCGCCCCAGATCTGGTCAGTAGAATGGTCCAACTTGGGTTTTCAATATTTTTGATTTTTACCTCTTTTAATTTAATCTTGCACAACTTGTTCATTTTACATCCAAATGAGTTCAGTCCACTTTCATTGTCTCATAAACTTGTATATCTTCAATATTTAATTTCTTAAACAATTTTCTAAAATACTTATCTAGCCAAACTTATTGATTTTCCAAGCTAGGGTTCACACTTGGACATGTTTTACCAATTATTTTACTACGAGTTCGTTTTACCCTTGAATTCGATGATTTCACTTGGGTTATGATCTTATCTCATAGATGTTCAACATAATATTTTTAGGTTAAACTGCACATTTTATGACATTTAGTATCAAATCTCATGCTTTCAAGTATTCTAATTAGATTTCATGTTTGCATGTTTTCTTCTTGTTCCTTTGGTTATAAAATTACATACAAGACATATAAAGCACATATTCTCCTTTCAATACAGATCCTTATACCTTCAGATCCATCATGATCCCACAACGCAACGCATAAACTCCCACGACCAAGCATGTAACTCTACCTAGAATCATATACTAACTTTAACTTACAAAATTAAAAGTAGGTTGTGAACCTATCTCTTTGATGCTTTCGTTCTCTTAGCTAAAAACTTCAAGTAGCTCTCCACCTTTGTTCCTTCTTCTTGGACTCCACCAAAATGCAAGAACTCTCCTAGGTTTTCTTCTTTTTCTCTCAATTCTCTCGAGCTCTCTTATCTTCTAACACTTAGCAAATGAAGCAACTCTAGCAAATGTGTTAGGAGATCCTATTTATAAGCAAACTCCATGTACAAAATACATATACTAATACTTGTATAATAGTTGTATTTGTACACCCAACTAGGTAATAACCATTGGTAAAAGTTTAGTTGGTAAAAAGGCTACCAACTTTTACCAAACTTATTCCTTCTTCATCATTTAACCCACATGGCTAACTTGTTAACAAAAAAGAAGCAAAAAAAATCAGCACATAGGTTTATTAGGGGTGGAAATTTCGGCCATGGTGCCCCATTACCCACATGTTACATTTTTTATTCCATCTCTTGAACTTAGCTAGCGTATTTGCTTCCTATATATATATATATATATATATATATATATATATATATATATATATATATTCACCCATATACATATTTAAGTATACATACACTTTTTATTCCACATTGGGTAACCCGTATTTTATTCTATTTGGACCAGGTACAAATACTTGTATACATTGGGCTTAAAGTCAATGCTAGTACTATAAGTCACTTGGACTATAATTTCCTAACACTTGTAATTTATTCACATTGGGCTTGGGTATATCCCTTAGTCCAATACATTATTAAATCATCTCACAATTAATCCAATTAAGTAATTAATTATGTCACATAAGGCTTATCACTTAAGTTTAATTAATTATAACCAAGTTTATCATTATCATTACTATACTTCTCAATCATCTCATACTCAATTAAATTCAAATTGAATTATTAAGTTTCATGACATATAAAATATATATGCACACAAATAACTTTTAAACATCTTTACTTTCATTACTAATATTATTTATAAAATTCTCGAGTATTACACGTACAATGATTCAAGCTTTAGTTGAAAACTTGGTACAAATGGTTTTACTTATGAAGTGGAATCGGATTCTACCTGACACGTGACACGTTTATTTTTCGCTCACCCTATATCAATAACATTGACTAAAAGGTACATGTATTTCTTTGTAATGGATTGTACTTACAAGACCAAAAAGTATAAAATGTCGTTACTTGAAATTGTTGGAGTATCAAGTTTCAATACATCATTCTACTTTTGCTTAACTTTCTTACAAAAAGAGGAAGTGGAAGATTATATTTGGGCTTTGAAGAGATTTAGGGATATTCTTGGTGTTAATTTTGAACCTTCAGCTATTGTGACAAATAGAGAGTTGGCATTGAGAAAGCTATTACAATGGTTTTTCCAACAACATCCTATGTGTATGGCATATTGAGAAGAACATCTTGGTAAATTATAAATCTTAGTTTCAAGAAGGTCAAGATTGGGAAGGATTTATGAAAAGTTAGATAGTGGTTATAAATTCTTAAAGTGAAGATGAATACAATAGAGCTTTGGAGTACTTTGAAATTCAATACAAAGAAAAGACAAGTGTTCTTAATTACATCAAAAATACTTGGTTTCATCTAAAAGAGCACTTTGTTTGTGCATGGACTAAAAAACACACTCCTTTTGGAACTCGTGTTACCTCAAGGGCAAAAGGTGGACATGCACTTCTTAAAAGGTACTTACAAGTTTCGACCGGGGATCTTAGTGAGGTCAAAAGCAAATTATGTCTTGCAATTGAGAATCAATTTCAAGAAATCAAGATACAATTTAAAATAGAAAAAATAAGAATCCCTGACAACCTTCATATTTCTTTGTTTAAAGTTCTTACTCATGTTTCAATGTTTGCTTTAAATGAGCTCCATAAGCAGTTCAAACTAGTTATATCTCATGAAGAATCCCTTACTTGCAAAAATCATTTTATGACAGTCATGGGTATGCCTTGTGCACATAAAATTAAAAGTTTAGGAGATGAAGTGTTACATTTAGATGATATACACTCACAATGGAGACTTGACATCATATAAACTTGTTGTAGGTGCATCATTAGTCCAAATTAGGCACCAAGGCTGTAAACATAGATGAACAAAATTAAAAAATTAAAAAATTAAAAATATGTTTATTTTAAGACATTCAAATTATATATAAACAAATTTCATTTGTATCACCTTTCTTCTTTTGAATGAGTTACAGTAAGGATACATCAGATAATCCATCACCTTCATCAGTACTGAAAGATCAAAATGAGTTAAAGAAAACTAAATAATATTATAGTAATACTACTTTATGTAGAATATTATTAGTATTACTTAATCAATCAAATTTATGAAGTTAGTAAAATCAAAACCTGAATTGAGTAAAATTAAAACCTGAATTGAGTACGAAGTGAAGTGTTTGGGATATCTTTGAATGGACAATATCTTTTTTCGTGGCTCGAATCTTTGCATATACTACACTTTCTAACCTTTTCTACTAACTCAAAAGCAAAAGAATCACGTATTTTAGATGTAGTCTTCTTATTCTTTTACCCTGTTAGACGACCTTTATAGGGTTGTGTACGAGGCTCATGTAAGAACGAATCATGTCCATCCACAAGTTTATAAATTTTCTTTTGAACAACTTGTTGTCGCTCAAGAGGCCACTTCACATATCTTTCCTGTAACTTTTCAAGCAACCCACATATCTCACTTTCTCCACTATTTTGAGTAAAATTATTATCTAAAAATGATTTTATGTCAAGTCTCCATTACGAGGGTATATCATCTAAATGTATCACTTTATCTCCAACTTTTCATTTTATGTGCACAAGGTATACCCATAATTGTCATAAAATAATTTTTGCAAGAGATTCTTCATGAGACAACTAATTTGTACTGCTTACGGAGCTCATTAAAAGCAAAACTGAAACATGAGTAAGAAACTCTTTACAAAGAAATATAAAGGTTGTGAGGGATTCTTATTTTTTTTGTTTCAAATTGTGTCTTGATTTCTTGAAATTGATTCTCAATTGCAAGACATAATTTGTTTTTGACCTCACTAAAATCCCCGGTCAAAACTTGTAAGTACCTTTTAAGAAGTGCATGTGCACCTTCTGCCCATGAGATAACACAAGTTCCAAAATGAGTGTGTTTTTTTGTCCATTCACTTATAAAGTTCTCTTTTAGATGCAACCAAGTATTTTTGATATAATTAAGAATATTTGTCTTTTCTTTGTATTGAATTTCAAATTACTCCAAAGCTTTATTGTATTCATCTTCACTTTGAGAATTTATAACCACTGTCCAATTTTTCATAAATCCTTCCCAATCTTCACCTTCTTGCAACTAAGATATACAATTTGTCAAGATGTTCTTCTTAATGTGCCATACGCATAGGATGTTAAATGTTGTTGGAAAAACCATTGTAATAGCTTTTATCAATGCCAACACTCTATCTGTCACAATAGCCGAAGGTTCAAAATTAACACCAAGAATATCCCTAAATCGCTTTAAAGCCCAAATATAGTCTTCAGCTTCCTCTTTTTGTAAGAAAGTGAAGCAAGAGTATAATGATGTATTGAAACTTGATACTCCAACAATGTCAAGTAATATCAGTTTAAACTTGTTGGTCTTGTAAGTACAATCCATTACAAAGACATGTGCGTACCTTTTAGTCAATGTTATTGATATAGTTTGAGAGAAAAATAAACGTGTCACGTGTCCAGTAGAATCCGATTCCACATCATAAGTAAAACCATTTGCACCAAATTCTTCAACTAAGGCTTGAATCATTGTACGACCACCCAAATTATCCCTACGCATTTTAAATTTTGCATTATACACTGTTCTAGAAACGTCCTTGAGATTCGAATTATATTGTCTTAGTGAAGAAAGAATTTGACGTGGAGCAATTTCAAACTTGGTCATTTCTTTAACACGTTCAAACTCTTCTTTTGAAAAGTAGCGACGAGAAGGATGTCGACGCCGGGAGATTTTGCTCTTCCTGGATGTTTTTACCCCTTTGTATTTTGTTATGTCGATTGATTTATTTAAAGGGTGAGATTTTAGGAAAAGACCGACATCAGTCAACTTATTTTACAAAGATTTGATTTTTATGATTGGTTCGAATGAGACAAAGTTGCCAGTTGGTATGATTTACAATGGATGTACCAACTCATTCGGATTTGAAAGTTTTTATAATATGTGACACTGTGACTGTAACACCCCTTTCCGAAACAGAATGAGAGGTTACTCAAAACACAACAAAACTGATGAAATTATAACAAGGCTCCAAGCCACAAAAGAATAGTCCAAAAATCTGATAAGTACCACCAGTCAAACCATAATAAATATTAACCTGGCTAAAACCATGATCTAAAGTATTATTACAATTTCGAACAAACTAATGTATCACAACCTAAACATAATATATCTAAATCATTGGATAAAAGGGAGCTCTCATCACACTTGCCCTTGATTCCCCTGATTATCTGCCGAAAGAAAAACACAGCATGAGTCAAATGCCCAGTACAGATATAGAGTACAAAATAAAGAACTGAGAAAACTAACTCAATTTAATGAATTGAACTATAAAGAACAAAACTAATACAACAAAATAATAGGTTGAATCAAATGGTTTGGTGTTATTTCATACCGAGCTCAAAAATATACCTCGCCTCATAGGCAAGTCAAATAATGCCACATAGGCAATCACACATCAGACTGCGCAATCCAGATGCATGCAAAATCGGAAGGCGTGTTTGGCACAAAAATCACTAATCCACAAAACAGAACATAACAGAAAACTAGGGTCGACCCATACACCTCCCACAACAAATCACCAAATGGCCAACTCCCACCGGAGCACAAAATGGAGACGTTGTGGACTCATCACACCGCCACGGAATGTGTCATGCCTCAGTGCCAAGAGGATATGCTCATGGTACCCCCACATGTGGTTATAGCTCAAGTATATCCTACGATATTCTAATAAAAATAGCATGTCATAACACATGCGACATAATATTAACACAAAGGGTTCTAATATGTACATGTTAAATTGAACCGAATCAAAAACACAAAGTCTCCAAAATATATATTAACATGTACATCACTATAAATATAAAAATAAAATTTAGACATGATACATTAGTCTAAAGAGTACAAATATGAGTTCTACTACAACGCCAAAATAAAACTATCACAATAAATTGACAAGGAATAATTATGAGAGGCAATACTAAATTTCGAAACGAATAACGAAACGAACAAATTAAAAACAAAAAAAGTCTCACTGAAAGAGTACAGAATCCGTACCTAGAGTAAGTAATGTAATACCCAAAAATTTATATTCCAAATATGACTTGTTAAATTCCTTCCTTCCAAAAACTAATCAAAAAGAATAAATAATTTATAAATTTAAAGAGTTATATAATATTAAATTTAACAACAATTAACTTTTATAATTTTGTTAAAATTCCGAATTCATATATACACATCTTTTACATGCTTAAAACCCACTGCCTATGATAACAACTTCCAAAAAAATATACTATACAATAATTTCAAATTCCCATAATATTATTTATCTAATCATTAATATACATATATAATGGTATATTTACTACATAATATTATGTTTTATACTCCATAATACTAAAAAGTAAAACATACTCCATTAACCTTCACACAGATCACATTCGTTCATATAAAGTCTGTTAATATATATATAAATTTAAATTATTACATCGCTAATTAAGCATAACTAAAGCCATCATACTCCTTGATCCAACGTACTGAAAACAAGTTATCATAAAAAATAAATGGACTTTTAATACTTAAACCTTTCTTATCTCCTTATGTATACATTAGCTCACTTATATACATAGATATGTAGTATACATATTTAATAAATTAACATGCACACCAATCAAAAAACAAAGCAATTTTTATTAAAAGTTATTTTACACTACCTTTTTCTTCTTGTGAAGGAGATGCGTTCTCTGATTTCCCCTTTTTTTGTTCCTTTTATTTTTGTCTCACGCCCAATTGCTTTTAATTCGTAACAAAACTAATGTTCTTAGGGTTAGGTTTTAGATACTTATTTATTTATTAATAGATCTTATTAATTCTTCTAATTATAATAAGATTTTACTCTCACACAATATAAGTTAAACCCAATAAATTTTAAAAACTCAAATTAATGAAATTTCTTATTTATTATAATCCACATAAATTAAATACAATTTCACCCAAATAAAAACAAAGTCCAATTAATATGTTTTAAAATAAAATAAAATTTATTATTCAATATTTATATATTTATTTATTTTACCGGGTATTACATCACCTACCCCTTAAAAAGGATTCCGTCCCCGGAATCAAAAGAATAGAACGTACCTAATTATCAGAATGATGTGGATACTCCGCTCGAATAGACTCCTCCATCTCCCAAGTAGCTTCCCGTTCCGAAAGATTTTTCCACAAAACCTTAACAAACGGAATAGTCTTCCTCCTCATAATCCGCTCTTGACGATCCAAAATCGCCTCATCTTGCTCCTCACATGTAAGATCATCACGAATCTTATCGAACAGATATTGCACCACATGCAACAGATGATGATGATAACTTCTCAACACTGGCACATGGAACACATTGTGCACATGAGCTAGTTGTGGAGGCGAAGCTAACCGATATGCAACCTCACCAACCCTTTCTAAAATCTCAAATGGGCCAATATAATGCGGACTAAGTTTCCCTTTCAAACCAAATCGCCGAATACCTTTCGAAGGAGAGACTTTTAGAAACACATGCTCACCAGTTTCAAACTCTAAAGTCCTCATACGCTTATCAGTATAACACTTCTGTCGTGATCGAGCCGACTTCAATTTCTCCTTAGCCACTGCTACCTTCTCCGTACTGATTTGAACTAACTCAGGCCCTTCTATGGTCCTTTCGCCAACCTCATCCCAACAATTTGGTGCCCAACACTTCCTACCATACAACGCCTCAAAAGAAGCTATCCCAATACTTGCATGACAGCTGTTGTTATAACCAAACTCAACTAGGCTCAAGTAATCATTCCAATTACCCAACCACTCAAGTGCACAAGACCTCAACATGTCCTCCAACGTTTGAATTGTCCTTTTGGATTTCCCATAGTTTGCGGATGAAAAGAAGTACTAAAGTTGAGCCGAGTGCCCCAAGCTCATTGAAATCCTTTCCAAAATCGTGAAGTAAACTGTGGATCCCGATCTGAAACGATAGACATTGGAGTACCATGAAGGTTAACAATCTCTTGCTAAAATATTTATGCCAACCTATCCACCGAGTAACCCTCGTGGATAGCCAAAAAGTGTGTCGATTTGGTCAGTCGGTCCGCCACTACCCAAATGGCATCATTCTTCCTGAAAGTCTTCAACAAACCAGTCACAATATCCATTGTGATATCCTCACACTTCCAAACTGGAATGTCTAATTGTTGCAACAAATCGCTAGCTCGTTGATGTTCTATCTTCACTTGTTGACAAGTGAGGCAATTCCCAACATATTTAGCCACATCTCATTTCATCCCATTCCACCAAAAATTCTTCTTCAAATCCTTATACATCTTCGTAGAACCTGGATGAATAGAAAATGGCGAACTATGAGCCTCAGCTAACACAACCTCCCAAATGATTGGATCTGACGGTACACACAACCGCTCACCCAACTAAATCACACCATGGTCATCAATACGAAACTCAGGTTGCTTGCCCTCTTCCAGATTTTTCGCCATACTCCATAATTCCCCATCTTCTTTTTGAGCTTCTTTGACCCGCGAGATAAGAGAGGGCTCCACTCTCATACCTGCCAAATCTCCATATGAACCTTGCACATACAACTCTAAATCTAGTAACTCAATATCTGAAATAAGCTGAGGTTGTGTAATAAGGGCTGCTACACTCCCTAAACTCTTTCAGCTAAGAGCATCTGCAACCACATTTGTCTTCCCCGACTGATACTGAATTTTAGCATAATAATCTTTTAGAAGCTCCAACCAACGCCTATACCTCATGTTGAGCTCCTTCTGAGTGAAAATGTATTCAAGACTTTTGTGATTGGTGAAGATATCACAAGTCTCTCCATACAAATAATGCCTCCAAATCTTTAGGGCAAAGATCACCGCTGCCAACTCCAAATTATGTGTAAGGTAATTCACCTCGTAAGGTTTAAGTTGTCTAGAAGCATAAGCAATCACCTTACCGTGTTGCATTAAAACACACCCCAAACCCTTTTTAGAAGCATCGCTATAAATTTGGTAACCTCATGTCCCCGACGCAAATGTAAGTATTGGAGTTGTCACAAGCCGTTTCTTCAACTCCTCAAAACTTTTCTCGCGCTCCTCATTCGACACCAACTTCGCGCCCTTTCTCATCAACTGAGTCAATTGTAAGGAAAGCAAAGGGAATCCTTCCACAAATCGCCTATAGTACTCAGCCAAACCCAAAAAACTCCTAACCTCCATCACTGTAGTAAGGTCTCGGCCATTTAGTGATAGACTCAACCTTCGCAGGAGCCCCCTTAATGCCTTTAGCAGAAACAATGTGGCCCAAAAATGCCACCTGCTCCAACCAAAACTCGCATTTAGAGAATTTAGCATACAACTTTTCTTTTTGCAAAATCCCCAACACTATGAGAAGATGTTCCTCATGTTCTTCCTTAGACTTGGAGTAAACCAAAATGTGATCAATAAAGATAATTACCAATTGGTCCAAGTACTCCCTGAACACCCGATTCATCAAATCCCTAAACACCGTCGGAGCATTAGTCAACCCGAATGGCATCACCAAAAACTCATAATGCCCATAGCAAGTGGGAAAAGATGTCTTAGGGATATCCTCATCCCTCACCCTCAACTGATGATAATCTGATCTCAAGTCTATTTTCCAAAAATACTTCGCCCCCTGAAGTTGGTCAAACAAGTCATCAATCCTCGGTAATGGATACCGATTCCTGATGGTGATCTTGTTTAACTCTCTGTAGTCTATACACAGCCTCATAGACCCATCCTTCTTCTTCACAAACAAAACTGGAGCACCCCACGGTGAAACACTCAGCCAAATCATGCCACAATTTAATAGCTCCTGCAACTGCTCCTTCAACTCCTGTAACTCTAACGGTGCCATTCTATACAGTGCCTTAGAGATAGGCTCCGCACCAGGAATAAGCTTAATAGCAAACTCTACTTCTCGTTGCGGTGGCAACCCTGATAACTCCTTAGGAAACAAATCAAAAAAGTCACGAACAATTGGAACATCCTCAATACGAGACTCACCCTTAGAGGTATCCTTCACAAACGCCAAATACCCCTCACAACCCTTTTGCCACCGAAACCACAAATTTTCAAAGTCAAAACTAACTGTGATAACCTGTGATTTCAATAATTCAATTTTATGAATAAATTTTTTATTATTTAATATTGATATTGACTATCAATATTGTCTTTGAAATATCCGTGATACGAGTCTAGAGAAGTGGTCAATTTGTGTATTGACTGAGACATACGAGTAAAGTTGTGCTTAATAGAGAATAGAAACCCTAACCCTAGTTCTGGATAGTGATTTGGTAGAAAATACAATTATAATAATTGTATTGATGAGTACACGCATGTTTGTACTGTATAAAATTTATGATCAATGATTGATCGGATAGGGTATAAACATAGTAAACCGTAGTGATCAATTAGAAAACCTAATATGATTAGGAAACCCTAATTTCCAATATTAGAAAGCTTAATTTCTATTTTAAACCCAAATTAGAAATTCTAGAAATTTATTTTGTAACCTTAGGGTTAAACCCTAAGGGTTGGGATAAAATAACAAGGATGCCATTAAAATAGTAAGCAAAAAGACCAAATTACCCTTTTCTTAACTTGTAAGCTAAAAGATTTTCTAGAATGCAATGACTCATCACATTAGTTAAGACCATGTGCTGGAAATATATACAAAATTTGACCCATATATGCCACCTTACACACTTGGATTCATTGCATCTAAGTTATAAGTGATTTAGGAGAGAGAAAGTCACAAAAATTAGCCTACTTGCTCTCTAACCTTCAACCAACACTCTCTCTCTCCAAAACCATGAAATCTCTAAGTGTTTCAGTCCCTAAACCACCCCCTAGAACATCAAGTTCAATTGAAGAGAACAAAGATCAAAGCTTGGAACTAGAAGGTCAAACCCTAAACCTATTTGATCTTACATGTTAAGATAAATTAGGTGTTTAAGTGTTTAAACATGTGTTATTGGGTGTTATATGATGATCTATGATGTTATATCATAGATCTATAGCATCAAAATGCTTTAAAAATAAAGTTTTTGAAAACTGCCTAAGAACCCTAATTAGTTGTCTGACAAGCCAATGTCAGTGGCCCTAGATCCTTTTCTGTTTATGATTTTTGTTGTTTTAAGTTTTAGATTGGTAGTATGACATGAGGACTGTGATCTGGAAGTGGAAGCATGGCTATTACATGTCCAGATTACAAGTTATTCTTGGTCAAACTCAGTTGACCGAGCATGACCAAGAGTATTTGGGCAACCCATAAACTCAATATCAGTGTCTAACAAGATCTTCAAAGGCCAAGATCTGTCAGATGTTAGGAGATATGTTGGTGTTGTTGTAATCAAGTTGTAACCTGCTATATGGACTTTAGATCCATGCCTTTAGATCTCTTAAATCACAAACAGATCGGATGTAATGGATAGTCAAAGTAGGCCATCCGATCATAATTACTGTTTTTTGGAATTTCCAAAAAATGTAAGAACAAACCTTCTGACAAGGTTTGACCGGACTGAATCTGGGAATTGTGATTTACTTGAACTGATTTGTTGTTATATATATGTTCTATGACATGAGAACTACAAATATGGCCCATGAGAACACTTAATTGATGAACAGAACTTGGAGACAATTGAACCACAATGTGGACCCTCGAAGCTGGCTGAGTTTCTAGGTTACCCAGGAAACTCTGACAGTAACTTTAAAGGAATAGATCTTCATGTTATGTTGTGATATGACCTAGATTGTTGTAGATACTTGTAGTGTTACATAAACACTACAAGATCAAGGTTCTAGCAAGCCCAGAAACCCTTTAGACTGAGAATTACAAGTGGTCAAACATGACCCCTTGAGCACTAACTATTGGTGTTCTTGAGCTCAAAGCGTCGCTATAGGCTACAGCGACGGTTTTAATTAATTTAATTTTTTGAATTTCTGGAAAATACTTAAAAATAGAAATAAATTTCTAAAAATTACAAAAACAGTTTTAAAAATTATTTTAAGGTATGAAAAATAACTTTTGATAATTCGGGATATTTTTCATTAATATTTATAATTATTTGAATATTAATGATATTTAATTTATTTAATTAGTATATTAAATAAATTAGAGAAAACTAATTTTAATATTATAAAAATTATTTTAAATGAGAATAAAGTGTTTAAAAATATTTTGAGTTATAAAATGTAACTTTTAATATTTTTGGAGAATTTTCGTTAATAAATTAATATTAATGATATTAGATTTATTTAATTATTATATTAAATAAATGATGGAAAATGGTTTTAATGATTTAAAAATCATTTAAAAATGAGAAAATGATTTTAAAATATTTTAAGTTATAATTAATGACTTTTAATATTTTGATGACAAATGTATTAATATTTAATTAATAATGGTGATGGTTTAAAATAATTTTAACTATTTTAAAAAATCATTTAAATAGAATATTGGATATTTTAAAATATTTTAAGTTATTATAAATAACTTTAATACTTTGACAAGTATGTCATTAATATTTTAATATTATTAAATATTAATGATGATGGGTTTATTCAGTAATTAAATCACTTAAAAATGATTTCAGTGTTTGAAAAATTATTATAAAATATAATAATTGTGAGAAAATTATTAAAAGCTTCCGAAAAATATTATGAACGATATTTGATTTATCTAAAATAATATTGAGGCTTTGAAGACCGAGTTTAATTGACAATAAATGTGTTAATTATCGGATAGAGGTGACCAAGACACCGATGTTAGGAGATATGTTGGTTTTATTGTAATCAAGTTGTAGCCTGCTATATGGACTTTAGATCCATGCCTTTAGATCTCTTAAATCACAAACAGATCGGATGTAATGGATAGTCAAAGTAGGCCATCCGATCACAATTACTGTTTTCTGGAATTTCTAAAAACAAACCTTCTGACAAGGTTTGACCCGACTGAATCTGGGAATTATGATTTACTTGGACTGATCTGTTGTGAGATCCTAAATTTTATGAAATGAAAGTATTCAATTTTCTTATAATTATTATTTTATTTAGTAAATGGTTAAATTGAGAAAGGGTTAAAGTTAAGGGTGACATTTGAAAATTTTGCAAAGCAAGCAAGTTAATATAAAATATTCGATTGGTCGGGGAATATTCGTTTTAACAGGAAATATTCGTATAACGGCATAATCATTGGTGGACCCCACAATGGAAGTATTGTCGTAGTTAGAAAATGATAGAAATATCTTTTTATAAAAATAACGGTGAAAGTTTTACCGTTAAATTGTTGAACTACCCAGTAGTAAAAGTACAGTAATACGCGTGGTTGCATAGTAGCACACGGTATTAATTATTGATGCTTACGTGAGAAGTCACTCAGTTATACTCAATTATTGCTATAGTAATTGTTGCATAATATCTCTCATATTATTGAATCAATTATTGTCACAGTATCATTTGCATAATATTTTTTATTATTAAATCAATAATTGAGATGACAAAGTTATTCATATTATTATTTGCAATATTGACGATGTCTAGAAAGTTCTGTCGAGGAGAGGTTTGGTCACCTAATTGCGCGCCAATAGGGAGAAATCCTTATCGGAAAGCCCCATCTTTCATAGGAATGATCTGGTTGTTAAATATTGTGAGTTATAACATTAATGATGAATAAGTTTGTGTTGATTAAAGATGAAATTGATATTTTCATTGTGTTGAGATTATTAGTGTTAGTGGAAATCGACATCTATTCCGATAATAATTGATGTCTAGAGGTTATATTGACCAATCAGATAATTAATCGGATAAATGAGCAATTAATTGTTGTTAATTCACATGCTTATAACTATTTGTTCACATGTGTGTACTATTGATTCACAGGCATGTACTATTAGGGGAGGTGGTGCAAGATTGATAATACTTGCATGACTAAATTAAAAATGGAGGTATAGATGAAGGTAATATACTATAATTATTTTTTTCACATGTATAGAACTATTGAGTCACATGATTGTACTATTGATTCACATGATGTACTATTAGGGGAGGTGGTGCAAGTTTGATAATACTTGCAGGACTAAATTAAAAATAAAAGAAAAGATGAAGGTATTATACTGTAATATTTTGAGACCCAAAACGTGCAATTATCGAAACTATGTTTTCCTATAAATAGAAGCTCATTCTTCCTTCATTCTCAGCAATTCATTAAGACTCACAAGAGCAATTATAGAGAGAAAAGCTATAGAGAGAAAGAAGAAGAGAAGTCTGCTACTTCACTATTTCAGTATCCAGTCTTCTTCTGAGGTAAGGGGTATTATATATTTCATATTCTGAAGAGATATTATTTTACGTATTCGTATGAATATTTTCGTTCAATATTCGTAAGGAATAACATCTTCGTTCAATATTCATAGGATTATTATTTTTAGTTCAACAATTATCGTAAGGGGTATTTCTTTTCATATTCATGAAGAGTTATTTTCTTTCAATACTCGTAAGGGTTGTTACTCCATTCTTTATTATTTTTGGAATAACTTTGTCTATCTTGCGCGACTAATGTATGCATGATGAAATTCTTCTGTTATTCCATTCTTTATTATTACGTTAGAATAACTTTTACTACGCGGACTACCGTGCATACATGGTGAAATTCTTACATTATTCCATTCTTTATTATTACATTGGAATAACATGTCTACACGCATTAACAAGATGCATGGTGAATGACCCTTCGTATTCATTCTTTATTAAATTGTGGAAATGATCTGTCTACGTGGATTACCGCATTGCGGATGAAAATCCATTTATAGTTACGTATATTCTATTATACTCGTATAAGATATCATTTTTTTTGTACTCATCATGAAATATCATTTTCTTTTGTATTTTCCTTTTATGAGTACTATTTACAGAGTACTATTTATGGGTACTATTCATAAAGTACTATTCATGAAGTACTATTCATGAAGTACTATTCACGAGTACTATTCTCAAAGTAATATTCACAGGGTACTTTTCACGGGGTACTATTCACCCGAGTACTATTCACCCAGAGTACTATTCATGATAAAAATTGATTTCTTTTCGGTCCAAATCATTTTTGATATAATATCATTCTTGAATTTTACTCCACAAAGCAGTATCATGTTGATAATTTGGATATTTTTAAACTCTGGATAAATTTGAAGTCTTTAATATTTATCCGTGATTTCATTTGATTAATGCTTATATCATTGTCATCATCCCCATACTTATATTATGATGAAAGTCATCTTTGGCTTACGTACATAGATGGACTATTGATTGGTATGATTATGACCAGGGATCATTCGGTATAATCATGACCCATAATGTTACAAATGATGTGGTAAAAGTCCTCATTGGCTCGTAGTGCATTGATGGACAGTTGTTAGTATGATTATAACCAGGGATTATTCGGTATAATCATGACCATTGATGATTACATGAATATCCTTGGCCCGTAGTGCAGGGATGATTTGATGATGTGGTTTATTTATTAAGCTGAGTCTCAGCGATAAAGTTGATGAAAAACTTTTTAAATCATAGAAGATAGTAGATATCATGCTCTACTTAACTCTTCTAATGGATTGCTTATTCCGCTGCAGTTGTTGATCTAAAACTTGTTGTCTATTGTATCTTATTAGTTGTTATACTGTTGAAGGCTAAGGATAATTTATTCTGCATTATCTTAGTAATAATATTTCTTGTTTGGCTAGTTAAGCTCACCCTTTTCTTTCATTGTTCTCTTCAGAAAATGAGAACGTAGCTGGGACTAGTCGGGGAACGGAGTGATGTCCGAGATGGTTTTTTAGTAGTCATCAATATTCTATAAAATAGTGTGACAATAAATGTAATGAGGACTCTATTTGAGTTTGGATATTGTCTAGAAGACAATATTCGTGTAAAAACTCTCAACTCATGTTGTATAATTAAGTTTGTATTTGTATTCAGTACCATGTATTTGGCGACCCAAGATGGGTGATGTATACCTATTTTGGGGGCGTCACAGTTGGTATCAAAGCTTAGGGATATGATCCCTGCCTGAGATGTGAGACAAGAACTAGGAGGGTAGAGACGGGGAATTCCTTCGCTAGTATGACCTACCTAAGTTTATTTGGTATTTAATTGGTCGATCAGAGTATAGGGATAATATGTGATATGTCAATTAACCCTTATTTTTTGGCAGTGTTTTAAAATGGCATCTGAAAATGTCGAGATAAGCAATGAAGCACATGAGACCGTTGAGTCACCAACGATCAATACCCAGGATAATGTGCATCAGGAAAACAATAATCCTCAGGTAAATAACAACACCGATCAGATGATGAACGATGGGATATTTAGAGGCTTTATGCAACATCGGGCGAGAGAGACTCCGATTCAAAATGCAGGTGGAAACAATGGCAACTCTCAGATGGTCACCGCTAAGCAATTCAAGGAGCTGAGACCACCAGAATTTTTGGGAAAGCCAAAACCACTTAAGGTGGAGATGTGGATAAAGCAGATCACCAAGATATTTGATGTCTTGGGATGCTCCGAGGAGTAAAAGGTTCCCTTTGCCACCTTTATGTTGCAAGGAGAGGCAGATTACTGGTGGGAATCAGTAAAACGTACTCAGCCTGCCGCACTGAAGATGTCTTGGGAGAAGTTCCAAGAACTGTTCAACGACAAGTACTTTCCCGAAAGTATTCGTCACATGAAGAAGGTAGAGTTCATCAAGCTGGAGCAAAACAAGACCGTATCGCAATACGAGGCAAAGTTTGTGGAGTTATCCCGGTTTGCATCTCATTTGGTTGATAATGAGAAGAGAATGACGCGGATGTTTCTAAGAGGTTTGAAACCTGAGATACGTCAATACCTCATTTCTCACAACCTTTGTTTATATTCAGATGTTGTGAATAAAGCTTAGTTATTAGAGCACGATAATGAGCCAGCCCAACCAAAAGATAATGACCAACAACACGATAATAATTGTATCGGTGGCAAAGGCCATCGGAACAACGATAACTATCATGAAGGAAATTATCAAGCAAGAAATGGTAACCACTTCGGTGGTAATCATGGCCAATATATAGAAGAAATTATTCAAGTGGAAAATTCAAGAAGAGAAGATTTAACGATGATGGGAAGATGTCGGTAGCAGCACCAGCACCAGCAACAAATTCTAGGGGAGGAGAACGACCGCCAGTTAGATGCTACAAATGCGGAGAGGAGGGACACATAAGTCCAAACTGGTCACGGCCTTCCAAGGTATGTTTTAGTTGTGGAAAAGATGGTCACATAGCTCAATTTTGTCCTGTAGCAAAATTAAATCTAGTTGGGACGGTGGCACGAAAGGCGGATACGGACAAAACAAAGTCAGTGGTTTCAGGAAGAGCATTTTGACTTCTCAAAAAGCGAGTAACCCGAACGAAGTTATCACGGGTTAGTTAATCATAAACTCTTGCGAAATCTATACCTTGTTAGATACTGGTTCTACCCATTCTTTTATTTCTCCTATTTGCGCTCAACGTTTAAATTTAACTCCGGAGAAATTAGACTTTGACTTATCTGTTGAAGCTCCGTTAGGAGAAACCTTCATTATATGTGTTATCCAAGTGTTTGATGAGAGTCACAGTTTTTAAATGATATTTCTATCGTTAATAAATTTCCTGACGTATTCTCGAAGAACTTCCTGGCCTACCCCCAGAGCGTGAAATCAAATTTTGTATTGACCCCAATACAAAACCCATTTCTAAAACCCTTAAATATTTCTTCACCCAAAATGAACGTATCATGCGCCAAAGACGTTGGTTCGAGCTGTTGAAGATTACGACCATACCATTCAATATTATCGTGGAAAAAGCAAACGTGGTAGCTGATGCTTTGAGTAGAAGATCGTATGTGTTTACGATTGTAACGTTGTTAACACAAAGACCCATTTCATATGACTTGCAAATGATAAAGATAGAGTTAAAGACTCTAAGGACCCACGTGATGATGTCAAATAATACGAGTAGAATCGATGTTAACCGATAAAGTTAAAACCGCTCAAGCTACACACCCGGAGCTGATGAATGTGAAGAAGAAGGTTCAAAAGGGAGTTAGTCTAGAAGCAAGAATCAACGAAGAGAGTAAATCTCAATCCTCGATTTAATTAGGTCATTCAAAATCCTTGATTGAGTAGGAACTGTGGCCTATAGACTCGCTTTACCGCTAAGTATGTCGCGTGTTCATAACATTTTTCACGTATCGATGTTACGTAAATATGTGGACGACCCGAACCACATTATTGAATTAGAACTGGACGAGATAGCGGAAGATTTAACGTATGAAGAGGTACTTGTTAAAATGTTGGATAAGAATGAATATATTTTACGCTCAAAGGTTATACCTCAAGAGTTAGAATCTGACGAGGTATCATCATCTCTTCGACATACCAAGTACGTACGTAAATTTCGAGGGCAAAATTTCATAAGGAGGGGAGATTGTGAGATCCCGAATTTTATGAAATGAAAGTATTCAATTTTCTTATAATTATTATTTTATTTAGTAAATGGTTAAATTGAGAAAGGGTTAAAGTTAAGGGTGATATTTGAAAATTTTGCAAAAGTAAGCAAGTTGATATAAAATATTGATTGGTTGGGGAATATTCGCTTTTAACGGGGGAATATTCAATGACGAAGATAATCATTAGTGGACCCCACAATGGAAGTATTGTCGTAGTTAGAAAATGATAGAAATATCTTTTTATAAAAATAACGTAAAAAGTTTTACTTAGTTAAACCGTTGAACTACCCTTATTAAAAAATACGATGTCTACGCGTGGTTACATAGTAGCTACACGGTATTAATTATTGATGCTTACGTGAGAAGTCACTCAGTTATACTCAATTATTGCTACAGTAATTGCTGCATAATATCTCTCATATTATTGATTCAATTATTGTTACAATATCATCTGCATAATATTTATTATTATTAAATCAATATTTGAGACGACAAAGTTATTCATATTATTATTTGCAATATTGACGATGTCTAGAAAGTTTTGTCGAGGAGAGGTTTGGTCACCTAATTGCCCGCCAATAGGGAGAAATTCTTATCGGAAAGCCCCCTCTTTCTTGGGAATGATCTGGTTGTTAAATATTGTGAGTTATAATATTAATGATGAATAAGTTCGTTTTGATTAAAGATGAAATTGATATTTTCATTGTGTTGAGATTATTAGTGTTAGTGGAAATTGACATCTATTCCGATAATAATTGATGTCTGCAGCTTATATTGACCAATCAGATAATTAATCGGATAAATGAGCAATTACTTGATATTAATTCACAAGCTTATAAATATTTCTTCACATGTGTGTACTATTGATTCACAGGCATGTACTATTAGGGGAGGAGGTGCAAGATTGATAATACTTGCATGACTAAATTAAAAATGAAGGTATAGATGAAGGTACTATACTATAATTATTTTTTTCACATGTATAGAACTATTGATTCACATGATGTACTATTAGGGGAGGTGGTGCAAGTTTGATAATACTTGCAGGACTAAATTAAAAATAAAGGATAAGATGAAGGTATTATACTGTAATATTTCGAGCCCCAAAATGTGCAATTATCGAAACTATGTTTTCCTATAAATAAAAACTCATTCTTCCCTCATTATCACTAATTCACTAAGACTCATAAGAGCAATTATAGAGAGAAAAGCTATAGAGAGAAAGAAGAAGAGAAGTCTGTTACTTCACTATTCCAGTATCCAGTCTTCTTATGAGGTAAGGGGTATTATTTATTTTATATTCTGAAAAGATATTATTTTTCGTATTCGTATGAATATTATTTTCGTTCAATATTCATAAGGAATATCATCTTCGTTCAATATTTATAGGAATATTATTTTCGTTCAACAGTCGTAAGGGGTATTATTTCTTTCGTATTCTAAAGAGAGTTATTTTCTTTCAATACTCGTAAGGGTTGTTACTCCATTCTTTATTATTCTGTTTAAATAACCTGTCTACGTGGACTACCACATGCATGGTGAAATTCTTCTGTTATTCCATTCTTTATTATTACATTGGAATAACTTTTATCTCATGCGACTCATCACGCATGCATGGTGAATGACCCTTCGTATTCATTCTTTATTAAATTATGGAAATGATCTGTCTACGTGGATTACCGCATTGCGGATAAAAATCCATTTGCAGTTTCGTATATTCTATTATACTTATATGAGATATCCTTTCTTTTGTACTCATCATGTAATATTGTTTTCTTTTGTATTTTCTTTTTATGAGTACTATTCATGGAGTACTATTCATGGGTACTATTCACGAAGTACTATTCACGAGTAATATTCCCAAAGTACTATTCACGGGGTACTATTCACCCGAGTACTATTCATGATAAAAATTAATTTCTTTTCGATTCAAATCATTTTTGATACAATATCATTCTTAAATTTTACTCCACAAAGCAGTATCATGTTGACAATTTGGATATTTTTAAACTCTGGATAAATTTTAAGTCTTTAATATTTAACCGTGATTTCGTTTGATTAATGCTTATATCATTGTCATCATCCTCGTGTTTATATTGTAATGAAAGTCATCTTTGGCTTACGTGCATAGATGGACTGCTGATTGGTATGATTATGACCAAGGATCATTCGGTATAATCATGACCTGTAATGTTACAAATGATGTGGTAAAAGTCCTCATTGGCCCGTAGTGCATTGATGGACAGTTGTTGTTATGATTATGACCAGGGATTATTCGGTATAATCATGACCATTGATGATTACATGAATATCCTTGGCCCGTAGTGCAGGGATGATTCGATGATGTGGTTTATTTATTAACCTGAGTCTCAGCGATAAAGTTGATGAAAAACTTTTTAAATTATAGAAGATAGTAGATATCATGCTCTACTTAACTCTTCTAATGGATTGCTTATTCCGCTGCAGTTGTTGATCTAAAACTTGTTGTCTATTGTATTCTATCAGTTGTTATACTGTTGAAGGATAAGGATAATTTATTCTGCATTATCTTAATCATAATATTTCTTGTTGAGCTAGTTGAGCTCACCCTTTTCTTTCATTATTCTCTTCAGGAAATGAGAACGTAGCTGGGACTAGTCGGGGAATGGAGTGATGTTTGAGATGGTTTTTTTAGTAGTCCTCAATATTCTATAAAATAGTGTGACAATAAATGTAATGAGGACTCTATTTGAGTTTGGATATTGTCTAGAAGATAATATTCGTGTAAAAACTCTCAGCTCATGTTGTATAATTAAGTTTGTATTTGTATTCAGTACCATGTATTTGGCGACCCAAGATGGGTGATGTATACCTATTTTGGGGGCGTCACATCTGTTGTTATATATATGTTCTATGACATGAGAACTACAAATATGGCACATGAGAACACTTAATTAATGAACAGAACTTGGAGACAATTGAACCACAATGTGGACCCTCGAAGCTGGCTGGGTTTTTAGGTTACCTAGAAAACCCAAGAAACTCTTACAGTAACTTTAAAGGACCAGATTTTCATGTTATGTTGTGATATGAACTAGATTGTTGTAGATACTTGTAGTGTTACATAAACACTACAAGATCAAGGTTCTAGCAAGCCCAGAAACCCTTTGGACTGAGAATTACAAGTGGTCAAACATGACCCCTTGAGCACTAATTGTTGGTGTTCTTGAGCTCTAAGCGTCGCTATAGGCTACAGCGACGGTTTTAATTAATTTAATTTTCTAAATTTCCAGAAAATGCTTAAAAATAGAAATAAATTTCTAAAAATTACAAAAATAGTTTTAAAAATTATTTTAATTTATGAAAAATAACTTTTGATAATTTGGGATATTTTTAATTAATATTTATAATTATTTGAATATTAATGATATTTAATTTATTTAATTAGTATATTAAATAAATTAGAAAAGCCGATTTTAATATTATAAAAATCATTTTAAATGGGAATAAAGTGTTTAAAAATATTTTGAGTTATAAAATGTAACTTTTAATATTTTTGGAGAATTTTCGTTAATAAATTTATATTAATGATATTAGATTTATTTAATTATTATATTAAATAAATGATGGAAAATGGTTTTAATGATTTAAAATCATTTAAAAATGAGAAAATGATTTTAAAATATTTTAAGTTATAATTAATGACTTTTAATATTTTGATGATAAATTTATTAATATTTAATTATTAATGGTGATGGTTTAAAAATGATTTTAACTACTTTAAAAAATCATTTAAATAGAAAATTGGTGATTTAAAAATATTTTAAGTTATTATAAATAACTTTAATACTTTGATAAGTATGTCATTAATATTTTAATATTATTAAATATTAATGATGGTGGGTTTATTCAGTAATTAAATCGTTTAAAAATGATTCTAGTGTTTGAAAAATTATTATAAAATATAATAATTGTGAGAAAATTATTAAAAGCTTCCGAAAAATATTATGAACGATATTTGATTTATCTAAAATAATATTGACGCTTTGAAGACCGAGTTTAATTGACAATAAATGTGTTAATTATCGGATAGGGGTGACCAAGACACCGAGATAAGATCAAAGTTCAACCAGACCGAACTAGTAAGACTTGAGAAATGTTTATATAGGTTATAAATACTGATGTGACTATGTGGTAATGTGTCTACGAGAAATATTGACTATAAATTTCAGTTTTATGTGTTATAAATTATTGTGCTAATTATGAGATCGATATTATTCATTATAGGTCTTTTGAACGCATATAAGTATATTGTGTAGCAGTAATCAACGCAGAAGACAAGTTTTCTTAACTTAATCTCGAGTTATATCTTTTCAAATATAGTGGTGGTTAATTATTGTTGATTATACCACGTATGAGAATTATTGTTGAATATTCACAGTTAGTTCATGTTTATTAATTCAAATTGAATTATTGATTTTGAGTATCTGCTTGGGGAATAACTGTTCTTGGTTATTCACATCCGTAGAAGTTATTATTGATTTCAAATAATACAGTTGATTTCTGTCTGTTGTTGAATAGCATTGAGATATGTCTTAGCTACTTGTTTTGGCTAGACAAACATTTATTGAAATTTTATAGGTTCGAGAAGAGAACTCAATTATTATTAAAAGGTCGATGCCAATTATTTCGACTAGATTAAGAAAGCGATTAGATATTGAAATCATTATATTTCGTTGATGTGATTCAAATTCTGGTTATAAGATTGAGAAGAACAACCTTTTTATATAAAAGGGGATTTGTGGTCATATATTTGGCTGTTGCGCGCGTGTAAGTATTATGCATAATATAGGGTATAATGAAGTTGATCACTTATTATACTTGCGGAGGGGTATGATTTAATCTTTATGGTTATCTGATACACTTGAGTACTTCAAAGAAAAACCTTTGATAGTTACTCGAGAAGTTCAAGATCCTATTGGATCGCTCAGCATAAACTCTGGAAAATATCCCATTTTGTTATTGTGTAGACTTAATTCTTGTTATTCAATTAAATATCGTTGAAACTTCGAAAGTGTGGTACTCTTTCACTATTGGATTATTGTTTTGCATAAGATGTGAGAAAGACTTGTTATTGATTAACGATTTGTTCATCTATTTCAAAGTCCTTTAAACTTTGGCGACATTATATAATATTCTTGATTCCTATACTTTATTGTATATTTTAACTTGCGGAGCAAATTTGTTGCTCACCCTTGCTTAAATATAATATTTCAGCTAGGAACGAAGTAGCCGGAGGGGCAGATAAGGACAAAGGCAAAGGCATAATGCTAGAGTAGTTATAATGAACATATTTATTATGATGTTTTGTATAACCCTTTTTGTATATCTAAGGGTAAGTTTGTAATGTTAAGGTTAGATAACCTGGGATGATGTTGTTAACATATTAATTAATGATATGTATGTTTATATTCATCAATGAATGGGTAGTTAGATGTTATTTATATTGTAGATCGTGAGCACCAAACTTAGGGGTCAGGTAACCCGAATTTGGGGGCGTCACATTAACTTCACCACTCTACTCGGCTGTGAACCCTGAAACACGAATTCTGGAGACTTCACATATCCAAATATAACCTTCTTCGCCTGACAATCGATAGTGGGTTGATGTTTATCTAACCAGTCCATCTCAAGAATGATATCAAAACCGTGCATACTCATTGGAAGAAGATTAGCCCTACGAATCTTATCCCCAAAATTGATCGGACACCCTTGATACAAATTAAAAATAACAACAGAGATCCCCATCGGGGTAGCAATAAACATAAATGAATCTAAAGAATAAGATGACACACCAAGGTACCGAACAAAAGACTGAGAAACAACTGAATGAGTAGATCTAGTATCAAACAAAATAGAAGCCTCGCGATTGCCAACTAAAAAGAGTGTCGAAAGCATTATTGGCCTTTTGCCTCCACGGTTATATCGTCAAAGCAAAAACTCAACCACCACGATCTCGACCTCCATTTCCACCATTTTCACCACCTCCACCATTACCACGTGACCCCAGAATCAATCCTAATAATATGACCCATCTGTCCACACAAGAAGCATACACCTGTGACTCTATGACACTGTCTCCCCGGATGATTAGCCCCACAAGTAGCACAAGGTGTGATAACCCGAAAAATTGGATTGTCCAGAATTTAAGTTTAAAGAATTACTTATTAATAAAATGAATTTTTATTATTACTATTATGTGCTATGTGTTTATTAATAGTTCTATAACCTAGGATGATTATTAATCGGGAGGATTCTGGCTACGAGCTAGACTGAACGAGTAAGAATTTTCAAGATAAAAATAAAAAATTTCCGGGAACAAAAATATTTCCGGGGAAAAAGACGAAATAGGCACTATTCATCCGTTCTGCTCGGAGATTTATTTTGAATTTCCGATAAATGCGTAATGATAGAATTCTAAGACAAGATAGAATATTCAATAACATTTTAGTTATGGCAAAAATGAAGTTTTCGCATTCGGACTTAAAACCTAAGGGTTAGGAGAAGTGAGTTTCGAGAATTTAATGATTTCGTATAATAACTAGAGTTATTATGCGTGAGAAATACGAGTATAATACTAGTTATTATACGAGTATAGTACGAAGATTAGTATGACGTATACTATGAATATCGTACAAACTATATACGAAGAGAATACGAGAATGGAATGCGTAGAATACGATTAGTCTAAATGGACTTTGAGTTCATGGACTTTGTAGAATCCAAGTGGGCTTGGATCATATCAAGCCCAATGGAATGTGTAATCAAGTCTAGGGTAGGCCCAGTAAGAATTAATGTAAGGCCCAGTGTTAGATTTAATTAAGCCCGATCCAAGAAAATAAACCGCGGATCGAACTGATGGGTCACCGGATGGGTAAAACCCATGGGGCAACCCATGGGCATGTGGGGCGGCCACTTGGCCACCAAGTAAGGGTGGTGGCCAAGTAAACTTGGTGGCTAAGCCTTGAATAGTAAGGAGGTTAGGGGTGAAATGAACAATTTGCCCTAAGCTTTGGTTTTCTATATAAACAAGCCTTAAGCTCATTTGTTTGGTTTGAAATTTCAACCAACACTTGAAAGATAGAGAGAGAGAGTTCGGATGGGAGAAGAAGAGGGAGAGGAATGAGGAAAAGCTAGCTTGAATGCATGCTTTGTCCGACGGAAGGAGATTAAAGAAGAACGGTAATTCGAACCCTAGTTTCTTCTAATTTTCTTTAAGTTTAAGATGTTCAAAAACATAACTTAATGAAGATAAGAAGTAGATGAAGTTAAGAATTGGTTTCATATGGTTGAAATCATAAGAAAATGAAGAAATAAGAAATTAAAACATAACTTAATGAAGATAAGAAGTAGATGAATTTAAGAAATGGTTTCATATGGTTGAAATCATAAGAAAATGAAAAAATAAGAAATTAGAAATTAGAAATTTAGTTTATAAATTTCTTACGGAAGTGTAAGATTCGTAAGGATTTTGAGCGATCCGAATAAATCTTATGAATGAGTAGGTCAAATAAGTAAGGAATGATGTTCTATAACGTCAAATTCCAAGAAAAAGTAAAATCGTAATCCAAAATATCAATTAAAAACAAAGAACATGCGAAGAACGCGAAGAACGTTGTTGATGGACAAATTTAAAACCATCGTAGGATAATTGTTGTTGATGGTCAAGTTTAAAACCATCGCGTATAAGTTAGTTGCTTATTGCTTGGTTAGGAACGTTAGAAACGTTCATGAAGAACGGATTAAAATTGAGCTATAACGAAGTTATAGCGAAATTTTTGTAAAAGACGAATGAAAATTGAATGTTAGTAAATGAACCCGAACGTGTAGGGTTTCATAAGAATGTAAGAGAACGTAGAAAATGTGAGTCGTGGGCTCAAGAACGAACGAATTTCGAGTTTGGATGACCAAATTACGGACGAACGAACGAAGAGCGTTAATAACGTAAAACGAACGAAGGACGAAGATTAAGCCAATCGAATGGAACGTTAACGGAGGGTAATCGAAGAACGTAAGATAAGGAAGAAAATGGATTTGGAACGTCCTCGCTCCGAGTTATAACGAATAAGATATGAGATATCAAAGTCAGCGTCTCAAGCTTGTAAAAGACTTAGAAAATTTTTCTAGGTTTCATGCTTGGCCATAGTGCATGAAGTCGTGTGCCTTAAGGGCGGCGCCACAACAATGTGAAACTCGGGCCATTAGCTATCATATTAAGTGGCACCAAATGAAAAGAAAAAGGGAAGGGCACGGCAGCCCAGCGGCGCAGTGCGGTGGCAATGCCAGTAAATGAGATTTTTGCTCCAATTCTTTGGGGATGCGCAAGAAAGAAATATGAATATGTAATTCAACTAATGTAACACTTAATTAAGTGTATTAAACCTTTGATGAAGGTTGAACGAAAAGATTAAAAGATAAAGAATGGAGACGCAGGTTACGGAACCAATGTTCGGGAACCGTAGTCACAATGAAACGAACGTGAGGGATTGCTATAATTGTGATTCCTTAAACGTTGATTGACTAGGGTAATGAATAACATTTCGATGTTATGTCATGGTCATGAGAGATGAATGTAAAGTGTTTAGACGCTGTGAACGCAACGTTGTTGCGATGAACGATCGGTCTTAGCATACAACGAACCGTATGGCTTTAACATTAGGAAAAAATAATGAACATGGGGTTCAAGTGACGAATAATGAATGAAAGTAATTAAAACCTTGGATGAAGGTTGAATAGAATTAAGAGGCAAGTAACGTAAATGTTGAATACGTAAACGATCCTCGTGAATCGTATTCACGTTGAGCGAACGTTCTAAGTATACATTGGTTGTATGACTTAGACGTTGACGGAGTAGTAAGTAAGATATGAATTATCAAGAAAGCCGTAGCGAAACGGTAATAAGATTAATGAAAGCCGAATGTGAGTCGGATGAGAATGTTAGAATGAAATGTAAGCGTTGGACACTTGAACCGAGTTAAAGGTTAAGTGTACGCGAATACTAAACGGGTAGAACCTACACCCCATGTATGGTTTGACCGTAAGGTAATAAAGATCAATGATTAAACCTGTGAACGGTGGAGAAGCTGAATTAAGGACAAGTACGTATAACATAAAAGAAGCCGAGTTAATGTTTATAACTTGGATAATGTTCCTAGTCAAATGAATCGGACGTTGTAAGTAAGAATAAGGTAACATAAAATGCTTAACGCTATAAATGTGTAGAATGAATATTGAATGATCGTCCTAAGTATACAAAAGATTGTATGACTTAGACGATAAAGAATGAATCCTGAGGTATGGCATTTAGTTGCCAGAATGCCATAAGGAATAAGAAATTGACTTAACGAACATTATAGTTTAATAGTTTGGGTAAGTTAAGATTAATTTAGGTTCTAGTACAATCGTAACCTTTGATGGTTGACATATGGGATGTAAGACCCCAGATTTTATGAAATAAAAGTATTCAATTTTTCTTATAATTATTATTCAGTAAATGGTTAAATTGATAAAAGGTTAAAGTTAAGGGTGATATATTTCAAAATACGCAAGTGGTTATAAAATATTCATTTTTGTCGGGGAATATTCGTTTGGTCGTGGAATATTCTTTGTTGTCGAATAATATTCGCATGCGACCAAGTAGCCCATTTTAAGGGGCCCATAATGTAATAACTGTCGGATGAAGAAAACGACAAGTTTGAGTTTTATAAATAATGACGTAGTTATTACTGCTTAACACCGCTTGAAATACACGTGGTTAAAATACGATGTCTGGCGTGGTTGCCTGCATAAAGAAGCACACCTGGTATTGCACAATATTTTTGAATTATTGATTCTTACGTAAAGAAGACACTACTCAATAATTATTTTGATGAATTACCGCTCAATATTTTATTTTATTGATTCAATAATTGTTGTGTTGATATTTTATATTATTGTTGTTTCAATAATTGTCACCGCATGATATTTTCCATTATCGGATCAATAATTCATATTATTTGAATAATATTATTAGATAGCATTATTGGCAATGTCTAGAAAGTTCTGTCAAGGAGAGGTTTGGTCATCTAATTGCGCGCCAGTAAGGAGAAATCCTTATCGGAAAGTCCGCTCTTTCCTGGGAACTGCCTGGTTGTCATTATTGTGATTTTGTAATATTATTTGTGAATAATTAATTATTGATAAGGAAATATTTATTTGATGCGGATATAAATAATGGATTTATTTATGTGGTTATAAATGAAGGAATTAATGTTGAGTTGTTTTATCAGTATTTTTATCGGAATGGAGGTATTAAAAATCAAATCAGTATTTTTACGATATATTGCGTGAGTTATAATTTTTAATCCGACCGTTGGATCGTTGTGATTTTTGGATATTTTATACATATATAAGTTGAGTATATGTCCACAAATTTTGAACCGTTAAAAATGAACGTATGATTTTTTATGAATTTTAAGAGGTGAACTGGTTCAGAAATTGTTGAAGTTTCAGAATTTATCATTTTAGTAGAAAATTCAAGAATGCGTGGGCCCCACCTATGGTTGGTGAAGAAATGTGCTAAAATTCTAATTCAAATGTGGTGGGTGGAAATAGTAGCAGGTAAAGCCATCAGGTAGCAGGTCAAGTCTGCTTTGGCGTGCTAACATTTTCATATAAATAGAGGGCTAAGTTAGAATTGAAAATCACGCCAGAAACATAAGCTTTCTCTCTTTCTCTCTCTATATTATCAAGCGTATTTTGTGAGTATTTAGATACTTTGAGAGTTGCTATTCAGTGCAAGGTTCCTTCGGCTTTACATTCCGGTCAGAAATACTACTCTTTCGATGTAAGGGATTTTAAGGGTTATTATGTTTTTCAGTTTCATAATTTTTCCGACCTTCAAAAATTCTGGAAAAATTTGAAATGATATTTTGATGAGTTTTCTCGATTGTGTCCAAAAATGGCGGTTTTTGGATGTATAGATTAGGAGTTCTGGATTTTATGAGAAAAGACTATTTTAAAAGTAAACTCTTATAACTCCTTGTGGTTAACTCCAAAATTGATGAAATTTTTATTGGGAGTACATCTATATAACATCAGTATATTCTGTAAATTTTAGAATTTTTGGACAAAAATTCAATTTATGATAAATGTCTAAATATTCGGCACTTTTGGCCATGTGAAAAATAGTAAATGAATTTTAAAAATTCCGAAAAAAATATATGTTCAATATGGGACTATATTCTGCTAAATCCCAGAAAAGAAATATTTTTGGAACTGATTTGGTATTTTTCATGAAAATGGACTAGTTATGAGTAAATGAATTAAATATGTTATGTGAAGTAACAAAATTGGAAAATAGGATTTTATGGCTTGGGAATCCTATATGAGATATATGCAGATTTTTGATGAGGGTTTTGGTTATTGGTGATGAAATTTTATGAGTTTGGCATTTTAGGATGATTAAATGCATTAATTAATAAAGTGTAAACAATTTAAATAAATTGTTTATAAGTTTAAGAAATGATTAAAATATTATTATAATATTAATAATATTATATTATGAGATTATTAAGTGATTTATAACATTTGGATTAAGGTGTTATAAATATTGATATAGATTTTATTGTGAAAGTTTATCTTTTTGTGTCGGGGTTACTATTCACTAGTTACTATTTATGGGGTACTATTCACGATAAAATTGGTTTCTTTTCTGACCAAATTATCGTTTATTTATGAATCTTACTCTTGAAATTAAATCCATGTTTTGATCATATTGTTTTTATTATCATATATAACATTTTTATAATCCTGGTGAAGAAATTTCTCTTTGACTTGAGTGTAAGGATGGGTAGATTATTGGTATGATCATGACTATGGGTTCTCTTTGTCCAGTGGTGCAAAGTTGAATTGTTGACTGGTATAATCATGACCATTGAATTTACAATTGAATATTTTTAGCTTAAGTGCAAAGGTGAATTGATCAACATGGTTATAATTATTGTTTAAATAAATTCTGAAATGATTATGTATATCTTTGAGATATGAATATCTTTGGCCTGTAGTGCAAAGATGAATTGTTGTTGAATATCTTTGGCTTGTAGTGCAAAAATGACCTGTTGTTGAATATCTTTGGCGTGTAGTGCAAAGATGACCTGTTGTTGAATATCTTTGGCCCGTAGTGCAAAGATGACCTGTTGTTAAATATCTTTGGTGTGTAGTGAAAAGATGAACTATTAATGAATATCTTTAGCCCGTAGTGCAAAGATGAACTTATTAGTATGATTATGAACAGGAACTGTGATTTGGTAAAACCATGATCTTTGATGTTTCAGGTAAAGACATGTGATGAAAAATATCTTCGTCTTGGATGAGAAGAGAAAATTAGAACTACAATTATGATTATGAGTTATTCACATGACTGTGAACAGGATCTGTTAATTGATGTTACAGGAATTAAAGCATTGTTGGTGGACTTTTAACATGGAGAATATAATAGACTTTATGGTCTATTTGACTCTTCTAATGGATTGTTTGTTCCGCTGCAACTATGGTTGAAAAGTTTTATCATCTACCATATGTTCTAAATTTCTGATTTATTACTGATGAAGGCTATTGATAATTTAATTATCTTTAGTCATGATATTCTTTACTGAGCTAGTTGTGCTCACCCTTTTGCTTCACAATTCCTTTCAGGTAATAAGAGTATTGTCGGGTCGAGCAGGGATAACAGGGGAATAAAATGGTGGTCTATAGCTGTTGAGGTTCTCCCTAAATAGTATGGAAATAATTTTATTGAGAACTTTAGATAAGTGTGTCGTATTGTATACGTTATTCGATATTTAATTTTGGTGAACCGAATAGGGTGAGGTGAACCCAACTTTGGAAGGGTGTTTTTCCACTATCATACAAGATGTCTAATGACATACAACCTCGTGTTATCATAAGACAGGGTTGTGCACATCCAATTGCTGAGTATATCTACGAGCACTACCTATATGATCTTGGAGTTTATTTGAAATATAATTTTCAACTGGAGACAGTGGAGATAGTTATATGTCAAGAGAAGACTCACCATTGGAAGGAACATGATAGTAATCTTCTCGTTTTCTTTGGGGTCTATTGGATCAACCAAGGATAATTCTCTGGACATATGATATCTATCATAACTTAGATTCATGGCCTCCTATGTAAGAAGGTTTCCTTGAGCACTTCCCAAAGATTTTAATTTCTAAAACAGTTATTGACTGTACCTTTATGTAATGTATCAATGTGAGGTGTTGTCCATAGTTGGGACATGAGTCACAGTTGGTATTAAAACTCACAGTATATGTGTTGTTATATTTTGCACGATAATTGTACTAATAAAGTTGTAGTTATTTTCTTTACCATGTATTTGGCGACTCAGAATAGGTTGGATGGATTGGACCTATTTTGGGGGCGTTACATGGGAGCTGGGCTAAAAAATTCCTTCAGAGAGCGAAGGTATATACAAAATTGGCAACCAATCTAACTCACTGTTGTGGGCAGAGTAGATGAGACGGAAACTTGTTTGTTGGTTGTTTGTGGGAAACCACTCAGAGTACTATATGGACTGCTAGCAGAGACACGATGTGTGCTGAGTCCTAGGAGAGTTATAAGAAGAAGATAAGAATGTAAATCATCAAAGATGATGAACGTATTAAGTAAGACATCTCCGTATGTCATGAAGCCGTTAACCGGTAAAGGATGTTGGTCGTGTAAACTTAGTTTGTAAGAACGTGAACCCTAAGAAGTAAAGTAAAGTAAACTAATGTGTAAGTCAAGTATATGACTAATTAGTATATGTGTTATTTCCTTATGTGCTACATAGGAATTGGAATGAACAGTTCAGCGTAAACTATAAGCTGTAGCTGTGCGTAAGGCAAGTTTCCTAACTTCATTCATATTTTAAATGAATGCTAGCTTCTAAACTTCTCAAATGTTGAACTTGAGAAGTTCTGTCTATGTGCAAATGTGTGATATTTGTACAAGGTGTTAGAATATATGAGGCCTTGTGCCACAAGGTGAACACTTCGGTGTTTCTATGATATGAATTGTTCTGTGATTGAACTGTTCAATATGAGCATGTTCTTTTTATACATGAACCGTTATTGTTAAGTCTGTGCTATTGATTCTAGCCAGACAGAATGTGTATGAAAGAGAGTAGAGAATAAAAGTATTTCAAAGGGAATGTAACTAATGTTTTAAAATGATAGGAATCGAGATTATTCCTATTATTCAAGCTGTTTCATAACCTTTGTTCAGTTATTGAAGTCTTACAAGAATGTTTGAATTCTTAAAGTTGTTTGTTAAACTGTTATGACTTGCTAGGCAATTGAATGCTCACACATGCTTTAAATAAAAACATTTTCAGTGAACGATGTTAGAAAGAACTTAAAGATCTCAGAAAGATCAAGCTGATCGGTATCCAGAAGAAGTGTCATTCATTATATGAATGTGCGTGAAGATCAAGCGAAGACTTGTAAATATAGAATGATAGAATTAAACTATAGAATAGTTTAATGAACGATTATGTATCCTTGGTGGCGGATAAAAGTCACTTGTACAAGATGTAAACAATAATGTAATTATCATTATTTGGAATGAAAGAGGTTTTAAGGTTTTAGAACCTGGGATTTGAGGATGTATGTTGTTATATTTATCTATATAATGATGTATGTTTAGAAGAAGATGGGATCGTGACGTACGCAATTCGGATGTGAAAATAGACCGAATTTTGGGGCGTTACACAAGGTGCTATCGGAATAAGATTTGGGTTACTCCCACCACTTGGTCCCGGATAACGACCCTGATTCTGCCCCTGCTGACGATTTCTCCACTGCCGAAGATTCTGACCATGCCAAGGTAGTTAAAGCTGACGATTCTACCCTTACTGAGGCATCTACTGATAACCCCTATTTTGATTCTGGCAACGCCACTGCCCCTGCTGGCCACCACAGTTCCTGTTCCACTTACCACCCTGATTTTTCCCATGCTGACTCAAAGTTTGGCCCTGCTGGTCATCTATGTCCCTCTTTCGACTCCCTTCCTGTTTAGAAGACTGAAAGTCTTGTTGCTCCGTCTCAATATTTTTGGCCGCATTTGCCACAACTGACACATCTGCAAACTTGGTGTTAATGAGATGTTACTGATACCTATAATGAATCCTCCATTTAAACTTCTCTATATGTTCTGCTGCGTTCCCTACTGAGGTTCCCGCAAAGCCTGCCAACCTAGTGAACCTCGTCATAAAATCCGTGATGGACTCATCATCTTTCTGCCGAATAGACAAATATTCTCTAGCATAGGCCTCTTTATCAGTAGCTGGGAAGTACTGCTGATAGAAGACCTCACAAAATTCTGCCCAACTAAGTGTCTCAACATATTCATCACCCTATGTTACTTTCATCGTCTTCCACCACCTCTGTGCATCCCCTTCTAGCTTGTAAACTACAAGTAACACTCTCAGATTATCCAAGCATCCCAACACATCAAAAATCTTCTCTATGTGGGCAATCCAATTCTCTGCCTCAATTGGAGTTGGAGCTGAACTGAATGACTGTGGTTTTTGTTTATGAAATCTCTCCAACCATACATACATTGAGCCACTTGTTGATCATGACCATCATCATTCCCTTCCTCTTTCGTAAAAGTTGAAAAGGAGGTAGTGGTATGTAATAGATCAGGTATCCGGTTATTATAAAGTTAACTCAATGATAAGTTGGTTAGTTGGTCAATTGATCAATACAATGATGGCATGACATACAGATGAATCACCTCCTTACCTGCGTGTCGATATTGTATTGGTAACTTCACCAAAATTAATTTTATACTAACCACTTTTGTATTGGAGTATTAAGAGCATCTCTAACAGTCTTTTCAACCACTTTTGGATACTCAAATAGGTGAGCCACATCAGAAAAATTATCTCCAACAGTCTCTCTAACTTTATTCATCAAATCTGCAACCTCAGTCTCTCTCTTTAGAACTGGTAAGTTGACATTGCCTCTTCAAACCATTTATTTTGTTTTGGGAAAATGAAGATCATATGAAAAAAGGCTAAAAACATTTATTTTACTTGATGAGTTTGATGTACAGTTCATTTTAAAATTTAATATCATTCTTTTTTATTTATTTATTTATCATATTGGATAAAAATATTATTATGATTACCCTTTGGATAAAACATTAGAAATTAATCCATTACCCTCTAAAATTGCACTATCGTCGTTGTTAACATGAAATTCTTGGAAGGAAACATGTACAACTTGTGCCACCAACTGCGGTAAAGCCTGATTAATCGCCTGATTCACCAAGGTAGCCAATTGAGGATTAATCTGATCATTAGGTTGCTCATTGGGCTGACCCTCACCTCTTCCCCTATTGTTACCTCACCTCCCAACAAATCTGGCGGATCTACGAACCATCTATCAAATAGATCAACGAATATATAACAAAGCAGATTAGAGAGAGATTTGAATATAGTTGATATGATAGCTGAACATGAAATCAAACAGAACAAAAACCTAACCCAAAAGTCTACCCATAACTCACAAGTCAAACCTAAATAGGTTTTCTACAAGAAAGAACCTAAGCTCTGATACCAACTCTGTAACACCCCCTTTCTGAAATAGAAAGAGAGGGTACTCAAAATACAACAAAATTGATGAAATTATAACAACGCTCTAAGCCATAAAAGAATAGTCAAAAAATCTGATAAATACCACCAGTCAAACCATAATAAATATTAACCTGGCTAAAACCATGATCTAAAGTATTATTACAATTCCGAATAAACTAATGTATCACAACCTAAATATAATATATCTAAATCATTGGATAGAAGGGAGCTCTCATCACACTTGCCGTTGATTCCCCTGATTACATGTCGGAAGAAAAACACAGCATGAGCCAAATGCCCAGTACGGATATAGAGTACAAAATAAAGAACTGAGACAACTAACTCAATTTAATGAACTAAACTGTAAAGAACAAAACTAATATAACAAAATAATAGGTTGAATCAAATGGTTGGGTGTTATTTCATACCGAGCTCAAAAATATACCTCGCCACACAGGCAAGTCAAATAATGCCACACATGTAATCACACATCGGACTGCGCAATCCAGATGCATGTAAAATTGCAAGGCGTGTTTGGCACAAACATCACCAATCCGCAAAACATAATAGAACAAAAATCTAGGGTCGACCTATACGCCTCCCATAACAAATCACTAAATGGCTAACTCTCACCGGAGCACAAAACGGAGATGTCGTTATCACACCGCCACGGAAGGTGTCATGCCTCAGTGCCAAGAGGACATGCTTCTGGTACTCCCACAGGTGGTTATAGCTCAGGTATACATTACGATATTCTAATAAAAATTTCATGTCACAACACATGTGTCATAATATTAACACAAAGGATTTTAATATGTACATGTTAAATTAAACCGAATCAAAAACACAAAGTCTCCAAAATATATATTAACATGTACATCACTACAAATATCAAAATAAAATTTAGACATGATACACTAGTCTAAAGAGTACAAACATGAGTTCTACTACAACGCCAAAACAAAACTATCACAATAAATTGAAAAGGAATAATTATGAGAGGCAATACTAAATTTCGAAATGAATAACGAAACGAACAAATTAAAAATAAAATAGTCTTGCTGAAAGAGTACGGAATCCATACCTGGAGTAAGTAATGTAATACCCCAAAATTTATATTCCAAATATGACTTGTTAAATTCCTTCCTTCCAAACTAATCAAAAAGAATAAATAATTTATAAATTTAAAGAGTTATATAATATTAAATTTAAAAACAATTAACTTTTATAATTTTGTTAAAATTCTGAATTCGTATGCTTAAAACCTATTGCCTATGATAACAACTTTCCAAAAATATATATTATACAATAATTTCAAATTCCTATAATATTATTTATTTAATCATTAATATACATATGTAATGGTATATTTACTACATAATATTATGTAGTATACTCCATAATACTAAAAAGTAAAACATACTCCATTAACCTTCCCACAGTCACATTCGCTTCATATAAAGTCATTAATATATATATATATATATATATATATATATATATATATATATATATATAATTTTAAATTATTACATCGCTAATTAAGCATAACTAAAGCCATCATACTCCTTGATCCAACGTACTGAACACAGATTATCATAGAAAATTAATGCACTTTTAATAATTAAACATTTCTTATCTCCTTATGTATACATTAGTTCACTTCTATACATAGATATGTAGTATACATATTTAATAAATTAACATGCACACCAATCAAAGAACAAAGCAATTATTTATTAAAAGTTATTTTACACTACCTTTTTCTTCCTGTAAAGCAGATGAGTTCTCTGATTTCCCATTTTTCTATTCCTTTTATTTTCACCTCACGCCCAATTGCTTTCAATTCCTAATAGAACTAATGTTTTTAGGGTTAGGTTTTAGATATTTATTTATTAATAGATCTTATTAATTCTCCTAATTATAATAGGATTTTACTCACACAATATAAGTTAGACCCAATAAATTTTAAAAACCTTAATTAATGAAATTTCTTATTTATTATAATCTATATAAATTAAATACAATTTGACCCAGATAAAAACAAGATCCAATTATTATGTTTTAAAATAAATAATTTTTATTATTCAATATTTATTTTACTGGGTATTACAGTGACATTGATCTGGAATCCGAGATTCTTGGAATTCGGGGGCTTGTTTAAGCGAGGTGAAGGTGTTAGGCACCCCCCAACTTCTGTGAAAACATAGTTATCGCATCTTATTGATTTTCTATGTATAAAGTGTGTGTGTGTGTGTGTGTGTGTGTGTGTTTTATTGTGCTCAATGCCTTGATTTATTCTAAGCTTTATTTTTATTTGAAAGTAGTGTTGTTCCTCTTTGGACCTATGCACAAAGAATTTAATTTAATGAAAAGTTCATTTTTTTAGAACAGATATATATCAATGACGTTTTGGAAAACAAGGTTTTCAAATCCTTCGTCAAGTAGGAATTGAGATCCTTTGATACTTTCGATTATTAATTCCTAAGTCTATGAAATTATTCTGAAAGTAGTGTTGTACCTCTTTGAACCTATGCACCAAGGATTCAATTTAGATATAAAACTTCATTTTTAGAACAAATATATAGAAATAATGTTTTGGAAAACAAGGTTTTCGAATCCTTCGTCAAATAGGAATTGAGGTCCTTTGATACTTCCATTTATTTCACCTAAATATCTATCCTCAAAATGCTTTATTATTATTATGAAAGCTCTTTGTTATTTTGATTTGGAAATCGCTTTTAGGTGATAATATAAGAAATTGCCAAAAAGTGGTCAGATCATCATCGGGCAGAAAACCATCTCGATGGACCCAAACACTCATAATCATAATTTTCACTATCATGAGATCTTAAATCCAACTTCTCGGGACGAACCCCTTGAACTCGTTTTAAGATCCAATATTACATGTACAACAATTTCGCATTATTTAAGCATTAAAAAGTAAACAAAAAGTCCATCATGCGAATTTAGTCGAGATCCGATTGTTAGATCTCGACCTCAGGATTCTTAGGCTCACATTATTATACTTAAACATAGATGTACAACATATGCTAAACTTGATATTAAGTGATTTCATCGGTTGAAATCTCCATCTCAAGCCATTAGGAACCCCTCACCTCTAGATATAGATCTAGGGCTCTACGGGGTGACCAGGACTGACCAAAAGCATGAAAACATCTAGATCTACCATGGATCTAAACTGATTTAGCATATAGGTTAGAGCTTCAAGCTCCATAATTGTTCAAAAGGGCTAGATCCGGCTTAGATCTAGGTAGATCTAGTCTTCAAACTTATTTACAATTATATATGCACAAAAGAACCGGTAAAAACTCTAGATCTACCAACTAATACACAATATATATGTAAAACAACAAGTCTAACTAGATTCAAACAACATATATAATAGATATAGTATATTGAACAAAGTTTACAAAGGAAATGGCTAAAAGTGAGTGTTTTCACCTTAGGGACGCATAAACAAGCCTCATGCGACGCAAATATAAGCTCTACAACTCAAAGTGTATGAGATATATGATATATGTAGAACCTTTGAGCTAAATCTAGTGTTAAATCCTAAACCCGAGCCTTTCTCTCTAGATCTGAGCTTCTCTATCTAACTTCTTCTGTTTTTCAAATAAGTTGTTGGCTACTGGTTAAAGACCTCTGGGCCAGTCGAAGGTATACATGCGGCCAGCTGCAGTTATACCTATGGCTGGTGATGAGGACATTCCTAGCTTGAACTCGAATGGAGGTTTTGGGGCGGATCCAGTGTGAGTGCCAATTGGGCCTGTGATGAGAGCTCGATCTAAGCACTTTAAGGAAAAACGTATCGGACTCATTAAAAGAGCTTGGAGTGAGGAACGAATGAATTTGAAGACTTTAGAACTGGAGTCGAAAATCTTGAATTTGGTACAAGTGTTTGTTTTAAGTACAACAGGGGAAAAGTCACTTCTGGCTGCCCAGCGCGCCCCATGCCAGGATAGCACTATAAGCAATGCGGCCCACACCAAACCGCCCGAGGTACTGGTCTTGGAGCGCACCCCGCGCCAAGACGGCGTTCCCCGCGCCAGTCTGTCTAAGAATCTGCAGGGGTAGCCTGCCCCACGCTACTCGAAGGTCAAGGCCGGCGCGGTCCGCATCGGGCATCTGATAGGTCGGGCATATTTTCCAAAAAGACGTGTTTTTGACCAGATTACTTTCTTTAAATAGATTTCTTTCGGCAAAAAGCACTTTTACACCACTGTGGTTGTAATATTTTAAGTAATTAGTCATTGTGCTTTTAAAATATTCAATTAGCCCACTGTACTTTTTAGAAATGTTCAATCAAGCCATTCCGTCCAATTTCTTGGACGAACGTCAAATAATTACACACGTGGCATTGAAAAAAAAAAAATCAAAAAATCATTATTTCCTACGTGGCAAGTCAGTCAGCCAAATTCTTAATACTATTGAGCCACTGCACTTTAAAAAAAATGCAATTGGTCCACTGTGGTTTTAAAAATATTTTTATGTTTTATTTTCTTTCCTTTTCTTTACCTAAATATTTATAATATGTATAATATTAATAAAAATTAATATTATAATATTTATAATATGTATGTTTTATTTTAAAAATAAAAATAAAAATACTTTTATATTTTAAAATACTTATAAATTTTTTAAAAATAAAAATATTTTTATATTTTATTTTATTTCTTTTTCTTTACCTAAATATTTATAATATTAATAAAACTTAATATTATAATATTCATAATATTAAAATAATACAATAATTTGATACATAAAAATCCTGGGAGATGAATACCAGTTACTAGTTCAAATGTCTCTTCCTCCCCCAACCGTGAACTCATTCACCAGGCCATTAAAGCATTCGAAGAACACTTGAACAAACGTGGGTGTCGGGTGAGTGTCAATTGGGCAAATCTCTGGCCGATTGGGGGGGATTGGGGCAAACCCATCTTTTACCCCACTGTGGGAGTCTTTGATTTGTATTCTCAGAAACTGTGAAAGATCAAAGCAAGGTTTATGAAGGCGACACCATTTTCGGTCAGAAGCTTCGTATTCCTTTATATTTAAGGTAATTTTTTTAAAATAGTCCTCTTTTCTTGGTAATTTTTTTTCCTAATCATTTTCCTTGTTCTGACCAGGAGTTTAATTGCACGGTAGAGTTTTTTGTATCTCCTTTCTTAGTTCAAGAATGGGAAGTGCCAGAGAAAGATGGATCAAGGCAGGAAACACTTCGGCTTGATAGAATAGGGATCTCCTCATGTTCTTCTTATCGTTGTCGAAAACGAATGCAGTGAGGAAGAAGATGAACAGTAGATGTAGTGAGGAAGAAGATGAACCGTAGGATTTGAGTTTGAATTAATTAGGAAAAATATGAAGATAAATAATGTTTTAATGAGTTATGTTTGTAATTTGTATTATTTCTTTTTTGGTCTAAAATTTTTTTTTTAAAAAAATTGGTCTTATACTGTCCAATTCCAATATAATCATGTACATGACAAAATTGTATTTTTATTTATTATTTTATTTTAGGTTTATTTATTCATTTTGAAGGAGAAAGAAAATAGGAAATGAAAAATTATTAAAAATAAATTAAAATATTTATTTTAATTTATTATTATTTTAATTATTTTTGTCACATAATCAATGATTGAATTCCTAGGAAATGAATATTTTGATTATTTATATTATTTAGAATTAAAATAATTAAAAGAAAGGAAAAGAGATAAAGGAAAAGAATAAATTATAAAAAAATAATGTGGTTTTGATTGTATAAATAATTTTAATTTTTATGTCATTTGTTTAACTAATTTTTTGCTAATTGTATCGAATTTCCTATTTTATGTTAATTATGTACTTACCTTTTTAATTTTATTATTATTTTAAATATTTTTTTGCCACGTAATTAATGATTTTTTATTTTAATTTTTGTAGGAATTAATATAATGTTGTAATAGATCTCATTGATACAAAAATTTTGATATATTATTTGTATTATTTAGAATTAATTTTAAAAATAAAAATAATTATTAAAAGAAAGGAAAAGATAAAAGAAAAGAAAAAATTATAAAAAATGAATTAAATATATATTTTAATTTTATTATTATTTTAATTATTTTTTTTACCACATAATAATTTTATTATTTTATTTTTTTGTTTGAAAAGAAAAAATTATAAAGAAAATTCATTAAAAAATTATTTTGTTGCCACATAAGGATATACCACGTAATTAAGCATATGCCACATAATTTTTTATTTTTTCAAAAAAGATACGTAAGAAACTCAAGCTGATTTGTTAACGGCAGTTACAAAAAATAGACAAGATGACCTGATTGTATATTTTTAAAAATCACAGTGCGATAATTGAATATTTTAAAAACACAATGGCTAATTGCTTAAAACACCACAACCACAGTGGCGTCAAAGTGCTTTTTGCCGATTTCTTTCCGTATTTTTAGGGATTCTTCATATCTTTTAAATTTCTAGGGTTTCAAGTTATGATTATTTAAAAGGCTTATTAATGTAATTAACATTATTCATTCAATATTATTCAGCTTTATTTTTTGTGAGATTATTCTCTACTTTTGGCACTTTGAAGAATTTCTAAGTAATTTCTTAGTTTATTCTTTGAGATTCAATTTGACTTGTCATACAACAATACATAGTTGTGTGTGGCGTATTCTACTGCATCAATATAAACACAGGGTTTAGGCGTCGTTGGTGTTCTATTCAACACTGATTTCATTGCTTGACGTTGGGTTGAGGTGTCGAGAGAGAGTTCCACTTTATCAACTGTGCTAGAAACGATCTGGGCGACGACTACCTCATACAAGCATGTCGTGGAGTCTATCATTTGGTATCAAAGCTAAATTTTCTGGAGAGTTACTTATCCTTTAATTTTCTATTTAAAAATTATTAAGCAAAAAAAAAGTATAGAAAATTTTCTTAAAATTTTATTTCGTCGATTACATGTTATTGTGAGACTTCATACCTTCTATAAATTATTTCATGATAAGTTATTTTTGAATTGATTAGTAAAACCAAGAATTTTGCTAGGGGAATTCGAAAAGAACCTATTAGAGAGAATATTTAGAGGTAAAAGGCTCAGTAATGAGATTAATCGAGGGTAAAAGCCATTATTGAGTGCATACACAAGTGAAATCATTGATTTGAGCGAAGCACGTAAGGGAGTGGTGAGGAAACTATTTTCTAATAACCTTTGTTTTGCAGGAGATATGTCTAACTCAAAGGACAAGGGCACTTATGAGGAATCTTCCTCGACATTTGATTCAAAGTTGATGATGGAGGCTATTATGAAAGAGTTCTCCATACAGTTGGGAATGGCTAAGGAGCATGTGCATGTACGCCTCGATCAAATAAGCGAGACCCAAGGGGAACAATCCCAAAAATCCCAAAGGGGATGCTTGAAAGGCAAAGCATAACAACGGGAATCTAAAACGGATGAGAATTATTTCGAAGGGGAATTTAGTGATGAGGAAGATCGTGAATCTGGTTTCCTACATGGTAGGCAAAGAGGTGCTAGAGACAAAAGAGACCGGGTTAAAGAATATGGAAATTTGGATAGCATAAAAATGAAGATTTTAACTTTCCAAGGTATGGGTGATCCTGAGGCATATTTAGAATGGGTGACCAAGATGGAGCGGATTTTTAATTGTCACAACTTCTCAAACATTAAGAAAGTCAAGATGGTCGTTACTGAATTTTCTGGTTATGCATTAACATGGTGGGATCAGTTGACAGCCAATTAGAGGAGGTGTGATGAACAACCGATTACAACTTTGGCAGAAATGAAAACTATCATCAAAAAGAGGTCCATGCCAACATACTATCACCGGGAGATAATTCGTAGTTTGCAAACTCTAAAACAAGGGAGTCGGAGCGTGGATGACTACTACAAAGAGATGGAGTTGCTGAAGGCTTGGGATAATTTAGTCGAGGATAATGAAATGGCGATGGCTAGATTTTAGTAGGTTTGAATTGGGAGATTGTTGACTTGGTTGAACGACAACTTTATCTAGAGTTAGAAGAACTGGTCCATATGGCTATTAAGGAGAAAAGCAGCTTAGGAGGAGAGGAGGTCAATGAGGAAACTCTAATGCTGGTTCGTCATGGAAATCTAATTTTACAAAGCGTGAGGAAAAATCAACTATGATCAAACCAAAGGTGGAACCGAAGCAAGGGACGACTAATCAAACGATACAAGGTAAAAATGAACATACTTTTTTTGGTCGTAATAGGGATATTGTATGCTTCAAGTGTCAAGGTAGGGAACATATCTCTAGCCAATGTTTGAATCA
Organism: Panax ginseng; assembly: GCA_020205605.1. Lineage (NCBI taxonomy): Eukaryota > Viridiplantae > Streptophyta > Magnoliopsida > Apiales > Araliaceae > Panax > Panax ginseng. The sequence continues at coordinate 60,963,089 of CM035131.1, read as the reverse complement.
AAGAATTATATTGTTGCTTAAAAATGGAGAGGTGGAAATTGAGGGGGAAGAAAGTGACACTTACTCTATGTCCCCACTAGAGGAGTTAGATGAAAGGGAGATTGCTATGCATAGCGAGATGTTGGTTACAAGGAGAACACTTAGTGCGCAAGTGAAAGAGAAAAGTTTGGAGCAACGAGAGAATTTTTCCATACTAGGTGTCTTATGCAAGGGAAAATTTGTTGCATGTTAATTGATGGTGGGAGTTACACCAACATGGCTAGTACAACCATGGTGGAGAAACTAGGATTGTCAATAACCAAACATCCTCAACCATATAGATTATTATGGCTTAATGATAGTGTAGATGTGAAGGTGATAAAGCAAGTACTAATTACGTTCACTATTGGGAAATATGTGGATGAGGTCTTGTGTTATATGGTTCCCATGCAAGCAGGTCATATACTAATTAGGAGGCCATGGAAATTTGATAGACGTATGAAGCACAATGGATTTACTAATGAATACTCTTTTGTACACAATAAAAGAAAAGTCACATTGTGTCTTTTGTCACCACAACAGGTGCATGAGGATCAAATTTATTTGTAAAAATACCATGTTCAAACAAAAGAGAGTGAAGAAAAGAAAAAAGAGAGAGAAAAAATAACGAGAGTAAAATAAAGAAGAGAGGAAAACAAACATTTTTCCAAAAAAGAGTGATGTGAGAAAAGCTTTGGTTTCTAAAAAGCCTATGATTTTACTTCGGTATAAAGAGGCGCTTTTCAATACTAACACTAATGATTCTTTGCCTAGTGTTGTTTTGTCTCTTTTGTAGGATTTTAAAGATGTATTTATGAGGAGCTTCCTCAGGGCCTGCTACCTATTCGGGGAATTAAACATCAAATTGATTTTATCCTCAGTGCAACCATTCCAAACCGTCCGGCTAATCAGAGTAATCCAGAAGAGAAAAGGGAATTACAAAGAAAAGTTGACGGGCTAATAGGAAAAGGGTTCGTGAGAGAAAGTATGAGTCTGTGTGCAGTTCTGGTGATCCTAGTGCCCAAGAAGGATGGAAATGACGGATGTGCATCGATTGTCGAGTGATAAATAATATTACGATAAAATATCGACACCGCATTCCTCGTTTAGATGACATATTGGATGAATTACATGGGTCTTGCATATTTTCTAAAATTGACTTGAAAAGTGGTTATCATCAAATAAAAATGCAAGAGGGTGATGAATGGAAAATTGTATTTAAAACGAAGTATGGGTTGTATGAGTGGTTAGTGTTACCTTTTGGTTTAACTAATGCATCTAGTGCTTTCATGTGGTTGATGAACCATATGTTGCGTCCATTCATTGGCAAATTTGTTGTTGTTTACTTTGATGATATTCTCATTTATAGCAAAAACTTGGAATAGCTTGCAATACATTTAAAATCTGTTTTAGATATACTTAGGAAAGAAAAGTCATTTGCTAACATGGAAAAGTACTTGTTTTCTTTAGATAAAGTTGTTTTCCTTGGCTTTGTTGTGAGTTCATAGGGAGTCCGGGTTTATGAGGAGAAAATATGTGCGATTCGAGATTGGCCAAGTCCAACAAATGTGAGTCAAGTACGAAGTTTTCATGGACTCGCAAGTTTCTACTGACGCTTTGTTCAGAATTTCAGTGAGATTACAGCACCATTAACCTAGGCCATCTAGAAAAGTGTGGGCTTTAAGTGGGGTGATGAGCAGGAAAAAGCATTTAAATTGATTAAAGATAAATTGACTAATGATCCTTTACTTATTTTGCCTAACTTTGCTAAACCTTTTGAAATTGAGTGTGATGCTTCAGGTTTAGGGATTGGAGTTGTTTTGATGCAAGAAGGAAAACTAGTGGCGTATTTTAGCGAAAAGTTGAGTGGAGCAGCTTTGAACTATCCTACTTATGACAATGAGATGCACGCTTTGGTTAGAACTTTGGAGACATGGCAACATTACTTGTGGTCCAAGGAGTTTGTGATCCACATCGATCATGAGTCATTGATATACTTGAAGGGTTAACACAAGTTGAACAAGAGACATGCACGATAGATGGAGTTTATTGAGACATTCCAATATGTCATTCGATATAAGAAAGGTAAAGAGAATGTCATTGCTGATGCTTTATCTTGAAGGTATGTGTTGATGAATACTCTTGATACGAAATTACTTGGGTTTGAGCGAGTCAAAGAATTGTATGCTAATGGCCTTGATTTCGGAGAAGATTTTAAAACTTGTGAAAGGAGTGATATATGTAAATACTTTAAAATGGATGAGTTTTTGTTTCGTAAGAATAAATTGTGTATACCTGCAAGTTCTTTACGTGAGTTATTGGTTATGGAATCACATAGGGGTGGTTTGATGGGACACTTTGGTGTGGAAAAAACTTTGGCTATTTTAAAAGAACATTTTTATTGGCCTCATATGAAACGAGATGTGGAAAGAATTTGTGATAAGTGCATTACTTATCGTCAGTCTAAATATTGTGTTCAACCCCATGGATTGTATACACCATTGCCTATTCCTAATGAACCTTGGATTGATTTGTCTATGGATTTTGTATTAGGTTTACCTAGGTCTAAGCATGGTAATGATTCTATATTTGTGATTGTGGATAAATTTTCAAAGATGGCACATTTTATTCCATGTTATAAAATTGATGATGCATCCCATATAGCTAATTTGTTCTTTAGGGAAATTGTGTGTTTGCATGGTATGCCTAGGACCATTGTTTCTGATAGAGATGCAAAGTTCTTAAGCTATTTTTTGGAAGACCTTATGGTGTAAATTGGGAACTAAACTGTTATTTTATACTACTTGCCACACACAAACTAAAGTAGTAAATAGGACTTTGTCTACTTTGTTAAGGGCTATCATTAAGAAGAATATCAGTCATTGGGAAGAATGTTTACTTCATGTTGAGTTTGATTATAATAGATCTATTCATTCTTGTATTAAATTTTTACTATTTGAGATTGTTTATGGTTTTAATCCTTTAACTCCATTGGATTTATCACCATTACTTGTGTCTGAATTTACTAACATGGATGGAAACAAAAAAGTCTGAATTTGTTAAGCAGATACATGAGAAGGTGAGAGTCAATATTGAAAGGAGGACGGAGCAATAAGCGAAGCAGGCTAACAAGGGTCGGCGCCATGTTATCTTTGAGACGAGAGATTGGGTGTGGTTACATCTATGAAAAGAAAGATTTCCTGATCAAAGACGATCAGAATTGTTACCGCGAGGAGATGGTCCATTTCAAGTTCTTGAGCGCATAAATAACAACGCCTACAAGCTCAATTTACAAGGGAGTATAATGTTAGTGCAACATTCAATGTTTCTAACCTAAGTCTGTTTGATGTAGGTGACGATTTGAGGGCAAATCCTTTTCAAAAGGAGCGGAATGATGAGGACATGCCTAACTTGAACTCGAATGGAGATTTTGGGGCGGATCCAGTGCAAGTGACAATTGGGCCTGCGATGAGAGCTCGATCTAAGCACTTTAAGGTATGACTTATCGGACTCACTAAAGGATTTTGGAGTGAGGAAGGAACGAGCTTGAAGACTTTGGAACTCGAATCGAAACTCTTGAATTTGATACAAGTGTTTGTGTCAAATACAATAGGGGAAGAGTCATTTTTTGCTTACCAAAGCGCCTACCGCCAAGATGGCATTATGCGCAGTGACTGTGTCGAACCACCCGGCGGCGTGGTCAAATGCAGTAGCCTACCGCCACTCAAAGGCCAAGGCTAGTGCGGCCTGTGCGCCCCCAAATTCGGATACCTATACTTCAAATCTGGTTCTTCACAATCTAACTCTAATAACATACTAAAATCTCATACAACGGAATAATAGAATAATTTACATTGATATAATATAAATATTCTCGTCCCAAGTGTGACACCCCCAAATCCGGGTACTTCTTTCCCCATAGGATTTGGTGCTCACTTTCCAAAATATTTACATCTAACTACCCATAAACAAGAATAAAGACATAACTTAATTAACTTAAATAAATATCTTCCCCATTAAAGGGTTACATCAACTTTAAACATTCCCAGGTAATCTAACCTTAAACTATTACATAAGTCTGTGAAATACATCACAAAATAACATAAGTCTTATAACATAATTCATTTAAATAAATTCACATAAATCTTCATCACTTGGACATTTTGCCCTTTCCTTTGCTGGAAGATGGCTCATCGACTTTCTCGACTTTAGCTGCAGTGTTTAAATGGAAGAGTGAGCAAACAATTACTCACTAATATAAAGAATGATAATGGCAACCACATAAGGTTAAACATTGAATACTGAATAATAGAGAACTTGTTCTACAAATCAAGAATAGGAAATAAATTCAGGATTTACATCTTAGGGTCTTTAAGACCATGAACTATGTCCCGAGGTTATTAAGTATTTCTACTTTCACCTTTAACGATCGTTATCTATATATATAGCATACAAAATCCGGTTACATCTTTACACCGGATTCCGATGCGTCATGAAGTACATCATTCATCCAAACATACATCATTATATACTGAAATATAACAACATACATTCTAAATTCTCAGGTTCTAAAACCTTATAACTCCTTTCATTACAAATAACGATAAATACATTATTCTTTACATCTTACACGAGTGACTTTCATCCGCTACTAAGGATACATAACAGTTCATTAAACTAATCTAAACTTCATTTAACTTATTTTATATTACAAGTCTTCACTTGATCTTCACGCTCATTCACATACTGAATGGCACTGCATCTGGATACCAGTCAGCTTGATCTTTACGAGATCCTTAAGTTCTTCTAACATCGTTCGCTGAAAATGTTTTTCATTTAAAGAAAGAGTGAGCATTCAATTGCTCAACAAGTCATAGCAGTTGAACAAACAACTTCAAGAATTCAAACATTTCTTTAGAAATGTAATAATCGAACTAAGGTTATGAAGCAGCTTGAATAATAGGAATAATCTTGACTCCAATCATTGTAAAACATTATTCACATGTACTTTGAAATACTTTCATTCTTCTACCTTTTTCATACACATCTTGTCTTGCTAGAATCATTAGCACAGACTTAACAATAACGGTTCATGTATAAACAGAACATATTCATATTGAATCAGTTCAATCACATAATAGTTCATCTCATAGAAACACCGAAGTGTTCACATTGTGGCACAAGGCCTCATACGTTCTACCACCTTGTACAAATATCACACATTCGCACATAGACAGAACTTCTCAAGTTCAACATCTGAGAAGTTTAAGAAACTAGCATTCATTTAAAATATGAATGAAGTTAGGAAACTTACCTTACGCCCAGCTACAGCTTACGCTGAACTGCTCATTCCAATTCCTATATAGCACATAAGAAAAATAACACATACACCAATTAGTCATGTATATTTGACTTATGCATTAATTTGCTTAACTTTACTTCTTAGGGTTCGCGTTCTTGCAACCTAAGTTTACACGACCACTTTCAATACCGTTCTACGACTTCATGAAATACGGAGATGTCTTACTTATACGTTCATCATCTTTGATGTTTTACATTTTTATCTTCTTCTTATAACTTCTCTAGGACTCAGCACAGATCGCTTCTCTGCTAGTAGTCCATATGGTACTCTGAGTGGTTTCCCACAAATAACCAACAAACAAGTTCCCGTCTCGTCTACACTGCCATCATAGTGAGTTAGATCGGTTGCTAGTTTTGTATATACCTTCGCTCTCTGAAGGAATTGTTTAGCCCAGCTCCCATATGTTAACCATCAAAGGTTACGATTGCACCACAACCTAACTCATCCGAACTATTAAACTATAATCTTCGTTAAGTCAATTTCTCATTCCTTATGGCTTCCTGGCAACTAAATGCTACACCTCAGGATTCACTCTTTATCGTCTAAGTCATACAGTCTTTTGTATACTCAGAGCGATCATTCAAGTTAATCATTACTCAGCTTTGTTACGTTAAACGTCATTGTCTTTAATTCAGTCTTTTACCATTCACGGTTTAATCATTGATCTTCATTATCTTACGATCAAACCAGTCACGATGTGTAGGTTCTATCCGCTTAATATTTGCGTACACTCAACTTTTACATTGGTTAAAATGTTCCACACTTACAATTCATTCTATCATTTTTCTATCCGAATCACGATCGGCTTTCATTAATCTTATTATCGTTCGTTACGGCTTTCTTGTTACCATTTTTATCTTACTTAATACTTTCGTTATCCATTACCTGAACCCCATGTTCATTACTTTTTCTTAATGTCGAAGCCCATCTTTGTTCGTTTGTATGGTAAGATCGCTAACTTCTTATGACGCTACGTTACGTTTACGTTTATTCTCTTCTTGATCTTTTAATCTCTTTCAACCATTTCGTTCAACCTGTACTAAAGGTTTAATTCACTTGTTTAAGTGTTATTTTAGGTGAACTACATGTTCATATTTCTTTCTTGCATCCCCGAAAGAATTAAGCACTTAAAAGCTCATCACCGGGCTTTTCCCTACACCCCACACCGTCCTCTTTATCACTTTCGCTTCTGTTACCACTTTGCAATGTCTAACTGTCAAGTCTAGCGCTCTGCTAGCCGCCTCCCAAAACCTTTGCTTTCATGCTGTGGCCACAAGCCTTCATCCCTGAAAAATTTTCTAAGTCTTAAATCCAATTTGAGACGCTTACTTCACACTTCCATCACTTATTCATTATAACTCGGAACGAGGTCATTCCAAAGTCATTCTCTTCCTTATCTTATGTACTTCAATCCCCTTCAAACAGAAATTCATTCTGAATCCGTTAACGTACCATTCAATTGGCTTAATCACCCTTCGTTCATTTTACGTTTTTAACGCTCTTCATTTGTTCGTCCGTAATTCGGTCATCCGAACTCGGAATTCGTTCATTCTTGAGTCCATGACTCACGTTTTCTATGTTCTCTTACATTCTTATGAAACCCTACACGTTCGGGTTCATTTACTAACTTTCTAATTCTTGTTTATCTTTTATGAAATTTTTGCCATAACTTCGTCATAACTAAGTTTTAATCCGTTCTTCATGAATGTTTCTACCATTCCTAACCAAGCAATAAGCATCTAACTCATACACAATGGTTTTAAACTTGTCCATCAACAACAATTATCCTACGATGGTTTTAAATTTGTCCATCAACAACGTTCTTCGTGTTCTTCGTTCGTTCTTTATTTTTAATCGATATTTTGGATTACGATTCCACTTTTTCTTGGAATTTGATGTTATAGAACACCATTCCTTACTTATTTCATCTACTCATTCATATAATCCACTCGGATCGTTCTAATTCATTACAAATCTTACACTTCCTTAAGAAATTTATTTACTAAACTTCTAATTCTTATTTCTTTATTTTCTTACGATTTCAACCATATGAAATCATTTCTAACATCTTTTACTTGTTATTCTCATTAAGCTATTTTTTCAACATATAAAACTTAAAGAAAATCTAACATAGAAGTTAGGTTTTAATACCTTCCTTCCTTATTTTTCTTCCTTTAGACAAAATCGGCGATTCGCTAGCTTTTCTATTTCACGAACACTTTTGATCCGATCATTCAAGCTCATGCTCTTCCTTCTCCCTCTTCATCCGAACTCTCTCTCTCTCAAGTTGTAGGATTTTCAAAATCCTAAAATAAATGATTTAAGCTTCCTATTTATAGAAAACCAAGGCTAGGGGTATTTTAGTCATTTTGCCCCCCAAACCTCCTTACTATTCATGACTTAAGCACTAAGTTAACTTAGCCATTAATTTTACTTAGCCCTTAAGTTTACTTAGCTCTTAAGTTTAGTTACTCCTTAAGTTTAGTTAGCCTTTAAGTTTACTTAACCCTTAAGTTTACTACTTCCACCTCCTTAGTTAACCTCCTTACTATTTACAAAACTTAACCTGTAAGTTTCGTGGTTTCGTTTTTCGGGTTTTGTCTGATAGTTTTAAAAAACTACGATTCTCAGAATCCAAATATTTTTGGATATTTCATCTTTTCTTTTCCAATTAACCTTTATGTATTCTTCGGATTTCCGAAAAATTGAAAAACACTTTTTGGTGTCAAGCATTTTCCTTCACGTTTTCCCCTAATGTAGCTAAACGAATGAAAAGTACATAATAGTACTTTTCATCATTTTTATTTCGTCTGATTTCTGTACGTTTTTCGAGAAAAACTTTTATCGGCTTACTTAACTTTTCACGATATATTATCGTCAAATCTTTTGACGGAATGTCATTTTGACATACCGAACTCTCGAAAAGGTTAGGTTATTCAAACCCTAACACTTAGGGTTTCGTCGGGTAAATAGTGTCTATTTCATCTTTTTCCCCAAAAATATATTTGCTCCTGGAAATTTTTTATTTTCGTCTTTAAAATTCTTACTCATTCAATCCAGCTTGTAGCCAAAATCCTCCCAGGTTATGATCATCCTAGGTTCTAGAACGATTAATATACACATAGTACATATATTATTAATAAAAATTTATTTTATTAATAACTAATTCTTTAAACTTAAATTCTGAACAATCCGGATTCTCCGGGTTGTTACAATACAGACCTTAACCTTCGTACTTAGGGGGATCAACCCCCCGTACCATGTATTGTGCATAAACATCTAAATGTTAACGCATACATAATCCACTATATTTGGGTTGTTCATCTCAGTTTGACTTTAGGATTTTCGCACTAAAGAAAGTTTAGTTTTGAACTAGCTTATCAATGGTTCTAGAATTTTAGAACATTCATCATATAGATTAATCAATAAGAGTTTACTTACTGTTTAAAGGTTTAGCTCAACAACATAAGTTTGAACAACAATAACTAAGTCAAGATTGAATATCAACAACTTACGATGGAATAGACATGGTATATACAAAGTGTTACATCCAAAGAACTTAGAAAAACTCATTTGAAACAATGAACTTGAACAGTTTATGCTTTGAAGAGCAAGCAATAAAGTTAGGGATTTGATCAACACAAGACTAAAGTTTAGGAAACTTACATAATAATAAATTAGGAATAGAAAGCTTGTTTGACATCAAAAGATAACGTAGTTATGAAACTTGCATTCATTTTAAAGAGAATGAAGTTAGGAAACTTGCCTCAAGTGTAAGCTACACAAGTATAATAAACGTTCGCCAATTACCCTACATATACCATTAAAATCACAATACCAATTAGTCATACTAAAATTAACTTCATGGGTTTACTTCTCATTCTAGTCAAGTCGATAATCTCTAGCTTAAGACTTGATTATCCTACTCACTCACATACCATGAATCTGAACTCCTAGTTATATAACTGTACCCCACATGGTGATTGCATAACAACACCAATTCTCATGACGTCACATTACCAACTTTCATAACTTACTAGTTCATAATCTTTAGTTTCAACATTGTGATTACTATATGTTATTACGTCTTATAACATGGTTTAAGTTCCTTTACAATCATTTAGAGTAGGTTTAGTTAACATCTCCCAAGCTATGATGTTAACAGTTCATTACTGGGTCTGCTAGACCACTGGCGCGGTCGCGCCATGGTTATCTTAGAATCTGGCTGTAACAATCCAGAATTTTATTTGTAATTTTAAATATTTATTGAATTAAATAAATATTTTTTTAATTGATGTGTTTGTTGTTTAGTAGATATTTGTTGGATTATTTATTAGTAAGAAAATAATTCATGAGTTATAAAAATTAACTTAATTAAGATAAAAGAGTGATGAATTAAATTTATGAGATAATACTCTAATTTAACTTAATAATTAAATTACAGAGTTGTTAAGGATTATATAGTTTACTAAATATTGTTTTAATTTAATTTAGTAATTAAAGTAATTTGTTAATTTATTAAGTAAAATTATAATGAAAATTATAATTTTGTGGTAATTAGTTTTGTTTATTTAATTAAGATTGGATATGGAAATCCAAGTAAACAATGTGGGACAATAAACTATATTATAAATGACTTATGAAAATAAATTAAAAGAGTTTTAATTTGATTTTACCAAACCTTAGAGCTTTTGAAATTCTTATGTTAATCTTGTTTTGCCAAACAAGGCTTAAGGAATGATTAAGTTATTATTTTAATAGGTTTTGTCAAAAAAGGCCTTATGGCTTTTAAATTTAAAATAAAAATAACTGATAAGTATTTAGTAGTCTTATTATTATACGTCAGTTTTATTTTTTTATGTTAGCGTCTATTTTAGTTTTACGTGAAAAGAGTTTGGCCTAAGCCTAAGAAGAAGAGAGAAGATAGAGTTTACAGAGAAGTTTGAGAGAGTTTGAGAAAACTTGGAAGAGAATTTCTGTGATTCCAAGGCAATTCACTATGTTTTATCAAGAATTATCTCCAAGAAATTGAAGGTATAACCTCTCAACCTTGAGTTGTATGTTTATAAAAAAGAGTTCATGTTCTTCACTTTCAAATTTTTCTGTAAATTACATGTTTGATGAATTGTAGTTATACAAACTGAATTATTGAGTTTGTAAGTATTTGTGATGTTAGAATTAGCATCTAGACAAGGAATTAGTGTGCTAATTATGTTCAAAAAGAAAGAAAATCGTTTACGGTGTATATGGTTATGTATATGGCTTGTGAAAATACAAGAATTGGTAGTTAGTTTGTGAACTAAACTGTAAATTGAGTCTAGAATATGTTAATACGATAAGAAACGAAAAGACCGCAAGTTGAATGAATCAATTTGGTTAAGAAATGAGTTCGTAGTGAATGAATTCGCTAAACATGTTAAAACATAAAAGTTTAGTATGAACATGAGTTTTGGGTCAAGATTTAGGCTAGTTGGTATTTCTGTAAATTGTTATAATTCTAGTATGTTATAGTTCTATGAATTACAAATCCATAGAATTAAAAACGAACTAATTTGGATGAGTATAACACAAGTTTTGAAGATTAATAGGAAAAGAGGGTCAAAAATCGCAAGAACAGTGAACTTAGAGTCTCGTTTCTGCTAACGGGCGCAGCTGCACTATGCCCTAAGTCATTTGGGACACATTTACAGTATGCCCAAGGCTTAATTGGGTGCAGCTGCACCCAAAGTGTGTCAGGTATGACTGTTTTGACATGTTTTAGTAAAATAGACATAACTTTTTCATATAAACTCCGATTGAGGCGATTCAAGATGATCCGAAACGAGGACGAATAGAACTATAACTTTTATTCTGTAAGTTCTTCAATTTGAGGTCAGGAACAGGGGTAAAAATGGTCATCTTTAGGACTATTGTGTTTTCGGGGACAAACAGAGGGCGTCGGGCATGCACGTATGCAAGTGTAGTGCTTCTGACGATAAAAGATGTTATTCTAAGTTATAAAACATGAATTTTAGTAAACATACTGATGCTTAACATTAATAAATGATATATTAGATAAGTTGTATAAGCATACTTAGCATACATAAGAGAGACAAATCGGGCGTGTGACGAATGAACGTCGAAATGTCGTAACAAATGTTAATGAACGTAAAAAGTGTTTTAAGTCAAATAAAATGAATATTATAAGATATGAAATGGGGTTAATATAAAACTAATAAGTAGTCCTATCAAGAATTAAACACTTGAATGAACTTCAGGTGTGACCTAAGAAGAAATATACTGAGATATAAGTTGAAAGTTAACACAATCAAATTGAACATTGTGTATTGATTAATAAGAAGGGTTATGGGATGTAGAGTAAAGTTTATATTACAACTACTATGTATTGCTATGTGACTAATAGTTGATGTGTATGATTATATAATTGTGTAGGGCACGTGAAGTGTAGATAACTGTAAGTTGTTAAACTGTTATTGGTAAACAACGATCAAGGCAAGTCTTTCAGTTTCTATTTGCTATGTAAAACTTGATGATTAACTATTTTAAATCTTTGTTGCAAATAGCATGATGTGTTATATATATGTTGAAAGTATGAAATTTTAAAGTCAACTTATGAGTATGTTGATTGAGTAATGAATGTTGATTGAGTAAGGAACTTAATCTTTATACTTGTTATATGAACTGCAATATGTATGTTATGTTAGTCTAATGTTTATGAGATGTATGTTGAGCATGTTATTATGTGATATGTGATGCATGAAAACTGTTAGATTTTGCTGAGCTGTCGAGCTCAACCTTGCAAATAACCACTTTTGCAGGATAAAGATTCAAGGTAAAGTTATGTGCTACTTAAAAGACATGAATCAGATGTGATACTCAAAGATTTATATACTTTGGCTAAGTTGTTAATGTTTATGAACCATGAATAAGGTTCCAGATGATGTATTTGATAATGTATGATGTTTAACAGATGTTGAGTTGTAAAGTTTAATTTTAACCGATGTATAAAAGGAATTGAACCCAGTTGTAAGTTTTAGTTTATAATAACTTTGATGAAGCGAATCATAAAATAACTTGATTCAAAAATATGTAGATGATAAAGGTTTTGATTCAGGGAATTAAAGTAAGAATATAGAAAAGTTTAAATTATTCCGCATTTTATTAAGCTTAACATCGAATAATGATGTAAAATCAAAAGTTAGACATGTTATTAACGACCGAAGTCGATAATTAAATTGTATGAATTTTGGGGTCGTTACAGTTGGTATCAAAGTTGTAGGTTATAAACCTTAGGTAAGAGTCTCTTAGGCTCCTTAGAGAAGGAAGGTGAAGATAATGAAAGAATAAGCTCAGATAGATTTTGAACAATAAGAAGTAATTTAAGAAATTTATAAAGAAGGGATTAAAACATATGTGAAAGGATTCAAAGAAGAATCTCGCAGAGTTATAAGGAATATAAATGTGGGGTTACCTAACTCCAATAATAAGGATGTAAGGTGATAATAAATAGACAATGTCTATAAGAAGAGAATGATAAAGAAGTTAAGAATAAAAAGTTATATTTAAGTATGGTACAATCGTACTCTTTAATAGTTGATGTATTGTATCTAGGCTAAACGATTCCTTCAGAGAGCAGAGGTATATACGAACTAGCAACTCAGAACCTAGTTTGTTGGTTGTTTGTGGGAAACCACTCAGCGTACCATATTGAAACTGTTAGAGACTCGATGTGTACCAAATATAAAAAATGGATATGTATGATGAAAATATGGAACTCGAATGAAATGTTGAGCAATGTAAATGAAGTTAGAAATTCTTAAAAGAAGAATTGTTATAGAAATAAGAAAATTCAAAGAAGAATCTTGAAGAGATATAAAGATAAGAAATGGGAGTTACCTGACTCCAATAGCCAAGATAATGAATAATGATGAATAGACAAAGTCTATAAGATTAAAATCATAAATGAAATTGTAAATGATGAAAAAGGAAAGAAAGAGGATCGTAAAACAAAACGATCACGAGTTAAGAAAAGAATTATAAGGGAGATGATTATAGAATAAGATCACGATCTGTTTAAGTTATAAAAGAAAGATGGTATGTAATGTTTGAATAATTATAGCTTGATGCTATGAAGATAATGTACTATGAAATAGTACGAGGTAAACTCGCGAGGAGTTATAAATGATGAGGTACGAAAAAATTGTATCGAGCAAAGAGCAAGTTATAAGCAAGATAGAGTTAGGTGGGATTTCAATTGAGGACTCATGTTATGGCTGAGTTGTACAAACCTTTGTATGGGCGAGAGTTTTGTGCTTGCACTCAGTTTATCACATTGATAATCATTAGAATGTTGGTGTCGCGCTATCAATGTGTATGTAGCAAAAAGGTGATTCTTTTCTCATATATATATTTGATAGTTAGAAACTATTAAGATTAGTCAGATATTATTAGGATTAGGTGCGAGTTCTTAAAACTAATACATATGGTAAGTTCATGGCTCATAATAATATGGTATGTTTTGAACCCCTCAACGAATGGACGCCTATGGTCTGACTAGGATAAGTTCTTAAACTCATATTATTGTGGCAAGTTCCTGAACTTTCAATGTGTAGTAAGTTTGATGAACTATACTGGGGGTATAGGAAGATTGTAAGTTGAAATACAACAATATTTAGTATAAGAGTATTGGTGGTGCTAGAAATAAAAAGAATTAGTTAGTAATGAGGTAATGGAGTAAAGATTGAAATTGATGGAGAAAATTAGATATTCCAAATCTTCTAGCTTTGCTAGATTTTTGAAATTTATTAACTTCGTGCTGATGTTTGCACTTCTATTTTTCTTGAAAAACATTGGATCAAATGATGGAACCAATGAGTTTTAAAAACAATATCGTTATTTGTATGTCTATGCTAATTATTTCAGCTAGACAAAAATGATTTTAAAATATCAAAATGTATTTTGTTTTTTTTTCTTTCCGTAGTCATTAAGGCATCACTAAGAACCTTGGCTTCTGCACGATCTGTACGTTGGATAGCCTTCATCCAGACGTCTTCTGCTCTCGCATGCTTTGTTGACTCCTTTTTCAAGTCATCTTTCAGCTTCTCCACATCAGTCTTCATTTTCTCATTCTCAGCCAATAGATCCTCTTGTTGATCCTTTGTATGAACTAGGTCCCACTCCGTGTTTCCAAGTCGTGAGTCGAGTTCTTGAATCTCAGCATCTTTTTGCTCTATAGTAGCCTAACGCATCCCAACTATCTCCCTTAGCTCCTCAATCTTATCTTATAGTTCTATGTTTCGATCATATAGCTCATCATACATTTCAGCTGATATAGAGTTTGGTGGAAACTCCACGGGATCCTCTTCCTCATCCTCCACCTCTATCTCCTTAGAGTTCTCCTCCTCAGGATCAGACACAGGCTCATCCTCCTGTTCTTCCTTAATGACTAACAGAGAAGGCTCCCTCTGAATCAACTGTTCCCGCACAACGTGGACATCTCGGGGTTCATCATCTCTAGGTATCTGAGGTATCACTTCCCTAGCTGGACTGAATCCTCCAACGTTAGACATCCTGACAACAAAATACTTTTAAGTTTTATTTATTACGTGTCACTCTTCGATACTCGCGAGTACATAAGTTATTAGCACATAGCACATAAACTCTTTTATTGTTTTATTTTATCTTCAATGAATTCCTTAATGCATTCCTTAGAACTCGATAAGAGTTTGACACCACTATCTTTTTTGCCTCCTTAATGGTTACTTCCTAAGATTTTTCCCCCACCTAAGGTTCATAACCTAAAGCTTTGATACCAACCTGTGACACCCCCAAATCCGGGTACTTCATTCCCCACAGGATTTGGTGCTCACTTTCTAAAATATTTACATCTAACTACCCATAAACAAGAATAAAGACATAACTTAATTAACTTAAATAAATATCTTCCCCGTTAAAGGGTTACATCAACTTAAAACATTCCCAGGTAATCTAACCTTAAACTATTACACAAGTTTGTGGAATACATCACAAAATAACATAAGTCTTATAACATAATTCATTTAAATAAATTCACATAAAGATCACTTGGACATTTTGCCCTTTCTTTTGCTGGAAGATGGCTCATCGACTTTCTCGACTTTAGCTACAATGTTTAAATGCAAGAGTGAGTAAACAATTGCTCACTAATATAAAGAATGATAATGGCAACCGCATAATGTTAAACATTGAATACTAAATAATAGAGAACTTGTTCTACGAATCAGGATTTACATCTGAAGGTCTTTAAGACCATGAACTATGTCCCGAGGTTATTAAGTATTTCTACTTTTACCTTTAAAAGTCGTTAGACTGTACAGACCTTAACCCTCGTACTTAGGGGGATCAGCCCTTCGTACCATGTATTGTGCATAAACATCTCAATGTTAATGCGTACATAATCCCCTATGTTAGGGTTGTTCATCTCAGTTTGACTTTAGGATTTCCGCACTAAAGAAAGTTTAGTTTAGAACTAGCTTATCAATGGTTCTAGAATTTTAGAACATTCATCATATAGATTAATCAATAAGAGTTTGCTTACTGTTTGAAGGTTTAGCTCAACAACATAAGTTTGAACAACAATAACTAAGTCAAGATTGAATATCAACAACTTACGATGGAATAGACATAGTATATACAAAGTGTTACATCCAAAGAAATTAGAAAATCTCATTTGAAACAATGAACTTGAACAGTTTATGCTTTAAAGAGCAAGCAATAAAATTAGGGATTTGATCAACACAAGACTAAAGTTTAGGAAACTTGCATAATGATAAATTAGGAATAAAAAGCTTGTTTGACATCTAAAGATAACGTAGTTATGAAACTTGCATTCATTATAAAGAGAATGAAGTTAGGGAACTTGCCTCGAGTGTAAGCTACACAAGTATAATAAACGTTCGCCAATTACCCTACATAAACCATTAAAATCACAATACCAATTAGTCATACTAAAATTAACTTCATAGGTTTACTTCTCATTCTAGTCAAGTCTATAATCTCTAACTTAAGACTTGATTATCCTACTCACTCACATACCATGAATCTGAACTCCTAATTATATAATTGTACCCCACATGGTGATTGCATAACAACACCAATTCTCATGACATCACATTACTAACTTTCACAACTTACTAGTTCATAATCTTTAGTTTCAATATTTTGATTACTATAAGTTATTATGTCTTATAACATGGTTTAAGTTCCTTTACAATCATTTAGAGTAGGTTAAGTTAACATCTCCCAAGCTATGCTATTAATAGCTTCATTCTTGGTTCTTTAGACCAATCGGCGCATTCGTGCCATGGTTACCTTAGAATCAAAAGCCTTGCACTTTCTAAGACCAAAATTAGTTTTTGCAGAACACGAAAACAGTCTCTATTCTAAGCCAAAAATCCCAATTCCACAGTAACATGGACAAACCCACACACTATAAACTTAACTAAAGCCTCACAACATATATAATCAATCATTCTAACACCTAAAATAACTTACATAACCAAATTTAGAGAATTAAAATCATGTTTTTACTAATTACTTCATATTTCAATACTTTTAGCGAATTCAATCGCCAAACCTTTGTTTCTTAACCAAATTACACCATTTCAACTACGTTGTTTTCGTTTCTTAATATACTAGCACAATCTACAATCAATTTATAGATTCTATCAAGGATTGGACATCAAATTTTGGACTCAATTAAGCTATTTTACACTCATATACACATTATCATTGGAGTATTCTTTCTCAACCCAATTTTCACAAATTTGAACATCAACATAAGATTATAGATGATAACTAACAGGTTTAGCAAGAGTATACATACATATAATCAATATTTGGAACAACAATTCAACAAAATCAATTATAGAGAACTAAAATTACAAAACTAAAATTTGGAAATTTAGGGATGGATTATACCTTGAATTTCCTATAGCAAAATGATAGAATAGCTTGCCAAGAACCTTCTTCCTCCCTTATCAATTTACAGAGATTACTCTCAATTTCTCTCTAACCCTCTGTGTTTCCTTCTTCTCTATATTCTCTATGTTTCTTAGCCTTAGGAAAAATACGCTTAGAATAACTGATATAGGCCTCCCACATTCATCAGTTAAAAAAAACAATACGCCTATCGGTTATGTTATGCCAAAGGCCATAAGGCCATGTTTGGCTACACCTTAATTTAGATTTCTAATTTATTTTTATATTACTTATATTATATAGTTCCATTTGTCACACATTTTAATTTAATTAATTTTAATAACTTATCATTACAATTATAATAATTATAATTTTCATTATAATTATACCTATGCTTAATAAATTATTATATATCTAATTTAATTATTAAATTCAACTATAACATCATTTTATTTAATTTAATTTTTTCTTAAATATTAAGCAATTCATTTAATTTAATAAAATTAAGCAATTCATTTAATTTAATTATTTCATTAAATTAAATCTTCAAATAATAAAATTACCATTCATGAATTTAGTTAACATGCATTCTTAACTAAATTATTATACCACAACTTCACCAATTATTTATTTATTTCAATAAATAAATTAATTAAAATATTTATTTAATTCAATAAATATTTAAATTTAATTATAAAATTTCTCGATCGTTACACCAAGTCTCGAAACTATTACTAATACACTTCATAACGTAATCCAAAACACAGCTTAAATCATAACATTAATTAAGTCTTAATAAATAACCACACTTAGGTCTTATTACATAACCAACATTAAGTTTTAATACATAGTCATAAGATTCAAATTATAACATAGAAGGACAAAGCTACTCCATAGCCTTGCCTTTGCCCTTATCCTGGTTTGAAGTTCCGCATCATTCTGTCTTACTGAAATGTTTAAAGGAAGCAAGAATAAGTAACAAATTTGCCTAGCGAGTAATATAACAATAAATGTGAATAAGTGAATATCAATGGTTCCAAATCTATACTTTGAAGTTAATAACAAGCCACTATGGATTGAAAGATTTCGAAAGCATTCGAAGGTTTCAACAATTTCAAGTGAATGAATAGATGTCACTGAATGTTGCTATGGACCAAGAATTATTAAAAGAATGCTGAGATTTCAGCAATTTCCAAGTTAATAAATATTGAATAGTGAGTAGTCGCTATAGACCGTGAACTTCAGCTATAATTAACAATATTACACTGATAATCCAATATAAGCAAGTACAATAGGTGATCAGCCTACCGTACATGGTGTTATGCATAACGTATCATGTTGTTCGCATGAATGTCGCCCCCCCCCCCCAGACGTATAGTTTCCCCTTCTATGAGGGTTGTTCATCTCAGCAACTTATAAAAGTTTGCACTAAAGCAATTGGTTTGGATCGCTTCCTAATTCACAGATATTGGTCTAGCCGAATCAAATGGCATAGAATCTCTTTTCAACACACTTAGGAATAATTAATACGTTTAACGTTTGCAACAAGATTCAAATAATCAATTTCAAAAATGTAAGTATAATTTAAATCAAGCTTCAGAGTACGAATAATAATTTTCATGAATTTAGATAACACAAACTATTTCATAGAAAAATTTGCTTATACGATCAATAAATGTACAAGCCCAGACATTTGCTCAATATATGGTTGATATAACGACAATTTGAAACTTGCACAATATTCAAGGTTGTGAAAAATTTAGGGAACTTGCATTCAATATGAAAATCGAATGAAGTTAGGAAACTTGCTCAATATGGTGTAGTTAATATAACAATAATTAAGAAACTTTCACAATATATGAAGTTGTTTAAGTTAGAGAACTTGCACTATATATAGCAGTTAGTATAACAATAATTCATTTACTCAAAGTGAGAGAACTTGCACAATGCACAAAGTAGTGTAAGTTATAAAACTTGCACCATATATAGCAATTGGTATAACAATAATTTGTTTACTCAAAGTGAGGGAACTTGCACAATGCACAAAGTTGTGTAAGTTAGAAAACTTGCACCATATATAGCAATTGGTATAACAATAATTCATTTAATCAAAGTGAGGGAACTTACACAATGTAGAAAGTTGTGTAAGTTAGAGAACTTGCCTTTCGCGTAGATTACCAATTTATAGCTTAACGTCACTTCAACGTTCTACATTATTTTAGTTACGCATATATACTCATTCATTAGTTATACAAACTCGATATGTAAACCAATCATCCCACACACATATAATACTCATGTTCAATCACATATGCTAAGCACATATATTTAGTCATATATTTAGTGTACTATTAAAACCATGTAGTTGCATTTTACTCTTGCTTTTGTCTTTAAAAGTTTTATCTAGAAACTTTGTAGAACTTGTTAAATCTTGATTCTATATTGACATTACATGATTGAATACTTAAAATACCACTTCAAACATGTATTACATCTTACGAAAGTATTATACGCATGCTTCAAGTCTTAGATCATAGTTAAAACAATCGAACAACATCGCGTATGTACATGCGCACACCGCATTATTATAACTTTGAGAGTAGGCGCGATTTCTTGGCTTCCTGGTCGAACAGAGTTGAGTTTTAGTTTTCAAAATCACAACTTACTTTCTAGCACACCGTGACACTGATACATACAATATTCACATGTTAAAAGGTCTTGAACTAGGTTTGATGTCTCTTATGTTCAATTTAAGTTTATTTTCTCATGTTATGGTTTTCACTTTGAAATTTCCCTCTAACAAGGCTAATTGGGTTCATGTAACAAAGGACTAACTATGATAACCATTAAACCACATAACGAGGCTAATAAACCTTTAACACACATGCTCAAAATCATTCAACTCGTGTATTCAAAGTTAACATAGCTTTATTCTTGAAAGTTATTGTAAATCATGCTTGAGTAGTTCATATCGTGCCTAACTAGATGGGTGCACATATTAATCGTGTTTAGAGGCATAAAGTGTCCTATCATATTATCTCATAAAGTCAGAACATAATTAACACAATGCTTATCGATATTAGTTTTCAAAACTTCCAAGTTTTCTTTAAAAAACATTCTAAACAACATATTATATAAAAAGCAATTTGAAACCACATTTCATACCCATTTGTACACATAACTAAACCATACACATATGCTAAAAAGGTCATAACTCAAAGGACAAGAGGCTCATCAAGGTTTGTTTTTAAAGCTTCTGTGTTTTCCTTGAAAAATCGATACTAAACCATGCTAAAGTAATATATTACATGCACGATAACTTGAATCATCATATCAGACTTATTTATGAATCTAACTAGGTTATACTCATATGCTCAGAACATCAGAAGCAACAAAAATTCATTTTCAAGGGCTGGCAGCCGGCGCGACCGCGTTGGTTTGTACTAGGGAAGTGGCGCGGCCGCCTCACTTCGGGACAGGTCCAGACTGCGCTCTTTTTCTGCAAAATCCCATAACATAAACCAATTAGGCCTTCTAATTTGTAACTCAGACAGCCATATTGCTTCTTAAACATACATAAGAACTCAGATAACATGTTGACATCAATTCCTTAATCAATTAACAAGTAATTCATGAAATTTTTAGGAATTTATCAAACTCACAAAATTATACATTCTTTCATTATGACCACATAATCATTATGCTTTCACCATTCTATACTTGATTTATGCTTACAGAAATGTAGAGTAATTAGAATTAAGTACCTTAGATGATTTTCCTTAATTAATAGTATGTTTCTTCTTCTTATTGCCTTACCAAAAGCAAGAGTTGCTCTTGAAATTCTCCTTATCTCTCAACTCACACTAAATCTCTCTATATCTCAGCAAAATGTAGCAGCCTTGAATCATGAAGGGGGACTCCTACTTATAGAAAAATCATTACTCAACAATCTAGTTATTAACCAAAGGAAAAAAGGGAAATTGGTGTAAAGCTTCACCAAATCTCCACCTTTATGATGATTAGCCCACATGGGATTTCTTGCAAACAATTTTAGGGAAGAATTTCCAGCATTTTGTTCATAAGGAAGAGCTTGGTAAAGTAGGGAGATAGGCCATTGGCCTATACACGACTGAAGCAAATTTTGGGACTATGATTATGGGACAAGAGCTTTAACTTACTGCATTAGCAAAATGGATACTAGCATTTTTAATGTGGGTTTCTATTTGGCTCACAAGGTCAAATTTAATGACTTAACATTATTACCTTATGTTAAGTTATGGGCACATATACACATATATACATCTATACCAATATACACCCACATCAATGTAAGTATACTTATTTTTTTAAATATACACCAATACATATAATCATATAATCTATGTACATTGGGTTAGTCCAAATAATATTTGAATTGGGCTAAATGGACTTACTTATACACATTGGCTTTAATTATTAATCCAACACATCATGCCTTAATTGTTGTCACAATATTATCCTCCCAACATGCTTATTTTTCTAATTACACATAACTATAAAAATTAATAATTAATATCAAACATTTATTTTCTCAGAATTTATTCTCTTCCATAATTTTAAAATACAAATTTATTGATTCACCATAAATCATTATGTAACACAAGGCTCAATTATTCAAGCTTAAGCTTCTTATCATAATATAATCTTACTTGGTGATTATTCATATATTATAATCTTACTCTTAATATCCCTTCTTATATTACATGTAGGAGGCAATTTATTGCATTAACTATTTATATGATCACACAACACATAATTTTCACATAACAAATAAATAATTAAAAATAAAACAATAATTAATCTATCACATTATTTAATCATTTTGTCATTAATTAAATTAACAAATTACTTAGTCCACATTTATGCCATACTTGACACACCACATAAGCTTAAATAAGCTCATTATCGTTTCCACCACATTTCTAAATTATCACATACTTCATTCAATTTAATTTGAATACCACATTTCAAGACACGCATAAATATATATGTATTCAACATAAATATTCAAATATTTTTATTTTCATTACTAATATTATTATTAAAAAATTCACGGGTATTACATAGCACGCGCCAGGCGTCTGACAAGTCGAGCACGTTTTCCAAAAAGACGCATTTTTGACCAGATTGTTTTCTTTAAATAGATTTCTTTCCATATTTTTAGGGATTCTTTGTATCTTTTATATTTCTAATGTAATTAGGATTCTATTAGATAGGGTATGGTTACTAAATTAAGGTATTGATTCTTTATAGGATTCTAGGGTTTCAAGTTATGATTATTTAAAAGGCCTATTGATGTAATTGACATTATTCATTCAATATTATTCAGATGTATTCTATTTTTGAGATTATTCTTTACTTTTGGTTCTTTGAAGAATTTCAAAGTAATTTCTTAGTTTATTCTTTGATATTCAATTTGACTTATCATACAAAAATACATAGTTGTATGTGGTGTCTTCTACCGCATCAATCGTCGATTGTGTCGAGGTTCATATTTCAATATAAACACGGGATTTAGGTGTCGTTGGTGTTCCATTTAACACTGATTTCATTGCTTGATCGATTACACCAAGGTTTTCGTCTCAATATAGACATTGGGTTGAAGTGTTGAGAGAGTACCACTTTATCATTTGTGATAGAAACGATTCGGGCGACGACCATCTAACGCAAATGTGTCATGGAGTCTATCAGATGGGCCCCGTGGGTCCCGTCATCTCAAAGTTTATTCCTCCGATCTCGATCCGGTGAAAGTTGAGCTTCGTACCCAAAAATTCCAAAAAGCTTGTGCCGAAGGCTACTAAATAAGGTTGAGTCTGACTGAATCGGAGTCCGGTAAGATGGCGTAATTAGCTGAAAGGTATCTTCCAATTCTCGAGGGTTGTCAATCGGCTCGACTTGACCAGCTTGCAGCTCAATGATTATTGTGGTGACTTTCTTGTGGTCATGTCTTCAGCTTGTCGATCCTCGTTCGGACCATGTCTTGTCTGGGCATCGTTGCACTTCAATTTTTCCACGGGGTTGTCTCTGGGGTGAAATTATGTCTCTTCCCTCCCTCGAGGTTGTCTCTGAAGTAAAATTACATTTTTACCCTTTTGCAAGGTTAGTCCAAGAAAAGAGAAATTTCGAGTGTCTACAAAGGATGACCTGACATATCTACTGTAGGATCATGGGTATGACATACATTTATAATTTGAAGCACCCAAGGTTGCCCAACCCTTTTCCTTCCGCAAACTTTAAAAAGACAATCTATTGGATGGCATGATACCTTTCTTTTATGACTTTCTATCAGAATATTTTGTTTATCCCGATAAGTACCTCCTCTATCACAACCAATAATCACAAGATGATCTTTAACAAAAAAAAATTATCGATGTTGTGTAACCTTGCATTAAGACATGTTTGAATCATTCCAATTAAATCTTCACGTGTTTGAAATTTGATCTCTGGAAGTTGTAACGCTCCATCTAGCTTATCAATTTTATCTTCACACTCCATATTTGCACTAGGTAAGTAATCATCATTGGCTAAACAGTTTTCTGATTTTTTGTTTGCTCCATAACTCTCCATGTTTATAGTTCAAATCCTACTAAAATCGGAATTTATAATTATCAAATAGGATGAAAAAGGAGCTCTCCTAAACAACATTATGTTTAGATGAATTCTTACAAAGAATAAAAAATGATTTAGACAAACTCAATGCATAAGAAGCAAATCATATAATAAAAATGATTCAGGCAAACTAATTGAACTAAATACATAAGAAGTAAATCATATAATAAAAATGATTCAGACAAATTAATTAAACTAAATACATAAGAAGTAAATTATCAATATGAATTTTAATAAGCTTACATCCCTCATATTATCAAAAAAAAAAAGTTAGGGTTTATAGTAAAAAAGGATTGTTCAGGGAGAAATACTTTATCTATTTTAAACTAAAATATTACCTCAATTATAAATAATAATAAAAAACACAAAAATCCATGAATAAAGTTCAAAAATTAAAGAGCTAAATATGGGATATATGTGAATTTTTTACCTCAAACTGAACCAAATTAAAGAAGAGAAAAGAGTTTGATTTTCAAATCAAGATCATCGAACGAAAAGCTTAGATCTGTTACAATACAAAGGCACATAAAACTCTGTTTGGAAGAGAGAGATAGAGAGACAAAAAGTTAACGAACAGAGGGAGAATTAGTTTAGAAACCTGTCACGAACTAGCAATCTCCTTCTCATAGTGGAAAATCATCCGATGTTGGGCTATAGATTCATTTCTTCTGTAAATTCAATCTCAGCAAAACAGAGAACAAAGGAAATCTCATCTCACCTAACTCTTTTGTACACCAATTAGACCCAAACATCGAAATGTTAGGTGAGGACAATTTGGTAAAACGAATTTTGTATTATTGTTAACTTATTACAGTTGTCTCAACCATAGTTAATTAATGGGTACTACCGTGCGGAAATAACAAAAAAAAGTGTAGATTTAACAGTTTGCTATGTTTACTGTAATGTTTTTAAAGTCTGAGTACAACAGGTTTACTGTAATATTTTAAGATAAGTGAGGGCAATTTGGTAAAACGAATTTTGTATTATTATTAACTTATTGCAATTGTCTCAACCATAGTTAATTAATGGGTCTTATCGTGCGAAAATAAAAAAAGATGTAGATTTAACAGTACCCTATATCATTTGTCACTACTAATTGAATAAAAATAAAATTAAATAAATAAATTTGGGCTATCGAACTATCAAGAGTTGATTCAGAGCTAACTAAAATAATGATCAAATGTCATATTTAAAACTTATTTAATAAATTATTTCTAAATTTGCTCCTATTTTACCCGAGATATTAAGCTTGTGGGTCTATAAATACAAGAGATACTTATCATGATATCCATTATCCACACCATCACTTGTTATGTGAAAAAACAAATGAATGAAAAACATATATAATAAATTTGGGAGATTATTGTATATTCAAAAATCTCTCTAAATCTTTTTCCGTTGTGTTGACAGGTTGGCTTTAAATTCAAATTTTATTTATTTTTCAATTTTTTTAAATAAAAATATTAGTTTCACACTCAATGTTCTCTTGTTTAATTGAATTTTACACTCATATACAAACGAAATTGAAACCAAGTATTTCGTTCCAAAATATAGCATCCATGTCTAAAAGACCCCTTTTATTTCAAAATATAAAATTATTAACTTTTTAATGTCGTATCAAAATTAAAGAAATTAATTTAATTTTAGTCAAAATGCAATTTTAAAAATTGTAATATATATATATATATATATATATATATATATAAAAGAACTACTAATTAATTTTTAGATTTAAAAATAACAAAAATTTACTTTCAAAAGTTTAAGTCAAACTTTTTTTTTGCTAAATAAGTTTAAGTCAAACTTGATATTTTATTTAGAAAAAGGAAATAAATAATTTCAAACACCGAGTCAAATCTAACCTATTTCGAGTACAACTTGCATTATAAGACGATTCATATTCATTCATATTTAGCGATTTGTAACTTTACAAATCTGGTACAATGGACAATAAATTGATTTGTCCACAAGTTATCTATTTTCTTTCCCATGTTGACTGTTTATGAAGTTTTACATTTGTCTAGCCATTTGTTCTATCATTGGAACATAACAAGGAACTATCCCCTTTTCCAATCTAAATGGCAGCAGTTTCTCCTATTTATAAAACTTTACAACAAAAACCTACATTTCCAAAAAGATGAAATTTGACATGTTAACCAACATTCCGTCGCCCTTTCATTCTCTTAATCAAAAATTAAACAACATAACTATAGGGGTTTCCCGAGTAGTTATAATTGCTCAACATGGTTAGTGATTGCATCTGGGCAAGATTGCGCTTGAAGAAGCTCCAAACGGCTAAAAGGAGCTCCAAACTGCAGTATATAGTCTTCATCTGGTGTCACATAATTTAAAATACATTAATTATCAGGAAATATAATTGCTTTTATATGATATGACAATGATGCAAAGAAACGGAAAATATTATCTTACAATTACTGGAGAAGAGTTGTTGCAAGAAACTCCTCATTCCAAATCAAGTTTGACTTTTTAAAGTCGATATGAGATATGTTAAAATTCAAATTTGATATGATTCATTTGAGTTTTTGAAACTAATAAATCTTGTAATTAGTAGTACTACTTGAATACTTTTCAATTTTCATAATTGTATGGTGTAAAACTAATTGATTCATATCAATTTTGAAGTTGAATATATCTCAAATTAGCTTCAAAAAGTTGATATTGACACTATTTTAGAACGGAGGGAGTATTAAATTTTCGTTTCATTCCAATATATCAATAACTAACAAAAAGTAAAATGTATTTAAGGACAAAATCTCACTCTCTTTGACTGTTCCGTAAAGCCAGCACAACACCTCATCTGCAAATGCAAGGCATACTCCTCCCTGCCAAGTGCCAACCCGTTACCACCAGAAAAAAAAAAAGAGTTAGTAAAATTAACCTTCATGGACCCCTACCCAAAAATTATCCTTTACAAGTTTTGGGACATCCAAGAAAAGAACTGGAGACAACTAATTTGGACTTCAAACTATCTACTATATTTTAATTTTATTTTAATAATCATCTCAAGGAACATTCAAATAACTCGACTATCCTTTCAGTTCTTCAAGAGTTGGTGCCAAGGGGAATGTGCATGTATAATACAAAGTAAAAAAGATGACAAAGTATGTCAAGGGGGGTTCATAAAATTGCCACTTTGATAACAAAGAGTAACCGATAAATGTGGACCAAACTAATCATACTCATAAAAAATGATAAAATGACCCTCTAAGGATAAAACCATGGGGTGCAAGAATAAAGTATAAATGCCCATGCAATTTGCAGCTAAAACAGAGTTACCTGCCAATATCCCTTCATTTTAACTCTCTGTGTTATATCCTTGGTTCTTAGTCTCTCTGTACGGACAAGTCGACCAGCATCATTCCTGCCAATGAAGGATAAACAAGTGATTAAATTTGGAACTGTACCATGACAACTTGCTAAAATCAAGAGAGCAGCACACAATATGCATGAGTAGTGAGTGATACTCATTTTGCAGTACTTTCAAAGTGAGAGAATAACTAAATTTCGAAGTTACCTACTTTCATTTGTTAGAGATAACACGTCAGTGAAGGACAACTTTATGACAGGCAAAAAGATCTATTCTTTCTATTAAACTACAGGGAGGGGGGTAAGGTGGGGAGGGAGGGGAGGGAGGGGTTTTAAAGGTGTAATGGTCTCTTGTGGCTAGGTTAGTCCTTTAGTAGTCACCACTAAGAAGAAAAAAGAAAAGAAAGGTAAGGGCAGAATGAAGAGCAAACAGCATTTACCTAAATCCAATGACAATATAAGGGACACCAGCTAGGAATGACTGGATCTGCAATCAGTAAACCATCTGTCATTTTCATCCTTGCAGCTTGCTAATATGAAGTGCAGGCCACAAAGCTTTGAACATATAGCATTATACTCTACAAAGAAATAAGGATCTTATATAGGCCAACCAATTGGAATTCAATTACCACATTTGAAATGAAATGGCATTTAAATCTCCCATCCGCAATCCAATCACAGATGAGAGGATGGAAAAAGGTTGACTAGAGTAAATTCTTAATTTTTCTGAACGATGGAAACAATTGAAAAGAAAATAATTATATTGACAATCAATTATCTCTAGTTCCCTACCAATGTACAAAAACATATTGATCTTTCAAAGCGTAACTGAAAATTGAGCAAGAAGTACAACTATGTCATGTAATCCTCATACGACAGTCTAATATAGAATTCAACCTTCCTACAAAATGTTCGTTAAGTTGGATAAATTCCAAGAACATCAGGAGGAGAACATTACAGATACCTTCTGGATGTTCATCTTATGGTACTACTATCCAATGCACATTACTCTAAATGAATGCTTTTATGTGGGATTCATTTTCAGCTTACCCCTACTGCTTTGGGATAGAAAAGGTAGCGTTGAGTTGGTATATTTATTGAAATCACGTCAACACATCAAGATGATTTTGAAGGTGTAGGGGAAAGTTATTCATGAAAACTCAGATTATGGTGGATTCATAAGAGGTGTGATGAGGACATGCCAAGCTTGAGCTCAAATGGAGGTTTTGGTTCGGATCCGGTGCTAGTATCTATTGGACCCGTGATGAGAAGCCGAGCCAAAAAGTTCAAAGGGTTTGGTGCAAGCAATGTGGATTGAGAATGGTTTGACGACATGCTCCAAGATGATTGAAGGTGATCCTAAGCTCATCAATATAGTCGAAGTACAAATATCAGATCAGGTGGATCACGTCAATCACGTCAAGACCTGCATGTTGAATCAAGGATTGAGATTCAGCGCAGCATGACAAGCGCGGCCGCGCCGTGTTCCAGGCCAAAAGCAAGCGGCCGCGCCGCTCTACAGATCTGGAAAATAAAGGAGTTCGCCCCGGCGAGCCCAACAAGCCTATTGAAGTCGCCCCAGCGAGTACCTCTCTGTATTTGTTTGCTCCGGTGCCTTCTGAACTCGCCCTAACGAGTTCCTCTTTGCCTGAGCCAAAGTACCAGCATGGCCGCGCTGCGCTCTAGTATATTTCCAACGCCGCGGCGCCGCAAGGAAAATTGAGTTGCCACGTTTTCCGAGGCAAACACATTTTTATAGATTTGGGTCGTGAATTTGTTTCCTAAACTCATTATTTCCAGTTTAATATTAGTCTTCTATTATAGCTATGATATTAGGATAGATTTTGATTCCATATTTGATTGTAATTCCTTATTAGATTCTAGGGTTTACAATTGCTACTATTAGTTAAGGTTTATTGATGTAAACATTATGATCATTCAATATTATCAGATTTATTAAAACTAACAAGAGATTATTCTCTATTTTTAGTTCTTTAAGGAATTCCTAAGTTATTTTCTTAGTTCTTATTTGAAATTCAATTTGACTTATCATTCAACAATACATAGTTGTGTGTGGCGTCTTCTACCACATCGATCGTCGATTGTACTGAGATTACCGCTTCAATATAAGCGAGGGGTCAAGGTGTTGGCGTTCATTCAACGCAAAATTCCTAATGCGAGCAATTGTACCGAGATTACCGTCTACATATAGGCGAGAGGTTAAGGTGTTGTGAGCAATTCATCCTATAACTTTGCTAGAAACGATCCGGGCGACGACCACCTCACGCAAACGTGTCGTGGAGTTTATCATTTAGTATCCGAGCCAAGTCTTCTAGCGAGTTATCAATCTTTATTTTTCTGTTTGATGTTGATAAAAAAAAAAGTATAGAATATTTTCTTAAAATTTTATTTCGTCGATTGCATATTATTGTGAGATTTCATAGCTTATATATTTTGTTTCGTGATAAGTGATTTTTGAGTTGATTAGTAAATTCGAGAATTTTGCTAGGTGAATTCGAAAAGAATCTATTAGAGAGGGTAATTAGAGGTTGGCTCACTAGTGAGATTTATTGAGGGTAAAAGCGAATGAAATTATTGATTCGAGCGAAACACGCAAGGAAGTGGTGAGAAAATTGTTTTCTACTAACCCTTGTTTTGCAGGAGATATGTCTAGCTCAAAGGACAAGGGCACTTATGAGGAACCTCCCTCGACATTTAATTCAAAATTGATGATGGAGGCTATAATGAAACCCCGATCGAGATATTGGCGAGACCCTAGGGAACAATCCCAAAAATCCCGAGATGGGGGAGACCAGAAGGTAAATCCCACAAATCCGGGGGACTAAAACGAAGAAAAAAGCACAACAGGGGATTCAAATAAGAGGAAGAGGGTGAATATGATTTTTTGCATCGAAGGCAAAGAGGTGCTAGGAAAAGAGGAGATCAAGTTAGAGAAGATGGTAACTTGAATAGCATAAAGATGAAGATTCCAACGTTCCAAGGTACGAGTGATCCGGAGGCATATTTGGGATGGGAGACGAAGATGAAGCAGATTTTTGACTGTACAACTACTCAGACCTTAAGAAAGTCAAGATGGCCATTACAGAGTTTTCAAGATATGCACTAACATGGTGAGATCAGTTGACAGCCAAGCGCAGGTGTGATGAATGCCCGATTGCAACTTGGGTGGAGATGAAGGCTATCATGAAAAAGAGATTCGTGCCAACATACTACCATCGGAAGATAATTCATACTTTGCAAACTCTAAAACAAGGAAGTAGGAGCGTGGATGACTACAAGAAGTAGATGGAAATGTTAAAAGCTCGGACTAATTTAGTCAGATAATGAAGCAGCCATTAAATTGGGAGATTGCAGACTTAGTTGAACGACAGCATTATCTGGAGTTAAAAGAGTTGGTAAATTTGGCTGCCAAGATTGAGAAACAGCTTTAGATAAGAGGACTACGAGGAAATTCTAACGTTGGCTCATCATGGAAACCTAACTTTGCAAACCGCAAGGAAAAATCAGTTGTGATCAAACAAAGATGGAACCGAAGCAAGGGACGACTAACCGAGGGA
Source organism: Panax ginseng (assembly GCA_020205605.1). Lineage (NCBI taxonomy): Eukaryota > Viridiplantae > Streptophyta > Magnoliopsida > Apiales > Araliaceae > Panax > Panax ginseng. The sequence continues at coordinate 60,932,198 of CM035131.1, read as the reverse complement.
TACAAGGTAAAAATGAACAACCTTCTTTTAGTCGTAATCGGGATATTGTAAGTGTCAAGGCCGGGGACATATTTTTAGTCAATGTTCAAATCAAAGAACTATGTTGTTGCTTGGCAATAGAGAGGTGGAGACCGAGTGAGAAGAAAGTGATTGATTCTATGCCACCATTAGAGGTAGATGATAGGGAGGTTGTTATGCATGGCGAGATGTTAGTCACAAGGACACTTAGTACACAGGTAAAAGGGGAAGGAAGTAAAAATCGGGAAAATCTTTTCCATACTCGATGTCTTGTGAATGGGAAGATTTGTTACGTTGTGATAGATGGAGGTAGTTGTAGTGTGAAATACTACCATGGTGGAGAAATAATGTCCACAACAGATCGAGTACTACCATGGTGGAGAAATTGGGTTTGTTCACATCCAAGCATCCACAATGTGATCGTTTACCATTTCTATCGGCTTAAATGGCTCGATAATACAATGTGGATATCAAGGTGACCAAAAGTTTTTGCTAGTACTAGGGATTAATCGGCTAGTCGGATTTTCAGTTTTTTAAAAAATATATATTTTCCTTCCTCCTTCATAAGTTTTGAATAAGTAGAATAACATAAGTAACACAAATCATCAAATAAAAATATAAAATCAGACCTGAGATATAATTTAATTTATAAGCTGAAGTTGAAACAATTTAAAAATTAAAATGAAATATTACGATGTAATTTAATTTATCCAACCTTTTCTTTAATGCTCACTATGCTAATTAACTAAAACATTTGTTGCTTATCAATACCTTATATCAAGACCTTATATAAGCCTTATATCAATACCTTAGTTCTGCGTGAGTCGTACGCCATGTGAAGAAGCGTGGTCGTAGTCGAGAAGAAACGATTCGATCGAAGAGTTAGTCGCAAAAGAAACAAGCGATGGTTTTTCTAATGAATATTCTTTTTTAAAACAAGCAATAAAAGGGTTTAAAGTTATTTTATAAATCCTATGTCACCACATTTCATATGTTTTGTTTTTACCCTCATATGCTGATTTGTTCCGATTTGCCTTGAATTTACCGACTAGTTGAAAAAAGGTCGAGGTGAAGATCGATTAGAGAAAAGAGAATCAAGAAAAAAAAAAAAGAAGAAGGCGTGAGAATGAATATTCTTTTGTAACAAAAGGAAAGTTACTTTATGTCCTATGTCACCACAAAGAAAAAATGAGAGGATCAAAATAAATATATTGGCAAAAAAAATAAATATATTGGCAAAAAAGAGTGATGTGAGAATAGCTTTGGTTTTTAAATAGCCTATAATTTTACTTCGGTATAAAGAGGCGCTTTTGAATACTAATGCTAATGATTCTTTGTCTAGTGTTGTTTTATCTCTTTTGCGGGAATTCAAAGATGTATTTCCCGAGGAGCTTTCTCAAGACTACCACCGATTCGGGGAATCGAATATCAAATTGACTTTGTTTCCGGTGCGACCATTCCAAACCGTCCGACTTATCGGAGTAATTCTAAGGAGACAAAGGAGTTACAAATGCAAGTGAACGAACTATCGGACAAAGGGTTCGTGAGAGAGTATGAGTCCGTGTGCAGTTCCGGTGATCCTAGTACCCAAAAAGGATGGAAAATAGCAGATGTGTATCAATTGTCGGGCGGTAAATAACATTACGATAAAATATTGACATCTCATCCCTCGTTTAGATGATATGTTATAGATGAATTACATGGGTCTTGTATCTTTCTAAAATTGATCTAACAAGTTATTATCATCAAATAAGAATGCAAGAGGGTGATGAATGGAAAATAGCTTTTAAAACTAAGTATGGTTTGTATAAGTGGTTAGTGTTACCATTTGTTTTAACTAATGCACCTAGTACATTCAGGAGATTAATGAATCATGTGTTGCGTCCATTCATTGGCAAATTTGTTGTTATCTATTTTAATGATATTCTCATTTATAGCAAAAACTTGGAAGAACATGCATTACATTTAAAATTTGTTTTGGATGTACATAGGAAGGAAAAGTTGTTTGCTAATATGGAAAAGTGCACGTTTTGTTCGGATAGAATTATTTTTCTTGGCTTTTTTGTGAGTTCACATGGAGTCCAAGTTGATGAAGAGAAAATACATGCAATCCAAGATTGGCCGAGTCCAACGAATGCAAGTCAAGTGCGAAGCTTCCACGAACTCGCAAGTTTCTACCGACGCTTTGTTCGGAATTTCAGTGAAATTACAGCACCATTGACTAAGGTTATCAAAAAAAATGTGGGTTTTAAGTGGAGCGAGGAACATGAAAAGGCATTTAAATTGATTAAGGACAAATTGACTAATGCACCTTTACTTATTCTGCCTAATTTTACTAAAACTTTTGAGATTAAGTGTGATGCTTCAGGGTTAGTTATTGTAGTTGTTTTGATGCATGAAGGAAAATTAGTGGCGTATTTCAGTGAGAAATCGAGTAGGGCAGCTTTGAACTATCCTACTTATGACAAGGAGATGTACGCTTTGGTGAGAGCATTGGAGACATGGCAACATTACTTGTGGCCAAGGAGTTTGTGATCCACACCGATCATGAATCACTGAAATATTTGAAGTGTCAGCACAAGTTGAATAAAAGGCATACGGGATGGATTGAATTTATCAAGACATTCCCATGCCATTAGATACAAGCAGGGTAAGGAAAATGTCGTTGCAAATCTTTGTCTAGAAGGTATATGTTGTTGAATATTATTGATTAGAAATTACTTGGTTTTGAAAGGATCAAAGAATTGTATGCAAATAACCTTGGTTTTGGTGAGGATTTTAAAACTTGTGAAAAGAATGTTGTAGGTAAATAATTTAAAGTTGATGGATTTTTGTTTCGAGAGAATAAGTTGTGTATACCTGCATGTTCTTTGTGTGAGTTGATGGTTAGGGAATCGCATGGGGGTGGTTTGATGGGACATCTTTGGTGTTGATAAAACTTTGACTGTTTTAAAAGAAGATTTTTATTAGCCTCATATGAAACGAGATGTTTGAGCAAATTTGTGATAAATGCATTACTTGTAAACAAGCTAAATCTCGTGTTTAACCCCATGAATTGTATACACCATTGCCTATACCTAATGAACCTTGGATTGATATATCAATGGATTTTGTATTGGATTTACCTAGGTCTAAGCATGGTAATGATTCTTTTGTGATTATGGATAGATTTTCAAAGATGGCACAATTTATTCAATGTCACAAAACTGATGATCATCCCATATAGCTGATTTGTTCTTTAGGGAAATTGTACGTTTGCATGGTATTCCTAAAACAATTTTTTCCAATCGTGATGCTAAGTTCTTAAGCTATTTTTGGAAGGCCTTGTAGTGTAAGTTGGGAACTAAACTGTTATTTTGTACTACTTGTCATCCACAAACCAATGGTCAAACTGAAGTAGTAAATTGGACTTTGTCTGCTTTGTTAAGGGCTATCATTAAAAAGAATATCAGTCATTGGGAGGAATATTTAACACATGTTGAGTTTGCTTATAATAGATATGTTCATTCTGCTACTAAATTTTCACAATTTTAGATTGTTTATGGTTTTAATCCTTTAACTCCATTGGATTTATCACCATTACCTGTGTCTGAATTTACTAACATGAATGGAAAGAAAAGGTCTGAATTTGTTAAGTAGATACATGAGAAGGCAAGATTGAAAAGAGGACGGAGCAATATGCGAAGCAAGCCAACAAGAGTCGACGTCAAGATATCTTTTGAACCAGGAGATTGAGTGTGGTTACACATGCGGAAAGAACGATTCCCAGCTCAAAAACATTCGAAGTTGTTACCGCGAAGAGATGGTCCATTTCAAATTCTTGCACGAATTAATGACAACGCCTACAAACTGGATTTACCGGGTGAGTATAATGTTAGTGCAACATTCAATGTTTCTAACCTAAGTCCGTTTGATGTAGGTGACGAATTGAGGGCAAATCATTTTCAAGAGGAGAGGAACGATGAGCACATGCCAAGCTTGAGCTCAAATGGAAGTTATGATTTGGATCCAGGGCTAGTACTTGTTGGACCCATGATGAGAAGTTGAGCTAAAAAGTTCAAGGAAGGTCTTATGGGTTTGGTACAAGCAATGTAGATCGAGAATGGTTTGACGATATGCTCCAAGATAAGAAGGTGATCCTAAGCTCATCAATATGGTCGAAGTACAATTATTAGATCAGGTGGATCACGTTAAGACCTGCATGTTGAATCAAAGGATATAGATTCGATGCATCCTGACAAGCGTGATCGCCCATATTATATTCTGAAAGGGTTAAAAACAGCATACTGCCGCTATGCATCTGAAAAAAAAGGAGCTACGCCCGCCGAGCCTAACAAGCTATCAAATCGCAACGACAAGTACCTCTCTGTATTTGTCCACCCCGGCGCCTTCTAAACTGGCCCCAACGAGTTCCTCTCTGCCTGAGCCAAAGTACCAACACAACCGCGCCACACTAGTATATTTCCAGCACCGCCGCGCCTTAAGGGAAATTGAGTTGACATGTTTTTCGAGGCAAACACGTTTTTGCATATTTGGGTCGTGGATTTGTTTCCTAAACTCATTATTTCCAGTTTAATATTAGTTTTCTATTATAGCTAGGATATTAGGATAGATTTTGATTGATTCTAGGGTTTACAATTGCTACTATTATTTAAGGTTACTATACTCATTCAATATTATCAGATTCATTAAAATTCTTGTGAGATTAACCTTTTGGTTTTTTAAAGAATTCCCAAGTTATTTTCTTAGTTCTTCTTTGAGATTCAATTTGACTTATTATACAACAATACATAGTTGTGTGTGGCGTCTTCTACCGTATCAAAAATTGATTGTACCGACATTACCGCTTCAATATAAGCGAGGGATCAAGGTGTCGTTGGTTCTCATTCAACGCAGAATTCTTAACGCGAACAATTGTACCGAGATTATCGTCTACATATAGGCGAGAAGTTAAAATGTTGTGAGCAATTCATCCTACAACTTTGCTAAAAACGATCCTGGCGACGACTACCTCAAGCAAGAGTACCGTGGAGTCCATCAAGATGGCAATAGAGCTGTCATGTAGGGATCCAAGATGAAAGATTTGCAAATGCAGAAGCTATTCTACATGGCCAAAGATTTGCCCAAACTATCTCTTCTTAAAAACTGGTTCAATTACACAGGTTTCTATTCAATCTTGGGGTTCATCCACCAAACCGTGGCAACTAATATTCATAGTAGAAATAACTACCATATTCAGATTGCAACCCAGCCGGTCTTTCAAGAGCGTAGATCACAACTACTTGCTGAATTAGCAAATCACAAATAAGTTATACCAACTCTTACGTATCTGTTTGCTGTTCTCCTTCTGATGTCAGAAATGAAAATTTTACTGTTGAGAATAACAAATTGGGTAGGAAAGGAGATTGAATGTAAGAACTCCTTATTTTGGATCAGTACAATTTCTGGCTAGCTCACTCATTAAAGCTTGTGAATTTTGGTAGATGAATATCTTTAATGAATCAAATTAGTAAATAATTCCAATTTCGGTTTGAATAAATTGATGTGTGAATATGGATTATCATAACACAGGGGTTTCCTTGGTGTAAAAAGATTTTGGAATTTGATCTATTGAATGAGAATTTGGATTACCATCAACAAACTTTTCACGCAAGAAAGATTTTCTTCATTCAATCATTAATACCTGGCCATTTGCATCTTTCCATAGCAGAATTGTTCACTTACTTCCAAGAATGTGCATTTAATGTAAGGTAAATGTAACATATAAAGTTATAAACTCAAGGACTATTCTCCTGTAAGGTTCTCTAATCAAGCAAACTTTGGACAAAATCTTGAAACAATTCATTATAGTGATGCATTACCACATTTAAATGTTAAAAACAGCACAAATCAACAAAACAATTGGAATACAATATATATATATATAGTAATTGCATCCACAACACATTTAAATTTCTACAAAAAAGTATAAATCAACAAAACAATTGGTTCACAATATATAGGTAATTGTTAAATCCACAACACTTTTGTTATTTCCAATAACAATTTCTGTATATATATATATATATATATATATATATATATATATATATATATATATATATATATATATATATATATATATAGCAATTTAGAAGATATATGTACCCAGAACTTGAGCAATTTCTCCTCTCATATCTTTCCTCTGTGTGATAATCCAACTGTGCATAGCAGTAAAAAGATATGGATGAGACCAAAATTTACAAACCAGACGATAGAAACAAAAGGGAAGCCAATAGGCAAGTCCACCTCTCGACTAGTCTTTAACTCCACATAAAACCTCCTTCCTTCATCAGTTGAATCACAGCAATCCATTTCCGCACCCATCAGAATACGATGAGCTCCCAATTTAGTTTTAATTACAGAACAGTATTCAGCATTGGCATCAACATGATGTATACCACCTCCATCATCTCTTCTTGGATCTTCAGTAGCAAGGCTCTCAAAACAATATCCCCAATAACATCTAATTCAAAAGATATACATTTAGTCAACAAACCGATATGACAACAGCAATATAATTCCACAAATGATTAAATAAAGTGATCAAGGAATTTATAACTATATACATTTTTCTAAGAAATTTTATTGACTGAACAGAGAATATCAACAGCCAAAAGGAGTCAAATCACCCTATAAACAACTGGAATTAAAGAAAGCACACTCATTAAGAACATCTTTACAATCTCTACAAAAATATGACACAGAAATACCCCAAAGGCACCCATTGCAAAGGGACCATAGCACGAAATATGATTCTCTTTCTACAAAGCGAAAGTTAGATAATTATTGGATGCTTTGTAATTTCCAATCCATTGCTTTATGATTACAAATATATGATTCCATAAATGTATTAAAAAAGCTCGAAGACAGAACCGGGCTGTTTCAAGGAATTCTTGTCACTTTTCTTATTCTAGTTCCTTCTCTTTTGACTTGACTAGATTTGGTCAGTATCTGGGCATTCTACCATTTCTCGGGTAGTTGGGTAGTTGCTAATGTTATATAGCTAAACAACTCAATTCAATAAAGCCTTAATCCCAAACAAATTGGGGTCACCTAGATGAATCATTTCCTCCACTCTGTTCTACCTAGTGAATTTCAGTTATGTTCATGTATAACGTGTCTTTTTTATCACCTCTATCAAAATTAGTTTCAGTCTATACCTACCCCTCAAGCCTCACCAATTTCGGTCTCCGGCAGCTTTGTTCGGCAGTTGACAGCTGCAAGTTAATGAAGAAGAAGCAAAGAGGTCTCAAAAAAAAACAGAGGAAGAAGAAGCAAAGAGGTGGAACCTCATTTTTTGAGGAAGCAGTGAAAGGAAAATGCACAGATCATAGATCTAGAATAGTCCTAATTTGCCCCTATTTAATACTTGTAAATCCTGGCAATTCAAGGCAAGTAGCAACCCTGACCCGTTCAAGTGGATCAATAGTTGAGACACTGGTTCTTCAGGTTTCCATTATTTTAAACGGGCTTTAACTACATTTGTTTTTTTATTCCAAACCAAACCAGATTTCCAGCTGGTCCCGTTCAACAGGTTCAACTGGCCGATCAGGTCTGGTTTTAAAAACACTGAGAGAAACTTCGCTGTATCCAGGAAGCTCATTTGAGATAAACCTGATAAAACAAAGGCTCGAACAGAATAGATGCAAACAAGAAGCTGAGAGTACCAATGATCATATCTTTCCAATCTTCCAATATATATATATATATATATATATATATGTGTGTGTGTGTGTGTTTGTGTGTGTGTGTGTGTGTGTGTGTGTGTGTGTGTGTTTTGAAACATAAGATCAGGAAGCCAATGTTTTTCAGACAAGAGAATACTTAAATATATGTAAATATAATCTACTACCTTCGGCGATCAAGCTCAGTTTTTGGCCTTTCCGGTAGTTTATGTACATCAAGATACACCACACCATTCCTTTTGTGCACTCCCATTTCCCAAGGCTCATTCCTGATATAAGCAGTGGCCAGAATCTGCATATTCACCAAGATGACCGGCTCAAAATTTTACAGCTAGGTTCTTAAAAAGCACATGACTCTTATACTTGTATTCCACTAACCACAGGATACAAGTGAGAAATATTGTTATAAGATTCTAACGTAACTCTATAAAGAATTCAAACATAAAAACTTGCAGCAAGTCCAAAAAATGAATATTCAAAATCCAAAACTTAACTACTTCAAAGATTAAACGGGTCAAACATTAAATCTGAAATACAGTGAAAAAGATGAATGCTAGCTTCATTAGGAAATAAGATGTATTATAAGTAACAGATAAAAAGGGTCAGCAATCACCTTATTAAGGTTGTTGCGATACGTCTGCCAGGGACAGAAAACAAGGAAGAAGAGAAAGTGAAGTTAACAGCTTGAACCATATTTATTGAAATATAAGACAGATTTAGCTAGCTCTTACCACAAAATGCATATTTTGAAGTGGGATGTTTTTGTTTCTTATGCAAGTAAGAAGGTCGCCAAATCCTTCAGAGCCCAAACCTGGTTTTGAGACAGGAAGAGAGGAGGTGCATATGAAACATGCACAGAGAGCCAGAAGAAAAGATATTTATATTATTGATATGCTAATTTCTTGCATATTCAGCATCATACCTTTCTTCTCAATGAAAGTATCAAAACCTTCATTAAGATCAGCTCCCACGTCTTCTGTAATAAGACGCTTAAAAAGCCTCTAATAATGTGAAATGAAGAGTAACATAAATGAGCTAAAGCATGGAGCTATCAAACATTGGAAAACATTGTGGTGTTCTTCAAAAGAGTAAATTAAATTGAGAAAATGATCCGAAAGGCTTACCAAGCTGCGATCATCAAAATAGACCTCTCCACCTTCTACACGACTATAGCAACCAAGCTCACATGGCTAATTCGCACCATAAGCCGATATAATGAATTAGATAACATGACTGAAACAAGTTAACATGTCGAAAGGAAATTAAAAAAAATCCAAGAAGCAATCTAGGAGTTGCATTGTTTTTTGCCTTGAGAAAAAAAAAAGAACATTTATTAGGAAGAAGGAAGGTACAAATAAAAGGAGGGCAATATGTCCACCAAAAGAATGCCAAACTAGTGGAAGAAATTAGTCAAAATACAATGACCTTGATAAAGGACTTGTCCCTCGTGTGGCCTCTCATTATAGCCATCCACATAAACAAAATAAAATATCCTAAGAAGATGATTAGGTACACAGACAGGACTTCGTTGTGAAAATACCAATTAACCACCGTGTCCTCTAAAAGCTTAGAAGTTTTGAAAATGTTGTCCTAAAATAAGAAGTCGCTAGGGCTGTGATATATCATTCCCTTATATTTTTCTATTGCCTCTTAAACATTTGCAAAGAATGCTCGAGCAAGGATAGTTATTGAAAATATATTACTTTAGTAAGCACAAAATATTGCATGCATCTGTACATTTATTTATAGAAGGGGGAGATTATAACCTTAAATTTAGTTTAGTACCAATTGCAGATTTAATCTTAAGAGGACTTTGTAAATCTAAAGTAATAATCAAAAGAAACTAAAATAAAATACATAAATTACCTCCTGAAATGCTATACATTTCCTTGCTAATGTTTCTTCACTTTTAGAAAACTTCAATTCGGAAACAAAACGTTCATCATTGCGGACATTAGAGAACCTGGGATTGTAACCATAATTCTGCCTTTGAGGATAAGGTCCAGGCCGAGGAAGGAGGCCAGCTCCTCGATCATTTTGCCAACGACCACGCCCCATACCACCTCTGGTGTGGTTATTTGTATTACGTAAGGGCGGTAAAACTATAAATCAAAGACGAAAGGTGTGAGAGAGATACGAAGATACATGGTGGGAGAGAGAGAGAGAGCACAATTAAAAAAAATGCACATATGAAAAATATTAGAACAAAGAAGAGCTTTATAAGAAAGAATTTCCCTCTTCCTTAAATTAAGGATAGTTAGCATAAATCTAAATGCTGCACAACAAGCATAAAACACCGAGGCCAACCAAATACATGAAGGGATATAATTGACTTCATCTACCTGTATCACGTCCCATCTTCTCAAGCGAGTAGATAGAGAACCCTAAATCACATAATTATAAGCTTTTTCAATGACTATTTCACACCAACCTTCCCATACGACCCTGTATTCTAGATGCACAACCCCCCATCAGTTAAGAACGAAAGAGTAGTGACAGGTAGTTATTACATTAAGTCACCTCCCCGAAAAAACAGAATGATCTTATAGATGCTGGCAATTAAACTTTTGAGTCCAAAATTCTTTAAATCAGAATCCCCTCTTCTTAATAACAATGACATAAAAGAAGAACTTAAATCCTCTATTTCCTTGCATTTTTTTATTTTTTTAATAAGAAACACTTCTTTCAAATTCCCTGTATAATATTACAGAATTCTTGAAAGTAAAACTTTTTCCAAACTCCCGGTTTCATATAACAGCTGAAAATTTCGATCACATCAAGACTAACAACAGCCTACCAACAAAGAAAATACTAGTGATATCCACTCAGGAACAAAATAACATACACAACTTCCTATGACTAAATAACATACACAACTTCCTCTCTCGTAAAGTTCTGTCTAGCCACTCCTATGAAGTCAAACTCAATGTTATCCATTCGCGCTTCAAAGCAAATGGCTCAGAGTACATCCCCTCAAAGACACCCACAATACCCCATACTTATGCTCAAGAGCCTTACACTTCCACTCCAACCATCAAAAAATTCCCACTATCATAGAGAGATCTTAAGCCCCCTTAAGCCAAAGGGCGTTAGACTTCTGTTCCATTAACTGCCTTATGTCAGAGAAATGTTCTCTTCTTTTTGGAGCTCCTATATCTCTCTCGCATCTCTCTAGATAATTTCCTAACATTCTTACCATCTCGGATCCAACTCCCTTACATTTTCCGTATACCCAAATTTATTGACTCATATTTATTTTCCTTTTCCCAGCACCAAAATGGTTTTACTGACTCATATTTATTTTCCTTAAATTACCCCCAAATTTAAATTCACTATGAGTTTAACCAATCAATTCACAAATTTGAATAAAATATCATCACCTCAATTCATTTCTTCTTAAAAATGTATCCAAACAATCGCACTAAAACAAGCCAACGGTAGTAATCTCAGCAGTTCACAGTAATAACACAACACATTAAACATAAACTCAACACACAGAAAGAGAATACTCTTAATTTACATAGAACATAAACAAGTTAATTATGCTTCAAAACTTACAATGCAAGCCTACCAAAAGTCATAAACAAGAAAACCCAACAACAAAATCCCTAAAACCCAAACATACAACACATTAAAACACAAAATTTAGCAATACCCATCAAAGAAAAAGGGATCACCTGGCACTGGAAAAGGGCTAGAGGCAAGGGTTTTACAATAATCTTCATTATCAGAGCCAAACAGATCTTTATCATCAACCTCACGGTAGTAATTATTATTATTAGACCTCACTTCCCCATTGTCTTCATCTTCCTCCTCGCTGCCGCTACCACTTCCACTTCCACTTCCACTGCCGCTCCGGCTACCGCTGCCACTGCTGCTACTCTCTCCTCCGCCACTTCGCTTGGAAGATGAAGAGGAAGAGGAAGAAGAAGATGATGAAGACGAAGAAGATTGATGGCTTTCTTGTTTATCATTGTTGTCTTCTTCTTCATCTTCTCCAAATAAGTCTAATTCTTGCTCTGAATCCATTTTGAATCTTTGATCAAGCAAATATACAGAAATGTAAGTGAAAAGTTTTGATTTTGATCCATGAGATTCTGAGCTTTAATCTGTGTAGGGTGTAATGAGTAATTTGGGTACGCTGAAGAGACAACTCGGTAACTACTGACTCGGATTTTATAAAGATTTTTCCCAAGTCAGGACGAGTTGGGGAAATGCACTAATGGGTGACAGAGTGGGTCTTTTTCTTCATCTATTTCGGGCCAGCCCAACATACTAATCCACAAACCCACTACTTTTTATATGGGTTATTTACACTTTCTAGTATATTTTTAGAAAAAATTACAACAAAAGTGCATTCAGAAAATATTTACAGAATTAATATATTTTTAATATTTTATTTACAAAATTAGTACATTTGGTATCCCTTTAATTTAGTTGGGTGTTCTAATGGGTTGCTGATGTGGCAAATCAGTTTTGTAATTATGTAACTGTTCCTAGTTGTTTCTCTTCGCTATGACAATTTGAATTGCATGCCAAACCCGAGTAGTCATGCCATCTGTATATAGTGCAGTTGGTAACCAAACCTTCATACAAAGGTAACCATTTTAGTTTATGTGGGTAACCAAATAGTCATAAAAAAAATTCAGAACAGTTACCAAGTGTTACATGTATTTGTTTTCTTTATCTTGTTAAACCATAATGAAATCAGAGAGTAGTCGTGTGGTTTTCCTCTTACTTAAAGTAAGAAGAAAAAAATGCAAAATATTATCTTGTTAAACCATGATGAAATCAGAGAGTAGTCGCGTGGTTTTCCTCTTACTTAAAGTAAAAAAAATACAAAATATTATTCAATATTGTGTAACACAATCTCGATTACCTTACATCAACAAAAAGATGCAGTTGGTAGCCAAACATTCATACAAAGGTAACCATTTTAGTTTTTGTGGGTAACCAAATAGTCATAAAAAAATTCAGAACAGTTACCAAGTGTTACATGTATTTATTTTCTTTATCTTGTTAAACCGTGATAGAATCAGAGAGTAATCGTGTGGTTTTCCTCTTACTTAATGTAAGAAGAAAAAAATGCAAAATATTATTCAATATTGTGTAACACAATCTCGGTTACCTTACATCAATAAAAAGGTGCAGTTGATAGCCAAACCTTCATACAAAGGTAACCATTTAACTTTTTGTGGGTAACCAAATAATCATAAAAAAAATTCAGTCTCGGTCGAACGAAGAGTTGTCGAGAGGATACTGAAGCTAGAAGGCCATCTCGTCTTCCTGCACAAATAATTGATGGTTTATCGTCGTTTCTTCCTCCGATCGGAGCTCTCTTTGCTCGACGGAGGCTCTATTTGCTTGTGTGACGAATCTTCTCCTTTTCTCATTGGCGTTTTGGACAACGATTTTGAGTTCTCATTGGCGGCAGAGGAGGAGGATGAAGGGGAGGAGAGAGGAGACGGCAGAGGATCGGAGGATGAAGGGGTGACAGAGGAGGAGGAAGAAGGGGAGGAGAGAGGAGTAGGATGAAAAGGAGGAGAAAGAAGGCGACAAAGAAGGAGGATGAAAGGGAGGAGAGAGGAGGCGGCAGAGGATGTAACACCCCCAAATTCAAGTACTTAAAACCCGAACTCGGTGCTTTACGATACCATTTCTATGAGCGGAATAATACTAATAATAATAACAATAATATGAATATCAAACTTAACTTACATTTATCAGAGTCTAATCCCTTGTACGCAACCTTTACTACATTCATTATAATACATAATAATAATAAATATCAATGTCTTAATAAAGTCATACTATTACATAGAATACCATAACACTTATTCTTTTTGCTTTTCTTTTTCCCTTGTTCTTGACCGAACCTTCTAGTTGTTCACACTTAGCTGAAAAACATTTAAATTAAGCAAGGATGAGCATTTGAGTGCCCAGCAAGTAATAGCAACGATGAATATTAGCTAAAAGAATTAAATGTTTTCTTTGAAAGACACTTCTACAACGAATCAACAGTTGTGAAGTAAGCTGAACCAATAATAACAATATATTTATTCTATATCAAATTTTTGAAACTACGTACTGACTATAACTGGAGATTAGTCGACAGACTATGAACATTGTTTTTAATTTTCGCTAAGGTTTAGCAGAACTTCATCCATAAACCGTCATAACTTACGGGCGCGAGGGTGTACATCCCATGTGCCCTGTATTGATCAATACTACATGCAAGAACGATATTATCATTCATCTTTTCCACCTTGGGCGCATAAAAGTTTTCCTATATTCGGGATGTTCATACTTAGTCGGGAATCCAAACCAAAGCAATTTGATTGGATACAATAAAGTTTTATCATGTTCAACGATATTTCTAAATCACATGTCTAAATTGGGTCAAATAGCTTAGACGGCTTTTAATTAATATATACATATCAGAGATCGATAGGTGTGTATTAACATGTGATTAAATACAATAATTATCCAAGTGAAGACACTTGTATAACCATATTTAGAAATTAACGAACAGAATAAATATCTAAATTATACAATAATACTGTACTGATAAATAATGATCGGATACATAATCGATAACAATAGAGTTAATATTCTGGCACAATGATAATATAATTCTGAAACTTTCTTACTTATATCCATTGCATAAAGTAAATGCAAAGGTATGATACTTGTCTGGTCTGCTGTTTACAGTTATGCAACTTAGTTTTATCTTTTATACCGAGACCTATCATTATTAAGATAATTCTATCGATTAGAATAACATATCATAACATATAGTACTACTATTTGCAGTCAGCACATAACCTAATCACATTGTCACATACGTTTAGCAGTCATTGAATCACAAAGAAACACATATCTAGTCGAATTATCTAAGTCCAGATCAATTTCTAAAACATGTCTGTGTACCAACGGCTTTATCGGGTAATTATAGAGTCTAAAACTCTATTTTATAGTTCAATAACTGTAAATATCAGTCATATTATTTTTAATTGATTTATAATAATTTTTTATTTAATTATTATTATTTATCATGATTTTTCAAACACCAAAATCATTATGAATGATTTAAATATTAAATAATTCTATTATCATTAATATTTAATTAATATTAAACTATTAATGAAACCATTACCAAAATATTAAAGTTATTCATAATAACTCAAAATATTTTTAAAGTATTACTATTACCCTTAAATGATTTTTAAAATAATTAAAATCCTTTTTAAATAATCACCAATAATATTTAAATATTAATGTATTATTTATTAAAATATTAAAAGTCATTAATTATAACTTAAAATATTTTTAATTCATTTATATCCTTTTTAAAGTTTATGAGAGATAAGATATTGTCGTATCTCTAAGTTTCAAACCTCTTAGAAACATTCGCGTCATTCTCTCCTCATTATCAACCAAATGGGACGCATGAACCGGGACAACTCTAAGAAACTTAGCTTCGTCTTTGCGACACGATCATGTTGTTTTGCTCGGTTTAATGAACTCTACCTCTTTCATGTGACGAATACTTTGGGAAAGTACTTGTCGTTGAACAGTTCTTGGAACTTCTCCCAAGACATCTTCATCATGCGGCGAGTTGAGTCGCTTCTGATTCCCACGGAATCTGCCTTTGCACATGACATGAAGGTGGCAAAGGAACCTTTTGCTCCTGGAGCATCCCAAGACATCAAATATTTTGTTGATCTGCTTTATCCATGTCTCCGCCTTAAGTGATTTTGGCTCTCCAAAAAACTCCGGTGGTCCTAGCTCCTTGAATCTGCTTAGCGAATGACCGTCAAGAGAGTTGCGATATTTCCACCTGCATTTTGGATAGGAGCCACTCTCGCCTGATGTTGCATGAATTCCATAAAGCCTCTGAACATTCCATCGTTCATCATTTGGTCAGTGTTGTCGTTTGCATGAGGATTGTCGCCTTCCTGATGCACATTATCCTGATTATTGATCTGTGGAGACTCAACGGTCTCCTGTGCTCCATTGCTATTTTCAACATTCTCGGATGTCATTTTCAAATCGCGCCACAAAACAAGGGTTAATTAACATATCACATATTATCCCTATACTCGATGAGACCAATTAAATATCAAATAAACTTAGGTAGGTCATACTAGCGAAGGAATTCTCCGCTCTCCTCCTAGTTCTTGTCTCACATCTCACCCGGGATAATATCCCTAAGCTTTGATACTAACCGTGGCGCCCCTAAAATAGGTATACATCACCTATTCGAGTCGCTAAATACATGGTACGTAATACAAATACAATCTTAAATATACAACATGAAATGTGAGTTTTAATACAAATATTGTCTTCTGGCGTGTATTCAAACTCAAAATAAGTCCTCAATACATTTATTATCACACTATTTCATAGAATAGTGAGGACTACTAATGCTATCATCTCGACCGTCACTCGCTCCCCGACTAGTCCTCGCTACGTTCTCATTTCAAGAGAACAATGAAAGCAAAAGGGTGAGCTCAACTAGCCCGAAGAAATATTATGGCTAAGATAATGCGAATAAATTATCGTTAGCCTTCAAAAAGATAAACGATACAATATAACAAACATCAAGTTTAATGCAAGGTGAACAAGCAATCCATTAGAAGAGTCAAGTAGAGAATAAAATCTACTATCTTCTATGATTTAAAAGGTTTTCATCACTTTTATCATTGAGAGACTCAAACATTAAATAAACCACGTCATCCCCGCATTTACTGCCAAGGATATTCATTAGTATCACGACCACAAATTATCCATGCACTACGGGCGAGGATATTCGTGTTTTCATCAATGATCATGATCATGCCAACAACTCATCCATCAATGCACTATGGGCCAATGAGGACTTTTACCACATCATTTGTAACATTACGGTCATGACTATATCTAAGAATAATCCCCGATCATAATCATACCAAGTCCATCTATGCACTACGGCCACGAGATGACTTTCAACATAATATAAACATGAGGATGATGACAATGACATAATAATTCAATAAAACAAGTTCAAGAATTAAATTTTAAAGATTTATAAGTTAATTTCTCCCGAACTCAAAAACGTCCAAATTGTCAACATGATCTTGCTTTGTGGAGTAAAATTCAAGAATGCTCGAAAGAATATTTCCATGAAAAGATCTTTGGATGAAGCGCAAATATCCGTGATATTCTACTAATTTCATGGAGTATAAAGGCCAAAACTTTAACCAACCGAGTATAATAGAATATATGAAATCGCAAATGGATTTTAAGCACGCCATGCGGTAATCCACGTGAACAAATCATTTCCACAATTTAATAAGGAATGAATACAAAGGATCATTCACCATGCATGTGGTAATCCACATGAGACAGTTATTCCAATAGAATAATAAAGAATGAAATAACGTAAGAATTCACCATGCATGCGATGAGCCATGCATACGAGTTATTCCCAAATGAATAATAAAGAATGGAACTAGGTCATGCGAAATCCGCATGCACGAGGATATTCCAACGAATAATAAAGAATGGAATAACAACAGAATTCACGAGCATGCGATAGGCCATGCATACGCAGTTATTCCAATGTAATAATAAATAATGGAACCGAGTCATGCATAATACGCATGCATGACGATATTCCAACATAATAATAAAGAATAGAATAATAGAAGAATTTCACCATGTATGCGGTACTTGGCATGAGGCAGTTATTCCAACGAGAATAATAAATAGTGGAACCAAGTCAAATGCGTGTACGCATGCATGACGTGATATTCCAAATGAATAATAAAGAATGGAATAATGTAAGAATTTCACCATGTATGCGGTACTTCGCATAGACATGTTATTCCAACATAATAATAAAGAATGGAATAACAATAGCTCTCTTTATGAAAATGAAAGAAATAATACCCCTTACCTTAGAAAGAAGCTGATACCGGGAGTAGAGAGGTAGCAGACTTCTCTTCTTCTTTCTCTCTATAATTTCTCTCTATAATAATTGCTCTATAGCTTTAGTGAATTGGTGAGAAATGAAGGAAGAATGAGCTTCTATTTATAGAAAATATAGTTTCGATAATTGCACGTTTTGGGGCTCGAAAAATTACAATCTGATACCTCCAACTTTTCTTTCATTTTTAATTTAGTCCTGCAAGTATTATCAAACTTGCACCACCTCCCTAATAGTAAATGAATGTGAATCAATAGTATACACATGTGAACAAATAGTTATAATCATGTGAATTAATAGCAATTAATTGCTCATTTATTCGATTAATTACCCGATTGGTCAATATAACCTCCAGACATCAATTATTATCGAAATAAATGTCGATTTCCACTAACACTAACAATCCCAACACAATGGAAATATTTTTCTCAAAAATTTTATTTTTGAAATTTTGAAGTTTGACTTTTTTTAAAAAGTCAACTGTTGACTTTTTTGACCAAAAAGTCAACCCCAACAAATTTTGTGTTTATAGTCTATTTCTACTAATTTCAACTTTCCGGACTCAAATATCACGTCCGCGTCTCCAAATTCAACTCCGAACTCAACTTTAATTTCTAATAACATTCATCATTAATATTATAACTCACAATATTTAACAACCAGGTCGTTCCCAGGAAAGAGGGGGCTTTCCAATAAGGATTTCTCCCTATTGGCGCGCAATTAGGTGATCAAACATCTCCTTGACAGAACTTCTTGACATTGTAAATATTGCAATTTAATAATATGAATAACTTTGTTGTCTCAATTATTGATTTAATAATATATCATATTATGCAGATGATACTGTGACAATAATCGAATCAATAACATGAGAAATATGATGCAACAATTACTGTAGCAATAATTGAGTATAACTGAGTGACTTCTCACGTAAGCATCAATAATCAATACCGTACTACTACTTATGCAACCACACGACATTCTTTTTACTTTTACTCTACCGAATAGTTCAACAGTTTTAACGGTAACACTTTCGCCGTTATTTTTATAAAAAGATAATTCTGTCATTTTCTTACTACGACAATACTTCCGTTGTGGGGTCCACCAATGATTGTGCCATCATATAGATATTCCCCGACAAAAAGAATATTTTATAACAACTTGCATACTTTGCAAAAATTTTCACATATCACCCTTAACTTTAACCCTTTATCAATTTAACCATTTACGAAATAAAATAATAATTATAAGAAAATTGAATACTTTCATTTCATAAAATTCGGGGTCTTACACATTACCTTGCACGCATTCTCACCTTTAAAATAATAATAATAAAAAAATTATACTCAAAATTTTTGATTTAATTATATAGAAAATATCGGGTTATTACAGAGGAGGAGGGTGAAGGGCAGGATGAAGGGGCGGCAGATGAGGAGGATGGAGGGGAGGAGAGAGGAGGCGGTGAGAGAATGGGCAGATAAGAGGTGTAGGGTTTAATATGTTTGGTTATTGTGTTGTATTCTTTTTGTAATTATTTTGTGGATGTATTAATCTTGTAATTACTTTCTAATTGTTGTATAGTAGTGTAAAGAACCCTTTTTATATTAATATATTTTTGCTAAGCCCATGCTACGAATCGAACGGTGGTCGAAATTGAAATCGGGTATGTGACAACCCAGATTTTCAAAAATTATTAAAATAAGAATTTAATAAAAAAAAATTCTTATTATGAGATGTTTTGAGTTTGAGTATGTGTATATATGTGTTATATATTGTGAAATATGTGATTTGGTGTGAAGAGAATTATATATTCGTGTACTGAGAAAAAGAGGTTTAATAGTTAATTAAACTATTGAAGAAATTAAATGAAATTATTACGGAAAAGAAATTAACTGAATAATATTAGTTAATTTAATTAAGTTAAAAATTATATTATGAAATAATATAAGTTGATTATCATGCCTTGATTGGCGATGAAATTGTTATGAATTAAATTTCATAAATAATGTGAGTAAGTTACTTAATTAAAAGCAAAGAATTAGTGTAAGTATATTTATTTTAATAAATGAGAAAGTAATATATTATATATGAGTGTAATATATTAAAAGTAATACGATTGTCAATCTTATAAATAGTTAAATTATTTATCGAATAAAATAAATATTTTAATTGGAATATTTATAGAATTGAATAAATATTCAATTGAGATTATTATGGAAATGTTCTAATTTAATTAAATAATTAAATTAGAAAGGTAATGATTTGTTAAATAAAATTGGAGTTATATTTGTTAAATGATTTAATTAAATTAGATGTGACATTTGTAAACTATATAATAAGTGAATGATTAAAATAAATAGAAAAGGAGCTTTATTTGGGAAAGACAAATAAGGCCTTATGATTTTTACAACTGCCGAGACCCTTAACTTATTTGAGCGTAAACCGTTTGTCAATTTTTATGTTATGTGTTATTTTGCTAAGTCTAAAGAGTAGAGAGAAAGACGGCTTTAGAGAGGGTTTGAGAGAATAGAGAAATTCTCTGTGAATTGAGAAGAGAAGTTTGAGAATCAAAGAAGGAAGAAGAAGATGATTTATATTATCTATTCTAGGTTTAAAGAAGAAATCAAAGGTAAATTCTAAAGTTTCTAGTTCTTATTTTCTAAAACTATCTATGTGATTGGATTTTGGTTGATTTCTTGAGAAATCTGATATATGTGTTAATGGGGGGATGTAATCTGCTTTATGTTACCCATAGTTGGATTTGAGTCAAGCGAATTCATGTTGTTGATTTTAAATAAGAGAAACTTAGTTTTTAACTTAAAAAATATATTTTAGTCTACTTTGAGTGTAAAATTGATTAAGAAATTATGTATAAAATCTGAAATTGGTGATGAATATTGTTAGCATGTTGAAATACGAAAATAACGAAGGTTAAACGGATTGATTTGCTTGAGAATCGAATTTGTGGTGTATGATTACGCTAAATTGTCAAAATATGAAGTATAGAGTATGAACTTGGAATTTGAGGGTTTAATTTGGGTTGTTTAAGTTATTAATGTTGTTAGAATCAATATATACATGTTGGTTTATGATTTTATACGATTTGTAGTGTATGGGTATGTTTAATTTGATGTTAAAGTGAAGAAATTGGGAGTTTTTGGCTTTGGAATTGTGTTGTTCGCGAACTACAGAAGTCGCGTCTTGGCAACCCTGCCTCGGTAGGCTTTTCTAGTTCAAAATCCCCGCCCCAGCAGGTACCAGTCCCAGTGGGCTTTCTTAGTTCAAAAACCCCACCTCGGCGGGGGTGGGCAGAGTGACCCAGTGTTGAGTTGAAACAAGGCAGTCCTAACCCTTCTTACTAAAACAACCATAACTTTTGCATACGAACTCCAAATTAGATGATTCAAGATGTTTTGGAATGCTAAAAGATAGACATATCACCTCCTTTAATAAAAACTAAAATTGGAAGTTTTCAGAAGATGTCAAAATTGTTATCTTTGAGCATGTTATGCAAGCGAAAGCGAATGAAGAGGTGTCGGGCTTATATTATTGCAACGTAATATGTTCTGATCCTAACCATTGACATTCTAAGTTATAAAAGATGAAGTTTGTAAAATGAGGGTTAAGCTATAGAGACTTAACTGAATGTTAAGTAGTGACTAAAAGAAAGGCAAGTGATAGAAGTGAACTTAATTAATGTTAACAAATGCAATACACCTAATATGATGTAAGGTTATCTATGACGATTTAACCAAACGTTAAGTGTCGATTAAAAGAGAAGTAAAGAGAAGTGAGACGAAGATTAATTTAGAGATTTAACTAAATTGTAGTGTCAAACGAAGAAGAGTTAAAACCCGAAGATATGTTATAAGTTTTTAAAGAAATGCAAGTTGTGAGAGGATTAGGACTAAGAGTCAATGTGGTTTCATTATATGTGTAACTAATGCATATGTATATGAATTTTTGAACTATTGTAGGATATACACGCAAAGCAGTTAAACGGTAGTTAATAATCAACAAACCAGGCAAGTCTTTCAGTTCCTATTTGCTATGTGAACTTGATGATGAACTATTTTAAATCTGTATTGCAAAGAGCATGATGTGTTATATGTCAACATCGGAAAGTTTCCTTTTTTGAAATTCCTCTTTTAGTCTTTCTACCCTTTATGTTTTCTATATATGCTTTGAATTTTGTTTGAAATGGTGAGTTTGACAAAAGCTAGGGTCCGACACAAAATGTCAATGATTTGAAAATTCAGAGTCGCCAGTTGGTAGTAGTGAAATGGTTGTACCAACTCAACCGAGTTATGAATTTTTTTACAAAAAGACCCAATTATTGGACTCTGTTTAACAGGCCTTGGAAACTGAGATTCATAGAGTTCGGGGGCTTGATTAACCGAGGGAAAGGTGTTAGGCACCCCCTGACTTCCGTGAAAATGCGGTTACCGCATTTTTTCAATTGCCTAATTATTTGAAGTGTGTGTGCGCAGTTAATTGGGCCTAAGTAGTGCTATGCCTCGTTTGCACCTATATACAAAGGGTTTTGACTTTTATAAAAATTCAATTTTAATATAAGGCATGTAAAATGATATTTTGAAAATAGGCTTTCAAACCTTTATGCTCACATAGTAATTGAGGCTTTTGA
Organism: Panax ginseng; assembly: GCA_020205605.1. NCBI lineage: Eukaryota > Viridiplantae > Streptophyta > Magnoliopsida > Apiales > Araliaceae > Panax > Panax ginseng. Next base: position 60,909,838 of record CM035131.1, on the reverse strand, counting down.
TACTTTCATTTTATTCCGTATTTGGCTTGTTTTGATTTTATTCTCGAAATGAAAAGCATCTTTGATAAAATAATATACATATAAGTGTCGAGCTCCTTATGGGCATAAAAGCCATCAAAGTAACCCGACCACCTTATCTAGGATTTGCAAGCTGGCTGTACAACGGAAAAGGGTCCATTATAGGAACTAGATCTAGATCCGTCAGCTGGATCTTAAATCTCATGGTTTCTAGGCTCACATAATATCACATGAATAACCTGCATAACAAATATAATAAAATAAAACATATACTTAATCTAAACGTCCCAAAATAAAGGATTCATCAATTAAATCCTTGCATGCGTGTAGCCAAGCTTCTCGTTTCCTCTAGATACAGATCTAGGGATGCGTGGTTGCTTAATATATATATATATATATATATATATATATCTTGAAATCGAACAGTCGAGCCTGGATTATATATATATTAAAGCAATAAAAAGCCACAAATTTATAATCCACATTTGTTCGATATATATATATATAGTGTTATATCTATAGAAAAGCGAGTAAAAGCTTTAGATCTAAAATAATCTTACAGTGTGTAGCGAGGAGAGATTTAAACCGCTTTTGAAGCTTGAAAACTCCATTTCCACTGGTTAAAATTTGATATGTTGTAGTATATATGTATACAAGTGTTTACAAAGTAGAATATCGAAGTTTGGAACACTATAGGAGGAGTTAATAGCTGAAATGGATGGAATTTCCTCTGTTTTCTTTTTCTTCTTTTTTATTTTGGCCGATGAGGGGTCTATTTATAAACCAAAGTAGCCGTGGGTCTACCTGCGGCTGCCTGGGTGGGCTCAGGCCCTGTGGGTCCTATAATCTCGAAGTACGTGCACTCTAGCCAACGCACTATCTGCTCGAACTTTTATAACTTTCAATTCGAGAATCCGATGGAGGAGTGCTATACCTTTCTAGAAATCCCTATCCGAGCGCCACACAATGACATGGGATTTGATCTTTTTTGAATCCGGGAAGATAGGTCCATGACTAGATCTTCGAGTTTTCACAGTCCATCTGTTGAGCTGTCTTGTGTTGTTTTCACTCGGAATTGACGTTATGGTTCTATATAACCTCTTTTATAGTGATTTGGGCTGAATTGATGTTGAGTCGGTAAAATTACTATTTTGCCCTCCCGGGTCAGTTCTGGGCTTGACGTGGCTTTTAGTTGTCCCTCAGGGCTGTCTCTGAGTTTGATTGCTGCCAACTTTTCTTTTCCTTAGGGTTGATCTCCAAGGTTGATTTGATGTTCCACAAGGATGTCTCTGTGGTTAGATTTGTTGTTGTGGTCTTCTAGGGTTATCTCTAGAATGTGAAAAAGATATTTTTGCCCTCCTGCATAGTTACTAACAGGAAAATGAAATTTCGAGTGTCTATAGATGCCCCTTTTTATCATGTTTATGCAATGCAATGGGATGAACATGATAAAGATTACTAGACACTTGAAATATGACAAGGTATATTTAATGATGCAAATCGTAATGCAATGAATGTTATGATGAATGTTTAAAATGCTTTCGCAGATTGCACTTCGTAAATCGCAAATCGCATTTCACACTTCACACTTCGCATTTGGCCAATCGCACTTCGCAACTCGCACATCGCATTTTGCAAATCGCACTTCACACATCGCAAATTGCTTTACCATTACCGATTATTTCTGATGCCTATGCTGGTGTTGACTCCAACGGTTTAATTTTTGTCGGTGTTGCCGATGCTTGTTCGATAAATTGAGATGTTTTCTACATCTCTACTGGGGATGACGTTCTGAAATCACCAGACCTTCCCGATATATACGCTGGTAGTTTGACACCGGTTGATCACTGGATTGTCTCAATGCATACTCAAACGATAGTTTTTAACAACGAAATTTTTTCTCAAGTCTGGGCATTTAATGTGCATACATATTTGACTCTACTAGGGATGCATGCTTAACCTTTTAATGGAGATGTGCGCTAATATAGCACGGTTACACATGTGCAAACCATGCATGATGTGATGATCTTTGGAGTCTATTGTCCTAGGTTGATGCACATTCTTAATTTAATTGACTAAATGTAGAAATATACCTCACCTTTTCTGAGGTAATTCGGAGTTTCTCTTAGCTATTGGGTGCTTGTGCCCCATTTCCTTATGCTTTTTATTCGCGACCCGGCTGGACTGATGACCTGGGTGTCACTGACGTCCCTGGAGGGTGCGACCTGTTCTTTCACTGCTCCACTTTGAACTTCGGTGTAGAGACCTCGACTTGTCAGGACTTGGAACAGGTTGATATGTTTGATGATTTCATTTGCTAGACCTTTTGTTGTCGGACGTCTGTTTTTGAGTTAAGGGTTTTGTCGACGTCGAAAAAAATTTCCTTTTTTTGTAATTCCTCTTTTTAGTCTTTCTTACCCTTTATATTTTCTACATGTTGAATTTCGTTTGAAAGGGAGAATTTGAAAAGAGTTCGACACAAAATGTTGACAATTTGAAAATTCAGAATCGCTAGTTGGTAGTAGTGAAATGGTTGTACCAACTCAACAAAATTTTGAAAAGGTTTGCAAAAAGGCCCAATTATTGGACTTGTTTAAGAGGCCTTGGAAACCGAGATTCATAGAGTTTGGGGGCTTTATTAAGCGGGGGGAAGGTGTTAGGCACCCCCCAACTTCCTTGAAAACACGGTTACCACGTCTTTTTAATTCCCTAATTTATTTGAAGTGTGTGTGTGTGTGTGCAGTTAATTGGGCCTAAGTGCATTATTTGGAAGTAGTGCTATGCCTCATTTGCACGTATATACAAAGGGTTTGATTTGTATAAAATTTTAATTTAAAGAAAAATATACAGAAATGATATTTTAAAAATAGGTTTACAAACCCTTATGCTCACATAGTAATTGAGGCCTTTGATACTTCCATTTTATTCCTTATTCGGTTTAATTTGATTTAATTCTCAAGATGCGAATCATCTTCGACAAAATAAATATACATATAAGTGTCGGGCTCCTTATGGGCATGAAAGTCATCGAAAGATGTCCAAACACCACATATATGATTTACAAGTTAACTGTACAACTGAAAAGGTCCATCATGGGAACCAGATCTAGACCCGTCAGCTAGATCTTAGATCCCGTGACTCCTAGGCTCACATAATATCATACGAATAGCCTGCATAACGAGGATACTGAAATAAAACAGATATTTAATCTAAATGACGCAAAACCAAGGATTCATCAGTTACCCTACCTAGGAGTAGCCAAGCTTCTTGTCCCCTCTAGATACAGATCTAGCGTCACATGGTTGCTTAATATTTACAAAAAAAACTAGAAAGAAAACTAGATTTAAATAAATCTTAGCCATTCTAGTGAAACTGTTCCAGTTTTACAACTTCTAAACCTGTTAAAAGTTAGATATGGCTAGATTTAGATAAATCTAGTCCACAGATTTACATATTTTGGATTTACATTGAATGAACAGTTAAAACAAATATTTGAACACAGTAAACAGTTAATATATATATATATATAGTATTATTATATATATAAAATAGTAAAAAGGCCACAAATTTAGAATCCAAGCAAAATTGGTAAATATAAATATATATATATATATATATATATACAGTCCGATTGTGGAAGATGTATTTTGATGGATCTGTAAACAAGGAAGGTGCCGGGGCAGGAGCAGTTCCGGTGTCTACTTTGGGAGAACAATATCCCGTTGCTATCAAGTTGCAGTTTGTTAGTACCATCAACACAGCTGAGTATGAAGGCTGTATAATGGGTTTGAAGCTAGCCCTATTCATGGGCGTCAAACGGTTAACTATCTTTGGAGATTTCAAGCTGGTAATCAAACAAACCACTGGGGTCTATCACACTAAAGAATTGCGTTTACTGCCTTACCATCGGCAAGTTATCCAGATGGCTTCAGAGTTTGAAGAAATATCCTTCCTCCATATTCCTCGGAATAGAAATGACTTTGCGGATGCGTTAGCAACTTTGGCCTCCTTGATCAACATATCTGAAAGGGGAGGCATACTAAATGTTAAATTCACAAGCCAAAAGGCCCCAGCCTATGGGAATTACATTGGAGAAGTATCGGATGAAATGCCTCCTATCCAACACCCTTGGTACAATTCCATAAAGGAATATCTATGAGATGGATCTACGCCCATTGGGCGAGTTAAGATGAAAGAAAACGGATCCATAGAATAACCATGAAATTATATCTAAGCGGAGACACACTGTGACGCCCCCAAAATAGGTATACATCACCCATCTTGAGTCGCCAAATACATGGTACATAATACAACTATAAACTTCCTTAATACAATCGCCGTAAAAATATATGACAAAACATATAGCAGAGTTTAAACATAAATATTGTCTCATAGACGATATACAAACTCAAATTCAATCCTCATTACACTTATTATCACACTAAGTAGTGAGGATTTGCTAAAATAACCATCTCGGGGCCAAATCACTCCGTTCCCCGACTAGTCCCAAATATATTCTCATTTCACAGAGAATAGTGAAAGAAAAGGGTGAGCTCAACTAGCCCAGTAAGAAATATTATGACTAAGATAATGCTGAATAAATTATCCTTAGCCTTCAACAGTATAACAACTGATAGAATACAATAAAAATCAAGTTTAACTGCAGCGGAATAAGCAATCCATTAGAAGAGTCAAGTAGAACATAATGTCTACTATTTCTTCTAGATTAAAAGTCCATCGTTAATATTTCATTCCTGTAATACTCATCAACAGTTCTTTGTTATACAAAAAAAAATTCTCATCACCTGTCTTCACCTGAGCCACCAAAGATTATAGTTAAATCCACAATTCATATTTATAATCATGTAAATCGACAGTTCCTCCTTGCCACAAAGGCTTAATAGAACGTTTACTCAATATCCTTACCCCAAAGGCTAAAGATATTCAAATGTAATAACAATGATCATACCAATTAGTTATCTACCTTTGCACTACGGGCCAAAGATATTCAACTATAAAACCAATGGTCATGATCATACCAATCAATTGTCTGTCAGTGCACTACGGCCAAAGACATTCAACTGTTAACTAATGGTCATGATCCTGCCAATCACATCATCAAATTATCCATGCACTATGGGCCAAGGATATTCATTATTATCACTAGTGGTTATGATCATGTCATACACCTGTCCATCTTTGCACGTAAGCCAAAGATATACAACTGTAAAACCAATAATCAACAGTCCATCTATGCACGTAAGCCAAAGATATACAACTATAAAACCAATAATCAACAGTCCATCTTTGTACGTAAGCCAAAGATATACAACTGTAAAACCAATAATGAACAGTCCATCTTTGCATGTAAGCCAAAGATGACTTTCATCATAATATAAGCATGAGGATGATGACAATGATATAAGCATTAATAAAACGAAATCAAGGATAAATATTAAAGACTTTAAATTTATCCAGAGTTTAAAAATATCCAAATTGTCAACATGATACTGCTTTGTGGAGTAAAATTCAAGAATAATATTCATGTACCAAAATTAATTTGGACAGAAAAGAAATATATTTTTCGGGTAAATAGTACCCCATGAATAGTACTTCGGGAGTAGTACCCCGTGAATAGTACCCCGACATGAAAAGTACCCCAAATACCCGAGTGAATGATACTAGAGTGAATAGTAATCGGGTGAATAGTAACCTGTGAATAGTAATTTGTGAATAGTATTCCGACACGAAAAGTGTCCCGAATACCCTAGTGAATAATACTAAAGTGAATAGTAGCCGGGTGAATAGTAATCCGTGAATAGTAATTCGTAACAAAAAATACCAAAGAAAACAATATTTTATGATGAGTACAAAAGAAATGATATTCCAGATGAGTATAATAGAATATACGAAATTGCAAATAAATTTTCACCCGCCATGCGGTAATCCACGTAGACAGATCATTTCCACAATTTAATAAAGAATGAATACGAAGGATCATTCACCATGCATGCGGTAATCCACATAAACAGGTTATTCTAACAGAATAATAAAGAATGGAATAACAGAAGAAATCACCATGCATGCGGTAATCCACATAGACAAGTTATTCCAACATAATAATAAAGAATGGAACCAGGTCATGCGTAATCCGCACAGACAGGATATTCCAACAGAATAATAAAGAACGGAACCAGGTCATGCGTAATCGCATGCATGGATATTCCAAATGTAATAATAAAGAATGGAATAACAACAGAATTCACTGGGCATGCGATAGATCGCACGCATACATATTATTCCAATGTAATAATAAAGAATGGAATAACAGAAGAATTTCACCATGTATGCGGTACTTCACATAGACAGGTTATTCCAACATAATAATAAAGAATGGAATAACAACCCTTACGAGTATTGAAAGAAAATAACTCTCTTCATGAATACGAAAGGATAATACCCCTTACTATAATAATAATATCCCTTACCTCAAAAGAAGACTGGATACTGAAATAGTGAGGTAGCAGACTTCTCTTCTTCTTTCTCTCTATAATAATTGCTCTATAGCTTTAGTGAATTGGTAAAAAATAATGAAGGAATGAACTTCTATTTATAGGAAAATATAGTTTCGATAATTGCACGTTTTGGGGCTCGAAATATTATAGTATAATACCTTCCTCTTTTCCTTCATTTTTAATTTAGTCCTGCAAGTATTATCAAACTTGCACCACCTCCCCTAATAGTAAATCATGTGAATCAATAGTAAATCATGTGAATCAATAGTTCTATTCATGTGAAAATACGAATTATAGTATACTACCTCCATCTATACCTCCATTTTTAACTTAGTCATGTATTATCAATCTTGCACCACCTCCCCTAATAGTACATGAATGTGAATCAATAGTACACACATGTGAACAAATAGTTATAATCATGTAAATTAATAGCAATTAATTGCTAATTTATCCGATTAATTACCTGTTTGGTCAGTATAACTTCCAGACATCAATTATTATCGAAATAAATGTCGATTTCCACGAACACTAATAATCCCAACACAATGGAACTATCAATTTTATCTTTAATCAACACGAACTTATTCATCATTAATATTATAATTCACAATATTTAACAACCAGGTCGTTCCCAGGAAAGAGGGGGCTTTCCGATAAGGATTTCTCCTTATTGACGCGCAATTAGGTGACCAAACCTCTCCTTGACAGAACTTCTAGACATTGTCAATATTGCAAATAATAATATGAATAACTTTGCCATCTCAATTATTGATTTATTAATATAACATATTATGCGAGATGATACTATGACAATAATTGAATCAATAATATGAGAGATATGATCGTGATTCTTTGTAATAATAATTGAGTATAACCGAATGACTTCTTTACGTAAGCATCAATAATCAATACCGTAGTGCTACTATGCAACCACCACAGACATTCTTGACGCGTTACTACCGGGTAGTTCAACAGCTTTTAACGGTAACACTTTCGCCGTTATTTTTATAAAAAGATAATTCTGTCATTTTCTAACTACGATAATAATTCTATTGTGGGGTCCACCAATGATTGTACCGTCGTACGGATATTTTCCGACAAAAAGAATATTTCCCGACACAACGAATATTTTATAACAACTTGCTTGTTTTGCAAAATTTTCAAATATCACCCTTAACTTTAAACTTTTATCAATTTAACTATTTACCAAAATAGAAAAATTGAATACTTTTATTTCATAAAATTCGGGGTCTCACAATCTCTCTTCCTTATGAAATTTCGCCATCAAAATTTACGTATCTGGTAGTTCAAAGAGATGAGAATACCTTGCTTTCTTTTCGAATTGTACCTTCCCGGTTATTTCCTCTGTATCATGATTTTCTCATTGCTCATCTCCTGTATTTCAGATATCATTCTAGAATATATCTTCAAAACAAAGGTTAATTAACATATCACATATTATCCCTATATTCTGACCGACCAATTAAATACCAAATAAACTTAGGTAGGTCATACTAGCGAAGGAATTCTCCGTCTCTCCCCTCCTAGTTCTTGTCTAACATCTCAACCAGGGATCATATCCCTAAGCTTTGATACCAACTGTGACGCCCCCAAAATAGGTATACATCACTCATCTTGAGTCGCCAAATACATGGTACATAATACAACTATAAACTTCCTTAATACAACTGTCGTGTAAAAATACGACAAAACATAGCAGAGTTTAAACATAAATATTGTCTCATAGACAATATACAAACTCAAATTCAATCCTCATTACACTTATTATCACACTAATTAGTGAGGACTGCTAAAACAACCATCTCGGACCGTCACTCCGTTCCCCGACTCGTCCCAACTATTTTCTCATTTTCTGAAGAGAACAGTGAAAGAAAAGGGTGAGCTCAACTAGCCCAGTAAGAAATATTATGACTAAGATAATGCTGAATAAATTATCCTTAGCCTTCAACAGTATAACAACTGATAGAATACAATAAACATCAAGTTTAACTGCAGCAGAATAAGCAATCCATTAGAAGAGTCAAGTAGAACATAAAGTTTACTATCTCTTCTAGATTAAAAGTCCATCGTTAATATTTCATTCCTGTAATACTCATCAATAGTTCTTTCTTATACAAAAAAAAACTCTCATCACCTATCTTCACCTGAGCCACCAAAGATTATAGTTAAATCCACAATTCATATTTATAATCATGTAAATCGACAGTTCCTCCTTGCCGCAAAGGCTTAATAGAACGTTTACTCAATATCCTTACCCCAAAGGCTAAAGATATTCAAATGTAACAATGATCATACCAATCGGTTGTCTACCTTTTGCACTACGGGCCAAAGATATTCAACTATAAAACCAATGGTCATGATCATACCAATCAATTGTCTGTCAGTGCACTACGACCAAAGACATTCAACTGTTAACCAATGGTCATGATCCTGCCAATCACATCATCGAATTATCCATGCACTACGGGCCAAGGATATTCGTTATTATCACTAGTGGTTATGATTATGTCATACACCTGTCCATCTTTGCATGTAAGCCAAAGATATACAACTATAAAACCAATAATCAACAGTCCATCTATGCACGTAAGCCAAAGATATATAACTATAAAACCAATAATCAACAGTCCATCTATGCACGTAAGCCAAAGATATACAACTATAAAACCAATAATCAATAGTCCATCTATGCACGTAAACCAAAGATGACTTTCATCACAATATAAGCATGAGGATGATGACAATGATATAAGCATTAATCAAACGAAATTAAGGATAAATATTAAAGACTTTAAATTTATCCAGAGTTTAAAAATATCCAAATTGTCAACATGATACTGCTTTATGGAGTAAAATTCAAGAATAATATTCATGTACAAAAAATAATTTGGACATAAAAGAAATATATTTTTCGGGTAAATAGTACCCCATGAATAGTACTTCGGGAATAGTACCCCGTGAATAGTACCCCGACATAAAAAGTACCCCAAATACCCGAGTGAATGATACTAGAGTGAATAGTAACCTGTGAATAGTAATTCATGAATAGTACTCCGGCACGAAAAGTGCCCCGAATACCCGAGTGAATAATACTAAAGTGAATAGTAACTGGGTGAATAGTAACTCGTAACAGAAAAATACCAAAGAAAATGATATTTCATGACGAGTACAAAAGAAATGATATTCCAGATGAGTATAATAGAATATACAAAACTGCAAATTGATTTTCACCCGCCATGCGGTAATCCACGTAGACAGATCATTTCCACAATTTAATAAAGAATGAATACGAAGGATCATTCACCATGCATAAGGTAATCCACATATACAGGTTATTCCAACAGAATAATAAAGAATGGAATAACAGAAGAATTCACCATACATGCGGTAATCCACATAGACAGGTTATTCCAATAGAATAATAAAGAATGGAACCAGGTCATGTGTAATCCGCACAGACAGGATATTCCAACATAATAATAAAGAACGAAACCAGATCATGCGTAATCCGCACAGACAGGATATTCCAACAGAATAATAAAGAATAGAATAACAACAGAATTCACTGTGCGCGATGGATAGAGCGCATGCATGTGAGTTATTCCAACGAATAATAAAGAATGGAATAACAGAAGAATTTCACCATGTATGCGGTACTTCGCATAGACAAGTTATTCCAACATAATAATAAATAATGGAATAACAACCCTTACGAGTATTGAAAGAAAATAACTCTCTTCATGAATACGAAAGAATAATACCCCTTACTATAATAATAATATCCCTTACCTCAAAAGAAGACTTGGATACTGGAATAGTGAGGTAACAGACTTCTCTTCTTCTTTCTCTCTATAATAATTGCTCTATAGCTTTAGTGAATTGGTGAAAAATAATGAAGGAATGAGCTTCTATTTATAGGAAAATATATTCGATAATTGCACATTTTGGGACTTGAAATATTACTGTATAATACCTTCCTCTTTTCCTTCATTTTTAATTTAGTCTTGCAAGTATTATCAAACTTGCACCACCTCCCCTGATATTAAATCATGTGAATCAATAGTAAATCATGTGAATCAATAGTTCTATACATGTGAAAATATGAATTACAGTATAGTACCTCCATCTATACCTCCATTTTTAACTTAGTCATGCAAGTATTATCAATCTTGCACCACCTCCCCTAATAGTACATGAATGTGAATCAATAGTACACACATGTGAACAAATAGTTATAATCATGTGAATTAATAGCAATTAATTGCTAATTTATCCGATTAATTACCTGTTTGGTCAGTATAACTTCCAGACATCAATTATTATTGAAATAAATCTTGATTTCCACTAACACTAATAATTTCAACACAATGGAACTATCAATTTCATCTTTAATCAACACGAACTTATTCATCATTAATATTATAATTCACAATATTTAACAACCAGGTCGTTCCCAGGAAAGAGGGGGCTTTCCGATAAGGATTTCTCCTTATTGGTGTGCAATTAGGTGACAAAACCTCTCCTTGATAGAACTTCTAGACATTGTCAATATTGCAAATAATAATATGAATAACTTTGTCGTCTCAATTATTGATTTAATAATATAACATATTATGCAGATGATATTGTGACAATAATTGAATCAATAATATGAGAGATATGATGCAGCAATTACTGTAGCAATAATTGAGTATAACTGAGTGACTTCTTACGTAAGCATCAATAATCAATACCCTGTGCTACTATGCAACCACACGTATTACTGTTCCTTTACTACCGGGTAGTTCAACAATTTTAATGGTAACACTTTCGTCGTTATTTTTATAAAAAGATAATTCTGTCATTTTCTAACTACGACAATACTTCTGTTGTGGGGTCCACCAATGATTGTGCCGTCGTATGATAATTCTTGTCGTTTTCTTCATCCGATGAGTTATTACATTATGGGGCCCATAAATGGTCAACGCAGCCATCATACGAATATTCCCCGACAACAAGAATATTCCACGACCAAACGAATATTCCCCAACAGAAATGAGTATTTTATAACCACTTGCGTATTTTGAAAAAAATTTATATATCACCCTTAACTTTAAACTTTTATCAATTTAAATATTTACTAAATAAAAAAATTGAATACTTTTATTTTATAAAATTCGAGGTCTCACAGGAGATACCTATTCTTGATGGTGACATGGTTCAATTCCCGGTAGTCAATACAAAGTCGCATACTCCCGTCTTTCTTTTTTACAAATAAAACAGGAGCACCCCAAGGAGATGTACTAGGATGAATGAAACTGATGTCTAACAACTCCTATAGTTGGACTTTTAACTCCTGAAGTTCAATAGGAGACATTCGATATGGGGTTTTAGAAATGGGCTTTGTACCCAATTCAAGATCAATAAAGAATTCAACTTCACGTTCTAGGGGTAGACCAGGAAGTTCTTCAGGAAATACGTCAGGAAATTCACTAACAACAGAAATATTATTCAAATGTGACATGTTTTTGTTCAAGTCCATAACATGGGCTAAGAAAGCTTGACATCCATTTTTTAATAAACGAATGGCTTTATGGATTGATATGACAGTGATTGACTTAAGTGGTTTAGTTGCTTGAATTAGCATAACAAGTTGGTTAGGAATATGAAAACTAACAACCTTACAAAAATAATTAATTTTAGCATGATGAGTGGTTAGCCAATCAATCCCTAAAATCACATCAAATTCAAGTATCTTTAAAGAGATAAGATCAACAGGTAATGTGATGGTGCCAACTTGGATCAAGCAAGATTTATAAATAGTGGATGTAATAAAAGTTTCTCCTAACGGAGTCTCCACAGATAAGTCAAGGTCTAATTTCTCCAGAGTCAAGTTTAAACATTGAACATAAGCAGGAGAGATAAAAGAATGGGTAGAACCAGTATCTAGTAAGGTATAGACTTCATAATAGTTCAAGATTAGCTTACCCGTGATCACCTCGTTTGGGTTTTTCGCGTTTTGGCCAATCACGACAAACGCCCTCCCTTGAACCACCGACTTTGTTTTGTCCATAGTCGCCTTTGGTGTTGCCGTCCCAGCTGGACTTGACTTCGCTACCAGACAAATTCGGGCTATATGACCATCTTTTCCACAACTGAAACACACCTTGGAAGGCTGTGAACAGTTTGGACTTATGTGACCCTCCTCTTCGCATCTGTAGCATCTAACTGGCGGTCGTTCTCCTCCCCTAGAATTTGTTTGTTGGTGTTGGTGCTGTTGCTAATGTCTTCCTGTCATTGTTGAATCTCCTCTTTTTGAAATTTCCACTTAACTCACCTCTCCTATTATCATGGCCACGATTACCACCCGAGTGGTTACCGCTTTTGTCCGTATTTTTCCTCTCTCATTTGGTTATCATCGCTCGATGATTAACATCATCACAAGTATGACCACGGTTGTGGTCCCTCGGTTGAACATACTCATTATATCGCTCTAATAATTGAGCCATGTTGACAACATCTGAATATAGAGAAAATTTGTGAGAGATAAGGTATTAACGAATCTCGAGTTTTAGACCTCTCAGAAACATTCGCGTCATACGTTCCTCATTCTCTACCAAATGAGGTGAAAAACTTGGATAACTTTGTGAACTTCGCCTCGTACTGGGACATCGTCATGTTGTTCTATTCCAGTCTAATAAACTCTACCTCCTTCATATGACGAATACATTTAGGAAAGTACTTGTCATTGAACAATTTCTGAAATCTTTCCCAAGACATGTTGAGTATGGCTTGCTGGGTACGCTTCACAGATTCCCACTAGTAATCAGCCTCACCACGGAACATAAAGGTGGCGAATGGAACCTTCTGTTTTTCCGTGCATCCCAAGACATCGAATATCTTGGTAATTTGCTTGACCCACGTTTCTGCCTTAATCGGATCTGGCTTTCCCCAGAAATCTAGTGGTCCCAACTCCTTGAACTGCTTGGCTGTGACAAATCGCGCATTGCTATCATTTCCACTTGTATTTTGTACACGAGTCTCTCTCGTCTAATTTTGCATGAACTGTAAAAAGCATCTAAACATCCCATCATTCATCGTTTGCTCGGTAGTTTTGTTTACAGGAGGAATATTGCCTTCCTATTGCACGTTTTCCTGGTTGGTGATTGAAGGTTGTTCCACAGTCTCATACACTCCATTGTTAACGTTCTCAGCTGCCATTCTTAAAAACTGCCATAAAATAATGGTTAATTAAACAAATTAACATATTACATAATATCCCTATATTATGACCGACTAACAAATAAGCTTAGGTAGGACACACTAGCGAAGGATTTACTTGTCTCTCCCCTCCTAGTTCTATTCCCCGATCTCCGCCAGAGACCATATCCCTAAGCTTTGATACCAACTGTGACACCCCTAAAATAGGTATACATCACCCATTCTGAATCTTCAGATACATGGTACAGAAACAGCTACAAATTCATTAACACAATTGTCATGCAAAATACGACAACACATATACTGCGAGTTTAAATATAAATATTGTCTTCTAGACAATATCCACACTCAGATAAAGTCCTCATTACAATTATTGACACACTATTTTACAAAAATAGTGAGGACTGCTAAAACAACTGTCTAGGACCATCACTTTATACCCTGACTGGTTCCTGCTATATTCTCACTTCCTGTGAAGAAAAATGGAACAAAAAGGAAAATGGTGAGCTCAACTAGCATAGTAAAGAATATTATGACTAAGATAATATACAACAAATTATCCTTAGTCTTCAACAGGGAAAAATCTGATAGAATATAATAGACAACAAGTTTTAGATCAACAACTGCAGCGGAAACAACAATTCATTAGAAGGGTCAAGTAGAGAATGAAATCTACTATCATTTATGAATTTAAAAGTCCATCATCAATAATTTATCCCTGTGACATCAATCAATATACATCTTGCATCAAATATTCATCTTTGTACTACGGGCCAAAGATATTCATTTTATATCACCAATTAAGTCATATTAATCTCAATACTGCTTCATCTTTGCACTACGGGCCAAAGATATTCATCAGGTAATCATTCATCTTTGCACTACAGGCCAAAGATATTCACCAAGTGTCACCATTAAAGACTGAGGATGATGAAAAACATTTTAAAAAACGAATCTAGTGAGATAAAAGGACAAAGATTAGATATTCGTACTTTAGATAATTCAAGTTTAAAAAAATACTCCATAATAAACCATAATGGAGTAAAATTCAAGAATGAAGATCAAAATATGGATACAATCAAAGATAGTGACCATAATAGACATCTGGGAAAAAGAAGGGAAAATTTCATTTTTCGGTGAATAGTGTCGTATACGTGAATAGTGTCGTATACGTGAATAGTAACCCCAACACAAAAAGGTAGAAATTCCACAATAAAATTCATACCAATATTTCAGCATAATGATATTGAAAGAAATAATATCATTTTCGAAGAAAATAACATCATTTACGTCAAAAGAATAGTACTTCTGGCCGGAATATCGGATGAAATATTGAAGGAAATTTGCACTGAATAACAACTCTCAAAGTATCTAAATACTCACAAAAATACTCTCGATAATATAAAGAGAGAAAACTTATGTTTATTGTGTGATTTTCAATTCTAACCTAAGCACCTATTTATAGGAAAGTGTTAGCCCACAATTTCTGACAAATTTTTCATACGGGTGATTTTTTTCTCCCAGCACACCTAACTTGAACCAAGCTTTTCCAACTTTGCTCACCCACCCCATTTATCACATGTTTTTGAAAAAAAAATAAAAGAATTCAAATTCAATTTGAAAACTAATTCAATTTGATCATCTTTACTCTATTTAATTCACATGCCAAAAAATATAATAATATTACCATTTAAATTATAAAAATTATATTATTATATTATCACATTATACTATTATAATGTAATATTATAATAATATATTTGAATGAATTATTTTATCAAAAAGATAAAATATTAATTTTTAATAATTGTCACTTTTCTAAAAATTCCTCCATTTATAACCACATTAAATAAATATTTCCTTATCATATTCATCAATTATTTACAATTCCTCAATAATTATTACTAATTAATATTATAGATTCACAATACTGATAACCAGATTGTTCCCAAGAAAGAGGGGGCTTTTCGATAAGGATTTCTCCTTACTGGCGCGCAATTAGGTGACCAAACCCCTTTCCAAGATAGAACTTTCTAAACATTATCAATAATGTTGTCCAATAATATTAATTCAATAATATGAGTGAAACTTTATCTTTTTATGTTGAGGTTACTATTCATGAGTTACTATTCATGAATTACTATTCACGGGGTACTATTCACGACAAAATTGGTTTCTTTTTCTGACCAAATTATCGTTGATTTATGAATCTTACTCTTGAAATTAAATCCATGTTTTGATAATATTGTTTTTATTATCATATATAACATTTTTATAATCCTGGTGAAGAAATTTCTCTTTGACTTGAGTGTAAAGATGGGTAGATTATTGGTATGATCGTGACTATGGGTTCTCTTTGGCCAATAGTGCAAAGTTGAATCGTTGACTGGTATGATCATGATCATTGAATTTTTAATTGAATATTTTTAGCTTAAGTGCAAAGGTGAATTGATCAACATGGTTATAATTATGGTTTATATAAATTCTGAAATGATTATGTATTTCTTTGAGATATGAATATCTTTGGTCCGTAGTGCAAAGATGACCTGTTGTTGAATATCTTTGGCCTGTAGTACAAAGATGACACGTTGTTGAATATCTTTGGCCTGTAGTGCAAAGATGACCGGTTGTTGAATATCTTTGGCATGTAGTGCAAAGATGAACTTATTAGTATGATTATGAACAGGAACTGTGATTTGGTATAACCATGATCTTTGATGTTTCAGGTAAAGATAGGTGATGAAAATTATCTTCGTCTTGGATGAGAAAAGGAATTTGGAACCACAAATATGAGTATGCGTTATTCATATGATTGTGGACAGGAACTGTTGATTGATGTTACAGGGATAAAACATTATTGGTGAACTTTTATCATAGAGAAGAGAATATACATTATGGTCTATTTGACTCTTCTAATGGATTGCTCGTTCCGCTGCAACTATGGTTGAAAAGTTTTATCATCTACCATATGTTCTAAATCTCTGATTTATTACTGATGAAGGCTATTGATAATTTAATTATCTTTAGTCATGATATTCTTTACTGAGCTAATTGTGCTCAACCTTTTGCTTCACAATTCCTTTCGGTAATAAGAGTATTCTGGATTGAAGCGGGGATAACGAGGGAATAGAACGGTGGTCTATAGCTGTTGAGGTTCTCCCTAAATAATATGGAAATAAATTTATTAAGAACTTTAGATAAGTGTGTCGTACTGTATACGTCATTTGATATTTAATTTTAGAGAACCGAATAGGGTGAGGTGAACCCAACTTTGGAAGGGTGTTTTGCCACTATCATACAAGATGTCTAATGACCTACGAGTTATCATAAGTTAGAGTTGTGCACATCCACTTGCTGAGTATATCTACGAGCACTACATATATTATCTTGGAGTTAGGTTGAAACATAATGTTCAATTGCAGACGGTGGAGATAGTTATGTGTCAAGAGAAAACTCACCATTGGAAGGAACATGATAGTAATCTTCTCGTTTTTCTTTGGGGTCTATTGGATCAACCAATGATAATTCTCTAGACATATGATATCTATCATAACTTAGATTCATGGCCTCCTATGTACGAAGGTTTCCTTGAGCACTTCCCAAAGATTTTAATTTCTAAAACAGTTATTGACTGTACCTTTATGTAATGTATCAATGTGAGGTGTTGTCCATAGTTGGGACATGAGTTTCAGTTGGTATTAAAACTCATAGTATATGCGTTGTTGTATTTTGCACGAAAATTGTAGTAATAAAGTTGTAGTTGTTTTCTGTACCATGTATTTGGCTACTCAGAATAGGTTGGATGGATTGGACCTATTTTGGGGGCATCACAGTTAATATCGAGCTATAAGCAAAAACCTTTAGAGCCTCATTTTGGTGACTTCCTTGTGTGATACCGCCGCACTCTTCGTAGGGGGGCCGCTTCTGCGGTGGCAAACTGATAGGTACCACTGTGAGGTGCTGTCCACGTTTGGGACATGAGTTACAGTTGGTATCAGAGCTTAGGGATATGATCTCTGGCGGAAATCCGGGATTAGAACTAGGAGGGGAGAGACGAGTAATATCCTTCGCTAGTGTGTGTCCTACCTAAGCTGAATTTTCTTGCTTAAGTTGACAAATTGTGATATGTCAATTAACCTTTGTTTTGAAGCTGTATTCTAGAATGATATCTGAAATACAGGAGATGAGCAATGGAGAAATCATGATGACAAGAAAGATGGGATCTGAAATGAAAGCACGGTATTCTCAACCCTTCGAAATACCAGGTACGTAAATTTTGAGGGAGAAATTTCATAAGGAGGGGAGATTGTGAGACCCCGAATTTTATGAAATAAAAGTATTCAATTTTTCTATTTAGTAAATATTTAAATTGATAAGATTAAATTTAAGGGTGATATATAAAAAAATTTTAAAATACGCAAGTGGTTATAAAATGTTCATTTCTGTTGTGGAATATTCTTTTAGTCGTGGAATATTCTTGTTGTCGGGGAATATTCGTATGACGGCGCAACCATTTGTGGGCCCCATAACAGAATAACTGTCGGATGAAGAAAATGACAAGTTTGAGTTTTTATAAATAATGGCGTAGCTATTACCGTTAACACTGTTGAAATACCTGGTGGTTACAATACAACAATACGCGTGGTTGCACAGTAACACATGGTATTGCACAGTATTTTTGAATTATTGATTTTTACGTAGGAAGGCTCTACTCAATAATTGTTACAGTAATTACTGTTCAATATTTTATTTTATTGATTCAATAATTGTTGCGTTGGTATTTTATATTATTGTTGTTTCAATAATTATCACGGCACAGTATTTTCCATTATCAGATTAATAATTCATATTTTTGAATAATATTATTAGATAACATTATTGGCAATGTCTAGAAAGTTCTGTCAAGGAGAGGTTTGGTCACCTAATTGCGCGTCAGTAAGGAGAAATCCTTATCGGAAAGCCCCCTCTTTCTTGGGAACTGTCTGGTTGTCATTATTGTGATTCTGTAATATTATTTGTGAATAATTAATTATTGTTAAGAAAATATTTATTTGATGTGGATATAAATGATGGATTTATTTATGTGGTTATAAATGAAGGAATTAGTGTTGAGGTGTTTTATCAATATTTTGTCGGAATGGAGGTATTAAAAATCAAATCAGTGTTCTTAAAGCTCTATTGCGTGAGTTATAATTTTAATCCGACCGTTGGATCGTTGTGATATTTGGATATGTTATGCATATATAAGTTGAGTATATGTCCACAAATTTTGAACCGTTAAAAATTAACGTATGATTTGTTATGAATTTTAAAAGGTGTTGAAAATCGTCCGTTTGTGGATTTCGGATATTTTTTGTTTGGAATTTGGAAAAACTTAAAGCTACAAAGTTGTAGAGAATTCGATTTCGTGTGGAATAGATATAAAATTCGTATTTTTCTGATAAACAGACTATTTTCTATGAATTATTAAAGTTTCGGAAAATAAAATAATTTTTATTAAAATTGGGTGGGACCCACTTTTGTTGTTTAAAACATGTGGGCTGCTATTTTCTTGTTCCAAGATGGCTGGCATGCTTTGATTCAAATGATTGGTGCGTAGAATTGAAGAAAAGAAAAATTAATATTTTATTAATTTAGTCTCCTTTGGTGTTCTAGCATTTTCCTATAAATAGGTGCTTATGTTAGAATTGAAAATCATACCAGAAACATAAGTTTTCTCTCTCTATATTATCGAGCGTATTTTTGTGAGTATTTAGAAATTTTGAGAGTTTCTAATCAGTGCAAGTTTCCTTCGGCTTTACATCCGATATTCCAGTAAAAAATACTGCTCTTTTGAGGTAAAGGATTTTAAGGGTTATTATGTTTTTTAGTTTCGTAATTTTTCTGACCTTCAAAAATTCTAAAAAAATTTGGAATGATAATTTGATGAGTTTTCTCGATTGTGTCCAAAAATGGCGATTTTTGGATCTATAGATTAGGAGTTATGAATTTTATGAGAAAAAACTATTTTAAAAGTGAACCCTTATAACTTCTTATGGTTAACTCCAAAATTGATGAAATTTTTATTGTGAGTACATCTATATAATATCAGTATACCCTGTAAATTTCGAAATTTTTGGATAAAAGTACAATTTATGATAAATGTCTAAATATTCGGCGGTTTTGGCCATGTGAAAAATGGTAAATGAATTTTAAAAATTCCGAGAAAAATATATGTTTGATATGGGACTATATTCTGCTCAATCCCAGAAAAGAAAATTTGTTTGTACTGATTTGGTATTTTTCATGAAAATGGACTAGTTATGAGTAAATGAATTAAATATGTTATGTGAAGTAAAAAAAATTGAAAAATAGGATTTTATGTCTTGGGAATCCTATATAAGGTATATGCAGATTTTTGATGAGGTTGTTGGTTATTGGTGATGAAATTTTATGAGTTTGGCATTTTAGGATGATTAAATGCATTAATTAGTAAAGTATAAACAATTAAAATAAATTATTTATAAGTTTAAGAAATGATTAAAATATTATTGTAATATTAATAATATTAGATTTTGATATTATTAATTGATTTATAACATTTGGATTAAGGTGTTATAAATATTGATGTAGATTTTATTGTGAAACTTTAGCTTTTTATGTCGAGGTTACTATTCACGAGTTACTATTTATGAGTTACTATTCACGAATTACTATTCACGGGGTACTATTCACGACAAAATTGGTTTCTTTTTCTGACCAAATTATCGTTGATTTATGAATCTTACTCTTGAAATTAAATCCATGTTTTGATAATATTGTTTTTATTATCATATGTAACATTTTTAAAATCCTGGTGAAGAAATTTCTCTTTGACTTGAGTGTAAAGATGGGTAGATTATTGGTATGATCGTGACTATGGGTTCTATTTGGCCAGTAGTGCAAAGTTGAATCGTTGACTGGTATGATCATGACCATTGAATTTACAATTGAATATTTTTAGCTTAAGTGCAAAGATGAATTGATCAACATGGTTATAATTATTGTTTATATAAATTCTGAAATGATTATGTATTTCTTTGAGATTTGAATATCTTTGGCCCGTAGTGCAAAGATGACCTGTTGTTGAATATCTTTAGCCCGTAGTGCAAAGATGACCCGTTGTTGAATATTTTTGGCCCGTAGTACAAAGATGACATGTTGTTGAATATCTTTGGCCTGTAGTGCAAAGATGACCGGTTGTTGAATATCTTTGGCATGTAGCGCAAAGATGAACTTATTAGTATGATTATAAACAGGAACTGTGATTCGGTATAACCATGACCTTTGATGTTTCAGGTAAAGACAGGTGATGAAAATTATCTTCGTCCTGGATGAGAAAAGGAATTTGGAACCACAAATATGTTTATGAGTTATTCATATGATTGTGGGCGAGGCTGTTGATTGATGTTCTGAGGATAAAATATTATTGGTGGACTTTTAACATAGAGAAGATAATAGACATTATGGTCTATTTGACTCTTCTAATGGATTGCTCGTTCCGCTGTAACTATGGTTGAAACGTTTTATCATCTACCATATGTTCTAAATCTTTGATTTATTACTGATGAAGGCTATTGATAATTTAATTATCTTTAGTCATGATATTCTTTACTGAGCTAGTTGTACTCACCCTTTTGCTTCACAATTCCTTTCAGGTAATAAGAGTGTTATCGGGTCGAGCGGGGATAACAAGGGAATAGAACGGTGGTCTATAGCTGTTGAGGTTCTCCCTAAATAGTATGGAAATAATTTTATTGAGAACTTTAGATAAGTGTATCGATCTTTGTATCGCTATTTGATATTTAATTTTGGAGAACCCGGAATAGGGTGAGGTGAACCCAACTTTGGAAGGGTGTTTTGCCACTATCATATAAGATGTCTAATGACCTCTGAGTTATCATAAGACGAGGGGTTGTGCACATCCACTTGCCGAGTATATCTGCGAGCACTACCTATATGATCTCGGAGTTTGGTTGAAACATAACGTTTAATTGCGGATGGTGGAGATAGTTATATGTCGAGAGAAGACTCACCATTGGAAGGAACATGATAGTAATCTTCTCATTTTTTCTTTTGGGGTCTATTGGATCAACCAAGGATAATTCTCTGACATATGATATCTATCATAACTTAGATTCATGGCCTCCCCATGTACGAAGGTTTCGTTGAGCACTTCCCAAAGATTTTAATTTCTAAAACAGTTATTGACTGTACCTTTATGTAATGTATCAATGTGAGGTGCTGTCCATAGTTAGGACATGAGTTTCAGTTGGTATTAAAACTCACAGTATATGCGTTGTTGTATTTTGCACGACAATTGTAGTAATAAAGTTGTAGTTTTTTTTCTGTACCATGTATTTGGCGACTCAGAATAGGTTGGATGGATTGGACCTATTTTGGGGGCGTCACATCCCCTACCTCGCATTGATGACCCGTTCGACCAGTTGCAAGGAACACAATTCTTTTCAAAGATCGATCTTCGTTCTGGATATCATAAGCTAAAGATTAAAATTGAGGATATTCCAAAGACTGCCTTCAGAACTCGGTACGGGCATTATGAATTCTTAGTCATGTCTTTTGGATTGACTAATGCTCCTGCTGCTTTCATGGATATGATGAACCGTGTATTCAAAGAATATTTGGATCAGTTCGTTGTTGTCTTTATTGATGACATCCTCATCTACTCCAAAAGCCGTGAAGATCATGAGCACCATTTGAAGTTGGTACTTCGAAGACTTCGTGACAACAAGCTAAATGCCAAGATGAAGAAATGCGAGTTTTAGCTTAAGGAAGTAGCGTTCCTTGGGCACGTGGTGTCAAAACATGGAGTATCTGTTGACTCGACGAAGATTGAAGCAATACAAAGTTGGGAGCAACCAAAGTCGGTGACCGAAGTACGTAGCTTTCTGGGCTTAGCTGGTTATTATCGGAGATTCATGGAAGGATTTTCTCGAATCGCTACTCCGTTAACTCAACTGACTCGGAAAGATACAAAATTCGTATGGAGCGAGGAATGTGAGAAGAGTTTCCAAGAGCTCAAGAGGAGACTCATTTCGGCACCTGTTCTTACAATACCATCTGGTTCGGATGGATTTGTTATCTACAGTGATGCTTCAGGCAAAGGGTTAGGATGTGTTCTCTTGCAACATGGGAAATTCATAGCCTATGCCTCGCGACAACTCAAAGAATATGAGAGGAATTATCCTACTCATGATCTGGAGTTGGCACCAGTCTTTTTGCGTTAAAAATCTGGAGACACTACCTGTGTGGGGAGAAAGTGGAGATTTATATGGATCATAAAAGCCTCAAATATTTCTTCACCCAAAAGGAACTCAACATGCGACAACGACGTTGGCTCGAGCTATTAAAAGATTACGACCAAAACATTCAATATCATCCTGGAAAAGCAAACGTTGTAGCTGACGCATTGAGTAGAAGATCGTATGCAGCTACTAGTGCGATGTTGTTAACACAAAGACCCATTTTGTACGACTTACAAAGGATGGAGATAGAGTTAAAGGCTCCAAGTACCCATGTGATGATATCAAACATACGAGTAGAACCGACTTTAATCGATAAAGTTAAAACTGCTCAAGCCACAGACCCAGAGATGATACGTATGAAGAAGAAAGTACAAGATGGTGTTATTCCAGAAGCAAGAATTGATGAAGAAGGAATACTTCGAGTCTACTCCAGACTTTGCATTCCTAATGATTCTGATTTGAATGATAGAATCATGATGGAGGCACACAACACACCATTTACAATCCATCCTAGGAGTACCAAAATATATCATGATCTTCGACATACATTTTGGTGGATCAATATGAAGAGAGAGATCGCGGAGTTTATCTCGAGGTGTTTAACCTGTCAACGTGTAAAGATGGAGCATCAAGTGCCAAAGGGTCTATTACAACCACTTGAGATTCCAAAATGGAAGTGGGAACACATTACTATGGATTTCGTTACGGGTCTTCTTAAGCTTTCTCAAGGCATATATGTGATTTGGGTTATTGTTGATAGATTAACCAAGTCTGCTTATTCTTGCCTATACGTGAGACTTATTCCCTTGAACGTCTTGCTTGTATGTACGTAAATGAGATTGTGAGATTGCATGGCATGCCAGTATCCATAGTTTCGGATCGTGACCCAAGATTCACTTCACGATTTTGGGTTAGTTTGCAAAAAGCTATGGGCACGAATTTATAATTTAGTTTGGCATACCATCCTCAAACGGACGGGCAATCAGAAAGGACTATTCAAACTCTTGAAGATCTATTAAGACTCTGTGTCCTAGATTTCAAAGGGAGTTGGGATAAGTACTTACCATTGGTGGAATTCTCCTACAACAATAGTTATCAAGCAAGTATAGGCATGGCTCCATTCGAGGCGTTGTATGGACGAAAGTGTCGTTCTCTAGTATGTTGGGACGAGGTGGGTGAAGCAACATTGTTGGGACCAGAATTAGTATGCATTGTGACGCCCCCAAAATAGGTCCCACGACCCATTCTGAGTCGCCAGATATCACACTACAGAAATCAAATATAAACTTCATTTATACAACTGTTGAACTGTCGTGCAAAGTACGACAACAGATAAGCTGTGAGTTTTAATACAAATATATGTAACTCTCATGGTGCCTCGACCACAACACCTTACAATATAAAGGTACAGTTAATAACTCTTTTAGAAATTAAAATATTTGAAAAATACTCAAGGAAACCTTCGTACATGGGAGGCCATGCGTCTAGGTTATGATAGATATCATATGTCCACAGAAATATCCTTGGTTGACCCAATAGTCCCCAAAGAAAAACAAGAAGATTACTATCATCTTTTTTCCAATGGTGAGTCTTCTCTTGACATATAATTATCTCTGTTTTCTCCAATTGAGAATTATATTTCAAACAAACTCCAAGATCATATAGGTAGTGCTCGTAGATATACTCAGCAAGTGGATGTGCATAACCCTGTCTTATGATAACACGAGGTTGTATGTCATTAGACATCTTGTACTATACTGGCAAAACACCCTTCCAAAGTTGGGTTCACCTCACCCTATTCGGTTCACCAAAATTAAATATCAAATGACGTATACAATACGACACACTTATCTAACGTTCTCAATAAAATTATTTCCATACTATTTAGGGAGAACCTCAACAGCTATAGTGTGACGCCCCCAAAAATAGGTATTCATCACCCATCTTGAGTCGCCAAATACATGGTACAAAATTCAAATACAACTTAATAATACAACTGTCGTGTAAAATACGACAAAACATAATCTAAGAGTTTTAATACGTATATTGTCATCTAAACAGTATACAAACTCAAAGGAGTCCTCATTACATTTATTGTCACACTATTTAATCAGAATAGTGAGGACTACTAATGCTATCATCTGGACCGTCACTCCTTTCCCCGACTCGTCCCAGCTATATTCTCATTTCCTTTAGAGAACAGTGAAAGAAAGGGTGAGCTCAACTAGCCCAGTAAGAAATTATGATTAAGATAATGCAGAATAAATTATCAATAGTCTTCAACAATGTTAAACTAATAAAATACAATAGACATCAAGTTTAACCGCAGCGGAATAAGCAATCCATTAGAAGAGTCAAGTAGAAAATAAAACCTACAATCTTCTATGATTAAAAAAAATGTTTTCATCAACTTTTATCGCTGAGACTAAGCTTAATAAATAAACCACATCTTCTAATCATCCTTGTACTACAGGCCAAGGATATTCATTAAATCATCAATGGTAATGACTATACCGAAAAATCTCTAGTCATAATCATACCAAGTCCATCTCTGCACGTAAGCCAAAGATATACAACTATAAAACCAATAGCCAACAGTCCATCTTTGCACGTAAGCCAAAGATATACAATTCAATAATCCACAGTCCATCTTTGCACGTAAGCCAAGATAACTTTTATTACCATATAAGCATGAGGATGATGACAATGATATAAACATTAATCAACTGCAAACAAGGATAAATATTAAAGACTTTAAATTTATCCAAATATTATCAACCACTCATAATCTAATATTATTAATATCATAACAATATTTTAATCACTTCTTAAACTTATAAACAATTTATTTCAATTGTTTAAACTTTACCAAATAATACATTTAGTTATTCAAAAAATGCTATACTCATAAGATTTCATCACCAATGATCAAATCCCTTATCAAAAATCTTCATATACCTTATATAGGATTTCCAAGCCACAAAATCCTATTTTCCAACTTTGTTACTTCACATAACATATTTAACTCATATGTTCGTAACTAAAATATTTTCATGAAAAATACCAAATCAGTTCCAAAAATATTTCTTTTCTGAGATTTAGCAGAATATAGTCCCATAATGAACATATATTTCTCTCGAAAATTTTAAAATTCATTTAATTTTTCAAAGATTAATTTCTAATTAATTCCTTAAGAAATTAGCTACCTCAAGGTTACTCCAGAAATTCCCAAATCTTGGGCAGAATCTTACACATGTTAACGTGAGCCTCCAGTTTAAATTTCATGGTCATTGGAGTTATAGAAGTCCGGTTATAGAATTTTCCGTCAGAAAAACCTAAATATTGAAATGGTTATAACTTGCTCATTTTAAGTCGGAATGAGCTCATTTTTGGACAGGAGGTACCTTATACCATATACTTTCATGTCCCAAAAGGCCAGAATTTTTCTCACAAATTAAGTGGCCGAAACAGCCCTTCTAAAAATCTGGACAGCAGCATTTCGATAATTTCCAGCTTTTGTCTCCTTTGCTAAAATCAGTCCAGACAAAAATCTATAATACCTTTTCCAATGATTCCACTTGGAGATGCTACAAAACTCATAGATCTAACTCTAGAACTTGACTACACTCAAAAATTCAAAATATAATAGGAGATATGGTCAATTGAATTTCATGTTCCATTTTCACCAAAATCTGATTTTCAACCCTTTGTGATTTCTAAGAAACTTTCATGTTTTCACATAATATCCAACATAACTCATCATAACACTTACTAATACTTCATATACCCATGATTTTCATCAGTCCAATGCTTTATTATGACTCTCATCATAATCAACGTAACCAGATCATTTCCACAATTTAATAAGGAATGAATATAAAGGATCATTCACCATGCATGTGGTAATCCACATAGACATGTTATTCCAACAGAATAATAAAGAATGGAATAATAGAAGGATTCACTATGCATGTGATAGAGACCGCACATACAGGTTATTCCCAACAGAATAATAAATAATGGAACCAGGTCCGGCGTAAACTCACAAAATGGGATATTAAAGCGAATAATAAATGCGAATAATAAATAATGGAACTAGGTCCCAGTAAGCGCCTGACGAATTGACGAATATTAAAAGGCGAATAATAATTGCGGAATAATAAATAATGGAACCAGTCCCAAAAAACGCATGCATGGGATATTAAACTGAATAATAAATGCGAAATAATAAATAATGGAACCAGTCCGACGTAAAAGCGCATGCATACATGATATTAAATTCGAGAATAATAAATGTGGAATAATAAATAATGGAACCAGGTCAGGCGAAATTCGCACCGATAGGATATTCCAACAGAATAATAAAGAATGGAATAATAGAAGAATTTCACCATGTATGCGGTACTTCGCATAAATAGGTTATTCCAACATAATAATAAGGAATGGAATAACAGAAGAAGATCACCATGTATGCGGTACTTCGCATAAATATGTTATTCCAACATAATAATAAAGAATGGAATAACAGAAGAATTTCACCATGTATGCGGTATTTAGATATATAAGCGAGTTATTCAACATAATAATAAGGAATGGAATAATGAAGAAGATCACCATGTATGCGGTACTTCGCATAAACAGGTTATTACAACATAATAATAAAGAATGGAATAACAGAAGAAGATCACCATGTATAGGGAGTCCACTTATACAGGTTATTCCAACAGAGTAATAAAGAATGGAATAACAGAAGTTCTCTTCATGAATACTAAACAATAACACCCCTTACCTTAGAAGAAGCTGGATATTGGAAAAGAAAGGTAATGAAACTTCTCTTCTTCTTTCTCTATAATTTCCTCTCAAGAGTTTCAATGAATTAAGTAAGAAATAATGAAGGAATGAGCTTATTTATAGGAGAATGGACCTAATAGTAACTAATTCATGAACGGTCCAGATTGATTTACTTTTAAGCGGACGGTCCATATTAAAACTTAAAGCAACGGTCCATCTTGATTCACTATTAAAACTTTAAACCAACGGTCCATACCGATTCACTATTAAAACTTTAAACCAAATGTCCATCTTGATTCACTATTAAAACTTTAAACTAACGATCCATATTGATTTACTATTATAATTTCAACCAACGGTCTAAAAAAAATAAAGCACATCTCCTCATGGAATAATATTGTACCAAAAATGATTTGGACCAGAAAAGAAATATATTTTGTTGGGTGAATAGTATCCCGTGAATAATAACTCGTGAATAATAACTCGTGAATAGTAACTCATGAATAGTAACTCCGACATGAAAAGTGCCTCGAATACCCGATTGAACAATATAACCTCCAAACATAAATTATTATCGAAATAAATGTTGATTTCCACTAACACCAATAATCCCAACACAATGGAACTATCAAATTCATCTTTAATAAACACGAACTTATTCATCATTAATATTATAACTCACAATATTTAACAACCAGGTTGTTCCCAGGAAAGATGGGGCTTTCTAATAAGGATTTCTCCCTATTGACGCGCAATTAGGTGACCAAACTTCTCATTGATAGAACTTCTAGACATTGTAAATATTGCAATTTAATAATATGAAAAACTTTGTCGTCTCAATTATTGATTTAATAGTATATCATATAACACAGATGATACTGTGACAATAATCGAATCAATAATATGATAGATATGATGCAGCAATTACTGTAGAAATAATTGAATATAATTGAGTGACTTATCACGTAAGCATCAATAACCAATACCATGTGCTACTATGCAACCACGCGTATTACTGTACTTTTACTACCGAGTAGTTCAACAGTTTTAACGGTAAAACTTCCGCCGTTATTTTCATAAAAATATTTTTGTCGTTTTCTCAATCCGATAATAATTCCGTTATGGGGTCCACTAATGATTGTGCCGTCGTACGAATATTTCCTGTTAAAACGAATATTCCCCGACCAATCGAATATTATATAACAACTTGCGTACTTTGTAAAATTTATAAATATTACCCACAACTATAACGTTATCCCAAACCCACACCAAAATTTTGAATATTTCGAGAAAATTAAATCTTTATTCGTAAAATCTGGGGTCTCACAATCTCCCCTCCTTATGAAATTTCGCCCTTGAAATTTACGTACTTACCTGGTATAACGAAGAGGTGAGGATACCTTGAATACCTTTATTGTTAAAAACATTAAATTCATCTTTGCAATACGGCCAAAGATATTCATTAACAATTAATCTTTTACTACCAATGGCTTGTATAACCAATAATCAACAGTTCATCTTTGCACTACTGGGCCAAAGATATACAACTATAAAACCAATAATCTTTGAAACTCGACTTTAATAGTATCACGACCACGAATTATCCATGCACTTCTGGGCCAATGATATTCGTGTTTTCAATCTGATCATGATTATACCGAATAATCCATGGTCATAATCATACCAAGTCCATCTATGCACTACGGGCCAAAGATGACTTTTAACACATCATTTGTAACATTACGGTCATGATTATACTGAATAATTCCTAGTCATAATCATACCAAGTCCATCTATACACTACAGGCCACAGATGACTTTCAACAAAATATAAATATGATGAGTAGTTAATCAATCGATTCCTAAAATCACATCAAAGGCAAGTATTTTCAAAGAGATAAGATCGACAAGTAACGTGAAAGTGTCGATTTGAAACAAGATTTATAAACAGTGGAGGTAATGAAAATTTCTCCTAACGAAGTTTCAACCAATAAGTCAAAGTCTAACTTCTCAGGAGTCAAATTTAAACGTTGAACACAACTAGGTGAAATACAAGAGTGGGTAGAACTAGTATCGAATAAGATATAGACTTCGCAAGAGTTTATAATTAACTTACCCGTAATAACTTCGTTTGGATTTCTTGACAAACGCTCTCACTTAAACTACCGGATTTGACTTTGCTATAGGGTACATTCCACCCTTAAGTGCTTCGTCACATTCCTGATCCATGATTTGAATCATTATTCTCCGATCCATATCAAATTGGGGTTGTGCTCTCTGCATGGTAATTCCAAATTCGATGTTGGATTCTCCCAATTGTTGTCCAAAAAGCAAAATCCATTTCATCTATTTTGACTTTATTGGATCGGACGTCTTTTTTTGACAATATCAACGCGTCGTGCGTCTTTTAGCCA
The DNA here is from genome assembly GCA_020205605.1 of Panax ginseng. Lineage (NCBI taxonomy): Eukaryota > Viridiplantae > Streptophyta > Magnoliopsida > Apiales > Araliaceae > Panax > Panax ginseng. Next base: position 60,879,592 of record CM035131.1, on the reverse strand, counting down.
CACATCATCTATTCTCTTTCGTTTAGTTGTTTCTGCTTTCATCCGATCTTTGATCAAAGCATTCCCAGATTCCAGCTCTAATATCTTATACTCTACCAAAGAGTGCTTTTGTTCAAGCATCGCACATCGGGTAACACAATTTTGAATTGTTGCATCTCTTTGCTCTACAACCGCCTGCCATTCTTCCGCCTGCTCTTCTAACTCATGAATATGATTTTGTAATTCTAAATTTTGACAATAAAATTCTTCTAATAAATTTTCCTCAGGTTCCTCTTCTTCCTCTTCTTCCACACTCTCAGCTGCTACCTTTGCGACTAGCTCGGATGCAACTATTAGTTCTTCATTCACCACGTAGATATCTCTAATTTCTTCTTCGTCTAACATCACATTAACCTGGTTAGTGATTAAAGGTGTCTCAATGGTCTCATTCACTCCATTGCTAATATTTTCAGCTGCCATTTTCAAACACTGCCACAAAACAAGAGTTAATTGACATCTCACATATTATCCCTATACTACGTGAGCTAATTAAATACCAAATAAACTTAGGTAGGTCATACTAGCGAAAGAATTCCCCGTCTCTCCCCTCCTAGTTCTTATCTCACATCTCAGCCAGGGATCATATCCCTAAGCTTTGATACCAACTGTGATACCCCCAAAAATAGGTATTCATCACCCATCTTGAGTCGCCAAATACATGGTACAAAATTCAAATACAACTTAATAATACAACCGTAAATGTAAAATACGACAAAACATAATTTAAGAGTTTTAATCATTATATTGTCATCTAAATAGTATACAAACTCAAAGGAGTCCTCATTACATTTATTGTCACACTATTTAATCAGAATAGTGAGGACTACTAATGCTATCATCTGGACCGTCACTCCTTTCCCCGACTCATCCCATCTATATTCTCATTTCCTGAAGAGAATAGTGATGAGAGGGTGAGCTCAACTAGCCCGAAGAAATATTATGACTAAGATAATGCGAATAAATTATCAATAGTCTTCAACAATGTTAAACTGATAAAATACAATAGACATCAAGTTTAACTGCAGCGAGAATAAGCAATCCATTAGAAGAGTCAAGTAGAAAATAAAACCTACTATCTTCTATGATTTAAAAAAATATTTTCATCAACTTTTATCATTTGAGACTCGACAAATAAATAAACCACATCTTCTAATCATCCATGTATGTACTACGGGCCAAGGATATTCATTAAATCATCAATGGTAATGACTATCTACCGAAAATCCCTAGTCATAATCATACCAATTCCATCTCTCGCACATAAGCCAAAGATATACAACTATAAAACCAACAACCAACAAATCCATCCATACGTAAGCCAAAGATATACAATTCAATAATCCACAGTCCATCTTTGCACGTAAGCCAAGATAACTTTTATTACCATATAAGCATGAGGATGATGACAATGATATAAACATTAATCAACTGGAAACAAGGATAAATATTAAAGACTTTAAATTTATCCAAATATTATTAACCACTCATAATCTAATATTATTAATATCATAACAATATTTTAATCACTTCTTAAACTTATAAACAATTTATTTCAATTGTTTACACTTTACCAAATAATGTATTTAGTTATTCAAAAAATGCTATACTCATAAGATTTCATCACCAATGATCAAATCCCTTATCAAAAATCTTCATATACCTTATATAGGATTTTCAAGCCACAAAATCCTATTTTCCAACTTTGTTACTTCACATAACATATTTAACTCATATGTTCGTAACTAAACTATTTTTATGAAAAATACCAAATCAGTTCCAAAAATATTTCTTTTCTGAGATTTAGCAGAATACAGTCCTATAATGAACATATATTTCTCTCGGAATTTTTAAAATTCATTTACTATTTTTCAAAAATCAATTTCTAATTAATTCCTTAAGAAATTAGCTACCTCAAGGTTAACTCCAGAAATTCCCAAATCTTGGCAGGATCTTACACATGTTAACGTGAGCCTCCAGTTTAAATTTCATGGTCATCAGAGTTATAGAACTTCGGTTATAGATTTTTTCGTCAGAAAAACCTAAATATTGAAATGGTCATAACTTGCTCATTTTAAGTCGGAATGAGCTCATTTTTGGAAAGGAGGTACCTTATACCATATAATTTCATGTCCCAAAAGGCCAGAATTTTTCTCAGAAATTAAGTGGTAAAACAAATTTCTTCTAAAAATCTGGACAAAGAAAGATTGATAATTTCCAGCTTTTGTCTCCTTTGCTAAAATCAGTCCAGACAAAAATCTATAATACCTTTTCCAATGATTCCACTTGGAGATGCTACAAAACTCATAGATCTAACTCTAGAACTTGACCACACTCAAAAATTCAAAATATAATAGGAGATATGGTCAATTGAATTTCATGTTCCATTTTCACCAAAATCTTATTTTCAACCCTTTGTGATTTCTAAGAAACTTTCATGTTTTCACATAATAACCAACATAACTCATCATAACACTTACTAATACTTCATATACCCATGATTTTCATCAGTTCAATGCTTTTATTATGACTCTCATCATAATCAACGTAACCATATCATTTCCGTAATTTAACAAGGAATGAATATAAAGGATCATTCACCATGCATGTGGTAATCCACATAGACAGGTTATTCCAACAGAATAATAAAGAATGGAATAATAGAAGGATTCACTATGCATGCGATAGAGATCGCACAGACAGGTTATTCCCAACAGAATAATAAATAATGGAACCAGGTCCCAAAACGTATAGCGCAGTGCGGGATATTAAAGCGAGAATAATAATTGCGGAATAATAAATAATGGAACCAGGTCCGACATAAACGCACAGACAGGATATTCCGACAGAATAATAAATGCGGAATAATAAATAATGGAACCAGGTCCGGCGTAAAACACACAGACAGTATATTCCAACAGAATAATAAATAATGGAACCAGGTCAGGCGAAATTCGCACCGACAGGATATTCTAACAGAATAATAAAGAATGGAATAATAGAAAAATTTAACCATGTATGCGGTACTTCACATAAACAGGTTATTCCAACATAATAATAAGGAATGGAATAACAGAAGAAGATCACCATGTATGCGGTACTTCACATAAACAAGTTATTCCAACATAATAATAAAGAATGGAATAACAGAAGAATTTCACCATGTATGCGGTACTTCGCATAAATAGGTTATTCCAACATAATAATAAGGAATGGAATAACAGAAGAAGATCACTATGTATGCGGTACTTTGCATAAACAGGTTATTCCAACATAATAATAAAGAATGGAATAACAGAAGAAGATCACCATGTATAGGGGAGTCTACTTATACAGGTTATTCCAACAGAGTAATAAAGAATGGAATAATAGAAGTTTTCTTCATGAATACGAAAGAATAACACCCCTTACCTTAGAAGAACTGGATATTGGAAAAGAAAGGTAGCTAACTTCTCTTCTTCTTTCTCTTTATAATTTCTCTCTCAAGAGTTTCAGTGAGTTCGTAAGAAATAATGAAGGAATGAGCTTCTATTTATAGGAGAATGGACTGAATAGTAACTAATTCATGAACGGTCCAGATTGATTTACTTTTAAACGGACGGTCCATATTAAAACTTAAAGCAACGGTCCATACTGATTCACTATTAAAACTTTAAACCAACGGTCCATACTGATTCACTATTAAAATTTTAAACCAACGGTCCATACTGATTAACTATTAAAACTTTAAACCAGCGGTCCATACTGATTCACTATTAAAACTTTAAACCAGCGGTCCATACTGATTCACTATTAAAACTTTAAACCAACGATCCATATTGATTTACTATTATAATTTCAACCAACGGTCTGAAAAATTAGCACATCTCCTCATGGAATAATATTGTACCCAATAGAATATTACCCACAACAAATCGAATATTATATAATAATTTGCGTACTTTGTAAAATTTATAAATATTACCCACAACTATAACGTTATCTTAAACCCACACCAAAATTTTGAAAAAAATATTTTAAGAAAATTAAATCTTTATTCGTAAAATCTGGTTTTTCACATATAGACCAATTCTCTATTCCTGTTATCCTCGCTTCAATTCCGTGAACACTCTTATTACACGAAAGGAATTGTGAAGCAAAAGGGTGAGCACAACTAGCTCAGTAAAGAATATCATGACTAAAGATAATTTACATCAATAGCCTTCATCAGTAATAAATAAGAGATTTAGAACATATGGTAGATGATAAAACTTTTCAACCATAGTTGCAAACGGTGAACGAGCAATCCATTAGAAGAGTCAAATAGACCATCGATCTATTATTTTCTATGTTAAAATCTACCAATAATGTTTTATCCTCGTAATATCAATCAACAATTCACATCCCACAATCATATGAATAGCTCATAATCATAATTGTGATTCTAAATTCCTCTTCGCACCTGGATCGAAGATAATTTTCATCACCTATCTTCACCGAAACATCAAAAATCATGGTTATACCAAATCACAATTCCCGCTCATAATCATAATAATAAATTCATCTTTGCACTACTACCAAAGATATTCATTAACAATTCATCTTTGCACTACTGAGGCCCAAAGACATACAATTGTATTTTAGAAGAGTCAAGTGGAGCATGATATCTACTATCTTTTACTTAATTAAAAGTGTATAATCAATATTTTATCGCCGAGACTCGACAATAAATAATCCACATCATCGAATCATCCATGCACTACGACCAAGGATATTCATGTAATCATCAATGGTCATGATTATATCGAATAATCCCTGGTTATAATCATACCAATAACTGTCCATCAATGCACTACGGGCCAATGAGGACTTTTACCACATCATCTATAACATTACGGGTCATGATTATACCGAATGATCCCTGGTCATAATCATACCAATAAACAGTTCATCTATGCACATAAGACAAAGATACTCATCAATTAATAGTTCATCTTTGCACGTAAGCCAAAGATATACAACTGTAAAACCAATAATCAACAGTCCATCTTTGCACGTAAGCCAAAGATGACTTTCATCATAATATAAGCATGATGATGATGACAATGATATAAGCATTAATCAAACGAAATCAAGGATAAATATTAAAGACTTTAAATTTATCCAGAGTTTAAAAATATCCAAATTGTCAACATGATACTGCTTTGTGGAGTAAAATTCAAGAATAATATTCATGTACCAAAAATAATTTGGACAGAAAAGAAATATATTTTTTGGGTAAATAGTACCCTGTGAATAGTATATTGGGAATAGTACCCCGACACGAAAAGTGTCCCGAATACCCGAGTGAAAGATACTAGAGTGAATAGTAATTAGGTGAATAGTAACTCGTGAATAGTACTCTGACACGAAAAGTGCCCCGAATACCCGAGTGAATAATACTAGAGTGAATAGTAACTAGGTGAATAGTAACCCGTGAATAGTAACTCAAAAAAAAATACCAAAGAAAATGATATTCCATGACGAGTACAAAAGAAATGATATCTCATACAAGTATAATAGAATATATGAAACTGCAAATGGATTTTCACCGCCATGCAGAATCCACGTAGATGATCATTTCCACAATTTAATAAAGAATGAATACAAATGATCATTCACCATGCATGCGGTAATCCACATAGACAAAGTTATTCCAATGAATAATAAAGAATGGAATAATAGAATAATTCACCATGCATGCGATAGATCGCATGCATGAGTTATTCCAATAGAATAATAAAGAATGGAACTGTGTCAAATGAATCCGCATGCAGACAAGATATTCCAACGAATAATAAAGAATGGAACTGGATCATGCGTCCGCCGTAGATGGATATTCAAATGTAATAATAAAGAATGAAATAACAACAGAATTCACCATGCATGCGATAGACCGCACAGAATAATAAAGAATGGAATAACAGAAGAATTTCACCATGTATGCGGTACTTCCCATAGACAGTTTATTCCAACATAATAATAAAGAATGGAACCAGGTCATGCGTAATCCGCACAGACAGGATATTCCAATAGAATAATAAAGAATGGAATAACAAAAGAATTTCACCATGTATACGGTACTTCACATAGACAGGTTATTCCAACATAATAATAAAGAATGGAATAACAACCCTTACGAGTATTGAAAGAAAATAACTCTCTTCATGAATGAAAGAAATAATACCCCTTACTATAATAATGATATCCCTTACCTCAAAAGAAGACTGGATACTTGAATAGTGAGGTAGCAGACTTCTCTTCTTCTTTCTCTCTATAATTTTTCTCTATAATAATTGCTCTATAGCTTTAGTGAATTGGTGAAAAATAATGAAGGAATAAGCTTCTATTTATAGGAAAATATAGTTTCAATAATTGCACATTTTTGGGCTCAAAATATTACAGTATAATACCTCCTTCTTTTTGTTCATTTTTAATTTAGTCATCCAAGTATTATCAAACTTGCACCACCTCCCCTAATAGTAAATCATGTGAATCAATAGTAAATCATGTGACTCAATAGTTCTAAACTTGTGAAAAAATTAATTATAGTATAGTACATTCATCTATACCTCCATTTTTAACTTAGTCATGCAAGTATTATCAATCTTGCACCAACTCCTCTAATAGTAAATCATGTGAATCAATAGTACACACATGTGAACACATAGTTATAAGCATGTGAATTAATAGCAATTAATTGCTCATTTATCCGTTTAATTACCCGATTGGTCAATATAACCTCCAGACATTAATTATTATCGAAATAAATGTCGATTTTCACTAACGCCAATAATTCCCACACAATGGAACTATCAATTTCATCTTTAATCAACACGAACTTATTCATCATTAATATTATAACTCACAATATTTAACAACCAGGTCGTTCCCAGGAAATAGGGGGTTTTCCGATAAGGATTTCTCCTTATTGGCGCGCAATTAGGTGACCAAACCTGTGAGACCCCAGATTTTATGAATAAAGATTTAAATTTCTCAAAATATTTTTTTATGGTGTGGATTTGATATAATGTTATAAGTTGTGGGTGATATTTACAAATTTTGCAAAGTATGCAAGTTGTTATAAAATATTCGTTTGGCCGGGGAATATTCTTTTTATCAGGAATATCCGTACGACGACATAATCATTGGTGAACCCACAACGGAAGTATTGTTGTAGTAAGAAAATGACAGAATTATCTTTTTATAAAAAATAACGGCGGAAGTGTTATTGTTAAAACTGTTGAACTACCCGGTAGTAAAAGTACAGTAATACGCGTGGTTGCATAGTAGCACACGGTATTGGTTATTGATGCTTACGTGAGAATTCACTCAGTTGTACTCAATTATTGCTGCAGTAATTGCTGCATCATATCTCTCATATTATTGATTCGGTTATTGTCATAGTATCATCTGCATATTATGATATATTATTAAATCAATAATTGAGACGAAAAAGTTGTTCATATTATTAAATTGCAATATTTACAATGTCTAGAAGTTCTGTCAAGGAGAGGTTTGGTCACCTAATTGCGCACCAATAGGGAGAAATCCTTATCGGAAAGCCCCCTCTTTCCTGGGAACGACCTGGTTGTTAAATATTATGAGTTATGATATTAATGATGAATAAGTTCGTGTTCATTAAAGATGAATTTGATAGTTTCATTATGTTGGGATTATTTGTGTTAGTAGAAATCGACATCTATTCCGATGATAATTGATGTCTGGAGGTTATATTGTTCAATCGGGTGTTCGGAACACTTTTCGTGTTGGAGTACTATTCACGAGTTACTATTCACGAGTTACTATTCATGAGTTACTATTCACGAGCTACTATTCATGAGTTACTATTCATGAGTTACTATTCATGAGTTACTATTCACAGGATACTATTCACCCGAACAAAATATATTTCTTTTCGGTCCAAATCATTTTTGGGTACAATATTATTCCATGAGGAGATGTGCTAATTTTTCAGACCGTTGGTTGAAATTATAATAGTAAATCAATATGGATCGTTGGTTTAAAGTTTTAATAATGAATCAATATGGATCACTGGTTTAAAGTTCTAATAGTGAATCAGTATGGACCGTTGGTTTAAAGTTTTAATAGTGAATCAGTATGGACCGTTGCTTTAAGTTTTAATATGGACCGTCCGTTTAAAAGTAAATCAATCTAGACCGTTCATGAATTAGTTACTATTCATTCCATTCTCCTATAAATAGAAGCTTATTCCTTCATTATTTCTTACGAATTCACTGAAACTCTTGAGAGAGAAATTATAGAGAGAAAATCTATAGAGTGAAAGAAGAAGAGAAGTCTGCTACCTCACTATTCCAGTATCCAGTTTTATTCTAAGGTAAGGGGTATTATTTCTTTTGTATTCATGAAGAGAACTCCTGTTATTCCATTATTTATTATTCTGTTGGAATAACCTGTATACGCGGTCTACCCTATACTTGGTGAAATTCTTCATTATTCCATTATTTATTATTCTCGTTGAATAACTCAGATACGCTGAGCTACCCTATACTTGGTGAAATTCTTCCATTATTCCATTATTTATTATTCATTGGAATAACTCAGATCTGCTGCTACCCTATACTTGGTGAAATTCTTCATTATTCCATTATTTATTATTCTGTTGAATAACTCAGATATCTGTGATCTACCCTATACTTGGTGAAATTTTCCGGTTATTCCATTATTTATTATTCCGTTGGAATACCCTGTATACGTGGGCTATCCTATACTTGGTGAAATTCTTCTGTTATTCCATTCTTTATTATTCTATTGGAATAACCTGTCTATGCGAAGTACCGCATGCATGGTGATTTCTGTTGTTATTCCATTCTTTTTTATTCTGTTGGAATAACCAGTATACGCGGGCTACCCTATACTTGGTAAAATTCTTTTGTTATCCTGTCTTTATTATTCTGTTGGAATATCCTCATTCATATGCGTTTCTGGGACCGGTTCCGCTCTTTATTATTACATTGGAATATCCTCATGCATGCGCTTTTACGTGGGACCGGTTCCGTATTTATTATTTTGTTGGAATAACCTGCGTATGCGATCTATCACATGCCTGGTGATTTCTTTTGTTATTCCATTCTTTATTATACCCAGTTGGTTAAAGTTTTGACTTCCATAGTCCATGAAATTAGTGGAATATCCTTGATATTTGCGCTTCATCCAGTATCTTTTCATGGAAATATTCTTCTGAGCATTCTTGAATTTTACTCTACAAAGAAGTATCATGTTGAAAATTTGGACGTTATTAGTTCCTGGATAAACTAATTCTTGAACTTGTTTTATTGAATTCTTATATCATTGTCATCATCCTCATGTTTATATATTTGAAAGTCATCTGTTGCCTGTAGTGCATAGATGGACTTGGTATGATTATGACCAGGGATTATTCGGTATAATCATGGCCTTAATGTTATAAATGATGTGGTAAAAGTCCTCATTGGCCCGTAGTGCATTGATGGACAGTTGTTGGCATGATAATGACCATTGATGAATACACGAATATCCTTGGCCCGTAGTGCATGGATAATTTATGGTTGTGATAGTAATGAATATCCTTGGTCGTAGTGCAGGGATGATGTAGATTATTTATTAAGCTGAGTCTCAGCGATAAAAGTGATGAAAAAACATTTTAAATCATAAAAGATAGTAGATTTTATTCTCTACTTGACTCTTTTAATGGATTGCTTATTCCGCTGCAGTTAAACTTGATGTCTATTGTATTTTATCAGTTTAACATTGTTGAAGGCTAATGATAATTTATCCTCCATTATCTTAGTCATAATATTTCTTACTGGGCTAGTTGAGCTCACCCTTTCTTTCACTGTTCTCTTCAGGAAATGAGAACGTAGCAGGAACTAGTCGGGGAACGGAGTGATGGTCCAGATGATAGCATTAGTAGTCCTCACTATTCTATGAAATAGTATGATAATAATTGTAATGAGGACTTATTCTGAGAGTGGATATTGTCTAGAAGACAATATATGTATTAAAACTCACAACTCATGTTGTATATTTAAGATTGTATTTGTATTCTGTACCATGTATTTGGCGACTCAAGATGGATGATGTATACCTATTTTGGGGGCGTGACAAAACCTCTCATTGACAGAACTTCTAGACATTGTCAATATTGCAAATAATAATATGAATAACTTTGCCGTTTTAATTATTGATTTAATAATATAACACATTATACAGATGATACTGTGACAATAATTGAATCAATATTATGAGAGATATGATGCAACAATTACTGTAGCAATAATTGAGTATAACTGAGTAACTTCTTACGTAAGCATCAGTAATCAATACCTTGTGCTACTATGCAACCACGCGTATTATTGTACTTTTACTACCAAGTAGTTCAACAGTTTTTTAACGGTAACACTTTCGCCGTTATTTTTATAAAAAGATATTTCTGTCGTTTTCTAACTAAGACAATACTTCTGTTGTGGGGTTCATCAATGATTTTTCCGTCGTACGAATATTCCTTATTAAAACGAATATTCCCCGACCAATCGAATATTTTCCGACACAACGAATATTTTATAACAACTTGCTTACTTTGCAAAATTTTCAAATATCAACCTTAACTTTAAACTTTTATCAATATAACTATTTACCAAATAGAATAATTATAAGAAAATTGAATACTTTCATTTCATAAAGTTCGGGATCTCACAATCTCCCCTCCTTATGAAATTTTGCCCTCGAAATTTACATACGTACCTGGTATTCGAAGAGATGAGAATACCTTGCTTTCTTTTCGGATTGTACCTTCCCGGTTATTTCTTCTATATTATGATTTTCCCATTGCTCATCTCCTGTATTTCAGATATCATTCTGGAATATATCTGCAAAACAAAGTTTAATTGACATATCACAATTTGTCAATTAATCAAGTAAAAATTTCAGCTTAGGTAATTCACACACTAGCGAAGTATATTACTCGTCTCTCCCCTACTAGTTCTAGACTCATATCTCCACCAACGACCATATTCCTAAGCTCTGATACCATTTGTGACGCCCCCAAAATAGGTCCACACGACCCATTCTGAGTCACCAGATATCACACTACAGAAATCAAATATAAACTTCATTTATACAAATTGTTGAACTGTCAAATACAAAGTAATACGACAAATGATAATAAGTTGTGAGTTTTAATACAAATATATGTAACTCTCATGGTGTCTCGACCACAACACCTTACAATGGTACTTTACATAAAGGTACAATCAATAACTGTTTTAGAAATTAAAATCTTTGGAAAATACTCAAGGAAACCTTCGTACATGGGAGGCCATGCGTCTAGGTTATGATAGTTATCATATGTCCACAGAATTATCCTTGGTTGACCCAATAGTCCCCAAAGAAAAACAAGAAGATTACTATCATCTTCTTTCCAATGGTGAGTCTTCTCTTGACATATAATTATCTCCGTTTTCTCTAATTGAGAATTATATTTCAAACAAACTCCAAGATCATATAGGTAGTGCTCGTAGATATACTCAACAAGTGGATGTGCACAACCCTGTCTTATGATAACACGAGGTTGTATGTAATTAGACATCTTGTATGATAGTGGCAAAACACCCTTTCAAAGTTGGGATCACCTCACCCTATTCGGTTCACCAAAATTAAATATCAAATGACGTATACAATACGACACACTTATCTAACGTTCTCAATAAAATTATTTCCATACTATTTAGGGAGAACCTCAACAGCTATAGACCACCGTTCTATTCCCCTATTATCCCCGCCAATTCCCAAGAACACTCTTATTACCTGAAAGGAATTGTGAAGCAAAAGGGTGAGCACAACTAGCTCAGTAAAGAATATCATGACTAAAGATAATTTACATTAATAGCCTTCATCAGTAATAAATCAGAGATTTAGAACATATGGTAGATGATAAAACTTTTCAACCATAGTTGCAGCGGAACGAGCAATCCATTAGAAGAGTTAAATAGACCATCAGATCTATTATCTTCTCTATGTTAAAAATCTACCAATAATGTTTTATCCCTGTAACATCAATCAACAATTCATGTCCACAATCATATGAATAGCTCATAATCATAATTGTGATTCTAAATTCCTCTTCGCACCCAGGACGAAGATAATTTTCATCACCTATCTTCACCTGAAACATCAAAAATCATGGTTATACCAAATCACAATTCCTGCTCATAATCATACTAATAAATTCATCTTTACACTACGACCAAAGATCTTCATTAACAATTCATCTTTGCACTACAGGCCAAAGACATACAATTGTATTTTAGAAGAGTCAAGTGGAGCATGATATCTACTATCTTTTACGAATTAAAAGTGTATAATCAATATTTTATCGCTGAGACTCAGCTTAATAAATAATCCACATCATCGAATCATCCATGCACTACGACCAAGGATATTCATGTAATCATCAATGGTCATGATTATACCGAATAATCCCTGGTTATAATCATACCAATAACTGTCCATCAATGCACTACAGGCCAATGAAGACTTTTACCACATCATCTATAACATTGCGGGTCATGATTATACCGAATGATCCCTGGTCATAATCATACCAATAAACAGTTCATCTATGCACATAAGACAAAGATACTCATCAATTAATAGCTCATCTTTGCACGTAAGCCAAATATATACAACTGTAAAACCAATAATCAACAGTCCATCTATGCACGTAAGCCAAAGATATACAAATCAGAAAACCAATAATCAATACCCATCTTTGCACGTAAGCCAAAGATATACAAATCAGAAAACCAATAACCAACAAATTCATCTATGCACGTAAGCCAAAGATATACAACTATAAAACCAATAATTAATAGTCCATCTTTGCACGTAAGCCAAAGATATACAATCAGAAAACCAATAATGAATAAATCCATCTTTGCACGTAAGCCAAAGATGACTTTCATCATAATATAAGCATGAGGATGATGACAATGATATAAGCATTAATCAAATGAAAATCAAGGATAAATATTAAAGACTTTAAATTTATCCGAGTTTAAAAATATCCAAATTGTCAACATGATATCGCTTTGTGGAGTAAAATTCAAGAATAATATTCATATACTAAAAATAATTTGGATGTAAAAGAAATATATTTTTTAGGTAAATAGTACCCCGTGAATAGTACATTGAAATAGTACCCGGAAACTACGAAAAGTGTCCCTAATACCCGAGTGAATGATACTAGAGTGAATAGTAATTGGGTGAATAGTAACCCATGAATAAGAACTCATGAATAATCTTATGATGACAAAAAATACCCGAATACCTGAGTGAATAATACTAGAGTGAATAGTAACCGGGTGAATAGTAACTTGAAAAAAAAATACCAAAGAAAATGATATTCCATGACGAGTATAAAAGAAATGATATCTCATACAAGTATAATAGAATATATGAAACGCAAATGGATTTTTACTCCGCCATGCAGAATCCACGTAGATGAGATCATTTCAACAATTTAATAAAGAATGAATACAAATGATCATTCACCATGCATGCGTAATCCACATAGATGTTATTCCAACGAATAATAAAGAATGGAATAATGTAAGAATTCACCATGCATGCGATAGACCGCATACATACAAAGTTATTCCAATGTAATAATAAATAATGGAACCAATCATGCGTAATCCGCATGCATGTGATATTCCAACAGTAATAATAAAGGATGGAACTAGGTCATGCGTAATGTGACGACCCCAAATCCAGGTACTTGAAACCCGAACTCGGTTCTCCACGATACCATTTCTTTAAGTCAATAATACTAAATAATAATACATTCGAACTTAATTTACATACATCAAAGTTTACTTCCCTGTGCACGTGACCTTCAAATACATTCCTTACAATACTTGAATAGATACCAATACAACTATAACCATTAACTCATAATACACACTTATTCGATCACCTTTCCTTTTCCTTTGTTCGTTGTATACGAGCCTTCAAAGTTGCTTTCATACATAACGAAAATATTTAATTTAAGCAAGGATGAGCATTTGAGTGCCCAAAGAAGTAATAGCAATTATATATATAAGTCGAAAGAATATAAGTATTCTCTTTACATAACACTTCTACAATGAATCGAAAGTTGTGAAGTAATCATCTTATAAAAATTCACATAACAAATCTCTTCCAAATTATTTAAATTTGGCTCGCTCTACCCATGAATAGGGTTTAAGAATCATACTATGAACATTCTTTTCATTTTCGAAAAGGTTTGGCGTAAATCCATCCGCAAAACCGCTTCTAGCTTACTGCACGGAGGGGGTGATCACCCGTTGTACTCTCAGATTGATCAATACTACATAACTTGAACGAAATTCATCGCTCACTCTATCCGCCATGGCGCAAAAAATCTTCCCATATAGGGATGTTCATACATGCTCGGTTCCAAACCCAAGGTTTTTAATCTTGCTCAACAATAATATGTAATTCAACATATATGTATATGGGTAATTGATGAGGTATATCAACATGTGAATAAATGCTATGGTTATCCAAGTGGGGACACTTGTATAACCATTTAGAAATCAACTTAACAATAATATATATCCGAGCTAACATGTTGATAATCAAAGCGTATATAATGCATGCATGAAATAGAATAATTCAAAACTTCTTACTCATGTCCATTGCATAAAGAAAATGCAAAGGTAAGATACTTGCCTGATTCGCTGATTACAAATCTCAACTTAGGTTTTATCTCTTTATCACAACATATCAATAATCAGATCATTCGTTCGATTAGAACAATATATCTTAACACATAGTATCGTCTTATTACAATTAAAGACATAGTCTAATCACATAATCACAGTGATCATACTTTTAGTTCCTATTCTATACTTGAAATATTTTTATACATTTTTCAAATATCTCATCCATGCTCTTATAGTAGCCTTTTCTTTCTATTATAGGGTCTGACATTTGTCGGAGTACCGATAACTTTATCGGGTAAATACTGAGTCTAAGACTCTTATTTTATACCTCAACATCTCAGAAATATCGGACATCTTAATTTTTAATCATTTTCAAATTTCCGAAATTGAAAAATTTAAAATAATTCAAATCATTACTAAAGGGCCTATAGTGATATAATCATTACTATAGGTGTTCTTCTTCAAATTTAGAACTTCATAATCGGTTCTCAAGTCACTAGTTTGGTAGGCTTTATAACTTTCAATTATCGTAATCATAATTAAATGATTTAAACATTAAACAATTCCATCATCATTAATAGTTTAATTAATACTAAACTATTAATGAAACCATTGCTAAAATATAAAAGTTATTTATAATAACTCAAACTATTTTTAAAACATTTATATTACCCTTAAATGATTTTTAAAACAATAAAAATCATTTTAAATAATTACCATTAATATTTAAATATTAATGTACTATTTATCCAAATATTAAAAGTCATTAATTATAACTTAAAATATTTTTAAATCCTTAATATCCTCTTTAAATGGTTTTTAAATAAGTAAAACCATTTTTAAACTATTTATTTAATAATAATTATTAAATAAACTAAATATCATTAATATTATCTTAATATCATTAATATTTAATTATTAATGAAATTATCATTTAAATATTAAAAGTTATATTTTATAACTTAAAATATTTTTAAATACCTTATTTTCATTTAAAATGATTTTTATAATATTAAAATCATTTTTAAACTAAATTATTTAATATAATCATTAAATAACTTTAATATCATTAATAATAATTAATTAATGAAATTCATCATAAAATATTAAAAGTCATCACAAATAACTCATTTACATAACCAATTCTAAGCCAAAATAAACATAGTAAACTAACTAGTTTATTAATAACACTAACTAAACTTCAAAAATTCAAACTTTAACTAACAATTAAAAATAATAACATTACAAAATTAAATAAGAAACATACCCTAAATACGAATTCCACGATCGATGAATACGCACTTCCACGCCCAAAATTTAACTAAGGAGATCTTTATAAAAAGTTCTCCCACAACAAAGCCTTTCTACAAAAAATTGGAGGCCTTATTGTTGGTGAATGAAACAAAGGCCAAGCCCTTCTATTTATAGGTTTAGAAAATGGTGAAGTTCTCAACTTAGTCGATGTGGGACTTGGTTTATACTAATTTTTCAATAGCTCACTTTGCGATTTTCTAACGCATTGCTCATAACTCCGATTAATCTGATTTTTGGATATGTTATACATGGTATGTAAGACTATTTTTAAAAAATACGAATTACCCAATTCGGGTTCATTAGGTAGCCCAAACAGTGCGTCAAAAGTGAACGTTCATAACAATTTTCAATCTCGTTTCAGCTTTACCCTCTTCCGCTAAAACAGTCATAACTCTTTCATTTTAAAACATTTTTGAGCGATTCTTGAGCCCACGCGAAGCTAACTTCTGGGGCTACAACTTTTATTCTTTGACCATTTCCAAATTCCGAACACATCAGCCCAGAAATTCCGTTCAAATGGACTGCACCGCACTTGTTGGGAAGTTTTGACACTACTACTTTGAAATGTCATAACTCTCTCCTCCGATATCGGATTTAGTCCGCTTTGAGTCTATGGAAAGCTTATTCGGTGTACTATAACATACCAAAAGCCCAGAAGGTTTTGAAAACATTAACTGATCGAAACAGTGTCCCGAATAGCACATCCCGCTGGATTCGTTCTCTAAAATGTTTTTCATCATCCTCAGTCTTTAATGGTGACACTTAATGAATATATTTGGCCTGTAGTGCAAAGATGAATGATTACCTGATGAATATCTTTGGCCTGTAGTGGAAAGATGAATATTTGATGCAAGATGTATATTGATTGATGTTACAGGGATAAAATATTGATGATGGACTTTTAAATTCATAGATGATAGTAGATTTCATTCTCTACTTAACTCTTCTAATGAATTGTTGTTTCCGTTGCAGTTGTTGATCTAAAACTTGTTGTTTATTATATTCTATCAGATTTTTCCCTGTTAAAGACTAAGGATAATTTTTTGTATATTATCTTAGTCATAATATTCTTTACTGGGCTAGTTGAGCTCACCCTTTTCCTTTTTGTTCCATTTTTCTTCTCAGGAAGCGAGAATATAGCACGAACTAGTCGGGGTATAGAGTGATGGTCCTAGACAGTTGTTTTAGCAGTTCTCACTATTTTTGTAAAATAGTGTGTCAATAATTGTAATGAGGACTTTATCTGAGTGTGGATATTGTCTAGAAGACAATATTTGTATTTAAACTAGCAATATATATGTTGTTGTATTTTGTATGACAATTGTATCAATGAATTTGTAGCTGTTTCTGTAACATGTATCTGGTGACTCAGAATGGGTGATGTATACCTATTTTGGGGGCGTTACAATAGGTGTCCAAACCTAACTTACTAATGGGACGAGGATATGGAAGCCTCTCGTAGGCCCAAAACTGCGAATACAAATATCTGCGGTCAGTCAAATTGGTAACCCATAAAGGGAAATCAGAAGAGAAAATGATTACCAATAAGAATGGGTAGAACCCTGACCAAGTCTCTGTCATGCCCTCTGAGCGTAGGCGCATACCCTTGAGGAAGTAGGCAAAGGTGTAGGAGCCCCAATCAAACTCTCCGATATGGTCTACCTCCCGAGTGGTGCTGACTAAAGCGAATGACACCACCGAAGAGTTATCAGCCATGAAAGAACCCTTGAGGATGATCAGAAACAGTCGTCGAAGGATACAATCTCTAACCCCCCGATCATCGGGTAATAGCTCAATCAGAGCCCCACTCATGACATCTACACTCAAGGGACCAGAACGAACTGTCTGACCCTTGAGCGCCGTGGCCGAGACTCCTAACAATGATCTGATGGCAGTCGGGGAAATGTCAGCCACTAAAGGCATTGGCGCCCCTGAAAACTCCAAACCAGTGATGAATCGCCAATCCATCGGTGTCATCATCACCTCACAATCCAACAAATAGAGAGACAGGGTCTGGTGAAACCAGCGCTCAAACAAAGCCCTGAGATAACCTCAGGGACAATGATGGGGGAGGATGGAAAAGAAAGCCTCGAAGCCCCAAGCATGAACAATCTCTTGGTACTCTGGATGGAGAGTCTGGTACAAAGAATGTATGCTAAACTAGTTCCTTCTGGGCTGAGTAAAGCCGAGAACCTGCATCAAAG
The DNA here is from genome assembly GCA_020205605.1 of Panax ginseng. Taxonomy (NCBI): domain Eukaryota; kingdom Viridiplantae; phylum Streptophyta; class Magnoliopsida; order Apiales; family Araliaceae; genus Panax; species Panax ginseng. The sequence continues at coordinate 60,861,273 of CM035131.1, read as the reverse complement.
TGCAAATCTAAATCAGAACCCTTGCCCCCACAAATAGGAAAAGGAAGATCAACACGACTATTACCTCGTTCGCATGAAGATAGATCGGGGGGTGACGACTCAAATCATCTAGAAGATCTGGAATCGTCACATTTATAGCTGGAAGCTCCCTGCGGGGAATGGAAGAAGAAGGAGCAGGATCTGCAATGGGTACGTCCTCCTTCTCGTCCTCAATATTCGGTCTCTCAAATCGGATAGGACGAATCACTGACTCAGTCAACCGACGAGGTTGTCGGGCTAGGCGAGGCCGAGGAACATCTGAAGCTCTCATCCTCACACCTGAAGAGGTCCTACGAGAGTTACTTGGCTGGTCTGGATCCATATATCTGGACAAAAGTCTCTAAATCACCTCAGAAAGGGTGTGGTAAATTCTAACCTGGAGATCATTAAATTCAGTTCATAGCTATATGCATGCATTACTTTAACATACATTTGTGGTAGAGTTAAAAATGCATGTTCATTCAATGCCTCGACTTGTGACAAAATTTTGCCAAAGTCTCCTTTGTAAAAAGGACTATCCACATGCACATAGGTATGACTAGGTGGCCATTCAGTAGCACACAAACTTAAAGTCATAAATATCTTATATGCATGAAAAAAATATCAAAGTAATATCCATCAGGGTAGCCTAATTACTAGGATTGCTTTGCTTCAAAACCTTTGCTCATTTATCCTCAAATAGGATGAAAAAATAGCAGAAAAGGGTGCCAATTGACTGTTTTAAAAGTTAATTTTTTTCACATTAATACTTTTGCATGGTAAAAGGCTAACATTTAATGCGTTGAATAATTTTTATCAAGTCATATGAGCATTCATATTCACTACTATGTGTTTTGAAGCATTTTGTATGATATCTCACTTTCCAACAGTCAAAATTGGGAAAGAAAACATGTAAACGTTACCAGGATAGTGCAGAACAATTGTACGGTGACGGATTTTGCAGAAAGCAGCCCGAACTCAGTAGATATAAAAAAGAAATCTCAGATTATCTGTGTGGCTTCAACTTGAAAATGACTTGTGAAAGGGATGAGAGGTGAGATATAACCCACGGATGGCCGCGGGTCAACTCGCGACAGCCGCGGGTATACCTGCCGCTACTCAAGGTGGTCCTCACCCCCTCTGGCTCGATTAAATTTGAGTTGTAAAGGAGGTCCCAAAAGCTGAAAAGTCAAATCAGGAAAAAAGATGCTAAGCGATTGAACGAAAAAGCCTGAAATCCTAAATCTAGAGACCAAACTGCTGGTCTACATTTCAATCATTGGTATTCGCCTGGATACAGGGTTCAGAAAGCCAATGATAAAAGCTATTAAAAGCGGCCCATGATAGCGCATCGCGAAGGTTCGACGCCATCAACCGGGAGTTTTGTTTAAAATCAGAAGCACTCGTCAAGAGTATAGCTCATTAGAAATACATCCCCAGTGGAGATTTCAGACATCATTGACAATTTAAGCCGTTGAAGGCTACTTCAACGAAGATTAGAGTATCTGATATTACAAGCAGTTAGTGATAACCCCAGCGAAGCGTTAGAGAAGTCTGATGATGCAAACCATGGAAAACCATTTTATCAGGGAGGACCGATGATGGAATCTGTTATACACATCCTTAGTAATTAAGACGCTATCCCTAGAGAAACTATCAACATCGACCTAGTACAAAGTCCGAATGATGGTGATAATGCCAACATAATGGCAAGAAATATCCCATGGTGAAAACAAGGCCAAGCCATCATCTGGATGAAACAACAACAATCCCCAAGAGTCGCTCGCAAAAAGAGAAGAACATCTTTGGTGGAAAGCAATTCCAAAGGATTAAAGATGTTTGTGATAACCCCAATGTCAAAATTCGGTGGTCTCAAGCATTGGAAAACCTCCACTGCAAGGATTTTGAAGACATCTCTGTGACTTGTCGGCAAATCAGGCTAAGATAGCACTGATGGACATTTCAAACCACCGGCGATAACCCCAGCGTTGCATCGGAGGATTCCAATAATGAGAGATTTGTAAACTACCATTCGAGTAGACATCAAAGTGATTCAGTAGAGCCATCATTGATAACTTCATCTCCCAATAGAAATGGCGGGAGCATGCAGTTATCACAACTCGTTGGAAATCATTCCAACAACAACATTCAGCATAACATACAACATGCTGCATTGCATTTACATCATCTTAAGCTTGTTATATTTCAAGTGTCTAGTAGTCTTTATCCTATCCATGCCATTACACTGCATGACTATGATAAAGAGGGGCATCTGTAGACACTCAAAATTTTGCATTCTTGTTACTAACCCTGTAGGAGGGCAGAATCGACTTCCAGAGATAACCTTGGAAGACAAAACAGTTCCAACCCCGGAGACAACCCCGGGAGACTCAGTAGATAACCCCAGGAGATCCAGTTCCAATCTCGGAGATAACCCCGAGAGATACAGTCTAAGTTCCGGAGATAACCTCAAAAAAGTCAGTTCCAACCTCGGAGATTACCCTAAGGGATCAAGTTCCAACCCCAGAGATAACCCCGGGAGGTCAAACGAACCTCAGAGATAACCTTTGAGTCAATAGCAGCCCAATCTCGGAGATAACCCTGAGAAACTACTGCTACAACTATGCCAAAGTCAGAGATAACCCTAGGAGGGGCAAAATTGTCATTTTACCACCTCAACATCACATCAACATTGTCTCAACACAATTTAACTCAAACTGCGTATAAGGATGTCCTACAAGAACCATAGCTCAAATCCCGAGTGATAACTGTACAAGACAACACAATGGATAAACAATGAAGACTTGGAGATCTAGTCATAGACCCATCTTCCCGGATTTGGACAATCTCTAATCCCATGTCATTGTGAATCTCTTGACAACAGCTCTGAAAAGGTACAACACTCCTGCATCGGATGTTCGGATCGAAAGTTATGTCAGTTCGAGCGGACAACGTGTAACTCGAGTGCACGTACTTTGAGACGATAAAACACGCAGCCCGGCAAGGTTGCTAGGTCAGCCATGAGTTCACCCGCTGATCATCCTGTCTTTATATATGAGCTCCCAACAGCTCATTTGAAAAAAAAGAATAAAAGAGAGAAAACTCTGTCCATTTCAGCCTGTAACCCCTACTAGAGTGCTCCAAATTGAGTGATTCTTCTTTTTAAACACTTTTAAGCTCGTGTTTTGTAGCATACTAAAGTTTAACCAGTGGAAATCTAGTTTTCAGGCCTCAAAAGTTATCTGAAGTCTTCTTAACAGCCCATTGTAAGATTTTTCATATTTTTAAGCTTTCTACTACTTTTATATATTTATTCTATACTAACATCGAAAATCTCATCGAGTAGTCACGCCCGGATCGTCGATCCGTGACTTTTTCTTTCTTATATATATATATATATATATTGGATTCCCGAAATCGACTGAGCTTGGATAGAATACTTGGAGCGTTTACTTTATATATATATATAGAGTCCGGATCCAGTTCGGGATCTCGGACTTTATAAAATACGAACCTTTTTTTTTTTTGCTTTTTTTTTTTAAACAACTAAAAATAAAATAAAATTATGGGCTGAATTTTTACATATACGATGTTTTGGGTGTGATTTGGATACCTATACCAAAAATGTATGTATAGTGCATTGCATATACATTTTTTGGTATAGTATCCAAATCACACCCAAAACATCAGATTATGTAAAAATTCCATTTCATATATATATATATATATATATATATATATATTTAGTTGTTTCAAAAAAAAAAAAGCCAAAAAAAATAAATTTGGGGTCCGTATTTTAATCATGTCCGGGAGTCCGGACAAGATCCTTATTATATATATATATACTCGATCCTCGAAATCGACTGAGTCTGGATAGAATATCCGGAGCGTTTACCCACGAAATCGATCAATCGTGCCCGGATAGAATATCTGTGGTATTTACCATTTATATATATATATATATGGGAACCCATCCACGGCAACCGGTTGCCATGAGAACTGTGCAACAACCCCTTTTTGGACCGTTGATAAATTGATTTGAAGGCTGAGATTAGATTTTAAATTTGATAAGCCGGCACAGGTTGTTGTGCCTAATTATATACTTGTACCAGCTTCTATTTTAATAAGAGAGGCCCACGTAAAAATATATTGTCAGTATAGTTATAAAAAATAAATATTTATTATTAAAATAATCCGGCTTACCCCCTTTATTTTTTTTCCATCTCTCCATTATATGTCATCCACTCAGCAAATTAAAAGGGAATAAAAAAATAAATTGAACCCGACTGGACCAAGCTGTCACGGCTGGGAAATAAATTTTTTTTACTGTATCCAACTATTCGCTGCTAAGCAGATTCGAACTCCTGACCTCAAGCACCAATCCCTCGTCATATGACCACCCGAGCACCACGGGCCTAGCTGCTAATTTCAACCAAGGATATATCTTTATTGTAAAACTTCACCATCCCCCAAAATCTATATATTATTATTATATTACGATTTATTTTTATATAAATCTATATTATTAATTGGGTTTGTTAAAAGAGAAATAAGTTAATTTTTATATTTATTATTATCTCCTTTAATGTTTTTTCTTATTTTTGTAATAATATCAATAAAATGATTATTAATATAAAAAATAAATACCATTATTAATATAAAAATAAATATCATTCTTTAATAAAATATAAAGTGATCATTATAAATCTTGCATTATTATTAGTAATTTTATTATTAAGCAATAATTATTAGTAATGATTTTATATATTAAGCAATGATTTTATTATTAAGCAATGATTTTATTATTAATAAAATTAGTTCAATTAGTCTAATAAGTAAGGATGATAATTTTTCAAGACATTTCATGAAATTAATTTACTTATCGAATTTATAAAAGTAGTGAAGTATTATTATTAATATTAGAAGTACAAATTATACCAATACTAGTACTGCATAACATTAAGAGGAATAGTACATATTACATGTTCATTTTCATAAAATACAAAAAACATAGCATGATTAATACAACCGACGCCTATTTTTTTGGCTCAGGAATCCCTAGCACTAGATAGTGATTTCGCTTATCGTGGTCGGTTTCAAAACTACAAATTACACATTTTCGATGAGGCTTAGAAGGAATGATTTTCTCGAGTGCACTCAAATCTAGATTGTTTTTTGCGGCCCTTTGTTTGAGAAATAATAGGCGGCAAAAACTCTTCTTCTGCTTCCACCTCTACATCTTCATCGTCATTATCGTATCCCATATCATGATTTGGATCTCTAACTGTGCAATTAATGTCGTCATCTTCCAGTTCAGTAATATTCTCATCCGGATCATACTGGTCAACCAACTCTTTTCCTCGTGTATTAAGTTTAAGAACAGTTTTGTAACCTCGGACTGAGCAAGCCACTTTGCTTGCTAACTCCTGGTAATCATTCATCAAATGATTATAGCGCATTGCTTGATTTTGTTCGAAGTCAGCAGATGTGGAGTTAAAGAGTAAGTCTTCACCATTGATTTTGTTCGCATCTCTTGTCCACCGATGAAGGATCATATCGCTCGATATTTGTGAAATACTCTTTGCTATGAAATATCTCAAGATGTGCCTGCATAATTCACCAGAGTGAGAAAGCATTTGGCAATTTCATGTTACCGATCCCAGTTGACGATTGTTGACAACTTCTTTATATACACTGCATAAACCTTAGTATCAGTGACACACAACTCACTAAGTTTATGAACATTGTATTTCATGGAATCGACCAATTGACGTTGGAAATGTCTAAACATCTCTTTTGTGTACACTTGTGCAGCATGAACTTCTAAAGATGAACCGAGTACCATAATCCTTTTACGATGTTTTGTTATGTAGTCGGCCTTCCTCTCCCTGATAAATTGTTTTTCTATAGCCTTTTGACTCTGCAGTACAAAACATAGCATACCTGTTAATGCATTAACATACTCATCAAAAAAGGCATTCATGCTCTCGCTTCTTCCAGTGGTAGTCATTCCCGCGACAAAATATCTCTTTGTATATGCTGGAATCCATTTTTGTCATACATCATACAAACTTCCAATCCATTCATTGGTATACGATTCATAGGAACTTATCAGAATATGCCAACGCTCTTCAAATTCCTCGATGGACAATGAGTTATACACACAGTTGTTAAAATCATTTTTGAACAATGGGTGCTCAGAATAAACATGATGCAATTTTTTAGGAAATTTATTGCTAATATGCCAAGAACACAATAAATGATAACTAGAAGGAAGTACCGTAGCAATAGCATTACTCATGGCTCTGTCTTGATCAGTGATGATGGTTGTAGGTGCCTTGTAGTCCATGGCTTCAAGCCATGTCTGTAATACCCAAACGAAAGTGTCTTCTGTCTCGTCTCTTAACAATGCAAATCCAAATATTATAGACTGATAATGGTGGTTGACCCCGGCAAATGGAACAAATGGCATGCCATACTTATTTGTCTGGTATGTACTATCAAATGTCACAACATCTCTGAACCGTTGATACATAAACCTTGATCGGGCGTCAACTCACAAAATACAAGCTACACGGTTGCTTTCACCCAGGTTTCACTCGGAAAAAAATTTGCCGCACTTCCAATGCAAGTTTGTTCAAATGATTGACAATGACTTGTGCATCATTTTCATCTCTGCGAATCACGCCTTAAATCTCGCACCACATTCTCAACATTGGCAGTAGAGAAAGGAACATTTTGCAACCCACCTCCCATTGTGCTCAAAACATTCATCATCTTACTAGGACCAATACCGGACTTATTTAAAGTGTCAATTAAATTTCTTGCAACAGGAGTAATATTTCTGTGTGTCTCTATGAAATATACTTTGGTGGGGGTCACTAAGTGATGATTGTGCTCTAATTCAACAGTAGAAATACGCCAATTGTCTTCTTTCTTATTGTGGACAACATATATTCTAGCTGTGCACATTGTTCGTCTTATAGAGTCTCTCTGTCTAGTTATTTTATTACTACCATCTTCATCATCAGGTAAACTCTTGCCAACAATTGGTGTACCGACTTTCTTACATACATACATCCTAGATCTTATATCATTCGTATTAGCCTGTTTATGACTAGTTGCAATTCTAATCTTAAATCCATTTTACGAGCATATGATCTATAAAAATTTTCAACCTCTTCCAACTTACAAAATAATTGACCAACGTCTTTAACAATTTCGATTTATTACTTTCAACTTCAATCGACAAATTCAGATGTATTATATGACATTTTGAAAAACTTACTTGCGAATAATAGTGAATAAGTTTGCTCGATCAGAACTTCAACTTGATTTTCCGAAGTGAAAGTGGGCAACCAGATAAAACAAATTATGAGTAAGAGGTGAAAAGAGAAATTAATATCCGAGAGCAAATTCTATGGAAGGATAAGAAGATAACTTAAGAAAATAGCAGCTTCCTAAAAGATATTAAAAGGGCAAAAACCACCGGTAGAAGTGACATGTATGTTGTATAATGCTCAAGAAGTCAAACTAATGTACTTTTCCCATATAATCAATGTCAGCTTTTTCTATCCCCATAGTTCTTTATTATTATGTTTGACTATTTATTCACCAGACAGTCTTTATAATAATAATAATAATAATGGTAATAAAATAATAAAAAATATATAAGCCGCTACAATATGTAACGGCTTTATACTCAATTCTTAATAATAATAGAATAATAATAATAATCGAATAATTATAATAAAATAATGAGAGGTTTGTTTGTTATTAATATTTGTTTGTGTTCATCTTACATGACAGGTTGAGAGTGCAAAGTCTTTGCTTGATAAATTTTCAGCACTTACTCAGCTGCCTCCCGAGTTGGTTCTGTAAAAACATAATTGGGATTACCAAAACAGTCTATACGACTTCGAAGCAAGAGGGAAACAAATACCTCCACAGATGGGTCCCATAATTTTTGCACCATAGTCTGAATTCTCCCAATTCAATGAACCGCTTGGGAAACAAACTGAGGATGTTGTACAAGAGAGCTACATACCCACCACACAAGCATGGTAGGAGAGCTCCATTCCCACCTCCCAAGCCTACGAGGAGTGTTACATTCCGACCTCCCAAGCCAATGAGGAGTGTTACGTCTTGACCTCCCAAACCTATGAGGAGTGTTACATTCCAACCACCTCAGATTTTGCGGGACTTTCTAACATCACAGGAGATTGTTCACTTAAGGTATATATAATGATGGTTTTAATTAAAGTAGGCTTTGCATTATTTATATTCATATTTTTAAATAAAAATGGCATGCACAATAATAATAATGTACATTTGGGTCTCAATCAGGTACAAGATGCGGTAGATCACATCTCTTATGGACCAAAAGGGTCCATTACCAAACAACTAAAGATTGGAAGGAGACATTTATAAAACATATGTTTGGAAACGTGGTGGCCTCGGAAGAGAATTTATATCCTTTGTCACATCCACGTGGGTTATATGTTTTAGAACACAATGCATTGCATTCCTTAGGACCTGATGGATGGATTTTTGAACATGTCCTCGATGCTTATATGTTGTTGCTACGAGACAGAAAGGAATACTACAGGTCGTGGGGAATACAAAGTTGGGCCAAATTTGGTTTTGTGAATTCATTCTTCATGTATCTAGGGCAGAGCTATGTGCCCCTAACTGAAGAGATTCATGCATGGAGTTTTTGCAATCCGTATGTGAACCAAGATGTTGGCCCACCTTTACACGAATGCCAATACATATTCATGCCAGTGTGTAGTACCCATCAAAGCCATTTTATCTTATTCCTATTTGGAGTTGAAGATTGGATGGTTACGATAATTGACCCGTACTACAATGATACCAAACATATGGAGTTACAGGAAATGTACGCAGAATTCGTTAGAGTTGCGGTATGTGTAGTTTTAAAATATTTTACTTTTATAATGGCCTTTAATATTAAAAATCCATTAACCAACTACTTTTTACATGCAGGTACATTTGATACCATTTTGTTTACAAAATGGTAATCCGATGCGTGCGTGGCCCAACGGTAATCCTACTGTGCAGACCGCAAAGATTCGACCGAAATAACACAACAACTCAGACTGTGGCATTTTTGTATGCAAGTATATTGACTCATTCGTTAGGGCCAATAGTGATATTTACCTAGAGAAGTGGTCCTTGGAAGATGACATGGTCTTTCGTTACCACATCGCATGGGAGCTCTATAAAAAATCCGCAAGATTACTTTCGGCCTTTGAGATATAAAACTAGTCCAGTGTTATCTAATGTACATATTAATTAATAAGAATATCTATTTGATTGAACTGTATGGATATTATTATTCAGTCTAGTTATTAATAATTATATTATTTATATTAATATTAAAAATAATGTTTCATATTATTTACTCATACTCAAATAATAATTAAAATAAATATAAAAAATAAATATATGTGTAATAATAAAAAAATTTACTATAATCTAAATCCATTTAAATTCCACTCAACCAATTTAATAATAAAATTATTAATACTAATAATGCAAGATTTATAATAATCACTTTATATTTTATTAAAGAATGATATTTATTTTTTATATATTAATAATCATTTTATTGATATTATTACAAAAATAAGAAAAAATATTAAAGGGGATAATAATAAATATAAAAATTAACTTATTTCTATTTTAACAAACCCAATTAATAATATAGATTTATATAAAAATAAATCGTAATATAATAATAATATATAGATTTTGGGGGATGGTGAAGTTTTAATATAAAGATATATCCTTGGTTGAATTGAACAGCTAGACCCGTGGTGCTCGGGTGGTCATATGACGAGGGTTTGGTGCTTGAGGTCGCGAGTTCGCATCTGTTTAGCAGCGAATAGTTGGATATTTTTAAATTTTTTTTATATCCCAGCCGTGACAACTTGGTCCGGCCGGGTTCAAAATATTTTTTTATTATTTCCTTGTATGTTGAATGAATTTGTCACTTAAGTAAAAAAAAAAAGAAAAAAAAGGATAAAAGCCAAGCTCTTTACGGCCGGATTATTTTAATAATAAATATTCATATTGTATAACTATACTGACAAGAATATTTTACATGGGCCTCTCTTATTAAAATAGAAGCCGACACAAGTAAATATTTGGGCACAACAACCTGTGTCGGCTGATCAAATACAACTTCTAATCTTAGTCTTCAAATCAATTTATCAACGGTACAAAAAAAGGTTGTTGCACAGTTCCCATGGCAACCGCTTGTCATGGATGGGCTCCCTATATATATATATATTTATATTTTTGTCAGGCCTGAAGTTTACTTCGTGGCCATTTACCGCTATATATATATATATATATATATATATATATATATATAACTGCTTTAACTACTTTAGCAATGTAGATATTTCATCTTCCAGCCCGTGGACTAGATTTGTCTAAATCTGGCTACTTCTAACTTTGACCTGTTCAAAAGTGACGAAACTGGAACCGTTGAAGCTAGAATAGTTTAGATTTATTTAAATCTAGTTCTTTTTCTAGCTTTCGTATATATTAATCTATCATGTGAGCCTAGGAATCATGTGATCAAAGATTTAACCTCTAAATCTAGATTCGGTTACCACGATGAACATTTCTCACCTGCAACCAGATTCACGGGTTACACCCCGTGACTCCTTTATTTCCCTTAATCATGTATTATAATAATATATATAGTAATCACGTGTTCCACCCCTCCATTCCCTGACAATCCCACAAAAATCATATATATATATATATATTATTGTACCTTGTTTTGTTTTTATTGATACTACTTTGAATTTCATGGCCTGACATCCAAAAGCTACATCCGTGAAAATTTTCATTCGGTGCACCGTGATCAAACAGTATCTCTTTCTATTTTCCTATAAATAGGATGCTTAGTTAGAATAGAAATCACACCAGAAATTCAGAAAATTCTCTTCTATAATCTTGAGCGTAGTGCAAGTTTTCTTCAAGAATATCTTCGCCCTACCAGTCGGAATACTCTTCTTTTACGGTAAGGGGCATTATTTCTTTCATATTCATGAAGAAAACTTCTGTTATTCCATTCTTTATTATTCTGTTGGAATAACCTGTATACGCGGACTACCCTATACTTGGTGAAATTCTTTCATTATTCCATTCTTTATTATTATGTTGGAATAACTTTGTCTGTCAAGTATCCGCATACATGGTGAAATTCTTCTATTATTCCATTCTTTATTATTCATTAGAACATCCCGCTTGGTGCGAATTTTTGCGACTTGGTTCCGTTATTTATTATTCATTGGAATATCCTCATGCTATGCGTTACGCATGGCCCGGTTCCGTTATTTATTATTCTTGGAATAACATGTCATGTATGATCTATCACATGCTTGGTGATTTCTTTTGTTATTCCATTCTTTATTATACTCAATTGGTTAAAGTTTTGGCTTTTATACTCCATGAAATTAGTGGAATATCCTTGATATTTGCGCTTCATCCAAAGATCTTTTCATGGAAATATTCTTCTCGAGCATTCTTGAGTTTTACCCAAAAGTAGTATCATGTTGACAATTTGGGCGTTATTGGTTCTGGATAAATTAATTCTTGAACTTGTTTTATTGAATTCTTATATCATTGTCATCATCCTCATGTTTATATTATGTTGAAAGTCATCTGTGGCTCAGTAGTGCATAGATAGACTTGGTATGATTATGAACAGGGATTATTCGGTATAATCATGACCGTAATGTTACAAATGATGTGGTAAAAGTCCTCATTGGCCCGTAGTGCATTGATGGACAGTTGTTGGCATGATCATGACCATTGATGAATACACGAATATCCTTGGCCCGTAGTGCATGGATAATTTGTGGTCGTGATACTAATGAATATCCTTGGCCGTAGTGCAGGGATGATGGGGATTATTTATTAAGCTGAGTCTCAGCGATAAAAGTGATGAAAAACCTTTTTAAATCATAAAAGATAATAGGTTTTATTCTCTACTTGACTCTTTTAATGGATTGCTTGTTCCGCTGCAGTTAAACTTGATGTTGGTTATATTTTATCCGCTTTAACATCATTGAAGGCTAATGATAATTTATTACGCATTATCTTAGTCATAATATTTCTTCTTCGGGCTAGTTGAGCTCACCCTTTTGCTTTCATTGTTCTCTTCAGAAATGAGAGAACGTAGCGAGGACTAGTCGGGGAGCGGGTGACGGTCCGGATGATAGCATTAGTAGTCCTCACTATTCTATGAAATAGTGTGATAATAAATGTATTGATGACTTAATTTGAGTTTGAATACTGTCTAGAAGACAATATTTGTATTAAAACTCACAACTCATGTTGTATATTTAAAGTTGTATTTGTATTCTGTACCATGTATTTGGCGACTCAGGATAGGTGATGTATACCTATTTTGGGGGCGTCACAGTTGGTATCAAAGCTTAGGGATATGATCCCTGGCTCAGATGTGAGATATATTGCTTAGGGTTATGGATAATATATTGCATGTCAATTAACCTTTGTTTTGTGGCAGTATTTGATAATGGCATCCGAGAATGTTGAGAATAGAAATGGAGCACAGGAGACCGTTGATTCTCCACAGATCAATAATCAGGACAATGTGCATCAGGAAGGCGACAATCCTCATGCAAACAATAACACTGACCAAATGATGAATGATGGAATGTTCAGAGGCTTTCTGCAATTCATGTAGCATCAGGCAAGAGAGACTCTTGCCCGAAATGCAGGTGGAAACACTAGCAACTCTCAGACGGTCACTACTAAGTAGTTCAAGGAGCTGGGACCACCGGAGTTTTTTGGAGAGCCAAAACCACTTAAGGCAGAGACGTGGATAGAGCAGATCAACAAGATATTTGATGTCTTGGGATGCTCCGAGGAGAAAAAGGTTCCCTTTGCCACCTTTATGTTGCGGGAAGAGGCGATTCTTCGGTGGGAATCAGAAAGCGTACTCAACTTCGCCAGACCGAAAATGTCTTGGGAGAAGTTCCAAGAATCTGTTCAACGACAAGTACTTTCTTTCGAAAGTATTCGTCACATGAAAGAGGTAGAGTTCATTAAACTGGAATAAAACAACATGACCGTGTCGCAGTACGAAGCCAAGTTTATGAGTCATCCCGTTTAGGTCCCATTTGGTTTATAATGAGGAGAGAATGACACGGATGTTTCTAAGAGGTTTGAAACCCGAGATACGTCAATACCTCATTTCTCATAAACTTTGCTTGTATTCAGATGTTGTTAATAGGGCTCAGTTATTGGAGCGCAATAATGAGTCAACCCAACCAAAAGAGAACATCAGGCAAAATGATAATACCAGTGATAGCAGTCATCAAAGCGGTGACAACAAGCGTGGAAGGAATCAACATGCCTGAAATGGTAACCACTTCGGTGGTAATCATGGTCAAAACAATAAGAGTGGACATTTCAAGAAGAGGAGATTAAACAATGATGGAAAGACATCAGCATAAGCACCCGTCGTTAAGGAAGGAGAACGACCACCTATCATATGCTTCAAATATGGAGGGGAGGGACACATCAGTCCAAACTACGCGATGCCATCCAAAGTATGTTATAATTGTGGAAGAGAAGGTCACCTGACCCGATTTTGTCGTGAACCGAAGGCTAGTCCAACTGGGATGAAGGCATCAAAGGCCGTCCCAGACAAGACAAAACTGGTAGTTCAAGGGAGAGCGTTTGTCGTGACCTCTCAGAAAGCAAGGAACCCGAACGAGGTCATCACGGGTAAGCTTATCATAAACTCTAGCGAAGTATATACTTTATTTGATACCGGTTCTACCCATTCTTTTATTTCTCCTACTTGGGCTCAATGTTTAAATTTGACTCCGGAGAAATTAAACTTTGACTTATCTGTTGAAACTCCGTTGGGAGGAACCTTCATTACATCCACTGTTTATAAGTTTTGTTTGGTTCAAATCGATACCCTCACATTATCAGTCGATCTTATTTCATTAAAAATACTTGCATTTGACGTAATTCTAGAGATTGATTGGTTAACTACTCATTATGCAAAAATTGATTGTTTTCGTAAGGTTGTTAGCTTTCAAATTCCTAACCAACCTATTATGCGAATTCAACCGACCAAACCATTAAAATCAATCACTGTCATCTCAAGCCATAAAGCTATTCGTTTATTAAAAAATGGATGTCAATCTTTCTTAGCTCATGTCACGGATCTAAACAAAAATACGTCAGTTTTGAATGATATTTCTATTGTTAATGAATTTCCGACGTATTCCCGAAGAACTTCCTGCCTACCCCAGAGGCGTGAAATTGAATTTTGTATCGACCTTGAACCCTAGAAAAAACCTATTTCCAAAGCCCCATATCGAATGGCTCCTATTGAACTTCAGGAGTTAAAGACCCAACTTCAAGAATTATTAGACATCGGTTTCATTCGTCCTAGTACTTCTCCTTGGGGTGCTTCTGTTCTATTCGTAAAGAAGAAAGATGGGAGTATGCGACTTTGTATTGATTATCAGGAGTTGAATCATGTCACCATCAAAAATAGGTACCCATTGCCACGTATTGATGACCTGTTTGTCCAGTTGCAAGGCGCCAAATTCTTTTCAAAGATTGATCTTCATTTCGGATATCATCAATTGAAGATTAGAACTGATGACATTCCAAAGACGGCTTTCAGAACTCGGTACAGGCATTATGAATTACTAGTCATGTCTTTTGGATTGACTAATGCTCCTGCTGCCTTCATGGATATGATGAACCGAGTATTCAAGGAATATTTGGATCATTTTGTGGTCGTCTTTATTGATGACATCCTCATATATTCCAAAAGCCGTTAAGATCATGAGCAACACTTGAGGTTGATACTCCAAAAGCTTCGTGAAAACAAGCTTTATGCCAAGTTAAAGAAATGCGAGTTCTGGCTTGAGGAAGTAACATTCCTTGGGTACATGGTATCAAGTTATGGAATATCTGTTGACCCGGCAAAGATTGAAGAAATTCAAAGTTGGGAACAACTTAAATCAGTGGCCGAAGTACGTAGCTTTCTCGGCTTAGATGGTTATTATCGAAGATTCGTAGAAGGGTTTTCTCGAATCGCTACTCCATTAACTCAGCTGACTCGGAAGGATATAAAATTCGGTTGGAGTGAGGAATGCGAGAAGAGTTTTCAAGAACTCAAGAGGAGACATATTTCAGCACCTATTCTGACAATATCATCTGGCTCGGAGGGATTTGTCATCTACAGTGATGCTTCGGGCAAAGGGTTAGGATGTGTTCTCATGCAACATGGGAAAGTCATAGCCTATGCCTTTCGACAACTCAAAGAATATGAGGGAAATTATCCTACTCATGATTTAGAGTTGGAAGCAGTCGTTTTTGCACTAAAGATTTGGAGGCATTACTTGTATGGGGAGAAAGTGGAGATCTTTACGGATCATAAAAGCCTCAAATATTTCTTCACTCAAAAGGAACTCAACATGTGACAATGACGTTGGCTTGAACTGTTGAAAGATTATGATCATACCATCCAATACCATCCTGGAAAAGCGAACGTGGTAGCTGAAACATTGAGTAGAAGATCATATGCGGGTACGAGTGCTATATTGTCAATGTAAAGGCCCATTTTGTACGACTTGCAAAGGATGGAGATAGAGATAAAGACTCCAGGGACCCACGTGATGATGGCGAATATACGAGTAGAACCGACTTTAATCGATAAAGTTAAAAGCGGCTCAAGCTCTGAGACACAGAAATGATGCGTATGCGATGAGGAAGAAAGTACAAGAAGGTGCTATGCCAGAAGCAAGAATCTATGCAAAAGGAATACTTCGAGTCAACTCCAGACTTTGTGTTCCTAACGACCCTGAGTTAAAGTATAAAATCATGATGGAGGTGCACAACACACCGTTTGCAATCCATCCTGGGAGTACCAAAATGTATCATGATCTTCGACATACATTTTGGTGGGGCAATATGAAGAGAGAGATAACGTTGTTTATCTCAAGGTGTTTAACTTGTCAACGAGTCAAGGCAGGGCATCAAGTACCAAAAGGTCAATTGCAACCACTTGAAATTCTAGAATGGAAGTGGGAGCACATTACCATGGATTTCGTTACTGGTCTTCCCAAGGTTTCTCAAGGCATAGATATAATTTGGGTCATTGTTGATAGATTGACCAAGTCTGCTCATTTCTTACCCATACGAGAAACTTATACACTTGAACGTCTTACTCGTATGTACATAAACGAGGTTGTAAGATTGCATGGTATGCCAGTATCCATAGTTTCTGATCGAGACCCAAGATTCACTTCACGATTTTGGGTTAGTTTGCAAAAAGCTATGGGCACGGATTTACGATTTAGTTCGGCATATCATCCTCAAACGGACGGACAGTCAGAGAGGACTATTCAAACTCTTGAAGATTTATTAAGACTTTAACGTATGAAGAGGTTTCTATTCAAATCTTGGATAAGAAGGAACATATTCTACGCTTCAAGGTTATACCTCAAGTCAAAGTTTTGTGGAGAAACCACGATGTTGAGGAAATGACCTGGGAGTTAGAATCTGAAATGAAATCAAGGTATCCTTACCTCTTTGACATACTAGGTATGTACCCTAATTTTGAGGGTGAAATTTCATAAGAAGGGGAGGTTGTAATACCCCAACTTTTTTTTTATAAAGATGATTTTTCTATAAATATCATTTTTAAATATTATGGAATGAATTTGATATAATGTTATAGTTGTGGGTAATATTTATAAATTTTGCAAAGTACGCAAAGTTGTTATATAATATTCGATTGGTGGGGAATATTCGTTTTAACAGGGAATATTAAATGCGGCAAGACAATCATTGGTGGACCCCACAACAGAATTATTGTCGAATTGAGAAAACGAAAAAAATATTTTATGAAAATAACGGCGGAAGTTTTACCATTAACTGTTGAAACACCCGGTGTTAAAAGTAATTTAAATACATGGTTGCATAGTAGCACACCAGTATTGATTATTGATGCTTACTTGAGAAGTCACTCAGTTTTGTTCAATTATTGCTTTAGTAATTGTTGCATAGTATCTCACATTATTTGATTCAATTATTATTTACATTTTATATATTATTAAATCAATAATTGAGACGACATTTTATATATATATATATATATATATATATATATATATATATATATATATATATATATATATATACATATGATGCCCATTCCACATTCACAAGTTACACCCTCAGTGACTCCTTTATTTCCTTAATCATGTATTACATATATATTATAATAATATATATAGTAATCCTGTGTTCCCCCCCTATTCCCTGACAATCCCACCAAAATCATATATATATATATATATATAGATATTATTGTACCTTGTTTTGTTTTTATTGATACTACTTTGAATTTCATGGCTCGACATCCAAAAGCTACATCCGTGAAAATTTTCATTCTAGGCACCGCAGTGATCAAACAATATCTCTTTCTCGCTTTCCTATAAATAGGATGCTTAGTTAGAATAGAAATCACACCGTAAATTCGTAAAATTCTCTTCTATAATCTTGAGCGTATTTCTTTAGAGTTTTAAGAAGCTTTGAGCGTAGTCTGAGTTTTCTTCAAGAATATCCTCGCCCTACCAATTGAAATACTCTTCTTTTTTACGGTGAGGGTATTATTTCTTTCGTATTCATGAAGAAAATTTACATTATTCCATTCTTTATTATTCATTGGAATAACTCAGATATCGCGTGGACTACCCTATACTTGGTGAAATTCTTACATTATTCCATTCTTTATTATTATGTTGAAATAACTTTTATCTGTCTGCAAATCACCGCATACATGGTGAAATTCTTCTATTATTCCATTCTTTATTATTCGTTAGAACATCCTATCGGTGCAATTTACTTTGACCGGTTCCGTTATTTATTATTACATTGGAATATCCTCGTACATGCGTTCTTACGCATGACCGAATTAGTTATTTATTTATTATTCTTTGGAATAACATGCCCATATTTGATCTATCGCATGCCCGGTGATTTTTTTTGTTATTCCATTCTTTATTATACTCAGTTGGTTAAAGTTTTGGCTTTTATACTCCATGAAATTAGTGGAATATCCTTGATATTTGCGCTTCATCCAGTATCTTTTCATGGAAATATTCTTCTGAGCATTCTTGAGTTTTACCCCACAAAGCAGTATCATTTTGACAATTTGGACGTTATTGGTTCCTGGATAAATTAATTCTTGAACTTGTTTTATTGAATTCTTATATCATTGTCATCATCCTCATGTTTATATTATGTTGAAAGTCATCTGTGGCATGTAGTGCATAGATGGACTTGGTATGATTATGACCAGGGATTATTCGGTATAATCATGACCGTAAAGTTACAAATGATGTGGTAAAAGTCCTCATTGGCCCGTAGTGCATTGATGGACAGTTGTTGGCATGATCATGACTATTGATGAATACACGAATATCCTTGGCCCGTAGTGCATGGATAATTTGTGATCGTGATACTAATGAATATCATTGGCCGTAGTGCAGGGATGATGGGGATTATTTATTAAGCTAAGTCTCAGCGATAAAAGTGATGAAAAAGCTTTTTAAATCATAAATGATAGTAGATTTTATTCTCTACTTGACTCTTTTAATGGATTGCTTGTTCCGCTGCAGTTAAACTTGATGTTTGTTATATTTTATCAGTTTAACACTGTTGAAGGCTAACGTTAATTTATTCTGCATTATCTTAGTCATAATATTTTTTACTGGGCTAGTTGAGCTCACCCTTTTGCTTTCATTATTCTCTTCAAGAAATGAGAATGTAGCAGGGACTAGTCAGGGAACGGAGTGACGGTCCAGATGATAGCATTAGTAGTCCTCACTATTCTATGAAATAGTGTGATAATAAATGTATTGAGGACTTAATTTGAGTTTGAATCACATCTGTAAGACAATATTTGTATTAAAACTCACAGCTCATGTTGTATATTTAAAGTTGTATTTGTATTCTGTACCATGTATTTGGCGACTCAGAATAGATGATGTATACCTATTTTGGGGGTGTCACACAAACACACACATGCAGATAAAAAGTTAATTGAAAAATTGTGGTAACCGTGTTTTCACGGAAGTCGGGGGGTGCCTAACACCTTCCCCCCCACTTAATCAAGCCCCCAAACCCAACAAATCTCAGTTTCCAAAGCTAGTTAAACAGTGTCCAACCATTGGGTCTTTGTTCAAACCTTTTCATAAATCGGTTGAGTTGGTACAACCATTTCAAATCTACCAACGAGGGACTCTAAAAGTCAAATCGGCGACATTTACATGTCGAACCTTTTCAAACTCACCTTTTCAGACAAAACTCACCCAAATGAGAACACAAAAGGGCAAGCACAGAAAGGGACACACATTTTTCCCGACGTTGACAAAAAGGATAGGCGGAATGACAACAATGACAAGTTGGGTGGCTACTCCAAGAATTATAACAATAACAATGGTGGGTCAGGAGGAGGACGTCCGCCTTTCCTGAGTCAGAGGGTTAAAAAATTTTACTCCAAGTTGAACACTAACCGGGTTTCTATTTTGGAGAATATGAAGGACAAGCCATACTATGAGCCACCCAAGTACAGTTCGAAGGTTGAGCGAGGAAATCTGAATATGTACTGTGACTATCATGGGAGGATAGGACATTCTACAGAAGCTTGTTGGAATTTGAAGGACCTGATCGAGAAGAACATCCAGAATGGGAATTTGGTTCAGTATGTTGCAGGACGAGATGCTTCGAGGACACATTAGGAAAACAATGCCTCAGAATTAAAACCGAACCCGCAGCAGCCACTACAACAAGATCAGATCCATGCGGTGCCCCAGGTGGTGGATGTGATCACGGGCGGGTCGATCGGGAAAGTTGTAGGAAAGAAGAGAAGAAGATTTCTAGATGCGGTACTGATGGTGTCTGACCAACCTGTTAGGCGAGAAAGACTGTATCCTGGTTCAGTAATCTCATTTACTGATGATGATTTTCCTTTAGCGCCCATTGAACCCCATGAGGGAGCCCTGGTGATTACGACACAAGTGGGTTTGATGGACATGAAGAGGATGATGATAGACAACAACTCATCGGTGGATATTTTGTATGCTCACACCTACCAAAGGATGGATTTGGAGGGTCAAAAATTGGAGGTCGATCAGGAGCCTTGTAACGACCCTAAAATTCATACAATTTAACTTTCAACCTCGGTCGTTATCAATACACCTTTATTCTAACTTTACATCATTATTCGATGATACAATCACTAAAAATGCGGAATATTTTAAAATTTCCTGTCTACTTTCTTTACTTCCCTGAATTACAACCTTTATCTTTACATATCTTTGATTCAAATTTATTTCATGATTCGCCACATCAAAGTTGCTATATAAAATCTTACATCACAAATCAATATCCATTATACATCGGATAACTCAACTTTATAACTCAATAATTATGTTACAATAAAAAAAACATCAAATGCATTTTTCATCTAAAATAAATAATCTTCTTGAATTAATATTGATTTCTATCATTCAATTAGCATGTATCATTACCTTGAAACCTTGACCTGCAAAAATGGTTATTTTACAAGAATAAGCTCGACAACTCAGTAAGATCTAACAGTTTTCACGTATCACGTAGCACATAAATAACATGCTCATCTTATACATCATAATCATTAGATTAACATATCATACATGCTTTAATTCACATAATAAGTATAAAGATTAAGTTCCTTACTCAATCAACATTTTTTTACTTAATCAATGTAGTCATAAATTGACTTTAACATTTCATACTCACAATATATGTAATATCTTTGCGATAAAGATTAAAACAATTCATCATCAATTACACATAGCAAATAGGAACTGAAAGACTTACCTGGTTTGTAGATTACAAGAACCGATTAACAGCTTATAGCTATCTGCACTTCATGAATCCTATACAACATATCATAATGCATATCAACTCTAAGATATATAACAACACTGAATAATTGTTTAAGTAACTCTACTTTACGATCCATAATCATTTTCGTTAGGTTTGTTTAAGTCATGCCAGGGCTTCTCATTGTTCTTGATTTGTTTACGTTAAACTTCCTTTTCCTTCTCATTATGTTTCTCTTTAATTTACACTTATCATTTGGTTAAGTCGTTATAGTTGTCATTACATCGAATTATAGGCATCACCTTTAAATAATCATTCTTAGGTTCCCTTGGGTTCCTTTACAACTATCACTCAACATTTAATTAAGTAATTAAAGTTTACCTTCACATTGCATTAGGTTAATCAACTAATTAAATTAACATTTAACTCATTCTTTAAAATTTCATTTTATACTTTCAAAGTATTTCTTTCAATTGATACTTAACAATCGGTTAAGTTCTTCACTTATATCTCTACACCGTCGTGGAAGTTTATTAGATTAATTAAATTAACCTATACATTATTCTTCCAAATTTCTTCTGTCGACATCGGGAAAAATTTCCTCTTTTTGGAATTCCTCTTTTAAATATTTCATACCCTTTATGTTTTCTATGTGGTTCGAGTTTGGTTTGAAATGGTGAAATTGACAAAAGAGTCCGACATGAAATGTAGACGATTTGAAAAGATTTAATTTTACCGAGCCACTAGTTGGTAGAAGTGAAATGGTTGTATCAACTCAACCGAGTTTATGAAAAGTTTTGCAAAAAGGCCTAATTATTGGAATCTGTTTAACAGGCCTTGAAAACTGAGATTCATAGTGTTCGGGGGCTTTCTTAAGTGGGGGAAGGTGTTAGGCAACCCCGACTTTCGTGAAAACACGGTTACCGCGTCTTTTTAATTCCCTAATTTTTTTGAAATGTGTGTGTGTGTTACAGTTAATTGGGCCTAAGATTTAGAAGTAGTGCTATGCCTCTTTTGCATCTATATACAAAGGGTTTGATTTGTATAAAAGTTCAACTTTAAGAAAAATATACAGAAATGATGTTTTGAAAACAGATTTTCAAACCCTTATGCTCACATAGTAATTGAGGTCTTTGATACTTCCATTTTATTCCGTACTCGGCTTGTTTTGATTTTATTCTCGAGATCCAAAGCATCTTCGACAAAATAATATACATATAAGTGTTGAACTCCTTATGGGTATGAAAGCCATCGAAGAGACCCGAGCACCACAAATATGATTTACAAGCTAACTATACAACTAAAAAGGGTCCATCATAGGAACCAGATCTAGATCTGTCAGCTAGATCATAGATCTCGTGGCTCCTAGGCTTACATAATGTTAAATGAATAGCCTGCATAACAAATAAACTTAAATAAAACATATATTTAATCTAAATGTCGCAAAAGAGAGGATTCATCAGTTAAATCCCTACATGCGCGTAGCTAAAGCTTCCAGCTTCCTCTAGATACAGATCTAGGTTCGCGCGGTTGCTTAATATTTATAAAACTAGAAAGAAAACTAGATTTAAATAAATCTTAGCCATTCTAGCTCAACAGTTCCAACTTTTGAACCGGTTAAGAGTTAGATATGGCTAGATTTAGATAAATCTAGTCCACAAATTTAAATATTACATCTTTATATTGAATGAACAACTAAAACTGATATTTAATCACAGTAAACAATTAATATATATATATATATATATATATATATATATATATTAAAGCAGGAAAAGGCCAGGCCAAACTGGTAAAGATAAATATATATATTAAAGGTAGAAAAGCCACAAATTTATAATCCAAGCCTAAATATCAAGCATATATATATATATATATATATATATTAAAGCAGATAAAAGCTTCGGATCGGAATAGATCTTACAATGTGTAGCGAGGGAGGCTTTAAACTGATTTTGGAGCTTGAAAACTCAATTTTCACCGGTTAAAACTTGATATATTATAATATATATGTATACAAGTGTTTACAAAGAAGAGTATCGAAGTTTGGAACACTGTAGGAGGGGTCAAGAGCTGAAATGGGCTGAATTCCCTCTATTTTTCTCTTTTTTCCCACTTTTTTGGCTGATGGGAGGTCTTATTTATAGACCAAAGTAGCCACGAGTCTACCCGCGGTAGTCGCGGGTCTACCTACTGTTGACCCGGCCCCGTAAGTTTCGTTGTCTCTAAGTACGTGCACTTGGACCAATGCGCCATCTGCTCGAACCTTCATAACTTTCAATCCGGGAGTCTGGTGGAGGTGTGTTATACCTTTCCGGAGAGCCCTTGACGAGAGCTACACAATGACATGGGATTTGACCTTTTCTAAATCTGGGAAGACAGGTCCATGACCAGATCTTTAAGTCTTTGCAGTCAGTCTGTTGAGCTATCTTGTGTTATTTTCACTTGGGATTGACGTTATGGTTCTGTATAACCTTCATGGCAGTGATTTGATGTTGAGTTGGCAAAATTACTATTTTGCCCCTCTGGGTTGTCTTTGGGTTTGATGCATTTATAGCTGTCTTTTTTTAGGGTTGTCTCCGAGATTTAACTGTTGTTGACTTTTGTCAATCCTCAGGGTTGTCTCTGAGGTTGATTTGTTGTTTCCCGGGGTTGTCATCGGGTTTTAGCTTGATCTCCTAGGGTTGTCATCGGGGGTTTGATTTGATCTCCTGGGGTCATCACCGGGGTTTAATTTGATCTCCCGGGGTTATCGCTGGGGATTGATTTGATCTCCCAGGATCGTCACCGGGGTTTTGTTTGATCTCCCGGGGGTTGTCACTAGGGTTTACTTGATGATTTTGACTTCCAAGATTGTCTCTAGAAGAAAAAACTGATTCTGTCCTCCTGCATGGTTAGTAACAGGAATGCAAAATTTCGTGTGTCTATAGATGGCCCTCTTTATCATGTTTATGCAATGTAATGGAATGAACAGGATAAAGATTACTAGACACTTGAAATATGACAAAATTAAATGATGTCATGCAATCCAACATAATATGATGTTATGTACTCTGATCGTTTTTGTTTGGAATTACTTCCAACGATATTCTATCACTGCCTACTCTCGCCATTTTTGCTGGATGGAGTTTTCAATGATGGTCTCCCCTGAACTGCCTTAATATCTACTCCAACGGTAGTTTACAAAGCTTTCATCACCGGATCTTTGAAGCCAACGGTTTGAAAATGTCCATTAGTGACATTGAGACTGATTTGACGACATGTTGAAGAGATGTTTTCAAGATCCTTACTGGGGAGATTTTCCTATAGCTGATACCACTGGACCTTTCTAACTTCGACGTTGGGATTTGTCACCAACGTTCTTTGTCTTCAGATATGCTTTCTAACTTTACCTTAGCTGGGATGTTCCTCTCTTTTTGCGAGTGACTCACTGGAGATTTATTGATGCTTATCCTGATGATAGCTCATTTTGGTAGTCATCATTGGATTCTTCTTGCCATTACGCTGGGATTGTCACCACTGCCCAACTTTCTATTAGGTTGATGCTGATAGTTCTGCTGGAGATAGAATTTTTATTGCTTGCATTCACAACATCCTCACAATACCTACTCGAACAGTAGTTTTGTGAAGGTTGACCATCACTGAATTTCCTCGGTGCCTACTTGAGCAGTAGTTTACAATGGACTGAAAAATCACTGAACCTTCACGATGCTTTGACTGGGGATTTATACAACAAATTCCATCATCGTTCCTCCCCGAGGAAGATAGTTTTCCACGGTTTTTATCATCAGATCTTTCCTGATGCTACGTTGGAGTTGTCGCCAACAGTTTTTAATATCAGATACTCTACCCTTCGTTGAAACAGTTTTCAACGGCTTACATCAGCGGACCCTTCCCGATGCTATGCTAGAGTTATCACCAACGGTTTACACTGTTAATCATTCTGGCATTCGTTGAAGTAGTTTTCAACGGCTTACATCACCGGATCTTTCCCGATGCTACGCTAGAGTTGTCGCCAACGATTTACACTGTCAATCATTCTAACCTTCGTTGAAGTAGTTTTCAATAACTTACATCACCGACTCTTTCCTGATGCTACGCTGGAGTTGTCACCAACGGTTTGCACTGTCAAGCATTTTGACCTTCGTTGAAGTATTTTTCAACGACTTACATCACCGGATCTTTCCCGATGCTACGCTTGAGTTGTCGCCAACGGTTTACACTATCAAGCATTCTGATCTTCATTGAAGTAGTTTTTAACGGCTTACTTCACCAGATCTTTCCCAATACTACGTTGGAGTTGTTGCAAATGGTTTACACAGTGAGGCATTTTAACCTTCGTTGAAGTAGTTTTCAATGGCTTACATCACCGAATCTTTCCCGATGCTATGCTGGAGTTGTCGCCAACTATTTACACTGTCAATTATTTTGACCTTCGTTGAAGTTGTTTTTAATGGCTTACATTACCGAATCTTTCCCGATGCTACACTGGAGTTGTCGCCAATGGTTTACAATGTCAAGCATTTTGACCTTCGTTGAAGTTATTTTCAATGGCTTACATCAACGGATCTTTCCTGATGCTACGTTGGAGTTTTCGCCAACGGTTTACACTATCACACATGCCTGATATCTCTGCTGGGGATATCTTTCTAACGAATTATACCCCTGAACAAATCTGGATATTTTGATGCATTCAAGACCAATGGTTCATGACACTGGACCATCCTGATGCCTTGACAAGGGTCATTTTTACCAATCTCGATCATTGGCTTTATAATCCCCACATTAGGGTTAATACCAATGACTTACATGTAGATTAGAAGTTAGTTTCTGAATTCAGGGTTTTAGGCCCTTTCCGCTCAATCGCATAGAACTTCTTTTCTTGATTTTACTTTTCAGCTTCCAGGAACTCTATTGTAACTCAAATTTGATCAAGCCAGAGGGGGTGGGGACCACCCTAGGTGCCCAAAGGTAGACCCTCGGCCACCGCGGGCTGACTCGCAGCTCCCATCGGGTATATCTTCTGCCCCCATTCCTTTCATAAGTCATTTTCAAGTTTGAACCATATAGAAAATCCAAAAATTCTTCTTCAGATCTACTGAGTTCGAGCTGCTTTTTGCAAAATCTGTCACCTTACAAACGTTCTGCACTACGCTGATAACGTTTACATTTTTACTTTTCAAGTTTTGACCGTAAGAACGTTAGATTTCATATAGAATGCTTCTAAACACAATATAGTGAATATACATTCTTATATGACTTGATAAAAATGATCAGACTTAGTAAATGCTTATATTTTACTATGGTGAATGTATTGATGTGAAAAAAAATTGACTTCTGAGATAGTCTTTTGGCACCCTTTTTTTGCTAGCTTATTCATCCTATTTGAGGACAAATGAGCACGTATTTTTCAAAATATGCGCATGATAATTTGGCTACCATTGTGACTTACCTTTAATGTTTAATATCTATATCTTTGATATTGGATTGATGTGCTACTGAATGGCCACCAAGTCATGCCTATATGCATGTGGACAGTCCATTTTACAAAAGATACTCTGGCAAAAAAATTTCATAAGTTTGGGTGTGTAATGAGCATCCAATTTTAACTCTATTGGGCATGTATGTTAAATTAATGCATGTATTAGGGCTTAGACTATGCATGAAGCAATGATTTGAATTTAATAAGCTTTATGTTTAGAACTTACCTCACCCTTTCTGAGGTGATTTGGAGATTTTGTTCAGATTATGGATTCAGATAGACCGAGTAGCTCTTAAACGATCTCCGCAGGTGTGAGGAGGAGAGCCTCCGATGTTCGTCGAACTCGTCTAGCCCGGAATCCTCGCCGGTTGACTGAGTCAGTGATTCGTCCTATCCAGATTGATAGGTCGGATGCTGTAGATGAGGAGGATGTGTTGGTTGAAATCTAATTACGCTCACATGCAAGTGCACGTGTAATATAATGATATGTTAAGTATTGTTCCCACAGAGATTAAATATGAAATTAACCCTACAATTACCAACTTTCTATCAATCCAAATTTTATTAAACTATCCAATTTAAGAATTATAACTAAAAATAATAAAAATACTAAGAATACTAAACAATCAACAAACCTAAAAACTATAATTTTCAAGAAAATATTGGAGAATTAGGCTTATAACTTCACTCAAAGTATCACTCTGATTATTACACCTGATTCCAGTTTAATGCACTATCCCAATTTAGTAATCAAGAACACTCAAGTAGAACTAGCCACCTCTAGATGCACTAATACCATATCAACTTAAATCCACAAATTAGATAGAATTAAGCTAAACACCTTAATTAACTAATTCACTATATCTCTATATGAATTACAATCAAAGAAGGTTTAAGTTCAAGTTCTCTATCCGATTTCATGCGATGCTAGGCATATCTCTATCCTAATAACATTCATCAAGATTCCATACAATCTCAGAATCAAGAACATATGCTATAATGACTAGGTCTAGACTCATATTTCCTCTCTCGAATCCATACAAGTCCACATAGAATTGGTGATTAAGCAATTCATAGATTTAAGCACAAATCAATATAGATAAACTGAATGATAGATTATGTAGCTGAAACTCAAATCTACATAATCATCGTTCAACCCAAAGATCTGTCATAAGCCTAACAAGTAATTTAGTTCATCATAATTGAAATAAAAACTGAATTCATCAAAGTAAACATTATCCCAATTATAATTATTAAACTAAAGAAAAAGAATGAATCCAGAACCACCCTTCTCTCTAGCCTCAATCTGCAATTATTGTGATTTCTCCTTCAAATTCTTCCTCCAATGTTCTTGCTCAAATTAGGGCACCAAAAGAATGTTAATTAATTGTATGATGCTTCTTTCTCGTTGTCTCTTGTTAATTATTAGCTTAAGACATGTATTCTAATTTAATTTGATGCCAATCACGCCTGCATCAAGAAATGTCCGCCTAACGAAGTTTGTACTCAGAATGTCCATTTCAAATGCTAGGCTTTGTTAATGGACTAAGCACCCATACCGTGGGGTTTTATGTGTAAAATGTCCGCCCCAACGGGCATCCATTCTAATTTTGTCCAATTTAATCTCCTTTTTTTGCCAAGTTTCACCATGATTCCACCTTTTAAGCCCAAATGCTATGCCACCACACCTAAACATAAAACAACATTAAACAAGTAAAAAAAAACATAAAAATAAAGAATTAACATAGTTTAAGCTTGAATTAGAGGCCGATTAGTAGGTATAAAACCCACTCATCAGGATGATGTTCCAATTGAGGACCCAGCTCCTTCTATTTCCATTCCCCGCCAGGAGCTTCTAGGTAATAATGTGACGATTCTAGATTTTTTGGATGTTTTGAGTTGTCATCCTTCAATCTACCTTCATGCGAACAAGGTAATAGCCATTTCCATTTTGACCTTTCCTCTTTTCCCACTTCTGGGGGCAAGGTTCTTGATCTTGATTTGCAATTTGATGTAGGTTCTCGGCTTTACTCAGCCTAGGGGGAACTGGTTTAGCATTCACTCCTTGTACCAGACCTTTCATCCGAAGTATTAGGTCATCATCCATTCTTAGGGTTTTGAGGCCTTCTTTTCCATCCCTCCATATCATTGCCCCTGGGGTTATCTGAGGGCTTTATTCGAGTGATGGTTCCACCAAAATTAGTCTCTCCATTTGTTGGACAATTAGGTGATGATGACACCAATGGACTGGCGGTTCATCACGGGATTGGAGTTTACAAGGGTGTCAGTGCCTTTGGTGGATGAAATTTCACTGGCTGTAGTTCAATCCCTTTTGGGAGTTCCTGCTATGGCCCTCAAGGGTTGGACCGTCCGCTCTGGGCCCTTAAATGTGGATGCCATGAGTGGGGCTTTGATTGAGCCTCTGCTTGATGATTAGAGGGTTAAAGATCGCATTCTTTGGTGGCTGTTCTTAATTATCATCAAGGGTTGTTTTCTAGCGGACAACTCCTCTACGGTCTCTTTTTCTTTAGTTAGCGCCACACGTGATGTGGATCGTATCAGGGAGTTTGATTGAGGCTCATTCACCTTTGCCTATTTTCTTCATGGGATGTGCCTGCGGTCAGAGCGCGTGACAGAGGCTTGGCTAGGCTTTTAACCATTTTTTATGGTGAGTAACTTTTCTTTATCTCCTAATTTCTTCTATTCGGGCAATCAATCTTCATAACTAATAACATTTAATATTTGCATTTTCAGTTTTGGGCCTATGAGAGGATTCCTTGCCTTCGCCCAGTTACTACATGAGGTCTAAAGACCTATCCACGGGGACGCTGATGACATCACTCCATTCTTGCAGAGGTTCTCGTAGCAGAGGGGTTTACCCACTCTCGGCTGCAGTTGGAGTTGTTGACTGTTGATGTCATTATATGGGTTCCCTACTCTGAGGATCATCTGACAGTAGGCTTTAAGGGTGGCTTTTCGACCAGGGTAGAGTATGTATTATCCCTCATCGGATTCTTCTCTTGATCGATGGAGGCTATGAGCTCTACTTGGGAGAGCGTGCTATCAAGAGCATCACATGGGAGATTCATATTCCATTCTCTCCTCCTGCTAGATGACATTGGTCTTTATCTCAAACAATCATAGAGATTCCCATGATGGGCTTGGATGGCTTTACTTTATCCGAGGGCCCTTACACTCAGGATTCCTTCCATCGTTGGTGGACTCCTTGCACCATTGGAGCTCAGACCCGTGTCACTCAGTTCATGGGGGATATGGTTCCTGGGTTTGTGATGATGACAGACTGGATCGCCTGTGTCCGAGAGCCCACTCATTTGGTGCAGATTGATAGCTTAACCCAGAGGTTAGATCGGACACACTTTTTCATCCGATATTTGGGTAGAGATCCATCAGAGGCAGATTCTTTTAATCTCTCCAGCTCTGGCATTGGTCCTTCAGGTGGCCCATATTCTAATAGCTTCACTAGAGCAGGTCCCCCTTTATATCGACCTGATATTCTATCTGGCAGAGATATAGTGACTCAGGAGGAGTTATAGTAGGTTGATCGATTTGATGATATAGACATCATAGATTTCTTTGGATAGATTTCTCATTATCTCTTTTGATAGGCCTCTGTTAGATATTGGGCGGCTGTGCCCCATTTCCCTGTACTTTTTATTTTCAGTTGTAGACAGAGATGATGTATTTAATTCTTATTAGATGATGATGTATTTAGGAATGTATATAATGCTTTCTATTCCTTGTATCATATTGCCATTTATCATGATGCATGCATTATGTCATGGATATGCATTCACATAGGTGAGTTGAGCATTGATCCCTGGATGGTCTTATGATACGATTCTACAGATGTCTTCATCTACAGTCAGTCAGATTGAGCACACACCACCCACACTAATAGCCTCTTCTCTGATATCATGGTATGGTAGTTTTCCCCCCATAGATCGGGTGACAATTAATCAGATGTTGAGACATTCTATGACTATTTTGACATTCCATGTACCATTGGGTTTTGTAGATGGCATGCTATCTTGTTGGATACCTAAGAGACAGGTTTTCAGATTTGATATCCACGAGTTAACTCCTACGTTAGAGGAGTATGAGCGCATCACTGATTTGCACTTGGATCGACCTTGTGCTAGGATGGCTATCAACGATATGAGACGACAGTTTATGACACTGACCGACCTACGACATAGGGTTATCACGGATGAGATCACTTCAGGGCATGTGGTGTCCTTGGATTTCTTGATAGGTCGATTTGGATCACCGGATAACTATCTACGACATTCAAGAGACTTCACCATTGCTGAGGGTGAGTGGCAGGTTGTTGCATAGATATTCTTTTGATGTGCGTCGTGGCCTATTTGTACATGCCGCTATATATGGACCATCTGGACATTGGCCTAATTACAGTGATTCATGCTCTCAGGGAGGGTTGCACTATCTTGCCCATGATATTGGGGGAGACCTTGAGGTCGGCCACATTTTTCCATACCCATCCCGTGGGGTTTTTTAGAGGCAATGTCGTCTTTTTGTACGTATGGTTCATAATCCATTTAAGATCGATCGACACTTTTAGACATCATGGGTACTGCTTCATTTATGAGATAACCATGTCTTATTCTTTTCGGCCGGCTGAGTGTACAGATGCAACATCCAATTGGTTTTTCTAACAACGATCGAGGATCCATTTGCGATCTTGCCTTGCTTAGGACTCAGCTCTCCTTATAACTTTATTAGTTATACAGTTAACATTGACTATTTATCCCTGGCTGGTTTGAGAGGAGTGACCACGTATCATCCACTGGCTGTCATGGGACAGTTTGATCAGTTTCAGGATATTCTCCCTTTTGATGGGGCCTTGGTTCAGCGACTATCAGTTTTGTTTTTGTCAATAGATGACTTGACCAAGATTTATGATTGTTAGACTCGTCGCGAGAGGGGTAATTTTTTGACTAGTCATCCGGGTCGATCTTTAAAGTATTCTTTATGACTGGAGGTAGATATTGCATCGGCTATGGTTGTTCACTCAAATCCGAGTATTGATTCTGACGAGGATGAGCCTATAGAGGACCCTGATTCTCCTACCGAGGACGAGCTATTTGCTGGTTTGACAACAGCTCTGGTCAGTGATACTTCTAGCCCTCCTACTGCACCTCCTACAGAGTATTTAGAGCAGGGGCTACATCTTATGACATTTGAGAGGGATCAGGCTAGGGCACTGATGTTGACAACCCTTTATGGCCTAGATGCTGCTTTTATCGAGAGGGATGATGCTCGAGCTAGTCGGGATGCCACTTTTGTTGAGCGGGATGATGCTCGAGCTACTCGGAATGCTACTTTTGTTTAGAGGGATGATGCTCGAGCGGCTCGAGATGATGCTTTTGTTGAGCAGGATTAGGCTCGAGCTACCCAGGATGCTGTTATTGCTTAAAATATTGCACTTAAATCCTACACGACTAGCATTATTGTAGATATGAGTGCATTCATAGATGATCATGGTAGCGCTATGCAGATGGCTATGGATCTTTTGGCTCGCATGGAGACCTTAGGGAAGGAGCTTATAGATTCACCTCCATCTTCTGAGAGGGATGCCATATTGGGCTTGCTATCCCATTTATCTGCGGGTTTATAGACTAGCTTTCACTTTCCTGTATAGACTAGGTTAGCCATTTTTGTCATGCACATGATACATTGTATATATCAAACAGTATTATATGGCAAGGAAATATATTTTGATTCACTTCCCTTTTAGATATGTCTTATCACTTGTTTGATAGTTGCCATTTTCCTTATGACTTGTTATCTTAATGTATCAAAAACTTCACCTTGATGGATTGACCTTGAGATGTCCTAGGATATCTCAGAATGGGTCGTTGATCTTTAGGCTTTTTGGGTGTACCAGCTTTTGGTGTCTTGGAACTGGTCTTTTGATATTATTAAGGTTTAGGTAAAGTGTTTGGCTTTCTTTCGAGGGTTCAGCCGCACCATAGATGGTTGTCTACGTACTCCTGGATGAGAGATCAGATCTTACATAGTTCATGCATGGCTTGAATGGTTTTGAGTTTGAGCTTGGTTTGAGGGGTTTTTGGATTTTTTTTGGTATGGTTTGACCGCGCCATAGATGGCTGCCTATGTACTCCCATTGATGGGGGGAGATTAGGTCTTTCGTAGTTCAAGCTTGGTCGGAACGGTTGGAAACTTGTATTTTAGAGTTGAGTATTCTGGGGATTTAAAAGGTATTTATTTTGATTGATTTGAGTGGATTTTTTGTTTGGTTTGACCACACCATATATGGCTTCCTACGTACTCCCATTGATAGGGGGAGATCAGGTGTTTCGTAGTTCAAGTGTTGTAGTGAAAACCTGAATTGACTTGATGGTGGTTTACAAGCATTTCAGACATAGTACCTCTTCATGGTGTCTAAGTTGATAAGCTGGGGAAATTCTTCGCCGTCCATTTCTTGCAGTCTAAGGGCTCCTCCTGTCAATACTTCCTTAACAATGAAAGGGCCTTCCTAATTCGGGGTGAACTTTCCTTTAGATTGATCTTGATTGGAGAAGATCTTCTTTAACACCAAGTCATTTTCTTTAAATTACTGAAGCCAGACTTTCTTGTTATATGACCAAGCAATTCTTTGTTGATATAATTGACCATAAAAGATAGTTGTAGCCCTCTTCTCATCTATCAGAGATAACTGGTGGTACCATTCTTGCAACCAATGGTCTTCCTCCATTTGAGCATCTATTAACACTATTAATGACTCCATTTCTACTTCTATGGGGAGTACTGCTTCCATGCAATAGCCTAATGAGTAGGGGGTAACCCTAGTAGAAGTGTGCATTGACGTTCTGTAGCCTAGCAAAGTCAGAGGTAATAAGTCAGGCCCCTTATGATTGGCGGACATCTTTTGCATAATTTTCTTGATATTCTTGTTGGCTGCTTCAACCGCACCATTCATTTTGGGACGATAGATGACAGAGTTAAGATGTTTGATGTGGAATTTGCTGTATAATTCCTTCATCATCTGGTTGTTCAGATTTTTGGCATTATCTGATACGATCACCTTCAGTTGTCCATATCGACAGATGATATTGTTTCTGACGAAACTAATGATTACCTCTTTGGTGACCTCTTTAGTGACCCATTTGGTGAAGTAATCATTCATTGTGAAGATAAACCAATGACCATTGCTGGCTTTAAGTTCTATTGGCCTAATCACGTCCATTTCCCACATTGAAAAGGGCCATGGTAAACTCATATTGTGTAGTTCATTTGGAGGAACATGGATGGCATTTTCATGGACTTGGCATTGATAACATCTCCTGACGTGATCGTCACAGTCAGCTTTGAGAGAAATCCAATAATGTCTCGTTCTTAATATCTTCTTGGCAAGTAAAGGACCGCTCATGTGTGGACCATATACTCCACCATGGACTTCATCCATGAGTCTTTGGGCTTAATCTTTGTCCATGCATCTTAAAAGGCATATTCCAGCATCCTTTTTGTAAAGTGCATCTCCGCTCAAATAGAATTTCAGGGCCATTTTATGGATTTGCTTTCTTTGAGCTTGACTTGGCCCAGCGGGTATAGATCCATCTCAAAGATATTCTTTGATGTCATAATACCAGGGCTTTTTGATGGGAGGCAGTTCTTCTGATACTTCTCCAAGGTAATTCCCATAGGCTGGTGCCTTTTGGCTTGCAAATTTGATATATGGGATTCCTCTCCTTTCAGATATATTGATTAAAGAAGCCAGGGTTGCTAGTGCATCCGCAAAATCATTCATGTTTCGAGGGATGTGAATGAAGGCTATTTCTTCGCACTCTATAGCCATCTTGATAACCTGCTGATGGTAGGGCAGCAAATGCAATTCTTTGGTGTGATACGCCCCGGTGGTTTGCTTGATTACCAGCTTGGAATCCCCAAACACCAACAACCGTTTGATATCCATGGATTGGGCCAGTTTTAATCCCATTATATATACCGCCTTCATACTCAGCCGTATTGTTGGTGTTGACAAACTATTTCTTGATGGCCATAGGATACTGTTCTCCTGTAAGAGATACGAGAACTGCCCCTACTCCGGCACTTTCCATGTTTACGGCTCTGTTAAAATACAATTTCCAAGATCGAACTGTATTTTCTCGATGGATCTGTTGAATTGTCATTATCCCATCATCCGGGAAATACGTTTCCAGGGGTTCAAAATTCCCTGATGGTTCTTCGGCCAATTGATCCGCAATTCCTTGACATTTGATAGACTATTGAGTCACGTAGATGATGTCGAATTGTTAGAGGATCAACTACCATTTAGACAGTCGACAATTAAACATGGGTTTGTTGAACACGTACTTTAGAGGATCCATGCAAGATATGAGATAAGTTGTGTGCTCATAAAGATAATGATGTAACCTCATGGCGGCCCATACTAATGCACAACAAGTCTTTTAAATCAAAAGTGTACTTCTGCTCGCCGCTATTGAATCTTTTGTTGAGGTAATAGATAGCTCTTTCCTTGCCTCTATTGTTTTTTTACCCCAACATGCAACCCATATCATTGCCATTGACTGACAAGTACATAAACATAAGAAAACCCTTGGGGGTACCAAGACAGGAGCTTTGATCAACTGCTTCTTGATGGAAAGGAAGGCTTTTTGACACTCTTCATTCCACTTCATGGAGCAATTTTTCCTCAACAGCTTAAAGATGGGCTCACATGTTGTTGTGAGTTGAGAGATGAATCTGTTTATGAAATTGATTCTTCCCAGAAATCCCCATATTTCCTTTTCTATTCGGGGCATGAGCATCTTGGTGATTGCTTTAATTTTGGCAGGATCTAGTTCAATGTCTCTGTTGCTTACTAGAAATCCTAACAATTTGCCTGATTTGACACCGAAGGCACATTTAGCCGGATTCAGGTTTAAGTTGTATTTGCGCAATAGGTTGAAAAACTTTTTGAGATGGTCGATATGGTCATCTTTCTTATGAGGTTTATAATGATATCATCCACGTAGACCTCTATTTCTTTATGCATCATGTCATGAAAAAGGGCCATCATGGCTTGCTGGTAAGTGGCACCGACATTGATAAGACTGAAAGATAAACGCCTGTAACAAAAGTTTCCCTAGGGAGTAGTGAAAGCTATTTTCTCCCTGTCCTCTTTAGTAACCATGATCTGATGATACCCGATGAAGCAGTCAACAAAAGAATACATGCCATACTACACCGTGTTGTCTATTAGTATGTGGATAAAAGGTATTGGAAAGTTGTCCTTGAGACAAACTTTGTTTAAATATCGGTAATCCACGCATACTCGTACCTTTCCTCCGGGCTTAGGCACATGAACTATATTGGATAGCCACTCAGGGTAAGTTGATACCATAATGATGTCGGTTTTGAATTGTTTAATAATTTCTTTTTTGACTTTCAGACTCCACTCGGGTTTTATTCGCCTAAGCTTCCATTTTACTAGCTGATAAGTGGATTTTATATCCACAAATTGATGTCCAATTTAAGCTTAATTATTGTTAAATCCTTGTTTCTATGATCTTCTTTTACTAGTTTCTTGTTATTTTATGTATAGGATGTGTGGTGTGGTGCATAAGTGAAAAAGGAGGCAAATGGAGCATTATGGTTGCAAGTATGAAGTTCAGCCAAGCCAACTAGCAGAACCTACCCCCACCGGGGTGGGGCCCATTTTTCTTATATACCCCCGCCGGGGCGGGGGGTCTTCAATATTATTTTACAGAATGCATGCCTGCCAGAGCGGGCCTTTACTAGGCATATATCCCCGCCGGGGCGGGGGGTCTCGAAAGCTGAGTGTCTTGTTTTGCTTAAGACTCTGCTGGAATATGGATTCTAAGTATTTGGATTGCGTTTGGGCTCTATTGGACATAGGACTTTGACAAAAACGTGTGTGTTAGATGTTTATGGGGCAACTGACAATGAATTGAAAAGCACAAGGCAAATTACAGAGATTAATTCTAGAATTTCATAGCAAGCTTTGGAGGAAGATTTTGAAGATATTTTCGTGTTGATTGCAGATTAAGGCTATGTGAAGGGTGTTTTGCGTTATTCATCTTCTCAGTCTTATATTTGTAATTGAAAGGATGTTATCATTAATTTATTCAGTTATTCTTTCATTCATGATGAACTAATTCACTTTTTAGGCTTATGATGGATCCTTAAGTGAAACGATGATTTATAACTTTGATTTTCAGTTCAATAAATTATTTTTCAGGTTATCTATATTAATTTGAGCTTGAATTTATGAATTGCCTGATCAACCGTTCTTTGTGGATTTGTATGGAATCGAGAGAGGATATACGAGTCTAGACTTAGTTAATATAGCACGTGTTCTTGAATTTTGTGAATAACAGAATCTTGATGAATGTTAAGGTAAAGATATGCTTGACATCGCATGTAATCGGATAGAGAACTTAGTGTTAAACCTTCTTTAATTTTAATTCACATAGAGATATAGTGAGTTAGTTGATTAAGGTGTTTAACTTGTTTCTATCTAATTTGTGGATTTAAGTTAATACGGTATTAGTGCATCGAGAGGTGGCTAGTACTACATTCGTGTTCTTTATTAATAAATTGGGATAGTGAGTTAAATTGGAATAAAGGTGTCAAAATCAAAGTGAAGCTTAGGGTGAAATCATAAGTCTAATTCTCCATTAATTGTTTGAAATTTTAGTTTTTGATATTTGTGATTGTTTTGAGATCATATATTTATTTTAATTTAGTTTTTATAGTTTTAAATGTTGAATTGGATAGTTTAATAAAATTAGGATTAATAGGAAATTGATAATTGTGAGGTTAAATTTCTTACTAAATTGTCTCTGTGGGAACGATACTCTACTCACTATTATATTACTTGTTGACCACGTATACTTGCGTGCTGTGCGTACTTAGATTTTACCCAACAAGTTTTTGGCGTCATTGCTGGGGACAAGTTTAGTATAGATTTTAATATTTTTACGATATCAGTTTAATTAGTCTAGTTTTACTTAAACATTTTTATTTTTGTTTTGTTCCTCTTATTTCAGGTTTTTTTGAAGTGGTTTATGCAAACTCAGTCCAAAAATCCAAACTTGCTGCCTTTTGAGGACGACATTGAGAAACGGTTTCAGAGGTTAAGTAAGTGGATCAAGGAAATAAGGGAAGACTTTGAAAATTCTGAAAAAGAAGAGGCAAGCAGTTGAAGATCAGAAAGCGTTGAGGGACTTTGCTACACCCAAGGTGACTGAGCTGCAATCGAGTATCACCAGGCCTGCAATAGTTGCGAACACATTCAAAATCAAGCCTGGGACGATTCAAATGATCCAAAATTCAGTTCAGTTTGGGGGATTGGCAAACGATGATCTGAACGAACATCTAGTCAGCTTTCTGGAAATTTGAGACACCTTCAGGTATAATGGGGTGTCGGATGATGCGGTAAGACTTCGCTTGTTCCTATTCACCTTACGGGACAAGGTGAAGAGTTGGTTACACTCTCTACCGCTTGGATCGATAACTACTTGGGAAGACCTCGCTCAGAAGTTTCTTACAAAAATTTTCCCACCAGCGGAAACTACAAAAATGAGGAATGAGATAACGATGTTTGAACAACAACATGGGGAATCACTGTACGAGGCATGGGAGAGATACAAAGAATTGCTTAGAAAGTGCCCGCATTATGGGTTGCCTAAGTGGTTGCAAATGAATACTTTCTATAACTGGATCACATGGGAATCTCGGGACCCGATGATTGATCTGTCGGGTGGAGCGTTCATGGCTAAGAGTTATGAGGAGGCCTATAATTTGATTGAGACAATGGCAGCTAACAACTACCAGTGGCCCACATCAAGAATGACACAAGCAAAGGCAGCTGGAGTATTAGAAGTAGATGGTGTGACGACAATACAAGTGCAAATCTCAGCACTTTCTAAGAAGTTGGATGCTATGACAGGGGTACATATACAACAAGTTGCGGTTGTTTGTGAATTGTGCACGGGTGACCATCATATAGATCAATGCGCAATCAATCCAGCATCCGTGCAATTCGTGGGTAGCTACAACATGATTTCATAGAATACATACCAGAATACTTACAACCAGGGGAATAGGAATCACCCAAATTTCGTGTGGAGTAATAATCAGCAAAATCAAGCTCCACGACCATCATATCCCCCAGGTTTTTAGAATCGTCAACAACCGGCTCAACATCAAGAAATAAAATTAGATTTAGAGGAGTTGTTGTCAAAGTAACGAGGTAACAATGAAAAACCAAGCAATGGCCATGAAGAATTTGGAAAATCAGATGGGACAAATTGCCTTAGCATTGAACAACAGACCACAAGGGACTCTACCGAGTGACACCGAGAGAAATATGAAGGGAAACCACGAACAGTGTCAGGCAATCATGTTGAGAAATGGAAAACATTTATAAGGGAAAGGTGCAGAAAATTCAGCTATATCAGATGACAAAATTGATGACAGCAAAGTGGTTGAGGAAAATCAAGGTGAGGATAAGTAAATTGAGAAAACAAAGTTAGATGACAATCCAATTGTGTATCCTCTACCACCATTTCAGCAGAGAGTCCAAAAACAGAAATTAGATAAGCAGTTTACGAAATTTTTGGAAGTTTTTAAGAAACTTTAGATTAACATCCCGTTCACAGAAGCCCTAGAGCAGATGCCGAGTTATGCGAAATTCATGGAAGGGATTCTGTCCAGGAAGAAGAAATTGGAAGATTTCGAAACAGTGGAATTAATAGAGGAGTGTAGTGCGGTTTTACAGCGAAAGTTGCCACCAAAGTTGAAAGATCCGGGGAGTTTCACTATTCCGTGCACGATTGGGAACATGGTATTTAATAGGTGTTTGTGTGATTTGGGGGCAAGTGTGAACTTCATGTCGTTATCAGCTTATACAGAATTGGGTTTGCCAGCTCCAAAGCCTACGAACATCTCATTACAGTTGGCGGATAGGTCAGTCACGTACCCGAGAGGCATTATGGAGGACATATTGGTAAAGGTTGACAAATTTATATTCCCCGCAGATTTCATCATTCTGGATTTTGAGGAAGATAAGAACATCCCGATTATCCTAGGGAGACCTCTCTTGGCTACGGGTAGGACACTCATCGACGTACAGAAAGGTGAACTTACTATGAGGGTCCAAGATCAAGAAATAAAATTTAATGTGTTTAAGGCCATGAAATTCCCTACGGATGAAGAAGAATATTTTAGGATGGATCTCATTGACCAAATAATCAGCGAAGACATGAACAAGAGTTTGGTGAATGATCCATTGGAAACGACATTATTGGGGGATGAAGAGTTCAATGATCCAGAATTCGTGGACTATTTGCAGATGTTAGACTCCCTGCCACGAGTTAGAAGATTTAAAACACCCTTTGAATCATTGCACACGGAGGATAAAGCCACAACAAGGATAAAACCGTCATTGGAGGAGCCACCGACTCTTTAACTTAAGCCACTCCCTAAACACCTCAGGTATGCATATTTAGGCAATTCTAATTATCTACCTATTATTATTTCTGCAGGAAGAAAAGTTGTTGAGAGTGCTGAGGGACCACAAATCGGCTATAGGATGGACAATCGCAAATATCAAGGGAATCAGCCCATCCTTTTGCATGCACAAAATTTTTATGGAAGACGATGCAAAATCGACAGTGGAGCAATAGAGACGGCTCAACCCTATTATGAAAGAGGTAGTCAAGAAGGAAATACTGAAATGGTTGGATGCGGTTATCATTTACCCGATTTCAAACAGTAAGTGGGTTAATTCGGTGCAATGTGTGCCGAAAAAAGGAGGAATGACCGTGGTTCAGAATGATGACAATGAGTTGATTCCGACAAGAACAATGACTGGTTGGAGGGTTTGCATGGACTACAAGAAATTGAATAAGGCAACCCGCAAAGATCACTTTCCTTTGCCCTTTATTGATCAAATGTTGGATAGATTGGCGGGACATAAGTACTACTGGTTATTGGATGGATACTCGGGTTATAATCAGATCGTCATCGCTCCTAAGGATCAAGAGAAGACTACATTTACGTGCCCATATGACACATTCGCATTCAGGAGAATGTCGTTCGATTTGTGTAATGCACCCGCTACCTTCCAGCGGTGTATGATGGCCATCTTCTCGGATATGGTGGAGAAGAATGTGGAAGTCTTCATGGACGACTTCTCTATCTATGGGGATAACTTTGATACGTGTTTAGAAAATTTAGTAATGGTCTTACAAAGATGCACCGAAACGAATTTGGTCCTTAACTAGGAAAAATGCCACTTTATGGTGGAAGAAGGTATAATTTTAGGGCACAAGGTCTCGGCTCAAGGATTGGAGGTTGATAAAGCTAAGCTGGAAACAATTGAGAAACTGCCTCCACCGAGTTCAGTTAAAGGAATTAGAAGTTTTTTGGGCCATGGTGGGTTCTACGTGAGATTCATAAAGGACTTCTCTAAAATTGTAAAACCTTTGTGCAGTCTTTTAGAGAAGGATTCAGTTTTCAAGTTTGATGAAGAGTGTAAATGGGCATTCTAGTTGTTAAAGAAGATATTAACTACAGCTCCCGTGATCGTCGTACCAGATTGGAATGTGCCTTTTGAGCTAATGTGTGATGCAAGCGACTATGCAGTTGGGGCTGTTTTGGGTCAATGTCGAGAAAAAGTATTTCACGCGATATATTATGCAAGTAAGACACTCACGGAAACTCAAATGAACTACACAACTATGGAAAAAGAATTGCTTGCAGTGGTGTATGCGTTCGATAAATTCCGGGCCTATTTAATTAGAACAAAGGTGATAGTCTACACAAATCACTCGTCTATTCGGTACTTAATTGCAAAAAAAGATGCTAAGCCACACCTTATCAGATGGATTCTCCTTTTACAAGAGTTTGATTTAGAAATAAAGGATAGAAAGGGGACGGAGAACCAAGTCACCGATCATTTGTCTAGGTTGGAAAATCTAGATAAGCAGAAAAAGGACAAGGGTGTAATCAACGAGTCATTCCTGGATGAGCAATTGGTTGGGATAAATACAGAATTTCCATGGTACGCGGACTATGCGAATTATCTAGTGAACAACGTTCTTCCACCTGATCTTACAAGACAACAGAAAAAGAAGTTTCTTC
This sequence comes from Panax ginseng, assembly GCA_020205605.1. Classification (NCBI taxonomy): domain Eukaryota; kingdom Viridiplantae; phylum Streptophyta; class Magnoliopsida; order Apiales; family Araliaceae; genus Panax; species Panax ginseng. Next base: position 60,819,623 of record CM035131.1, on the reverse strand, counting down.
ATGATGTCAAATGGTACATGTGGGACAAACCTTATTTATTCAAGTAGTGCGCCGACAAGATGATTAGAAGGTGTGTGCCTTACAGTGAAGTGAAGAACATACTGCATGAGTGTCACTCATCTGCGTATGAGGGTCATTATGGTAGTGAGCAAACAACGACAAAGGTGCTTCAAGCTGGGTTTTATTGGCCTACATTCTTCAAAGACGTCCACTAATTTGTTAAAACTTGTGATAGATGTCAAAGGGTGGGCAACATATCGAAAAGAAATGAGATACCACTACAAATAATTCTAGAAGTTGAGATTTTCGATGTATGGGACATAGATTTCATGGGGCCATTCCCTTCGTCACTTAACAATCAGTACATTTTGCTCGCAGTGGATTATGTCTTAAAGTGGGTTGAAGCCGCATCACTCCCAACTAACGATGCCAAAGTGGTTCTCAAATTCCTGCAGAAGAACATTTTTACGGGATTTGGCACGCCGAGAGCTATTATAAGTGATGAAGGTAGTCACTTCTGTAAAAAATCGTTCACAGTTCTATTGGAAAAGTATGGGGTCAACCACAAGGTGGCGACGACTTATCATCCCCAAACCAGTGGGAAAGCTGAGGTTTTGAACAGGGAAGTAAAGAGAATCTTGGAAAAAGTGGTAAACCCAAATCTAAAGGATTGGTCGCTCAGGTTGGATGATGCATTATGGGCCTACCGGACTGTGTATAAAACACCGATTGGGATGTCACCATATCAACTACTATATGGAAAGGCTTGTCACTTACCTGTCGAGTTACAACACAAGGCTTACTGGGCGATTCAGAAACTAAATTTCGATCAAGCAGTTGTAGGGGAAAAGTGACTACTACAATTAAACGAGCTTGACGAATTTCAACTTCAAGCCTATGAGAACTCTAAGCTATACAAGGAAAAGGTCAAGAGATGGCACGACCAGAAAATCATGCAAAGAATGTTTAAGCCGGGGCAATCAGTCCTATTGTTCAACTCACGGTTGAGATTGTTCCTAGGCAAGCTGAAGTCAAGATGGTCGGGACCATTCACCATAAAAAGGGTGTTCTCTCATGGTGCCATTGAACTCTACAGTCGGAATCCATTAGAAACTTTCAAAGTCAACGATCAACGATTAAAGCACTATTGGGATGGCGAGTCCAACACTGATGTCATCGCCATCACATTATCCGACGTACCATGAACAGGAAGTAGTCAGGCTGAACGACTTAAAATCAAGCGCTAATTGGGAGGCAACCCAATCATACTTTTATTTTTCGTATTTTCATTCATAACTGTTAGATTATAGTTTAGCATAATTAGTAAGTTATAATAAGTTCATTAAATAGTTATTATAGTTTATAAGTCTTGTTAATCTCTCAACCATGCCCCAATTGATCAATAATCTACTAATTTTTATGTTTCATGGCTTGCAGGATGAGAAAGTAATCATTAAGTGGCATAGCGTGAAGAAAAGAAGAGAAAAGGAGGTTAGTTTGTAGTAGTACATGCCATTGGGCAGCTGAACTTTATACTCTTACACCCCAATTGGGTGGGGGTCTCCCACATCATTTAACAGAACGTATGCCCACCGGGGTGGGCTTGATATGCCTACTACCCCCCGCCGAGGCGGGGGTCCTGAAACTCAACAGACAGATTCGGCAGTTACATCCGTCTTCTTTCCAATTACACTACTTCATACTACTACTTCTCTTTCCTCCTCTATCACAACTTCAACCTCTACCCATTATAAACATCATTACCCATGATTTAGTCAGTATAATTCCATCATCTCACCCCATTACTGTACACACACCCATTACCTCCATCAATTACTCCTATTCCTCTCCATCACACCACCTCTATATAAAAACACCTCACAACCCAAGTTCATCACATACACTCAATTTGAAATCAGGAAGCAATGAATTAGGGTTCGTATTGTGGGAATTCATCTTGTACTTAAGAGTGAGTAACCTACTTTCAAATTCTTCATCTTCTATCACCATAATAGCCACAAATTCATCAAGTTGGGGGAAGAAATCACTGTGAAAACCAAGTGTTCGATGGTTTGTGTGAACTAAGTTTGGGGGGAATATATTGTTGTTAATGTGACACCCCCAAATCCAGGTACTCCATTCCCACAGGATTTGGTGCTCACTTATCAAAAACTATTACATCTAGCTACCCATAATAAAGGATAAAGACATAATTTAAATAACTTAAATAATCTTTCCCATTAAAGGGTTACATCATCATCATCTCAAAAACAATCCCAGGTAATCTAACCTTAAATTTATTACATCAGTTTGCGGAATACATCATAAAATAAAACAAGTCTCATAAAGTAAACATTTAAATAAATTTTTCATTAGTCTTCAACCCTTGGACATTTTGCCCTTTCCTTTGCTAGTAGATGGCTCATCAACTTTCTCCACTTTAGCTGCAGTGTTAATTGCAAGAGTGAGCAAATAATTGCTCACTGATAAAGAAAGTAGTAATGATAACAACATGAGAATGAACAATGGATGCTGAACAACAATGAACTTGCTCTATGAATCAAAAATAGAAAACAAGTTCGAACTTTAATAACTGAGGGTCTTAAAATCACGAACTATGTCCCCAGTACTTAGGTATTATTACCCAGCCTTAACAGTCATTTAGACTATATGAACCCTTCTTAACGTACTTAGGGGGATCAGCCCTTTTTACCATGTATTGTGCACAAACATCTAAACATTACACGTACAAAATCCCCTATGTTAGGGTTGTTCGTCTCAGTTTGAATTTAAAATTTTCACACTAAAGAAAGTTTAGTTTGGAACTAGCTCATCAGTGTTTCTAGAAATTTTAGAACACTATTCCATTATAGATTAATTTAATCAATAAGAGTTTGCTTACAAATTAAAGGTATAATACAAGAATGTATAACCAAACAAGGCTATCAAAGTCAAAGATCGGATATCAACAATATATAATTGAATAAACATGATATACATGCAAAATGTTGTATCCAAAAGAGTTAGAACAATCTCATTGGAATCGATGTATTAGAGCAATATATGCTCTGTACAATAATATCAAAGTTTAGAAAAGTAAAACTCGCTCAAGGTAACGAATTAGGCTACAAGAGCTTATTCAATCGCATACGTAAGGATATAATCAATAGTCTTGCTCAATAAAATTTAGAAACTTGCATTCATTAACAAAAGAATGAAGTTAGAAATCTTGCTCAATGTAAAGAGTTAAGGTTTAGAAACTTGCCTTGTTTGTAAGCTACACAAGTGTAAAATAATCTCCAATTACCTTACATATATCATTGAAATCATAACAACAATTAGTTGTATGAATATTAGCACCATGGGTTTTAACCCATCATTTAGGTCATAATACTAACCTAACATCTAACCATGTTGGTTAAAATCCTTAGTGCCTCTGAAATCTCATTACGATCCCACATAACTTAATCGTTCATCTCTAACTTTTGAGAACATCACATTTGGTTTCATTTTATGACTTATTTAAATAATTACTTAAAATCTTCACACTTCGAATTATAACACCTTACAATTTGTTATTATAGTCCACATTATGTTTTAATATCATTAACATGCATGCCAAACTAGATTAAGTCCATTAGTCATGTATCTACTGATTAAGCGGACTTCACTGCTTAAGCTCGGACACCACTGGCACTGCTACCTTCCCAAGTTTATCCCAAACCTTAACCGGCCAAGGCAATTTCTTGGCTCGTCTTCGTCTGCGAAAAACCAATTGGCGGCAATTGCCACACTTAAGCTTCAGGACCCAAGCGCTTAATTCTTGCTTTTTTTGTATAACACCACTAAGCAATTGCTTGTTAGATAGATAGATAGAACGAAACGCAGACAATGAAGTTCCGCTTTTTTAGCCCAACTAACACGAATTTCACCCTTAAGACAGTGAAATTAGCACATCCAATTGATATAAAACTAACACAAACATGTTTCCTCATATATTCATCGACTTAGCACAATTAAACATCAAATTAAACTAATTTAATTCCTTAAATTTCATGTTTTCTCATGAAAACTCTATTTTTGACACCTTTAGCGAATTCGATCACCACGAATTCGTTTCTCAATCAATTGACACGATTCCAATTAAGCCGCTTTCGTTTCTTAACATACAAACATATTCTAACATCAAATTGCAGATTTTAACACACATTAAGCATAAAATTTTGTACTTTCTAAGCCATATTATATGAACATAAACACTATGATTTTTCCTTTTTCTTCCTACACCCAATTTACACGAATTTGATAACTGATATACAATCATAGATGATTACCAACCAATTTATCAAGAGTATACATATATATATATATATATATATATATATATATATATATATATATATATAAACAACAACATCTTGTACAACAATTCCACAAAACCAACTTCAGAGAATAGAAAATTACAAGACTAAAAATTAAAATTAGGGGTAAATTATACCTAAATCCTTTGATTGTATGATAGCAAAGTTGATAGCAATCCTTTTCCAAAATCCTTCTTCTCCAACTCAATATCATTGTGTTTTTCTCTTTTCTTCCAAGCTCTCTCTCTAACTCTCTGATATCTAGCTAGCTTTAGGCACAGAAATAGAATGCGTATAATAAACTGGCCACCCCACGTACTCTTCCGTTAGAAAATAACAAAAGGCGTCAGTTGAATAAGCCAAAGGCCACAAGGCCTTGTTTAGCTACCACATAACTCCATAAACTAAATTATTTTTATATTATTCTTATTATATAGTTTTCATGTCACACCATTAATTTAGTTAATTTAAATAACTTTAGTTTAGCTAATTTAAATAACTTATAATAATAATAAAATTCTTATTATCATTATACCTTATAATTAATAAATAATTATATATCTAATTTAATTAATAAATTAGACACATCACGTTATTTAATTTATGTATTTCCTTTAAATTAAACAACTCATTTAATTTAATTATTTCCCTAAAATTAAGCAATTGATTTAATTTAATTATTTCCTTAAATTAAATTCTTCAAATAAAATTATCATTATTCAATTTAATTAACATTAATTAATTTAGTTACCAAATTAATTCACAACAATTCATTAATTATTTATTTTCCTCAATAAATAATTTATTTAAAATATTTATTTAATTCAATAAATACTTAAATTAAATTACAAATTTCTCGATCGTTACATCCTCCCCTCCTTAAAAGGATTCTGTCCCCAGAACCACAACTCGAAAAATTTATTCGTTACATTCTTCCCTCCTTAACAAGATTCTTTCCCCAGAATCGCTATACAAAATCAAGCAAACAACCGAGGATAATTCTTCATCATAACGCTTTCAAGTTCCCACGTAGCTTCTTGACATTGTGGTTCCTCCAGATTACCTTAATGAAGGTATCACTTTATTCCTCGATCTTTGCTCTTTTTCTCATCAATAATTTGAACAGGACTTCTTCATAGGACAAATCTTTCTCAAACTATAAGGGCTCATATTCTATAACATGTTTATAGTCAGGCTTATATGGCCTCAACACTGAGACATGAAAAATATTATGAATATGCTCTAATTCTGGAGGTAAAGTTATCTCGTATGCCACTTCACCAACCCGTCGAAGCACTTCGAAAGGTCCTATAAATCTAGGGCTCAATTTCCCCTTCTTGCCAAACCGAATTTTCCCCCTTCCAGGGAGACACTTTCAAGAAAACATAACTACCGATCGAATTCTCTATTTTGTCGATGTTGATCGGCATATTTCTTCTGTCTATCTTGTGCAGCTATCAGTCTCGCTCGAATAACCTTGATGATCTCGACTGTCTGTTGTACTAATTCTGGACCCAATAGCTGACGTTCACCTACCTCATCTCAGCATAACAGAGTTCTGCATTTTCTGCCGTATAACGCTTCGTAAGGCGGCATGCCAATACTCGCGTGATAACTATTATTATAAGCAAATTCCACAAATGGTAGATGGTCATCCCAATTTCCTTTGAAATCCATGATACATGCTCTGAGCATATCTTCTAGTGTTTGGATGGTTCTCTCACTCTATCCGTCGATTTGAGGATGGTACGCTGTGCTCATTCTCAGCTATGCTCCCAAACATTCTAATCATTTCTAGAAATTAGATGTGAAACGTGGATCTCTGTCTGATACAATGGACACAGGTACACCGTGTCTTGACACAATTTCCTTCATGTACAGTTTTGCTATCCGATCTAGTGTAAATCGAAGCTTGATTGGTAAAAAGTGTGCCGACTTCGTCAATCGATCGACAATCACCCAAATGGCATCGTAACCTTGTTGGGTCGTTGGAAGACCTACCACAAAATCCATTGTGATATGCTCCCATTTTTATTCCGGTATCTCCAACGGTTGTAATAATCCGCTTGGCCTTTGATGTTCAGCTTTGACTTTCTGACACGTTAAACATTTTGCCACACATTACGCCACATCCCTCTTCATATTCAGCCACCAAAAATGATGTCTAAGATCTTGGTACATCTTTGTACTCCCAGGATGAATCGAATATCTTGAGTTATGAGTTTCACTCAGAATTTTCTCTTTAACTTCTGGTACTTACGGAACCCAAATTCTCCCTTCGAATCAAAGTAACCCTTCCGAATCGATCTTGAATTTGTTTTCCTCCTCACCTACAAATATTTTCTATTCTATCTTTTCGCAGTCTTTATCCTGAAGTTGTGCATTTTTCACCTTATCTACCATTGTTCAATTGTTTCCCATCTGGAATAACTTTTCGTCGAATTCTGTCAGACATTTAATTTCCAATTCCAACTTAGCCATCTCCGACACTAGCTTCTCCTGAATAGTTAACAACATTAACTTCTCTCGTCCTTTCCTACTTAAAGCAACAGCAACAACATTCGCCTTTCCAGGATGATAGAAAATCTCGCAGTCATAGTCCTTGATCAGCTCCAACCATCTTCTTTGTCTCATATTCAAATCTTTTTGTGTAAAGATATACTTCAGACTTTTATGGTCCGTATATATCTCACATCTCTCTCCATAAAGATAATGTCTCCAAATCTTCAGGGCAAACACCACCGCCGTCAATTCTAAGTCATGAATCGGATACCCTTTCTCATAATCTTTCAACTGCCGTGATGCATATGAAAGTAGTATGCACACAAGCCAATCATGTTTGATGATAAAGCATATACTTTGTAACAATCTTATTCATTTATTAATAAAAAGTATTAATTTATTAAAGGCTTTTAATTATCTACATGATGCTATTTTATAATATGTGATAAACCCATAGTTTTAAGCAATGCTTTTAGAATAATGATAATGATCATTCTAATGAGATCTAAATTCTTAGAAAGCTTAAAACTAAAATAGTTCCCAATCGTTGGATTACTAAATTAAGGATTAGTGAATCCAAATAGATTAGTGCATGCGTTGCTTGCTCATTGGATGAGGATGATTGATCTCATGATCATTTGTGTGGAGACACTAAAGCAAGTATGTAGGTGCTTATTAGAGAATAAGTTCACTGAACGTGGCTCGCTAAGGAATACCTAATAGAGTTTTACTTCCCTGTCAATAGGAATTCCTGTAGTGATAGTAGTACAAGTGATCCTTGGACTTGAGTTCATCATAGTATCTTTTGTATGATGAGTTATACTTTGACTTATTCCTTAAGACCCTTAGGGTATATCAAAGGGTATTCTTGAGTATAATAAGTCGTACATAGAGATAATGTATGATCAATATAGAATCTACCGCTTCTAGTAAAAGATGAGAAATGTCCTATATGATTCGATAAATGACAACCTAGTAGTCCTTGGCCAAGGCAGAATGAAATTAGAAAGGAGTTTCTAATTTGCATTATTTGGAGTTGTACATTTAAGAGTCGAAATACATATAATTAAATAAAATAAGACTTGACAGTAATTCCATGTCTTATATTTAATTGAGAAATTGTATGGTGGAAGGATTAAATTGTACGGTAACTATTTACTCAAAGGTTCTTTTATGATTAATGTTGAAATCTATATTATCTGGAAAGTCGTTGATCGCTAGAGAGGCTTATCCCTATTGTAGAATAAATATTATTTATTTAAATAAATTAATAGTTTAATTTATTTATTTAAATAAGATTAGAATTGTTCTAATTGATTTGTTCACAACCGGTTTAATATGGAGAACCTAAAGGGTCACAACATAAAAGGAAGAATAATTATTTAAGAAGTTAATGGCATAATCGTAATAATAAGTAAAGTATATTTAATTTAATCTATGGTGATAGAATAAATTAAATAGCTTAATATTTATTATTTAATATTTTGGAAATATTAAATATAAATTAATAAGAGGAGTCTTATTATTATTATTATTCTTTAATTCCTAAAGGAGTTTGAGAATTAATTAATAAAAATATTCTCATATAATCCTAATCAGATTAGAAGGTTAAATTAATTAAAAGAGTTTAATTAATTATTCCTAATAAGACTGGGAGCCTAATTAATTAAATGAGTTTAATTAATTAAAATAAAATATAATTTCTTAATTGTTAAGGAGGGTTGCTTACATCTATAAATAAGAGGAGTCTTATTATGGGTGTAGAGTTATTGTTGACTTTTTCACAACATACGTGATTTCAATTGTTGGAAAGTACGCTCTTTTTCTATGAGAGATAGAAAAACTGGGTTTTGTCAAACACCCATCTTCTTGAATCTTTATTCTTCCTTGGTGGATCACCTCTAGAGACCAAACACTTGGGTGGCTAACGTTGATCAAAGGAAGGAACCAAACCCGATGGATTCAAGTTGAACGCAAAAAGGATTGGAGGTGAACTTGTACCTGAGGAAACTCGGATCTTCAAGGGTATGATTCTTGTTCTTTATCTTTTCGTTTAATTAATAATTGTGCATAAAAGATGATCCGTGTATATGGTTTGTAAAATTTTAAAATTCTGTTTTTCATGCTTCCGCTTAATTTGTGCAATTTAATTGCGTCCAAGAATATTACAAACCTAACCGTGGTATCAGAGTCAAATAATTATACAAATTATTAATTATTTTAATTTGATATGTATATTGATGTGTTTAAAACAATTTAATTAGGCATAATTTTATTGTATAAAATTTATTTTTTAATAAAAAACCGTAATAAATTTCAGAAGTATGTTGGACATTTGCGTAGTATGTTGCAATTTTCGGTAATCTGCACATGTTTTTTTGAAATTCCGTGAGCACGCGAATCATGGTATGGTTAAGGTGATTCAAGTAAATCAGGATATATAAAAAGTATACTTTGGACGCAATATATTGTAATCATATATAATCAGGAGTTTACTTTGATTTGCATGTAACTTATATATATTAAGTTATCTCCTGTAACTTTTGAATATGATTACTTTTCAAAAAATTGATTCTTTTATACATTTAATATATTAACGTAATATATATATATATATATATAATATTTTCAATTATTTTATAATTAAAATAAAAGGTTTATTTTAATTTTAAAATTTAAAATAAAAGGTTTATTTTAATATTAAAATAAAAAAGTTTATTTTAATTTTAAAATTAGATTTCATGCTAACTAATTATAGTTGGAATTGGATTCCATGATAACTAATTGGAGTTGAAATTGGATTCCATGTTTCCTTAAATAAAAGAATTTATTTAGATATGAAATAAGATTTCATGTTATTTAAAATAAAAGAGTTTATTTGTGAATAGGAAAGAGAATCCGTATTTCCTTAAATAAAGGAGTTTATTTAGATATGAAATAAGATTTCATATTATTCAAAATAAAGGAGTTTATTTGTGAATAGGAAAGAGAATCCGTATTTCCTTAAATAAATGAGTTTATTTAAATATGGAATAAGATTTCATATTATTCAAAATAAAGGAGTTTATTTGTGAATAAGAAAGAGAATCCGTGTTTTCTTTAATACATGAGTTTTTTTTTTACTTGGAATTGGATTCCATAATTAATTAAAATAAATGAGTTTATTTTATTCAAAATTGGATAAATTAAAATAAAAGAGGTTTATTTTGATTTATGTTTAGATTAAAATAAAGGAGTTTATTTTGATTCAAAATTAGATTTTATGCTAACTAATTTTGCCCATTAAATGATATCAATATATATATTGAATGTTTATTATTCATGAGATGAATGTTATTTATTGATGCATATGGTGATGTGTATGATAATAAATGGGATTGATTATGGACTATTGACCAATGTGATTGGATTTTATTTTAGTTGGATGCTTGAATGTATGAGTTTTATTAAATGGGGTCTGCGTACCTCGTCTTCTCTAAATTTTTCTTAATATAAATTTTATTTTCCTCCTATGTACTTCCCCTTGACTGCTGATCAAGGTTTCTATTTATTTTAAATAGTTTTCTAATAGAAATAATTAGAATTAATTTTGAAAAATTGGAGATCAAGGAGCACTTGAAGGCCTGTTCGTAACGGAGCCTGGGTTTAAATGTAATAGTTATATTTAAATATTAATTCTTGCACCCCTAGGGTTTGACCTTTTGGTTCACTTGGTGGCTCTAGTGAACCAAACTAGAATAAAAGTCCATAATCAATCCAGGTAGAATATAGTATTCTATATGTGCATACTTATACTATATATATATATATATGTGTGTGTGTGTGTGTGTGTGTGTGTGTGTGTGTGTGTGTGTGCACGCTAAACAAGATGAGATAAATTAATAACAAACCCCTCAAATATTTTATATTAAGTTGTAACGTTCAAAGATATTTGGAATATCGAACGCCGCCTTCTAGCATGATAGAAACAATAGAGTATTGAATATTTAATATGAGTTTGTTGTGCACACACAAGGTAATTATTAAATATTTAAGATGTTATTTTTATTACATATGATGTTTATAAGGAATTGAACATTACTGCTTTGTTGTGCACACACAAGGGCTATAGTTTTCTCTTCACTTATATGGAAATGTTGGGTCTAACTTAACTTAAATCATTTTAGTTCGGATGTGCACACACTTGACCATTATGATTTAAGAAGCAAAATACAAGGAGTTACATAGTTGATGTAATTGACAAGAGTTGTCTACCTATTTATTTATATATAGTTTGTTGTGCACACACAAGGCTATATACATTTGAAATGTGATCCTTATTCTCACTAGCATATCTTTAATTAGATATTGCCGAACTATATATATTGAGGGTAATATAGTTTGAAGAAAATAGTGGGAGATACCAATTTAAAACAAGACCTAATTTATTTTGGTAATTAATAAAAGAATGTATGCTAAAATGTTGTTAAGAACAAATTCATTTACAGAATTTTAAAATGTCTAAATTACTATCACTGCGAAACACATTAGATGTTAATTAATCGGACCGAATTACTCGGATTGGTTAAGGAATTTGATAATAGTTCTCATGGCTGAAAAGCTATCTTATGTCCTTAATACGCCTATCCCTGTAATGGTTGCAGACAATGCCTCTGAGGAAGACATTGTTACTTTTAGAAAGTGGCAAGATGATGCACAGTTGGCTCAATGCATCAGGCTCGCATCCATGAGTAACGAGCCTCAGCGTCAACATGAAACTATGGATGCTCCTACTATATTTCAGCACATCAAGTAGTTGATGGTGAGGAAAGTAGGACTGATAGATATCATATATCTAAGGAGCTCTTCCGATCTAGAATGACTGATGACATTATAGTACATATAAAAGTCCTTAACATTATAAATTAGATTGATCAATTAGAACAACAGGTTTTGTCATAGATGGAGAGTTGAGCCAAGATTTGATCTTGCACTCACTCCCGGACTCTTTTCACAATTGTTGTGAATTTTTCATATGAACAAGCTAGATATCAGCCTCGCTGATTTGCTTAACATGTTGAAAAATGTTAAAAGTCACTTTTCAACCAAGAAAGACCAAGTCTTACTGGCAGGGGCCAAAGGATCTTCTAAAAAGAAGAACGATTCTAAGAAGGTAAATAGAAAGGAAAAATAAAGGATAATAAGAACAAAACTGATACGGATAGCAAAAGAGTTTGCTTCCACTGCAATAAGCCAGGACACTGGAAAAGAAACTGCGAGAAGCATCTTGCAGAGCTAACTAGAAGAAGCTTAGTGAAGTTTCAGTTACAAATAAAATTTTGTTCATTAATTAAATAAATTTTTCTTTAAGTCAAGGTTCTACTTAGGAATTGGATACCGGCTTTGGTTATCAAAAATATAGATTTATGAAGGGACCAAGCAAAAGTAGAAAGCTAAACAAAGGATAAGTAATCCTTTGTCTGGTAAATGAAGCAAAGGTTGTTACATTAGCCATAGAAACTTATAGTTTAGCAATGCCTACAGGCAAATCTATTAAGTCAATAAGTTGTTATTATATTCTAGTTCTTGTTAGAAACATTATTTCTATTTTGTTGTTGGACAATGAAATCTTTTGTATTATATTTAAGAACTATTGTTGTTCTATATATAATAATAATGTTTTGTATAGAACTGGAATATTACTTAATGGATTTTACATACTTGACTTATGTGAAAATAATTTTGCAAATTGAACAAACTAGTATAAGAAAATGAGATGATCATTCAAAGAGTTGAATGTGTGTATTTGCTGAAATACAAGTGTGAATTATTTAAAATGTTCAAAGAATTCAGAAGCGAATCAAATTGGCAAAGTATTAGGATTCTTTGATCTGATCAAGGAATAAATACTTGTGCAATAAGTTTCTAGATCATCTCAAATGGTTTTCTCACAATGGATGCCTCCTGATATGCAATAATTGATTGATGTATCTGAAAGGAAAAATTATACCTTGTTGGATATGGTGCGATCCATAATGATTTTACCGACATTCCAGTATCCTTCTGGGATAATGTCCGAGAAATGGCTGCATATCTACGAAAAAGTAACCTCAAAATCCAGCCCGAAGACTCCATAAAAGTTATGGACAAGAAGGATTCCTAATCTTAAGTATGTTAAGATAAGGGGTTGTCCAACTTATGTGAAAAGTTTCAAAGGATAAGCTTGGGACAAGATTTGACAAGTACAGGTTTGTGGGACATCCTAAAGTAAGTTTAGGGTATATGTTCTATAATTCTACTTAGCAAAAGGTGTTTTGTTGCGAAACATGTTTCCTTCTAAGATAAAGATGTTTATCATTGAAGGGGCTAGTGGAAGGATAATACATCTTGAAGAGTTCAAGAACCATAAAACACTATAAGTCAAATAAGAGGAACCTCAGAGATGAACTATTGTACCACAAATCGAATCGTAAATCTGAATAATAGCATCAAGATACCTAGGAGGTATGGATTCATCATAGATGATGATGATGATGAGGTACACATAATAGAAGATGATGATCCAGTTACATACGATGAGGTAAGAGTTGTAGAGACTCAGAGAATTGGATTGAAGCAAGCTTCTCAAATATGGAACATTCGTTTTGATGAGAAAATCAAGAGTTTGATTTTATCAAAAATAAGAATGAACCTAGTGTGTACAAAAGGGTCAGTGGGAGCGTCGTGACATTCCTAGTATTATATGTTGATATACTACGGATAAGGAATGACATACCAATGCTAGAATCAGTCAAGATAAAGTTGTCTAAACATTCCTCCATGAATGATTTGGGAAGAGCATTTTAATTGGGGATATATATCTATATAGATAGATTAAAGAGGATGCTCAACTTAACCCAAAGAACGTATATTCATTTGATGCTAAAGTCGTTTAGCATGGAAAACTCCAAGAAATGTCTCATATTGATGAGTCATGGAGTGTATCTCTCTTAATAGCCCCCATAGACTCCTGAAAAGAGAGATCGCATGAGTGACAATCATGTATGTAATGAAATATACGAGACCTGATGATGATCGATCATATCCTGGAGAAGATCACTGTGCAGTGAATTGGAAAGGTTCCAAACAGCAAAGAGTTGCTGGTTTAGTGATAAAGACAAAGTATATAGCTGTAAATGAAGCTGCAAGTTGATTATTTGGATGAAAAGTTCATTACAGAACTAGGAATAGTTCCTAAGTCTCATCTTGGATCTAAACATGTGTTGTGGCACTTTCATTTGATTATAGGAATCATTAAAAGATGAGACATCACTATAGAGATAATGGACTCTCAAGAACAACATTACATATCCATTAACTAAAGCTTATCCAATGGTAGGATAATCGTTACTTAGAGAAGAAGGGTATGAGATACCATGATGATTGGCTTTAGTGCAAGTGGGAGATTGAAAGTAGTATGCACACAAGCCAATCATGTTTGATGATAAAGCATATACTTTGTAACAATATTATTCATTTATTAATAAAAAGTATTAATTTATTAAAGGCTTTTAAGTATCTACATGATGTTGTTTTATAATATGTGATAAACCCATAGTTTTAAGCAATACTTTTAGAATAATGTCATTGATCATTCTTCTAATGAGATCTAAATTCTTAAAAAGCTTAAAACTAAAATAGTTCCCAATCGTTGGATTACTAAATTGGGGATTAGTGAATTCGGATAGATTGATGCATACGTTGCTTGCTCATTGGATGAGGATGATTGATCTCATGATCATTTGTGTGGAGACACTAAAGCAAATATGTAGGTGCTTATTAGAGAATAAGTTCACTGAACGTGGCTCACTAAGGAATACCTAATGGAGTTTTACTTGCTGTCAATCAATAGGAATTCCTCAGTAGTGATAGTAATCTAAGTGATCCTTGGACTTGAGATCATCATAGTATCTTGTGTATGATGAGTTATACTTTGACTTATTCCTTAAGACCCTTAGGGTATATCAAAAGGTATTCTTGAGTATAATAAGTCGTACATGGAGATAATGTATGATCAATATAGAATCTACCGCTTTTAGTAAAAGATGAGAAATGTCCTATGTGATTCGATAAATGACAACCTAGTAGTCCTTAGTCAAGGCAGAATGAAATTAGAAAGGAGTTTCTAATTTGTATTATTTGGAGTTGTGCATTTAAGAGTCGAAATACATATAATTAAATAAAATAAGACTTGACAGTAATTCCATGTCTTATATTTAATTGGGATATTGTATGGTGGAAGGATTGAATTGTATGGTAACTATTTACTCAAAGGTTCTTTTATGATTAATGTTGAAATCTATATTATCTGGAAAGTCGTTGATCGCTAGGGAGGCTTATCCCTATTGTAAAATAAATATTATTTATTTAAATAAATTAATAGTTTAATTTATTTATTTAAATAAGATTAGAATTGTTCTAATTGATTTAATCACAACCGGTTTAATATGGAGAACCTAAAGGGTCACACCATAAAAGGAAGAATAATTATTTAAGAAGTTAATGGCATAATCGTAATAATAAGTTAAGTATATTTAATTTAATCTATGGTGATAGAATAAATTAAATAGCTTAATATTTATTATTTAATATTTTAAAAATATTAAATATAAATTAATAAGAGGAGTCTTATTATTATTATTACTATTATTATTATTTAATTCTAAAGGAATTTGAGAATTAATTAATAAAAGTACTCTCATATAATCCTAATAAGATTAGGAGGTTAAATTAATTAAAAGAGTTTAATTAATTATTCCTAATAAGACTAGGAGCCTAATTAATTAAATGAGTTTAATTAATTAAAATAAAACATAATTCCTTAATTGTTAACGAGGGTTGCTTACATCTATAAATAAGAGGAGTTATTTTGGGTGTAGAGTTGTTGTTGACTTTTTCACAACATACGTGATTCCAATTGTTGGAAAGTACGCTCCTTTTCTATGAGAGATAGAAAAACTAGAGTTTTGCCAAACACCCATCTTCTTGAATCTTTCTTCTTCCTTGGTGGATCACCTCTAGAGGCCAAACACTTGGGTAGCTAACGTTGATCAAAGGAAGGAACCAAACCCGGTGAATTCAAGTTGAACGCGAAAAGGATTGGAGGTGAACTTATACCAAAGGAAGCTCAGAACTTCAAGGGTATGATTCTTGTTCTTTATCTTTTCGTTTAATTAATAATTGTGCATAAATGATGATCTAGGTATATGGTTTGTAAAATTTTAAAACTCTGTTTTTCATGCTTCCGCTTAATTTGTGCAATTTGATTGCGTCCAGGAATATTACAAACCTAACAGCATACACAATAACTCTGCCGTTTTGCATAAGCACACAACCTAGTCCTTTATAGGATGCGTCACTATATACCATAAAATTTCCTGTATCATGAGGCAATGACAACATAGGTGCAGAGCTCAACCTCTTCTTCAATTCTTGAAAACTTTCCTCACACTTCTCTGTCCAAACAAACTTAACCGCCTTCCTAGTTAAGTTCGTCAACGGAGTCGCGATCTTGGAAAAGTCTTGAATAAAACGCCTGTAGTAACCTGCCAATCCTAAGAAACTCCTTACTTCTGACGGTGTCTTCGGCTAATCCCAGTTTATTACTGCTTCAACTTTTGATGGATCCACCGAAATTCCGTCCTTATCAATAACGTGTCCGAGAAACTGTACACGTTCCAACCAAAATTCATATTTTGAGAACTTAGCGTACAACTTCTCTTTTCTCAACGTCTCCAGCGTCAATCTCAAGTGTTCCACATGTTCCTCCTTGGTTTTGGAATATACCAATATATCATCAATAAACACCACCACAAATTTGTTTAAGAATGGTTTAATCACCCTATTCATCAAATCCATGAACGCTGCAGGTGCATTAGTTAAACCAAATGACATAACCAGAAACTCGTAATGAACATACCGAGTTCTGAACGCTATTTTTGGTACATCCTCCGGTCTCACCTTCAACTGATGATAACCATTTCTCAAGTCTATCTTTGAGAAATATCTCGCTCCCTTCAACTGATCGAATATGTCATCAATTCTAGGTAATGGATACTTATTTTTAATTGTGACCTTATTCAATTCTCGATAATCAATGCAAAGCCGCATCGATCCGTCTTTTTTCTTAACAAACAAAACCGATGCTCCCCATGGCGACACACTCGGCTGAATATACTTCTTGTCGAGCAATTCTTGCAATTGCACCATCAACTCCTTCATTTCTACCGGGGCCATTCTGTATGGTGCTTTAGATATTGGGATCATTCCTGGTAGTAAATCAATCACGAACTCGATTTGTCGATCCGGTGGAAGACCCAACAAATCGTCTAGAAATACGTCTGCAAAATCTCTTATGATCGGTATCTCTTCTAGCTTCACACTCTTCTTTTGCATATTGACTATGTAGACTAAGTATCCTACACATCCTCATCTCAACAACTTCTTGGCTTGCATCACCATCAGACAACTTGCTTGTCGAGGTGACTTGCTACCAAAGAACACAACCTTTGACGGAGTCATAAGGTTAACACACTTCATTTGGCAATCAATTACTACTCCATAATTGAATAACCAATCCATTCCCAGTATAACTTCAAACTCACCAAGTCTAATTGGTATCAAGTCTACCATCATCTCGTGACCTTTTATAATCACTCTATAATTCCTATATATGTATCTGACAGGAATCACTTCCCTATTCGCAATCTCTATACTTAAGGGAAATTCTAATTCTTCCTGAGGCAAATCTAAATTTTGAGCAAATTCATCGGATATAAATGAACAAGTAGCACCCGAATCAAATAGTACATAAGCATTAATACCATTAATCGGAATGATACCTGACACCACATCCTTAGACTGTATAGCATCGTGCATGGTCATATTGAAAGTCCTCGCAGTAGGTCGGCTTGACTGTGCTGGTCCAGTGATAGTCAATGCACCACCACCGTTGTTGTTTCCCTTTCCACCACTTGCACTTCCCGCTGGCTTCTTAGGGCAATCACGAGCCATGTGATCTTTTGAACCACAGGTAAAGCATGTTCCTTTCTTCGGACTAAAACAGTTTGGTGCAATGTGTCCCTCCTGACCACAGTTGAAACACACTCGTTTTCCCTTCAAACATACTCCAGTATGGTTCTTTCCACATGTCGCACAAGCTTCAAACATTTTCTTCTGCTGATTTCCCTGCTGTCCTCCTGAAGTCGAATTCTCGCTCCACTTCCTCTTCTGACTGTTACTTCCAACGTTACTTCCACCAGCCTTATTCTCATTCTCATTCTCATTCTTCCTCTTCTTCTGTTCTTGATTGTACTTGGTCAAGGCATCACTTCCACCTTCCGCGATAATTGCCTTCTCCAGTACAGCCGCAAATGTATTCAACTGGAACATTGAAACCTTGATGTAAAGCCAGGGCTTCAATCTTTGTTCAAACCTTCTCGCTTTACGCTCGTCGGTATTAACTTGATATGTGGCAAACCTTGCCAACTCGTTAAACTTCGCAGCATACTCTGGCATCGTCATTGTTCCTTGCTTCAACTCCAGAAATTGCACTTCCAACTGATTCCGAGAACTCGCTGGAAAGTACATTTCAAAAGAACATCTCCTTAAATCTATCCCACGCTATCACTCCTTGTCCCCCACGTACCTTATTTTCCTGCCACCAGTAGCTAGCTTCAGACTTCAAAGATGAACGCTATGCGACGCGATCTTCGATCCTCGTTAACTCCAAAGAACGTCGAACACCTTCTCCATTTCCATGATCCAGGTCTGGGCTTCCACTGGATTCACAGACCCTTGAAACTCTGGCGGTCCAACCGCTTTTAATTCCTTGAAGGTCGTGACTTGGGCTTGCTGTTGATTCGTAAGTGCACCCGTCAACAGAGGTACCAACTGCTGAACTGGATTAGCGTTGGTCTCGTTGTTATTATTAGTAGACCCCTCAGGAGGTGCTTGTTGACATGGTTATCTTCTTCTAGGAGGCATTTTCTGTTAAAATATACGCTTATTAGTTCCTTACTTAACTTCTTGGGTATTTGAAGTTTAACTTAAACATTCCAAGATTAAAGCTATAACACATAACATTTTAAATAAACTTTTATTCATTCATAAAGTTTTAGAACATACTAAAGATAGCATAACCGCTATAACATTCACTTTCCTGAACTAGACAAGTTTCAGGATTATATACTCATACTATCCCTTTATTTATCTCAAAATAAGGGATTCACAGTTTATTTATTCACATAATTAACCATATATTATTATCACTCTTATTCTATCTAGGCATATTAAGACTTCGTAAGGCTTCTCGACGCTCTTCCTCCATGATACGATACGCCATTCTACGATCTATCACGAACCACGGCGAGTCTTTAAACTGAGGTGGATAATAAAAGACTCGATCCTGGGCCCTCTCAATCGCAGAATTAAAAGCGTAATCCATCTCGTTCATCTTGGCCTTCTTCACCTGTACCTTAGCCTCAGCACGGTCTGCACGTTGAGTCACCTTCATCCAAGCATCCTCTGCTCTTGCACGCTTAGCTGATTCCTCTTTGAAGTCATCTTTTAATTTCTCCATGCCAGTCTTCATCTTCTTGTTCACGGCCAACAGATCTTCATGCTGACCCTTGGTATGAAATAGGTCCCACTCCGTGTTTCCAAGGCGTGAGTCGAGTTCCTGAATCTCCTCATCCTTCTGCTCCATCGAAGCGTGATGCATTTCGACCATCTCCTTCAGCTCCTCAACCTTGTCCTGTAGTTCTATGTTACGGTCGTACAGAGCGTCATACATCTCAGCTGATATGGAGTTTGGTGGAAACTCCTCAGGATCCTCTTCCTCATCATCCTCTTCTATCTCCTCAGAACTATCTTCCTCGGGATCGGTCACAGGCTTATCCTCCTGGATCAACTGCTCTCGTACTACGTGAATATCCCGGGGTTCAACATCCTAAGGTATCACCTCCCTAGCTGGACTGGATCCTCCATCGTTAGACATCCTGACAACAAAATATTTTAAGTTTTACTTAACATTTTTTGATACTCACGAGCACATAAGTTATTAACACATAGCACATAATGTCTTTTATTATTTAACTTCAATGGATACCTTAATCCATTCCTTAAAACTCGATAAGAGTTGGACACCTCTCTGTTTTCTATTTCCTCAAAGGTTACTTCCTAAGGTTTCCCCACCTAAGGTTCATAATCTAAGGCTTTGATACCAACCTGTGACACCCCCAAATCTAAGTAAGGATTTGGTGCTCACTTATCAAAAACTATTACATCTAGCTACCCATAATAAATGATAAATACATAGTTTAAATAACTTAAATAATCTTTCCCATTAAAGGGTTACATCATCATCTCAAAAACAATCCTAGGTAATCTAACCTTAAATTTATTACATCAGTTTGCGGAATACATCATAAAATAAAACAAGTCTCATAAAGTAAACATTTAAATAAATTTCTCATTAGTCTTCAACCCTTGGACATTTTGCCCTTTCCTTTGCTAGTAGATGGCTCATCAACTTTCTTCACTTTAGCTGCAGTGTTAATTGCAAGAGTGAGCAAACAATTGCTCACTGATAAAGAAAGTAGTAATGATAACAACATGAGAATGAACAACGGATGCTAAACAATAATGAACTTGCTCTATGAATCAAAAATAGAAAACAAGTTCGAACTTTAATATCTGAGGGTCTTAAGACCACGAACTATGTCCCCGGTACTTAGGTATTATTACCCAGCCTTAACAGTCATTTAGACTATACGAACCCTTCTTAACGTACTTAGGGGGATCAGCCCTTTTTACCATATATTGTGCACAAACATCTAAACGTTACACGTACAAAATCCCCTATGTTAGGGTTGTTCGTCTCAGTTTGAATTTAGAATTTCCACACTAAAGAAAGTTTAGTTTGGAACTAGCTCATCAGTGTTTCTAGAAATTTTAGAACACTATTCCATTATAGATTAATTTAATCAATAAGAGTTTGCTTACAAATTAAAGGTATAATACAAGAATGTATAATCGAACAAGGCTATCAAAGTCAAAGATCGGATATCAACAATATATAATTGAATAAACATGATATACATGCAAAATGTTGTATCCAAAAGAGTTAGAACAATCTCATTGGAATCGATGTATTAGAGCAATATATGCTCTGTACAATAATATCAAAGTTTAGAAAAGTAAAACTCGCTCAAGGTAACGAATTAGGCTACAAGAGCTTATTCAATCGTACATAAGGATAGAATCAATAGTCTTGCTCAATAAAATTTAGAAACTTGCATTCATTAACAAAAGAATGAAGTTAGAAATCTTGCTCAATGTAAAGAGTTAAGGTTTAGAAACTTGCCTTGTTTGTAAGCTACACAAGTGTAAAATAATCTCCAATTACCTTACATATATCATTGAAATCATAACAACAATTAGTTGTATGAATATTAGCACCATGGGTTTTAACCCATCATTTAGGTCATAATACTAACCTAACATCTAACCATGTTGGTTAAAATCCTTAGTGCCTCTGAAATCTCATTACGATCCCACATAACTTAATCGTTCATCTCTAACTTTTGAGAACATCACATTTGGTTTCATTTTATGACTTATTTAAATAATTACTTAAAATCTTCACACTTCGAATTATAACACCTTACAATTTGTTATTATAGTCCACATTATGTTTTAATATCATTAACATGCATGCCAAACTAGATTAAGTCCATTAGTCATGTCCTACAATTAAGCAGACTTCACTGCTTAGGCTCCGGACACTGCAAGAACAAGACCTTTATCTCAAGCCTTGCATAATCGTGCCAGTTCTGCTACCGGTGCTCGTCTCTGCTAGAAACCTAGTAGTTGCAAAAAATATTGCTACCACACTTAAGCACAGGGCCAATTCCACATTCGATTGTGCCAAGAATCTGCTTTATTTTTGGCCTTGCTGCATCAAGCCAAGCAATTGCGGTGCAACACTGATAGAACCGAAACGCAAAGAATAATAGTGTTCCGTTTTTAGCCTAACTAACACGAATTTCACCCTTAAGACAGTGAAATTAGCACATCCAATTAATATAAAACTAACACAAACATTTTTCCTCACATATTCATTGACTTAACACAATTAAACATCAAATTAAACTAATTTAATTCCTTAAATTTCATGTTTTCTCATGAAAACTCTATTTTTGACACCTTTAGCGAATTTGATCACCACGAATTCGTTTCTCAATCAATTGACATGATTCCAATTACGCCGCTTTCGTTTCTTAACATACAAACATATTCTAACATCAAATTGCAGATTCTAACACACATTAAGCATGAAATTTTGTACTTTCTAAGCCATATTATATGAACATAAACACTATGATTTTTCCTTTTTCTTCCTACACCCAATCACAAATGATAACCAACCAATTTATCAAGAGTATACATATATATAATCAACAACATCTTGTACAACAATTCCACAAAACCAACTTCAGAGAATAGAAAATTGCAAGACTAAAAATTAGAATTAGGGGTAAATTATACCTAAATCCTTTGATTGTATGATAGCAAAGTCGATAGCAATCCTTTTCCAAAACCCTTCTTCTCCAACTCAATATCACTGTGTTTTTCTCTTTTCTTCCAAGCTCTCTCTCTAACTCTCTGATATCTAGCTAGCTTTAGGCACAAAAATAGAATGCGTATAATAAACTGGCCACCCCACGTACTCTTCCATTAGAAAATAACAAAAGGCGTCAGTTGAATAAGCCAAAGGTCACAAGGCCTTGTTTGGCTACCACATAACTCCATAAACTAAATTATTTTTATATTATTCTTATTATATAGTTTTCATGTCACACCATTAATTTAGTTAATTTAAATAACTTTAGTTTAGCTAATTTAAATAACTTATAATAATAATAAAATTCTTATTATCATTATACCTTATAATTAATAAATAATTATATATCTAATTTAATTAATAAATTAGACACATCACTTTATTTAATTTATTTATTTCCTTTAAATTAAACAAATCATTTAATTTAATTATTTTCCTAAATATTAAGTAATTGATTTAATTTAATTATTTTCTTAAATTAAATCCTTCAAATAAAATTATCATTATTCAATTTAATTAATATTAATTAATTTAGTTCCCAAATTAATTCACCACAATTCATTAATTATTTATTTTCCTCAATAAATAATTTATTTAAAATATTTATTTAATTCAATAAATATTTAAATTAAATTATAAATTTCTCGATCGTTACAATTAAGGCATCCGAGAATCAATGGCTTCGCAACCCACATCAAAACGACAAAGAGGAGAAAGCTCAAGACCCACACAACCGACACGGACCTTTGATCGCCAGAATTAGTAAGTGTAAATCAGCCAATGCGTAAAGCCAAGACGATATATGATGACAAAAGCCCTTACATCGGAGTGGGAGTTGGCACCAGATCATGTCGATGGGGAAATGATGCAACAAATTTATCAGAAAGGCTGGAACAAATTCATCGAGGAACTTGAGCCCGCTGTTGTCAACATAGTCAAGGAATTTTATACGAACGCCGAGGACAAAGCCCCCTTCAATGCTTATGTGCGGGGTCGATTAGTACCATTCAGTGTTGATACCATCAACACCTATTATCAATTACGAGTGCCTCGACAATGTCAATATGCTCACCTATGCGATTTTGATCCGGACTATGAGGTGATACTCAAAGAAATGACTAAGCCGGGAACAACATGGATCAAAGGTCGGAAGGGAGGCACAGTTTTTTATAGCAAAGATCTCAGTCGATATGGTAAAATTTGGTATGCCTTTTTATGTGCAAAATTGTATCTGTCCCAACACACATCGGACGTGACCAAGGAGAAGGCACTACTGCTATACACGATTGTGCAAGACTTCATCATAGATTTCGGGGCCATAATCTGTTTTTCCATTCGCCGATGCTTACGAGGAAACTTTTCAGGCAGTTTGCCACACCCATCACTCATATGTGGGTTGTGTCGCCAAGCAGGTGTTAGATGGTCGGATGATGAACCCACGCAGATGCCGCTTTAGTTACTAGATTCCAGAATGATAGCGCGGTATTCGGTGTGGGCCAGAGGTGATTCCCATCCTTGAGGTCTGGGTTTTATTTTTCCATCGGCTTCGGAGGACGAAGTTGACGCTGCAGACACCTCGGAGGATGAGGATGAGACTATGGGAGATCAAGGAACAGAGCAGGTACCGCAGTCTGAGGCATTATCTAGTCCTCAGTTTCTTGCATTTTAGCGCCAAGTAGATGAGCACAATAAGCAAGCACGACGAGAGATGAGACGTCACGCTGCTAGGCAGGATCATGTGTTCGAGGCAATGAACCTCTCATTTGCTTCATTGAACACGACGCTACAAAGTTTAAATCCAACTACCCAATTTCCATACCAGCAGCCCATGCCAATGCCAAGGTTTCCGCCGAGTGACTCCGAGGAAGAAGATCAACCTCACTACCCCAGACTTAGGCGATTGCAGGGAAGTCCTCACACATTTTATTGCGATTATCCATATAATGAGGGCATTGTAATTCTTATGTTTGGGGGATTTAATTACTTGTTTGCATGCATAATGTCATTAGTTAGGATTACATTTGTCATTGCATTCTAGTTTTGCATATGAATTTAGGAATTGTGATGTTGCATTCATGTAGTCACATAGTTGCATGATAGCTTAAGTGCATACATAGTAGCTTAGGTTAGTTTTGTTATTGCATTTTTATTTTTGTTATTGATGCATTTTGTTATGTTATGACATATATTTAAAAAAAATTAGTTAAATATTGTGTTTGCATATGTCCAGCAGTGTTGTAGTTCATGTTATTTTGGGCCAATGATGAGATTGAGATTAAGTTAACAAATACAACACTGATTATTAGAACTTTGATGTAGTTTTGAATTATGAATCGAATCTTGTGCTTGTTTGAAACTGGTATAAAAGGGTAGCACGTATTAACATTTATGTTAACTGATTAGT
Organism: Panax ginseng; assembly: GCA_020205605.1. Taxonomy (NCBI): domain Eukaryota; kingdom Viridiplantae; phylum Streptophyta; class Magnoliopsida; order Apiales; family Araliaceae; genus Panax; species Panax ginseng. The sequence continues at coordinate 60,794,713 of CM035131.1, read as the reverse complement.
TTAAATTAATACATAAATAGCTTCTGAAGTATACTGCTAGTGTAAAGCATAGAATGACAAGAATAGACAGTGAAAACGACGAATTAGACAAGAACTTAAGTTTGGGGGAAAAAGGTAGGGTATATAAGCTTTAGAAAAAAAACAATATCTAGTTGAGTCTTGTGGTGGGTTGAGGAGAATATACTCCCCATAAACATGAGCGAGAGATGGAGTGTAAAACGTACTCACCAACTAGCTATCAAAAAAAATATATCAAGAAAAGACGGGAAATAAGAGCAAAGGGCCCCTATCAATATAAAAAAAAAGATAAAAAGAAAAGAAAGCGTGAATACCCTATTTGATCCCCTAATCTTGGTAAATGTTTGAATTCAGTTGGAACTTGTCTATTTTTGAAATTTTTAAGTTTGCGCTGTATGATTCCTTTTAAGAAATTGGTTATGTATTGAATTTGAGTCCATATCAGTTATCATGACTGTTGAACACACACGCACACTATACCACTGGTAATGGTTTAAGATTTGAGAACTAATAAGGAACTATTGATTGATTTTGATGATTAAGAATTGTAGTGTTTGCTTGATTTTCCTGAGGCCGATGGAATATTTTCGATTATGTGATATTTTTGGATTCGAAAACATATAGATTAGATACATTACACATCATTGCATTGCATTATGTAGCATATTTGTTCTGTTTTGTGCTCGAGGACTAACACGATTTAAGTTTGGGGGATTTTGATAAGTGGATTTTATATCCACGAATTAATGTCCAATTTAAGCTTAATTGTTGTTAAATCCTTGTTTCTATGATCTTCTTTTACTAGTTTCTTGTTATTTGATGTATAGGATGTGTGGTGTGGTGCATGAGTGAAAAAGGAGGCAAATGGAGCATTATGCTTGCAAGTATGAAGTTCAAATTAAGCCAACTAGCGAACCTACCCGCTCAGGCGGGCCCATTTTGTATATATACCACGGGCTGGGGTCTTCAATATTATTTTACAGAATGCATGCCCGCTGGGGAGGGCCTTTACTAGGCATATACCCCCGCCGGGGCGGGGGGTCTCGAAAGCTAAGTGTCCTGTTTTGCTTAAGACTCTGCTGGAATATGGATTCTAAGTATTTGGATTGCGTTTGGGCTCTATTGGACATAGGACTTTAAAAAAAATGTGTGTGTTGGATGTTTATGGGGCAACTAACAACGAATTAAAAAACACAAGGCAAATTACAGAGATTAATACCAGAATTTCATATCAAGCTTTGGAGGAAGATTTTGAAGAGATTTTCGTGTTGATTGCATATTAAGGCTACGTGAAGGGTGTTTTGTGTTATTCGTCTTCTCAGTCTTATATTTGTACTTAAAAGGATGTTATCTTTAATTTATTCAGTTATTATTTCATTCATGATGAACTAATTCACTTTTTAGGCTTATGATGGATCCTTAAGTGAAACGATGATTTTATAACTTTGATTTTCAGTTCAATAAATTATTTTCCAGTTTATCTATATTAATTTGAGCTTGAATTTATGAATTGCACGATCAACAGCTTCTTTGTGGATTTGTATGGAATCGAGAGAGATATATCTGAGTCTAGACTTAGTTAATATAGCATGTGTTCTTGAATTTTGTGAATAATGTAATCTTGATGAATGTTAAGGTAGAGATATGCTTGACATCGCATGTAATCGGATAGAGAACTTAGTCTTAAACCTTCTTTAATTTTAATTCACATAGAGATATAGTGAGTTAGTTTATTAAGGTGTTTAACTTGTTTCTATCTAATTTGTGGATTTAAGTTAATATATTAGTGCATCGAGAGGTGGCTAGTACTACATTCGTGTTCTTGATTAATAAATTGGGATAGTGAGTTGAATTGGAATAAAGGTGTCAAAATCAGAGTGAAGCTTAAGGTGAAATCATAAGTGTAATTCTCCAATAATTGTTTGAAATTTTAGTTTTTGATATTTGTGATTTTTTTGAGATCATATATTTATTTTAATTTAGTTTTTATAGTTTTAAACGTTAAATTGGATAGTTTAATAAAATTAGGATTAATAGGAAATTGATAATTGTGAGGTTAAATTTCTTACTAAATTGTCTTTGTGGGAATGATACTCTACTCACTATTATATTAGTTGTTGACCACGTATACTTGCGTGCTGTGCGTACTTAGATTTTACCCAACACTAGCTTGAATCCTTCTTTAATGGGTAGTTGATGAATGCCAATATCGGTGGACAAACCAATCATGTCCTCATGTGACCATGCAAACACATCCTGGAATTGAGTTAGTAGAGCAATCATGTCTTTTCTTTGGTTTGGGGTAAGGTCCATGCTTATCTAGATTTCTTTAGGGTTTTCTTAGGTTTCGATATTAACAAAAATGGTATGATTAAGGTTTGGTTTGGGTTTGTCTTTGACCCATTCTTTGATCTCCTCAAGCACCTCATAGTCCTCTATCTCCTCTTGCTCAATCCCCATCAAGTCAAAGTCCAACTTTACATCAAAGTTGTAGTCATTATGGAGATTTGTCATTTCATCAGCAAGGCTAGACAAATCTAACTCTAAAGTCCTAAAAACAAAATGCTTTCACTTAATATCTGATATTGTTTGATCATACAAAGCGTTAGCAAAAGCATGACAAAATAACTATTAATACTATGCAACAAAAGTAAGCAGTCAATAATATCTACACTTTAGGGCAGATGGACTTTCTGCCCTTTTTACTCTTTTCAATAGATGCAAGGAGTGCTACTCCAGTTGTAGAGGGGCAAGTCTTTGTTGACATCTATGATAAAGGGATGGTTGATGTCCTCCTCCTCTTTAATGATGACCATGACTTAATTCATATTAGGGCCAATACTTTTCTCTGACCGGTTCTCCTTAGTCCTACTTATGCGAGGGATCAGGATTTGATCTTCTGAATAGTCATTATCTAGGATATCCTCATTCATACGCTCAGTATGTGCCAAAAAATGCATCTTTACAAACCGATCATGCACTTCTTGCAGGAACCTTTCATTCTTTTCCTTGTTTTCCCCAATAGGAGTCTGAATTTCTTTTTCATTGACTGAATTAACCTTAGGAATTAGCATTCCTGAGACAGCCACATGGATTTTCTTTGTTGGTTTCACAAATCCTGCATCCATAAGGTTTGGTAGCAAAATGGTAGAGGAAGGAACCGGTAGATGCTTATGCAGGTTCCGATTGTCTGATCTAGAGGAATAGCCTAATCCAACCTTCCATGTCTGACTAGAAATTTGAACGGGACTTCTGATTCCTTGCTGACTTTTCCCTAACCCTTGTCCAAGCTAGAAACCCAAGGATATCATTTCTTGACTAGCCGACATTACTTCGGTGGAAACTCTGAGCTTTAAAGCTGGGGACCCAATAGGTTGATACTTAGTGTTGCTGACTTCAAGGGCTTGAAAACTGACAGGCTCAACTACCTCATCAAGACTGATCATAGGCATATCGCTCAGCACATGGACAAGATATTCTAGTTTAGCATTGATAGTTATTAGATTGCTATTAATGATGTACTTGACTTGTTGATGAAGGGTGGATGGTACTGCTCCTGCCATATGGATCCACGAATTTCCTAACAACAAACTATATCCAGTGGTAATGTTTTGCACTTGAAAGGATATGTAGAAGGTATGTGGACTAATCTCTACTGGAAGTTTAATTTCTCCTACAGCATTTCGTCGAGACCCGTCAAAGGCTCTTATGACTATATGGCTGCTTCAGATTCGATTGGGATTGATCTTCATTCTTTCCAAAGAGTCATAGGGACAGATGTTCAAGGAAGATCTTTCATCTATCAACACACCTCCTACCACATATCCTAAAGACATCACTGCTATGTGCAATGACTTGCAATGACCCGTCCCTTCTGATGGTATGTATTGGGTGTAATCTAATTAAGCACGACACGCAAGTATACGTGATCAACAAGTAATATAATGATAAGTTAAGTATCATTCCCACAGAGACATATATCAATTTTAATCTAAAAATTATCAGCTTTATATTATCTCAATTTTATTAAACTAACTGATCTAACGATGAAAATAATGAAAAACTAAGAAACAAAATAAAAATCAATTATCAACCACAAATTTTACTCAAATAATGGAGAATTAATCCTACAACTTCACTTTATGCTTTACTTAGATTATCATGCCTCTTTTTACTCCAATTTAACCATTCCAGTTCATTAATCAAGAACATGAAAGTAAATGTAGCCATCTCTCGATGCACTAAACCCATATTAACTTAAATCCACATATGATAGAATTAAGCCAAACACCCGAATTAACTAATTCATTATATCTATATGTGAATTACAATTAAAGAAGGTTTAAATCCCAAGTTCTCATATGATTATATGCGATGCATATGTGTATCTCTATCCCTAACATAAATTATGAATTCCATCAAAATTCAGAAATCACAAACACATGCTACTATGACTAAGTCTAAACCCATATTTCATCTCTCGAATTCATACAAGTTCACATAGAATTGGTGATCAAGCACTTCATAGATTACGCACAAATCATAATAGATGAACTGAAAATAACATCATTGCATTAAAATCAAAGCATAATAATCCTCGTTACACTTAAAGATCCATCATAGGCTTAATAAGTTGATTTAGTTCATAACTAATGAAATAAACACTGAATGAAATAAAGAAATCAACATCTCAATTACAGAACTGAAAATAAAGAACAAGAACAGAAATAGAACCACCCTTCTCTTCACTCCAATCTGTAATCTTCGTGTTCCTTGCTCCTTTGCCTTTGTTCCTCCCAAAATCTTCCAAATTAGGGCTTGCCAATTATTAATGATGTTTCCCTCTTTTATGAATCAATAGAATAGATTCAGTCTCCTTTATTGTAACTAGATACGTCCTCTTTCAAGTCCCAATCACGTCCAAATTCCACCAGGTTACCCCACAACAGTAGAAGAATTGCATCAAAATCTTCCTTTCTGGTCGCGTACCCTCGCCCTGGCGGGGTATTAAGTTCTCTGATTTTGCATACCGCCGCCCCGGCGGGGTATTTTGCCTGTGGATGCCCACACCGGTGGGTCTTATATTGATTTTCTTGCTTTATGTGCTAATTCCCTGCTACATTGCCACCATCCTACTTTAACCAACATATACTAACCTTACACACAAACATACATAAAATGCATAAAATAGTATAAAAATAGATGGATTAGTCACTTTTTAAGTCCGAATAGGCATCCGATTCGTAGGTATGAAACCCACTCATCAAATTCCCCCAAACTTAAACCGTGTTTGTTCTAGAGCACAATAGTATGCAATGCAACTAACTACATGCCTACGAATCCAACTATCAAACAATATAAAGCTATTCAAATTACCTCAGAGAAACTACAATAGACATGACAATACATCTTTTGAAGACAATCAATAACCTCACATCAATCATCAAATCTTTCCCTGTTATGACTGATATAGTGCGTGTGTGCTCAACAACCATGCTAATTAATAGAAACTTAAATAAAACACATAATATACTTCTTTAAAGGAATCAAATAGCTTAAAGTCAAGAAACCATAACCAAACAAAATCCGACTAAAACTCAACAGAAACCACATTTAGAAGTTAAACTGGGATATTTTTGCTTTCTTATTCAAATATGGGGGCTTTTTTTTACTCTTTTTCCCGTTTTTCACTTTTTGTTTTACTCATGACTGTGCAATGTCTAGTCCTCTTAGGTTTTTTAGTTCTACCAATTAGCGAGCTTTCAACCAACAACTCCCAAACCAGATGGCTTTAGGGCGCTGGGTGTAGAGATATCCCCTCGAGCGTACTTACTCAAATAACAAAGGCAACAGAACTAGACTAGCCATAGTGTTTATTAATATTTTTTTCTCTTTTTCATCACTTTTTTCATTCTTTTTTCCAGATATATCCCAAATCTTCCCCCAAACTTAGGTTTCTGCCTAATCTTAGCCATCACCACTTATTTAAAACTTTCTTTCATTAAGACTAAAATTCTCCTTAGGAAATCAATTATGTGTAAATTTAAACCCAATCAGTCAACATAGTCATTATTATGGTGCTATCCTGATTATACCCGTTTCAAACAGACAAGGATTTAGGTCATGGTATAAAATTACATCAAAGCCTTGACATTCAATACTATTCTTATCTACGCAATTACAATCTCATCATTGGCCCAAATAGACTTCAACCATCTAAAAGCTGGAATCATGCAAATATGAACTAAATGCAACACAAAAACAGTAAACTAACTAATCTTAATATTTTTTGAGATTTTTTGATTTTTCAATTTTTTTTACTCAAACGAAAAACAACGACTATTATTTACATACTACAGTACAAAAACAAAACTACACTATACTAATATGAATTTCTACTATGCAATGCAAACATGAGCTAATCAATACAAAACTAACTAACAATGCATGACATATGACTAACTAAAAAAACATAACTAAACATGAACACAAACTTCCCCAAACTTAACATAAACAATGCCCTAATTGTTAAAATATAGCAAGAAAGTACAAGAGGAATTCCCTGAATAAGCTAAGCAGGAGGTGGTAACTCCTCAGCATCTGAATCGGATGGTGGGTAAGCTGGCAGCGATTGTGGGGTAGGGAACTGAAATTGATCACCAGCAGAAGGGTTCATTCTAGCAAAGGCCTCCACCAAAGAAGCATTGAAGGCATTTTGGGTGGCAAAGGCATGCTCTTGATGCTCTGTTATCCTCTTTAATTTCCTATTCCCAAGTCTATCCCTGTCATCAATATGTCGCTGTAGGCTATGGAAGTACATGCTGAACATGTATTTAGTTAACCGATGACCCCTGGATGCAGCCTCCTTGTCTCCCTCAGATATCTCATCATCTTTAAATTCATCATCCTCCGAGCTATCTTCAGCTTCCTCCTCCTCAGGAGCATCAGGAAATACAAATCTCAGCCCTCTAGGATGTGATTCGCCTCCAGGCTCTGAGTATCGAGCAATAAGACATGAGTCTAGCAACTGAAGTGGCTGCTGCACTGGCTCATCTACTGACCATCTAACTCCTAACTGTTGACACAGTCCGCAGAGGGAATGGGCCGCGTAGGCAGTGTCTGATCGAGAAAATGATGATGGCACCCACATCAATATCAAAATCTTTCACACTAGCATACAGTAGTAACACCTTTTCTTTAGTCACCTCACTCGTGTGTGTGGATAGAAATAATTTTGCACAAAGAAAAGCATACCAAATCTTTCCATACCGACTTAAATCCTTACTCATGAAGAGGGTCCCTCCTTTCTTCCCTTTAACCCACTTAATCTTGGCTTTGATATCTCAGAAAGTATTTGATCATAGTTGGGGTTGCTATCTCGAAGCTGAGTATATTGGCAAACGGTTGGGGCGACCACATTGTAAAATTTATTGATAGCTTCAGGACCAAATGGAACTTGTTTTCCACGAAAAAATGTAATGAATGATGCTTTGTCTTCTGTATTTACGTAGAACTCTTTCACGAATATCACTATTGCAGGATCCTGTTGATCCGTTAACGTGTCCCAACCTTGTTCATGGATTTGATGCCTCATCTGCCCATCAAAAGAATCAGGCTTCAACCCTCTCTCCGGTGTCAATGCCTTAGGTGTAAAATATTCGTATTTATAAGCTGCTAAGGCACTGACAAATTTCCTTTTGTCAAAGCTGCGGGTGGGCGGTAAGGACCCTTCGCCCCGTTGACGTTTTATCAGTTTATTTGGTGCCATTGTATAGCAATGGAATTCACAATCCCCCCAAACTTCATTTGTGCAATTCCTCAAACACTTGGCATGCGTATGCCACAAAGAACCACAATGTCCCAAATTGAAGAACAAGTGGCAAATATGATGAAAAATTGACCAAAGATGCTTACCCAAACTTGATTGCTTTACTCTGTGATGATATTGAAGTGGTTTACTACCAATTGTAGAGCTTTCCCTCATTCTTTGCTTGAAAACCAAAATTGAAGACAACCCCTATGTTATGTGCTTGAAAATCCGAGAATTTGATGTTTATTTGGTGTAGAATGGAAGGGCATGTAGTTAGGGTTATATAGGAATGATATAGAGTATTAATTTGGTGTGAAGTGTAAGGTTATGGGGCGAAATTGTGGGTATTGTGTTGTTTTGGTTTCGGTTTTGAGAGATAGGAGTGGAGAGGGCACGATCTGCAAAGTGTTTTTTAAAAACTGGATTCCCGTACACCCGCCGGGGCAGGGTCCTTTTTGTCTACAAACGCCCGCGGGGGAAGGCATGTTCGGAGAGCCCCCCCAGCTAGGGCGGGCATGTCATGCCTTGTTTGGGCCTGCTGGGGTGATCATGCATGTTATGTACCAACTTTGATTTACTGCTATTTTGACCCGCACGCACGTACAACTTCCTCATTTGTTCCTGAAAATCATTAAAATCCATGATTTAAGTTAATCGCAGAAAAATTGAGCAGGAATGTTGTGATTTACTTACAAAGACTGACTACTATATGAATTGCAAAATTTGAACTACTACATACTAATATTAATAACTAAGCTATTGAACTACACAATGTGAAACTAAATACTATAATTAACAAGAAAATTGGGTTGCCTCCCAATGAACGCTTGTTTTTAAGTCTTTCAGCCTGACTACTCCCTGTGTCATGGCGCATCGATAAGAGTGATCGTGGTGGCTTGATTATTAATGTCACCACCCCAATAGTGCTTTAGACGTTGCCTGTTGACTTTAAATGTTTCCAGTAGATTCCTGCTATAGAGTTCAACTGAGCTATGTGGGTAGACTGTTTTGATGGTGAATGGCCCCGACCATCTTGATTTAAGTTTCCCGGGAAATAATCTCAGACGCGAGTTGTACAATAATACCGCTTGTCCCGGTTTAAACCTCCTATTCAAAATTTTTTGGTCATGCCACTTCTTGACCTTTTCTTTATACAACTTAGAGTTTTCATAAGCTTGCAGACGAAACTCATCTAGCTCGTTAAGTTGCAACAGTCTTTTCTCGCCCGCAGTTGTTTGATCAAAATTCAACTTCTGAATGCCCTAATATGCTTTGTGCTGAAGTTCAACAAGGAGGTGACATGCTTTCCTGTAAATAAGTTGATATGGAGACATACCAATTGGTGTCTTATATGCTGTGTGATAAGCCCATAAAGCGTCATCCAATTTCAGAGACCAGTCTTTTCTATTCGGATTCACCACTTTCTCTAAAATTCGTTTCACCTCTCTATTTGAAACTTTGGCTTGGCCACTCGTTTGGGGATGATAGGCCATCGCAATTCTGTGATTTACCCCATATTTTGCCAAAAGAGCTGTAAAGAACTTATTGCAGAAGTAACTATCCTCTTCACTTATAATTGCTCTCGGCGTGCCAATTCTCGTGAAGATGTTCTTCTGTAGGAATTTCAAAACAACTTTGGCATCATTTGTAGGGAGTTCCACAGCTTCAACCCACTTTGACACATAGTCCACTACCAGCAAGATATATAGATTGTTATAAAGGCAGAAAAGGTCCCATAAAATCAATCCGCCATACAACGAAAACTTAGACTTCTAAGATTGTGTTGAGCGGCATCTCATTCCTTTTTGAAATATTACCCACCTTTTGACATCTATCACAACTTTTAACAAATTGGTGGGCATCTTTGAATATGGTTGGCCAGTAAAATCCTACCTGAAGAACTTTTGCCGCTGTTTGCTCACTTCTATAGTGTCCCCCATATAAAAATGTGTGGCATGCGTGCAAGATATTATTAACTTCACTGCGGGGCACACATCTGTTAGGTTTGTAATATTCATGAACACAATCAAATTGCACAAAGTAAGCGAAAGCATGGAAAACAGAGTTTTAAAATTTTATAAACCATATACCCAGATCATCCTTTATGCACAATTATCAATTAAACGAAAATATGAAGAATAAGAATTATACCCTTGAAGATTCGAGCTTCCTCGGGTACAAGTTCACCTTTAATCCTTTTCGCGTTCAACTTGAATCCACTGGGTTTGGTTCCTTCCTTTGATCAACGTTAGCCACCCAAGTGTTTGGCCTCTAGAGGTGATCCACCAAAGAAGAAGAAAGATTCAAGAAGATAGATATTCGGCAAAACCATTGTTTTTCTATCTCTCATAGAAAATGGTGTACTCTCCCAACTATTGGAATTACATCTTTTTGATATCTGATATAAGACTCCTCTTATAAAAATATCAGTTAACTCTTCTAATCTAATTAGAAAATAGGCTATTATTTAATTAATTAAATTTCTTTAATTAATTAAGCTTCCTAATCTTATTAGGGATAATTAATTAAACTCTTTTAATTAATTAGCCTCATAATCTTATTAGGAATATATGAGAGTACTTTTATTAATTAATTCCCAAACTCCTTTAGGAATTAAATAATAATAATAGTAATAATAATAATAAGACTCTTCTTATTAATTTATATTTAAATATTTCCAAAATATTAAATCATAAATATTAAGCTATTTAATTTATTCTATCACCATAGATTAAATTAAATAAACTTAACTTATTATTATGATTATGCCATTTACTGATCTTAAATAAATATTCTTCCTTTTACGGTGTGACCCTTTAGGTTCTCCATATTAAACCGGTTGTGAATAAATCAATTAGAACAATTCTAATCTTTTTTAAATAAATAAATTAAACTATTAATTTATTTAAATAATATTTATTCTACAATAGGGATAAGCCTCCCTAGCAATTAATGACTTTCCAGATAATACAGATTTTAACATTAATCATAAAAGAACTTTTGAGTAAATAGTTACCATACAATTCAATCCTTCCACCATACAATGTCTCAATTAAATATAAGACATGGAATTACTGTCAAGTCTTATTTTATTTAATTATATGTATTTCGATTCTTAAATGCACAACTCTAAATAATGCAAATTAGAAACTCCTTTCTAATTTCATTACGCCAACCAAGACTCTTTGGGTTGTCATTTCTCGAATCACACAGGACATTTCTCTTCTTTTACTAGAAGCAGTAGATTCTTTATTGATCATACATTATCTGCATGTACAACTTATTATACCCAAGCATACCCTTTGATATACCCTAAGGGTCTTAAGGAATAAGTCAAAGTATAATTCATCATACACAAGATATTATGATGATCTCAAGTCCAAGGATCATTTGTACTACTATCACTACAGGAATTCCTATTGACAGGTAAGTAAAATTCCATTAGGTATTCCTTAACGAGCCACGTTTAGTGTACTTATTCTCCAATAAGCACATATATACTTGCTTTAGTGTCTCCACACAAATGATCATGAGATCAATCATCCTCAATGAGCAAGCAACGTATGTACCAATCTATCCGGATTCACTAATCCCCAATTTAGTAATCCAACGATTAGGAACTATTTTAGTTTTAAGCTTTCTAAGAATTTAGATCTCATTAGAATGATCATCATCATTATTCTAAATGCATTGCTTAAAACTATGGGTTAATCATATATTATAAAGCAGCATCATGTAGATAATTAAAAGCCTTTAATAAATTAATACTTTTATTAATAAATGCATAAGATTGTTACAAAGTATATGTTTTATCATTAAACTGATTGGCTTGTGTGCATACTACTTTCAGCATCGACGAATCATCTTGTCCGCACACTGTCTGAAAAGATAAATCTCATCCCACATGTACTACTTGGCATCATTTAGGAATTTCTTTTTCTGCTAACATGTCAAGTCTGGAGGAAGGATATTATTTACCAAATAGTTAGCAAAATCTTCATACCATGGAAATTCTGAACTTACCCCAAACAACTGTTCATTCAAAAATGACTCGTTGATCAATACCTTATCTGCCTTGTGTGACGCCCCCAAAACAGGCATACATCACCCATCTTGGGTCTCCAGATACACACTACATAAATCAAATACAAACTTCTTTTATACAATTGTCGTGTAAAATACGACAAAACATAGTTGAGAGTTTAAACAAGAATATTGCCTCATAGACATATACAAACTCAAATTCAGTCCTCATTAAACTTATTATCACACTAAGTAGTGAGGACTGCTATAACCACCATATCAGACCATCACTCCATTCCCCGACTCGTCCTAGCTATATTCTCATTTCCTGAAGAAAACAGTGAAAGAAAAGGGTGAGCTCAACTAGCCCAGTAAAAAAATATTATGACTAAGATAATGCAGAATAAATTATCCTTAGCCTTCAACAGTATAACAACTGATGGAATATAATAGACAACAAGTTTTAGATCAACAACTGTAGCGGAATAAGCAATCTATTAGAAGAGTCAAGTAGAACATAATGTCTACTATCTCTTCTAGATTAAAAGTCCATCGTTAATATTTCATTCCTATAATACTCAACAACAATTCTTTGTTATACCCAAGACAAAAAAAACTATCATCACCTGTCTTCACCTAAACCACCAAAGATTATAGTTAAATCCACAATTCATATTTATAATCATATAACTCAACAGTTTCTCCTTGCCACAAAGGCTTAATAGAACGTTTACTCAATATCCTTACCCCAAAGGCTAAAGATATTCAAATGTAATAACAATGATCATACCAATCAGTTGTATATCTTTGCACTACGGGCCAAAGATATTCAACTATAAAACCAATAGTCATGATCATACCAATCAATTGTGCATCGATTGCACTACTGACCCAAAGACATTCAACTGTTAACTAATGGTCATGATCCTGCCAATCACATCATCGAATTATCCATGCACTACGGGCCAAGGATATTCGTTATTATCACCAGTGGTTATGATCATGTCATACACTTGTCCATCTTTGCACGTAAGCCAAAGATATACAACTATAAAACCAATAATCAACAGTCCATCTTTTCACGTAAGCCAAAGATATACAATTGTAAAACCAATAATCAACAGTCCATCTATGCACGTAAGCCAAAAATATACAACTGTAAAACCAATAATCAACAGTCCATCTATGCACGTAAGCCAAATATGAGTTTTATCACAATATAAGCATGAGGATGATGACAATGATATAAGAATTAATCAAACGAAAACAAGGATAAATATTAAAGACTTTAAATTTATCCAGAGTTTAAAAAAAAATCCAAATTGTCAACATGGTAGCTTTGTGGAGTAAAATTCAAGAATAATATTCATGTACCAAAAATAATTTGGACAGAAAAGAAATATATTTTTTGGGTAAGTAGTTCCCCGTGAATAGTAACTTGTGAATAGTAACTCGTGAATAGTACCCCGACACGAAAAGTGTCCCGAATACCCGAGTGAATGATACTAGTGAATAGTAATCGGGTGAATAGTAACCTGTGAATAGTAACTTGTGAATAGTACTCTGGCACGAAAAGTGCCCCAAATACCCGAGTGAATAATACTAGAGTGAATAGTAATTGGGTGAATAGTAACCCGTGAATAGTAACTTATAAAAAAAATACTAAAGAAAATGATATTCCATGACGAGTACAAAAGAAATGATATCTCGATTTAGTATAATAGAATATACTGAATCATAAATGGATTTTCACCCACCATGCGGTAATCCACGTAGACAGATCATTTCCACAATTTAATAAAGAATGAATACGAAGGATCATTCATCATGCATGCGATAATCCACATAGACAGGTTATTCCAATAGAATAATAAAGAATGGAATAACAGAAGAATTCACCATGCATGCGGTAGTCCGCGTAGACGGGTTATTCCAACAGAATAATAAAGAATGGAATAACAGCAGAATTCACCAGGCATGCGATAGACCGCACATACAGGTTATTCCAATAGAATAATAAAGAATGGAACCAGGTCAAACGTAATCTGCACAGACATGATATTCCAAATGAATAATAAAGAATGAACCCGTGTCATGCGTAATCCGCACGAGCGTGATATTCCAACGAGAATAATAAAGAATGAAATAACAACGAAATTCACCGGGCATGCGATAGACAAAGCCTGATGCAGGTTATTCCAATGCGAATAATAAAGAATGGAATAATAGAAGAATTTCACCATGTATGCGGTTCTTCGCATAGACGGGTTATTCCAAGATAATAATAAAGAAAGGAATAACAACCCTTACGAGTATTGAAAGAAAATAACTCTCTTGAGAATACGAAAAGAATAATACCCTTACCTCAAAAGAAGAAGATCGGATAATTTGGAATAGTGAGGTAGCAGACTTCTCTTCTTCTTTCTCTCTATAATAATTGCTCTATAGCTTTAGTGAATTGATGAAAAATAATGAAGGAATGAGCTTCTATTTATAGGAAAATATAGTTTTGATAATTTCACGTTTTGGGGCTCGAAATATTACAGTATAATACCTTCCTCTTTTCCTTTATTTTTAATTTAGTCATGCAAGTATTATCAAACTTGCACCACTCCCCTAATAGTAAATCATGTGAATCAATAGTAAATTATGTGACTCAATAGTTCTAAACATGTGAAAAAATTAATTATAGTATAGTACCTTCAACTATACCTCCATTTTTAACTTAGTCATGCAAGTATTATTAATCTTGCACTAACTCCCCTAATAGTAAATGAACGTGAATCAATAGTACACACATGTGAACAAATAGTTATAATCATGTGAATTAATAGCAATTAATTGCTCATTTATCCGGTTAATTATCCAATTGGTCAATATAACCTCCAGACATCAATTATTATCGAAATAAATGTCGATTTCCACTAACACTAATAATCCCAACACAATGGAACTATCAATTTCATCTTTAATCAACACGAACTTATTCATCATTAATATTATAACTCACAATATTTAACAACCAGGTCGTTCCCAGAAAAAAGGGAGCTTTCCGATAAGGATTTCTCCTTATTGGCGCGCAATTAGGTGACCAAACCTCTCCTTGACAGAACTTCTAGACATTGTCAATATTACAAATAATAATATGAATAACTTTACCGTCTCAATTATTTATTTAATAATATAAAATATTATGCGGATGATACTGTGACAATAATTGAATCAATAATCTGAGAGATATGATGCGGCAATTACTGTAGCAATAATTGAGTATAACTGAGTGACTTCTCACGTAAGCATCAATAATCAATATCGTGTGCTACTATGCAACCACGCGAATTACTGTACCTTTATCACCGATTATTTTATGATAACTTGCTTACTTTGAAAATTTTTCAAATATCACCCTTAACTTTAACCTTTTATCAATTTAACCATTTACTAAATAGAATAATTATAAGAAAATTGAATACATTTATTTCATAAAATTCGGGATCTCACACCTTGTCCTTATCCGATTTTCCAACCTTTAAAGATGATCAGCTACCTGATTTTCTGTCCCTTTCCTATCCTTGATTTCCAAATCAAACTCTTGAAGGAGTAGAATCCAACGAATAAGTCTAGGCTTTGCATCTTTCTTGGATATTAAATATCAAATTGCTGAGTGGTCCGTGTATATAAAAACCTTTGTTCCTATCAAGTATGAGCGAAATTTGTCAAAGGCATACACGACCGCAAGTAACTCCTTCTCGGTAGTTGTGTAGTTCAATTGATCATCCAGGAGGGTTTTACTTGCATAATATATAGCATGAAAGATCTTATCTCGGCGTTGTCCCAAAATAGCCCCTACCGCGTAATCCCTAGCATCACACATCAAATCAAACGGCATCGTTCAATCCAGTGCTATAATTACGGGAGCTGTTGTCAACTTATTCTTCAACTGTTCAAAAGCTATCAAAAATTCTTCATCAAATCTTAAAATAGCCTCTTTCTCTAAAAGACTACATATTGGTTCTGCAATCTTTAAGAAGTCTTTGATAAACCGAAGGTAAAATCCAACATACTCGAGAAAACTGCGAATTCCTTTAACTGATGTCGAAGGTGGAAGATTCTTAATTGTTTCCAACTTTGCCTGGTCTACTTCCAACCCTTTCGCAAAGACTTTGTGCCCAAGGATGATTCCTTCCTCAACTATGAAATGACATTTTTCCCAGTTTAGAACAAGATTGGTTTCCACACATCTTTTCAATACCATAACCAAATTCTTTAGACAAATGTCGAAGGTATTCCCATATACTAAAAAGTCATCCATAAAAACTTCCACATTGCGTTCTACCATGTCTAAAAATATCGCCATCATATATCTTTGAAAGGTCGCCAATGCATTACACAGTCTGAATGACATCCTCCTTAAAGCAAAGGTGCCATATGGGCACGTGAATGTCATTTTCTCTTGATCTTCCGGTGCAATCACTATCTGATTATATCTTGAATACCCATTAAACAAGCAATAATACTCATGTATAGCTAAACGGTCCAACATCTGATCGATGAAAGGTAAAGGAAAGTGATCCTTTTGGGTTGCCTTGTTAAGCTTCCTATAATCCATGCATACCCTCCAGCCGGTCACTGTCCTAGTCAGTATCAATTCATTATCTTCATTAGTTACAACCGTCATCCCACCTTTCTTCTGGACACATTTCACTGGGCTCACCCATGAACTGTCTAAGATAGGGTAGTTATCCCAACATCCAACCATTTCAGAATCTCTTTCTTCACAACCTCTTTTATAATTGGGTTGAGCCTTCTTTGCTATTCCACTGTCGGTTTTACTTCCTTTTCCAAGAGTATATTGTGCATACAGAATGAAGGGCTTATTCCCTTGATGTCATTAATTGTCCATCCTATCACAGATTTGTACTCTCGAAGAACCTTCAACAACTTACTTTCCTGCAAATCGTTAAGTGCATATGTAATAATAATAGGTAAAGTATCTGAATTATCCAAAAATGCATACCTGAGGTGTTTAGGAAGAGGCTTTAGCTCAAGAGTGGGTGGTTCCTCAGGTGAGGGTTTCATTCATGCCGATGCTTTCTCTTCCGTATGTAATGGCTCGAATGGCACATTAAATCTACTCACTCTAGGCAATGCATCCAACATATGTAAATAGTCAACAAATTCTAGATTATCCAAGTCGGCATCTCCCAGCAAAGTGTTTTCTAATGAATCCCTGTCCAAACCTCGAACCAAGTCTTCATTAATCATCTTTTCGATCACATCCATTCGGAAACACTCTTCATCATCCTTAGGGAATCTCATAGCTTTGAACACATTGAACTTCACTTCTTGGTCTTGTACTCTCATCGTTAACTCCCCTTTCTAAACATCAATCAGAGTTCTCCCAGTTGCCAAGAATGGCCTCCCTAAGATGATAGGAATGTTCTTGTCTTCTTCATAAATGATGAAATCTGTTGGGAATATAAACGTATCCACCTTTACTAGAATATCTTCAATAATTCCCCTTGGATAAGTAACTGATCTGTCAGCCAACTGTAGTGAGATGTCTGTAGGTTTCGGTGCCAGCAAACCCAACTGAGTGTACACAGATAATGGCATGAGGTTCACACTTGCACCCAAATCGCACAAACATTTGTTGAAGGTCATGTTCCAAGGAATGATGAAACTCCCTAGATCCTTCAACTTCGGAGGCAACTTCCTCTGCAATACAACACTACATTCCTCCATCAATGCAACAGTCTCATAATCTTTTAACTTCTTCTTCCTTAACAAAATACCCTTTATAAACTTTCCATAGCTCGACATCTATTCTAGGGCTTCTGCGAACGGAATATTAATATGTAACTTCTTGAAGATTTCCAAAAACTTTGAGAATTGTTTATCTAACTTTTTCTTTTGAACCCTCTGTTGAAACGGTGGTGGAGGATAGACAACTGGATCAACATCTGCTTGATTCTTTTCCACTTCCCTGTCTTCACCCTGTTTCTCTTCAAATAACTTTTCTTCACTTTCTTTCACATCTTTCTTCGGCAAATTTTCTGCACTTTACCCTTCAAGATGTTTTCCACTTCTTAACATGATAGCTTGACACTGCTCTTGATTTCCCCTTGGATTCTTCTCAGTGTTACTCGGTAAAGTCCCTTGAGGTCTATTATTTAATGCCATATCAAGCTGTCCCGTCTAATTTTTCAAGTTCTTAATTATCGCCGCTTGTGTTTTCATAGCTGCCTCATTATCGGATATATACTTTAATAATAGCTCTTCCAAATCTGACATTTTCTCTTATTGCGGAGCTGACTGTTGATGCTGATTTTGGAAACCGGGGGGATATGATGGTTGTGGAGCCTGCTGATGGTTCTGATTGTTACTCCACGAGAAGTTTGGATGGTTCTTTTCCCCTGGATTATAGGTATTCTGATATGGATTAGGAGGTATTCTGTTATAGCTACCTACAAACTGAATTATTTCTGGATTAATAGCACACTGCTCTGTCGGATGTTTCCCAGCACATAATTCACAGACGTACACCACCTGCTAAACCTGTACTCGTGAGGGCATC
Source organism: Panax ginseng (assembly GCA_020205605.1). Classification (NCBI taxonomy): domain Eukaryota; kingdom Viridiplantae; phylum Streptophyta; class Magnoliopsida; order Apiales; family Araliaceae; genus Panax; species Panax ginseng. Next base: position 60,776,285 of record CM035131.1, on the reverse strand, counting down.
CATTTTCTTTGACAGCGCTGAAATCTGAGCCGCTATAGCTGTCACTCCATCTACCTCTAACACTACAACTGCCTTAGGATGTGTCATTCTTGTTGTTGGCCACTGGTAGTTGTTAGCTTCCATTGTTTCAATTAAGTCATACGCCTCCTCAAATCTTTTAGCTATAAACGGTCCTCCCAAAGCTGCATCTATACTAGTCCTAAGATTACTGTTCAACCTGTTGTAGAAGGTGTTCATCTGCAACCACTTGGGTAACCCGTGATGCGAAATTATGCGAATATTTACTCAACATTTCCTTATATCTTTCCCAAGCTTCGTACAAAGATTCCCCATGTTGCTATTCAAACATTGTAATCTCATTCCTCATCCTTGCAGTCTTTGCCGGTGGGAAGAATTTGGCTAAAAATTTCTGAGCTAGGTCATCCCAAGTAGTGATTGAACCTGTCAGTAGTGAATGTAACCATCTCTTTGCCTTATCTCGCAGTGTGAACGGAAACAAACAAAGCCTAACTGCATAATCAGATACCCCCATTGTACTTGAAAGTACCACAAATCTCCATAAAGCAAACCATATGTTCGTTTAGATCATCATTAGCCAATCCCCCAAACTGTACTGAATTCTGTATCATCTGAACGTCTCAGGCTTAATCTCAAAATTGTTCGCTGTAATTGATGGCCAGGTGATGCTCGACTGAATTTCAATAACCCTGGGTGTGGCATAGTCCCTAAGTGCTTTCTGATCCTCTACAGCCTTATTTTCTTGCTTCTTAAAATTCTCCCTAATCCACTTACTAAGCCTCTGAAACCTTCTTTCGATGTTGTCGTCGTAAGGAAGTAAATCTGGTTTCTTTGATCGAGTTTGCATACACAAGTCACGAAAACCTAAAACAAGAAATAACACAAAACAAAAAGAAAAATGTTTAACTAAAACTGATCTAATTAAACTGATATTGAAAGTAATAAAATCAATTTCTGTCCCCGACAACAACGCCAAAAACTTATTGGGTGTAATTTAATTAAGCACGACACGTAAGTATACGTGATCAATAAGTAATATAATGATAAGTTAAGTATCATTCCCACAGAGACAAATATCAATTTTAATCTAACAATTACCAGCCTTTTATTATCTCAATTTTATTAAACTAACTGATTTAATGATGAAAATAATGAAAAACTAAGAAACAAAATAAAAATCAATTATTAACCACAAATTTTACTCAAATAATAGAGAATTAAGCCTACAACTTCACTTTATGCTTTACTTAAATTATTATGCCTCTTTTTACTCCAATTTAACCATTCCAGTTCATTAATCAAGAACACGAATGTAGATGAAGCCATCTCTCGATGCACTAAACCCATATTAACTTAAATCCACAGATAATAGAATTAAGCCAAACACCCTAATTAACTAATTCATTATATCTCTATGTGAATTACAATTAAAGAAGGTTTAAATCCCAAGTTCTCATACGATTACATGTGATGAATAGGTGTATCTCTATCCCTAACATAAATTATGAATTCCATCAAAACGCAGAAATCACAAACACATGCTACTATGACTAAGTCTAAACCTATATTTCATCTCTCGAATTCATACAAGTTCACATAGAATTGACGATCAAGCAATTCATAGATTACACACAAATCATAATAGATGAATTGAAAATAGCATCATTGCATTAAAATCAAAGCATAATAATCCTTGTTACACTTAAAGATCCATCATAGGCTTAATAAGTTGATTTAGTTCATAAATAATGAAATAAACACTGAATGAAACAAAGAAATCAACATCTCAGTTATAGAACTAAAAATAAAGAACAAGAACAAAAATATAACCACCCTTCTCTTCACTCTAATCTGCAATCTTCGTGTTCCTTGCTCCTTTGCCTCTGTTCCTCCCAAAATCTTCCAAATTAGGTCTTCCCAGTTGTTAATGACGTTTCCCTCTTTTATGAATCAATAGAATAGATTCAGTCTTCCATATTGTAACTAGATACGTCATCTTTCAAGTCCCAATCACGTCCAAAGTCCACCAGGCTATGCCACAACAGTGGAAGAATTGCATCAGAACTCTTCCTTTCTGGTCGCGTACCCCCGCCCCGACGGGCTTTTTATACATGGGAACCCTCACCCTGATGAGGTATTAAGTTCTTTAATTTTGGATACCCTCACCTCGGTGGGGTATTTTGCCTATGGATGCCCACCCCGGCGGGCTATGCTCTCCACTTATACTGATTTTCTTGCTTTGCGTGCCGATTCCTTACTATATTGCCACCATCCTACTTTAGCCAACATGTACTAACCCTGCACATAAACATACACAAAATGAATAAAACGGTAGAAAAATAGATGGATTAATCACTGTTTAAGTTCGAATAGGCATCCGATTCATAGGTATGAAACCCACTCATCAAATTCCCCCAAACTTAAATCGTGCTTGTCCTCGAGAACAACAGTATGAAATGAAATGCAACTAACTACATGCCTACAAATCCAGCTATCAAACAGTATAAAAGCTATTCAAATTGCCTCAGAGAAACTAAAATAGACATAACAGTACATCTTTCCAAAACAATCAATAACCTCACATCAATCACCAAATCTTTCCCTGTTATGACTGATATAGTGCGTGTGTGCTCAACAACCATGCTAACTAATAGAAAATTAAATAAAACACATAATATGCTTCTTTAAAGGAATCAAATAGATAGTTAATTCTGATATCTGGTTTCTTAGTCCCTCGAACTCCTCTGGAGAAATAGAGGTAGATTCAGATTGGGCCCTTGCAGCCATGTCCGAAGATGGGCTTAGTGCCTTTTTATACTATGATTGGGTAACGGGACCAATTTTTTCCCTCAAAAAATATTATGTAGTTTAGTCTTGGTAAACACTAATAGACTGCATGCTATGCAATGTGTCTGTCTTAGGGTTTTTTTTAATGTTTTCCTACAAAACAGATGTTAGTTGTTTTGATGACAGGATAACATGATAGTTTTTGATATGGAATGGATTGCATATTTATATTTTTCTTTTCTTTATATTGACATGGAATCGTAACTTACATTGAATCAAAATTTACATGGAATTGAAAGGGAAAGGAATGAAGAGACTCCCATTCGCGTTTGGTTTATCAGAGGCTGACCTATCTTATGCTACTCTTGTGGCTTTTTGATATGAAGGTCCTTAGATCATCGCAATTTACTAGATGGGAGGTTAATCCGTTCTTTTAATTGTAGCGGATCTGAGTGGTGCCTTTCCTGAGCTTTGTGAGATTATTCTCTGTTGAGTCCAGTAATCAAACATCGACAAGTTTGCTTCCTGGTGGAGGAATCACACAACATACATTCACATACATTGTGTTTCACCGTCTGAAATGATGAAAAGTTTTGATAGGAGTGAAATGGTTGTACATGCTCAACCGAGTTTATAAAAAGTTTTGGTAGGAGTGAAATAGTTGTACCAACTTAACCAAATTTATGAAAAGTTTTGCAAAAAGGTCCAATTATAGGACTCTGTTTAACAGGCCTTGGAAACTGAGATTCATAAAGTTCAGGGGCTTGCTTAAGCTGGGGGAAGGTGTTAGGCACCCCCTGACTTTCATGAAAACACGGTTACTACGTCTTTTCAATTTCCTAATTTATTTGAAATGTGTGTGTGTTGCAGTTAATTAGGCCTAAGTGCTTTATTTGAAAGTAGTGTTATGCCTCTTTTGCACCTATATACAAAGGGATTGATTTATATAAAAGTTTAATTTTAAACAAGATATAGCAGTGATGTTTTGAAAATAAGTTTTCAAACCCTTATGCTTAATAGTAATTGAGGCCTTTGATACTTCCATTTTATTCCGTATTCGGCTTGATTTGATTTGGGTGGGCCTATCCTCGTGAGTCCCATTGTCTCGAAGTACATTCACTTGGACCAACGCGCTGTCTGCTTGAACCTTTATAACTTTTAATCCAGGAGTCTGGTGGAGGCGTGTTATAGCTTTCTGGAAAGCCCTTGACGAGAGCTACACAATGACATAGGATTTGACCTTTTCCAAATCCGAAAAGATGGGTCCATGACCAGATCTTCAAGTCTTTGCAGTCAGTCCCGTTAAGTTGTCATGTGTTGTTTTCACTCGGGATTAACGTTATGGTTCTGCATGACCTTCATGGCAGTGATTTAACTTGATTTGATGTTGAGTTGACAAAATTACTATTTTTCCCCTCGAGTTATCTTCTGGTTTGATGCAGTTGTAACTTCCTTTTCTTAGGGTTATGTCTAAGATTGAATTGTTATTGACTTTTGTCAATCCTCAAGGTTATCTCTGAGGTTGGTTTGTTGTTTCTCGGGGTTGTCACCGAGTTTTAGCTTGATCTGCCAGAGTTTTTGTCGGGGTTTGATTTGAACTCCCTGGGTCGTCACCAGGGTTAGATTTGATCTCCCGGGGTTATCGTCGAGGTTTGGCTTGATCTTCCGGGGTTGTTGTTGGGGTTTGGCTTGAACTCTCGGGGTTGTCGTCGGGGCTTGATTTAATCTCCCAGGGTCGTCACCAGGGTTTGATTTGATCTCCTGAGGGTTTTCACTGGGGTTTGACTTGATGATTTTGACTTCCAAGGTTGTCTCTGGAAGAAAAAAATGATTTTGTCCTCCTGCATGGTTAGTAACAGGAATGCAAAATTTCGAGTGTCTACATCTTCTTTTAATTAATAATTAATCATCAAGTGAAGTATTTAAAATTTCTCATTATACCTTATTAAGAGTGTATAATACTCATTAGAATTACTAAATGGTTTCCATTGAACATGCAATTAAAAGCTCTTGTATGCGCCTTACTACTTATCATGCTTCTGGTACTGTCCCTTTATATTATTATAGCAAGCTATATTGTTTAGCCTTTAAGATAAAGTGTCGCAGTCATGACTAAGTCCTGATTTTCGTTAACTGCCACATTAGCACTATAACACTCAAACTTAGTTCATAAGCTCGCTCAAACTTAGTTCATAAGCGGCACTGCGACGCCTCTTACCAGAACTCAACCATTAGACATCTAATTCAGTCCGTTTGGACTCTATGGACTCATAATTCATAGAACTACCAAAAATTTAACATCTTCTAAGAACTTACAAAATATTCCAAAATATTTACTTTAACTAACAAACTAAATACAATATTTAAAATAATAACAATACAAAAAATTAAGTAAGAAACACACCCAAAAATATGAGTTTCACAAACTGCCTACACACTCAACGCCAAAACTTAACTAAGGAGGCCTTTATAAAAATTTCTCCCACAACAAAGCCTTTCTCAAAATTGGAGGCCTTATTATCGGTGAATAAAACAAAAGGTCAAGCCCTTCTATTTAGAGGTTTAGAAAAGGGGTAGAGTTCTTAATTTAGTCGATGTGGGATTTGATTTATACTAATTTTAATTGGTTTATAATAATTTTTCATATTTTTAACATGTTTAGTGTAATCATTCACCACGAATTCGATTCCTAACCAAATCAATCCGCTTAACCTTCGTTATTTCTATTTTTCAATGTACTAACAACATCTATTATTAATTTACAGATTATTACTCAAATTACTAACCAATTATGACTTCAAAATAAGCCAAAACACATATATTTTACCACAAAACTCTAATCTTCATCGTATAGTACTCATGTCACACATTACTCAATCAAATTATACTTTTTATTTGACAAATCATAATCCCTCTAATTTAATTAAATCACAGTCCTTATTTGGTTAACATAATATTTGCGTAACCAACATAACTACAATTTATTCAACGAATCCTTAATATATTTCCATTTTATTTCGTTATTTATTTATCTACTGTGTTACACATGTCACACCCCGTTTAATTAAATTCTAATATTTTAAATTGAATTAAGATTCCTTAAGAAATAAAATTGAATTTTTTAGTCAAATTATAATTTGTATTCAACCATTATAATTATAATTTTATTTAGCAAATTCTCACTCCTCTAATTTAATTATTTTATTAAATTAGAATATCACTACTATACTCGCGTAATATATCGCATCAATCTTTTCACACTTAAATAAATTATCCCATAACAATTTCTATCAAAATTTTATTTAATACCTTAAATATTTTAACTAAAATATTTATTTTATTCGATAAATATTTTAACCATTTACAAGGTTGACAATCGTATATGTAATATATTACTTTCTTATTTATTAAAACAAATATGCTTACACTAATTCACTATTTTAATTAAGTGAATTACTCACATTATTTATGAAATCTAAGTCATAACAACTCCATTGCCAATAAGGCATAATAATCAAATTATATTACTAAATAATATAATTCTCTACTTAATTAAATTAACTAACATTATTTAATTTCTTTAATAATTTAATTAACTATTAAATCTCATCTTCTCCAACATATATATATATATATATATATATATATATATATCCATTCAAACTCAAAATATCTCATAATAAGAATTTTATTTATTAAAATTTTATTTTAATAATTACAGAAAATTCGGGTTGTCACAAGCCTCCTCTGTACAGGTTCAGTAATAATCCAGTTAAGGTTGTAGGGACGATCGAGCTACCAGTTATCTTTAGGACAGCTCCTTGTCAGGTGGAGATAGTTTGTCGATTATTTGTAGTGCATGCAGATTCGGCGTACAATGTCATATTGGGGAGGCCGACTTTGATAGCTCTCCAGGCGGTGACTTCAATTCCTCATTTCAAAATCAAGTTTTCTACTCCAAACGCGGTTGGGAAGGTGGCAGGCGACCTCGATTTGGCCAGAAGATATTACAGGAATGCTTTAATCTCTTCAGGGGTCAGAGTTAGCAATCATAAGAAGACGATGGTGATAGAGATTGAATCTTTTACCAAGGGTGTTTCAGATCCTCTGGTCACACCGAACAAAGAGAAACGAGGCTGTGGAATTGATTCATGGCAAGAAAGATAAGACGGTGAAGATTAGGTCCAGGCTGCAGGAACCATTTCAGACCAGTTTGGTAGAACTGCTGCAATGTTATGCTGATATCTTTGCATGGGCTCCCAGTGACATGCATGGGGTTGATCAGAAGGTGGTTGTGCATAGGTTTCATGTGGATCCAATAAAGAAACCAATACGATAGAAGATGAGAACTTTCGCCCCGGAGAGACATAAGATAATTGATGAAAAGATAACTAAGCTTTTGGTAGCGGATTTTATCTTTGAGATGGACTACCCAGAGTGGATAGAGAACGTGGTATTGGTCCAAAAGCAGAACGGGAAGTGGCCAGTTTGCATCGATTACACATATTTGAATAAGGCATGTCCGAAGGATTTCTACCCACTTCCCAATATTGACCAGTTGATTAATGCCACCTCGGGGTATGCTTTGCTCAATTTTATGGAGGCATTTTTGGGTTACCATCAGATTTTGATGCACGAGGAAGATATCCCGAAGACTGCCTTTATCACGCAACGGTCGGTCTACGCTTACAAGAAGATGACTTTCAGATTATTGAATGCGGGGGCTACTTATCAGAGGATGATAAACTATGTGTTCTCGAAGTAGTTGGGTCGGAGTATAGAGGTCTACGTAGATGATATGATCGTCAAAAGCATGTCGGTACGAGGACACTTGGATGACTTAGAGGATTATTTTCAGATAGTTCGGTATCATAAGCTTGTTGGGTGTAGCATCTAATTATGCACGACACACAAGTATACGTGATCAATAAGTAATATAATGATAAGTCAAGTATCGTTCCCACACAGACAAGTATTAATTTATTTAAATAATGACCAGTTTTGTATTATTTCAATTTTATTAAACTAATCGAATTAATGAATTAAAATAATGAAAACTAATAAATGAAAATTAAATTAATCAACACAACTCGCTACTGCAAATTTTAATCAAATAATGGAGAATTAAGCCTACAACTTCACTTTAAGCTTCACTCAAATTATCACACTTCTTTTCAATTCAATTAACTATCCCAGTTCATTAATCAAGAACACAAAAGTAGAATTAGCCATCTCTGAATGCACTAACACCATATTAACTTAAATCCACAATTGATAGAATTAAGCCAAACACCCTAATTAACTAATTCACTATATCTCTATGTGAATTACAATTAAAGAAGGTTTAAATTCCAAGTTCTTACACGATTACATGGGATGTTAGGAATATCTCTATCCTAAACATACATCAATAATTCCATCAAAATGCAAAAATCAAGAACACATGCTATTGTGACTAAGTCTAGATTCATATCTCATCTCTCGAATCCATACAATTGGTGATCAAAAAATTCATAAGTTATGCACAAATCACAGTAGATGAACTGAAAAGATAATTTTATTAACCTGAAATCAAAGTATGATAATCATCATTCCACTTAAAGATCCATTGCAAGCTTAATAAGAAATTTAGTTCATAACGAATGAATTAAACACTAAGTAGATTAAAGAATACATCATCCCAATTGCAAAAACTGAAATAAAGACAAAGAATAGTATAGAACCACCCTTCTCAACACTCAATTCTGAAATCTTCGTGATCCTTGTTCTTCACTCTGCTCCTCCACGATCTTCTCCAAATTAGGGTTCCAAAAGTTGTAATTAATGATTGATTAATTGAATCTCTAAATTAATTATCTAAGTCCCTGTAATATCTGCTAAAAAACATCCACAATCCATTCCTAATTGAAGCCAAACTCATTCAGTCCACGCCACAACAGTTATTGAATTGCATCCAAACTCCCCTTCTGTCCGCGCACCCCCACCCCAGTGGAATATTATGCCTTGAGAATGCTTGCCCCGACGGGGTTCTAACTCTTCTGCCACGTATACCCCTGCCACGGCGGGGGATTTCCTTTGTCGATTACCTACCCCGGTGGGGTACTAAACTGCACACTGCTGATTTCTTTGCTATTCCTGCTAAGTCTCGCCACATTGCCACCATCACATTGTAACTAACACAAGCTGAAACCTACAAACAAAACAACCACAAACACGTAAGACTATACAAAAATAACCGGATTACGCACTGTTTAAGTCCAAATAGGTATCCAAATCATAGGTATGAAACCTACTCATCAAATTCCCCCAAACATAAATCATGCTAGTCCTCGAGCACAACAATATGCAATGCAATGCAACTAACTACATGCCTACGAATCCAGCTATAGACAGAACAAAGTCTATTCACATGGCCTCAGAGAAATCACAATAGACAAGACAGTATAGCATACCAAGATAGATCAATAACTTCTAAGTCAATCATCAAATCTTAACCTACTATAACTGATATAGTGCGTGTGTGCTCAACAACCATGCTAACTAACATAAATTCAAATTAAACACATAATAAACCTCTTTAAAGGATTCATACAATGTAAAGTCAAGTAATCTAAAATCAAGCAAGATCCGACTAAAATAAAATAGTTACCAACTTCAAAGGTCAAAATGGGATACTTATGCTTTATTTATTCACATACGGGGGCTTTTCACTCTTTTTCCTATTTTTCACTTTTTATTTTTCTCATGGCTATGCAATGTCTAGTCCTCTTAGGCTTTTCAGTGCTACCTCTTAGCGAGATTTCAACCAACGACTCCCAAACCGTTAGGCCTTAAGGCGCTAGGTGTAGAGACATCCCATCGGGCATACTTATTCAAGTAATAAAGGCCACAGAACTAGACTAGCCACGGTGTTTATTCATACTTTTTTCTTTTTCTTTTCTTTTTCTCTTTTTCTCTTTCTTTTTTTATTTTTTTATAGCTTATATCCCAAATTTTACCCCAAACTTAGGTTCCTGTCTAATCTTAACCATCACTACCTATTCATGACTTTCTTTCATTCTAACTGACATTATCTTTAAGAATTCCATTATGTGTCAATTTAAACCCAGTCAGTCAACATACTTGTTTCTTAACGTGCTATCCTGAGTATACCCATTTTAAACAGATAAAGATCTAAATCACATCAAAGCCTTAATAGTTAGTACTATACTTGTTTACGTAATTCCAATCTCATCATTGGTTAAAACAAACTCTAACCATCCAATAGCTGGAATCATGCAAATATGAACTAAATGCAATACAAAAACAGTAAACTAACTAATATTTTTAAGATTTTTCGATTTTCAATTTTTTTTTTATATAATTCAACCAAAACCAGAAATAGAAAACTAAACTAAAGATGCAACTATATGAATGCATAGATGAACTGGCATGAAAACTAAATGCAAACTAACATATGCAACATAAGACATATTTACAAAACTAAAACTAAAACTTTAAACAAATAACATAAAACTAAACTCCCCAAAACTTAACACACACAATGTCCTCATTATAAAAATACTGCATTAAAGTATAAGAGGACTCCCCTGTAGCATGCTAAGCCTATGGTGGTTGTGGTGGTGGCATCTCCTCCACATCAGAATCAGAAGGTGGATACTGTGGCAATGGCTCTGGTACTGGAAACTTAAACTGGTCCGCAGCAGCTGGATTCATTCTTTAAAATGCCTCAGTTAATAAAGCATGGAAATTATTCATTGTAGTAAACATCTGATCCTATCTTGCTTCCAGTCTCTTTAACTTTCTATCTTCTTCTGTATCCCTCATATTAATATGCCTCTGTAGGCTGCAAAACTGGGTGCTAAACATGTACTCGGTAGACCTACTACCCCTCGCAACCTCCTCCTCACCAGACATCTCATCAGCTCTGAATTCGTCATCCTCAGAGGTATCCTCTGTCTCCTCCTCCTCAGGAGCATCAAGAAATATAAAATCTAAACCTCGAGGATGCGACTTTACTCCAACCTAAACTGAGTATCGAGCAATCAATCGTGAGTCTAGTAGCTGGAGAGGCTGCTTTACGGGCTCATCGCCTGACCATCTAACCTCGGACTACCTATATAACCCATAAATGAGTGAAGGGTATGTCAATCCTCTTGAAAAGGGCTTGCACAAGCATCATTGGATTAAAAAGTTGATGATTGCCCCAATATCTATATCAAAATCCTTCACTATAGCATATAAGAGTAGCACCTTTTCCTTGGTAACTTCACTGGTATGTGTCGAAGGAAATAGCTTCGCGTACAAGAATGCATACCAAATCTTTCCATATAGACTCAGATCCTTGCTCATGAAAAAAGTTCCACCTTTCTTCCTCTTCGCCCATTTAGTGCCAGGTTTTCAAATTTCTGTGAGGATCTGATCGTAGTTGGGATTACTGTTATGCAGTTGAGCATATTAACAAACATTAGAGGCTCACACGCTATAAAACTCATTTATTGCCTCTAGATTGAAAGACACTTGTTTTCCCCACACAAACACCACAAATGATGTTTTATCTTCAGCGTTAGCATAGAACTCTTTCACCACTGCAGATTTTGGTTCATCAATGAACACTTCCCAACCCTGTTCATGAATTTGTCTCTGCATTTGTCCATCAAACGCATCAGTCCTCAAGCCCTTTTTCGGTGTCAACGCCTTGGGCGTGAAATAGTCGTACTTGTCAGCCGTATTTGCACTACCAAACTTTCTTTTGTCGTAGCTTCATGTTGGTGGGCATGATCCTTCGCCCCTTTGGTGTTTCATAGGAGTTTTAGGTGCCATAATATCACAATGCCAATAATAATTCCCCCAAACTTTGTATTGAGAAATATAGCAAACAGTTGGTGTGCAACCACTCACAATACCCAAATTTGAAAACTGCAATCCAAGAATGAAGAAAACTGTTAAAACTTGCTTACCCAAATTGTTTGATGTACTAGTTCTTGAACTTGAAGTGATGGTACCCAATTTCTGAAGTTCCTCTTCCTCCCTTGGTGCAAACCGGAATAATGAGAAAACCCTAGGTTTAGTGTCTGAAATTAGAGTATTTGATGGAGATTGTGGTGTGGAATTGATAGTTTTGGGGTTTAGATATATATGGGATGGTAATAATGGGCAAAATTCATGTGAGATTGAGGTTTATGGGAGTAGTTCATGGGTTTGTAAGAGTTTAGGTTTGGTTATGAGGAATAGAGGTGGAGCAACCATGTTCTGCAGAAGTCTTTTAAGTTCTGGAATCTCGTACCCCCGCCAGGGCAGGGGGTATTTGATTTAAAATGCCCTCCAGGGTGGGTAAATATAGAGGACACCCCCGCCGGGGTGTGTGACGCCCCCAAATTCGGGTCCCTTTGAACCTCGAATCCGGTCCGCCATGATACTACTATCGCCAAACTATTTATATCTTTTATTCATACTTAATGAATATAACTTTGCTTATTACAATTTAGAATATAAATTCTATCCATTTTCAGGATCTGTATAATGACCCCAAACTTTTATAAGTTTCAAATCTTAGTCATTTTCCATTCTTGTCTTACATCATATTCAATGTGATAAAAATATGCGAAATAATTTAAACTTTTTCAATCTCCCTTGAAAAATATTTTATTGATTTCTTAACTTGAATCAATTACATATCCTTAAATCAAATTATGTTATGATTCATTATATTCAAATTACTGTATAAATTTTTACATATATATTCGAATTCCTCTATGCATCATATAGTACAACTTTACAACTCAATATGTATTACACATCGTAAACTACTATCATGTACATCTCCTAGAACCTAAACATAGTTCAAGAGCATATATTTAAATAAATAAATCAATCTCCTTTGACACTATTGAACTCTATCAATCAAGTAGCACGTAATCTTTACCATGTGTCCTTAACCTACAAAAGTTGTTATTTGCAAGGGTGAGCTCGACAGCCTAGCAATTCTAATAGTTTTCATGCATCACATAGCATATAATAACATACTTAGTTCATGCATTCATAATCAATTAATATTTACTACGCATGTTACTTCTCACATAACAGACATAGAGATTTACTTTACAAGCATATCATCAATGATCAACTTTCAAATTTCATACATATCTCATATGCATTTCATATATATACATCAACATTCTCATAGCATAATATAGCTTAACTAACAGTTATCGAATTCATATATCAAATAGGAACTGAAAAACTTGCCTGGTTCGTAGTTTATCAACTACGACTTAATTTACTGCTTAAAGCTTATCTGCACTGCGTGTATTCCTACACAGTTATATAATCATGGATTCATACCCATCAGTCATACATTTTATACGCTCTTAATATAAGAACAAATATTGTTTCCTAACTTGGTTTCATTTTTACTTGAACTTAGGATAACTATGAGACTAGCTCATTCTACTATCATATTTATCTAAACAATCTTCTTTCATATCTTGTAGTCCTTAAGGACAATATATAACCATAACTTAAGACCATGCAGTTAATGAACTGCTCTTGGTCACTCCACAGAACGGCGCGACCACGCTGCATTTAAGCTTAGGAGTGGCGCAACCGCACTACTCCCTACCAGAACCAAACTTAGGCTTTTTATTGCCCCATATAATTTCTAGCATAACATGTATTTTGATGCGTACTGTAAACTCACATCAAGTAGGTTGTGATCTATTTTCAAGTTCATATTCAAACTACTTAGCTCCATAATAATTTATTTCAATCAATAAGGCTTAACAACTTTATTTAACAAGATTCGATGTTATAAGCTTTTAAACCATATATTAGTACTAATAAGCCTCTAATAGCATGCTCACATGTATATATCTAATTTACCTAGACATAGCATAATTCGTTATTTGAAAACTTATTTTAAACCACACTTGAAAGGTCGAATTCATGCTTAGCTAGATGATGAACATATTCATCACGTCTAGAGGCATAAGGCATCCTATCATATTTGTTCAAAAGTTCACAATACAAGAAATAGAGTTTTCAACTTAATTGATTTTCAAACATTAAAATTTCATGATAAATAATAACTAAGCATGCAAAGTACGTTGAATTCACATTTCATACGTACAGTAAAACCTCTATTTAGGAATAGACTTAGGACCAAACTATTTGTATTCTAACTTAGAGGTTATTACTAAATAGAGGTATTGGTACAAAATATTTTTCGAACACCCAAAAATATCCACTTTAACAAAAATATCAATAAGAACTCCGTAATAAAAAGTAAATGTAGGGTTTTTGGAAAAAAAATTAAAGAAAACATAAATTATTTAGATTTTCAAACTAGGAAAATGTAGTCTTTTATAGAAAATGTAGTCTTTTATAGGAAAATATGGTCTTTTATAGGAAATATAGTCTTTTAAAATTAATATTGTCTCTCATATATATATATATATATATATATATATATATATATATATATATATATGACTATATAGAGGTATAGTTTCTTAATACTGGTCTTAAAAAGTATATAACATATTACAATTTAGAGATTGTTCCTATTTATAACTTCCCCAAATTGGGATCAATTTTTTTAATAATATTGTAGAGGTTATTCTTATACAGAGTATTCATAAATAGGGGTTTTACTGTATTTATAAAACTAACTAAGTTGTGAATACATGCTCAAAAAGGTTAAATTTCAAAAAGGCGTAAGGTTTTCTAAACATAATTTTCGCCTTTTAGCTTTTCTTTCAAAAGATTATAATTCAAACTCCAAACCTACTAAAACATCTTGAAATACGCATTGACACATGTTTAAGGATTATTTATGCTCTTTAAGTTAAGTTAGGTTAGGTCAGTTTAGGACTTCTTATATCAAACAACCAAAACAGTAACATAAGTCACTGCAGGACACCCCCCCCTCCCCTCGTCGGGTCGGGCCCTTTTGTACTATAGGACCCCCGTCGGGGCGGGCCTAACTACTGCAATTCGAAATTTCATTCCCCTGCTATGAACCAACATGCCAAAATTTTGACAAAACAACAATGTAATGATACTCAATTGATATTAACTTACTACTAACATCCCTACCATGCTTCTAACTATTCCAAACACATAAACAATCAAATTCAATAATTAAATTCAAGATTTTTGCCATCTTTTCAAAGTTTAACATATTTAGTGATTCTCTTTGCTACGAATTCGTTACTTGACCAAATTACTTCGTTTAACCTTCGTTGATTTTGTATTCAACCATATTAACAATGTCTAGCATCAATTTACAGATTCTATCATGCTTCAACCATAAACTTTTCAACTCAAAACAAGTATTTTGGCATTTTTCTAAGAACTTTGCAAAACTTAAATTTAAGAACATATAAAGGGATATTACCTTCTGAAGTTGTGAAGGAAATTCTTTCAATCTCAAGTTTCCTCTCCAACTCAACAACACTCACACACACAAATTTCTGAACTTCACAGAGTAATCAACAAGAAGTATGAGAATGAAAATAGCTTCATTTATAGGAAACCTTATTGACTAACATTGAGACTTTGCTAAATGAAATGAAGAAGAAACTAATGGTTCATGAGAAGTCGGTGGAAAATCAAATCCTACACACTATTCAACCCACTCCCCTTTTCATCATTTGGAATCTATGAATTTTGGAGAAGAAGAAGCAAGTTATCTAGCTAGCCTTTTTGAGTTTCACGTGATGAAGAAATGACTCTCAATTTGGGACACTACCCTTAAAACTCAGCATTTCATATTACTATTAACATATATGGGTTTATTTGATATTTTTCTCCAAATGAGCATATACACCCACTCATACATTACACATAGAATTTATATAACCCATGTACATTGGTTTATTTCAAATAATATTTTAATTGGGCTAATTATAAAATAGTTGGATATTCTTAATCCATCATTTTTCATAAAACGTATCATCTCAAATATACCCAATTACCATAATGATAATTAATATCAATTATTTATTAACTCATCATTTATTTTCTTTTAATACTTCCCATTAAATCTCCATTTGATTTAACTTCCCTAGTTATGCCACAAGACGTAATTATGTGAACTTAGTAATTAATAGTCTACAAACTTATAATAATATAATCTCACAAAATAATATTATTCTTAACATTACATCTTATAACATGGTCATATCTTAAATATTATTTCAATTTATAAAGCTTTAACCAATATTCATTTAGTTTAATTTAATATCCTTCATAAATTACACATTAATGTACCACACATAACACATTGTCACAGAGGTCTATTTATGTAACTCATACGACTCATTCCACTTTGCCATATAGTTTCCTATATTATATAGTTGCCATTGAAGTGTCACACTTTATTTCATATAATATAGATGTAGCTACTATATAATATATAATCATTGCACATACAAATTAATTCCTTCAATTATTCATTCATTAAATTATTTAATGAATGTTTATTCCATCACTTTGCCACACTAGACATATCTTACAAGCTTGCATTAAGCTTATTCTCATTCTCATTACTTATTCATTTCCCACCACATTACAATTTATAACATGTTTTAATTTACATCGAACTATTATATCACAAGGTTCACATATATAAATATATCATGAATGGAAATATTTAAATATTCTTTATAACATTCGCGGTAATATAATAACTCTAGTTATTAAAATAACTTAGTTTTCTTTTATAGCTTTAACCCTCTTGGAAATACATTACTATAATCAAAATTATGTATTTCGTCATAACATAACATAAGATATTTTTATCATGTTTTCTCTAAATATAGGAACTAATCATAAGAAAACGATTTACTCATTTTCTCAAGATATTACTCTTAATATAATATCTATGTATTATTAAAATATTTACATGCACGACACACGTACACACTATATAAGTTTATTTCTTATTGTGATAAATTGTTTCCATCAACTTATATAGCAAATATGTTTTAATATATTTACCATATTACTGAATCACACACATTACCTCGTACAAAGCTACATAAGGTAATATCAAACTAATATTCCCCCCTTTTATTAAAATAATCAAATGCTAGAATTTATTTTAATATCCTTCATTAGAAATATACTATAATTCTTTCTCTTTCCTTTCTATAGATTGTCTCAACACAATTTCTTTAATCTATACATTTAACCATATCTCAATATTAATCAATAAATCTCTAACCAATATTTATCTAAAGATATATCAATTTTCTTCTCTCATCAACAACGTACATATATACAAGTCTAAACCTAGCACACATCGAGTCTTTAATAGTATTCAATATAGTACACTGAGTGGTTTCCCACAAACAACTAATAAATTAGATTCTGTCTCGTCTACACTATTTTCATAGTGAGTTAGATCGGTTACTAATTTTTATATACCTCCGCTCTCTGAAGGAATCGTTTAGCCCAGCTCCTATACATCCACCATTAAAGTGTACGTTTGCACTGCCTTAGAAATTTGGGTTCTTACAGGGCGGGTGTGTCAGGCGGTGAAAGAGCCCGCCGGGGGTGGGGTCTGTCTTTTACAGGAGTTAAGCTTTTCGGCTACTTTGCCCCGTAATCGTATAACACTTCATCATTAGATCCTGAAATGAAATAAAACGAATAATGTAAGATAAGTACATGGAGTTTGAGCAAGAATGTTGAAAATTACTACACTAACTAACTAACTACCTAAGAATTGTACATAAATGAACTAAGTAATACTAAAATTATTAATTAAACTACGAATTGAGCAAAATGAAACTAAAATACTGTATTTGAAAAGAAAATTGGGTTGCCTCCCAATGAGCACGTGTTTTTGAGTCTTTCAGCCTGACTACTCCCTGTATCTATCCTAGATCGGTTGGGATATTTTCAGCATTCTGTTTATTTATCGCACATAACCAATAACACTTTATTGCGTGCCTGTTCATTTGTATTTCTAGGAATGAAGTTGACTTACTATCCTCAATCAGCGCTTTTAGACCACCAACCTCTCCACAATCCTTGTTTTTGACATGTGTAGATTCCTCGATCAAATCACTCTCCTCCTTGTCAGTAGGGATTGGAATTTCTTTGAACACTTTAACTTTCACTACCTAATCAAACACTTTTATGGTCGATTCTCCATTAGGCACGTCAATTAGTGTTCATCGTGTTGCAAGGAATGGTCGTCCTAAGATAATCAGGATGTTCTTATCTTCTTCGAAATCTAACACCACAAAATCAGCTTAAAAAATTAATGTGTCAACCTTTAGCAACACATCTTCTACTATCCCCAATGGATACGTTATTTGTGACGCCCTCAAAACAGGTATACATCACCCATCTTGAGTCGCCAAATACATGGTACAGAATACAAATAAAAACTTAATTATACAATTATAAATAAAAATACGACAAAACATAAGCTGAGAGTTTTAACACGAATATTGTCTTCTAGACAATATCCACACTCAATGGTGTCCTCATTACAATTATTATCACACTATTTTATAGAATAGTGAGGACTACTAAAGCCACTTATCCTGGACCATCACTCTATTCCCTGACTCATCCCAGCTATATTCTCATTTTCTAAAGAGAACAATGAAAGAAAAAGGTGAGCTCAACTAGCCCAGTAAGAAACATTATGACTAAGATAATGCAGAATAAATTATCCTTAGCCTTCAACAGTATAACAACTGATAGAATATAATAGAAACAAGTTTAAGATTAACAACTGCAGCGGAACAAGCAATCCATTAGAAGAGTCAAGTAGAGCGGATATCTACTATCTTCTATGATTTAAAAAGTTTTTCTTCAACTTTATCGCTGAGACTCAGCCTAATAAATAAACCACATCATCGAATCATCCCTGCACTACGGGCCAGGAATATTCATGTAATCATCAATGGTCATTATTATACATGTGACGCCCCCAAAATAGGTATACATCACCTATTCTGAGTCACCAAATACATGGTACAGAATACAAATACAACTTAATTATATAACAGTCGTATAAAATACGACATAACATAATCTAATAGTTTTAATAAGAATATTGTCATCTAGACAATATCCACACTCAATGGAGTCCTCATTATATTTATTATCACACTATTTAACGAAATAGTGAGGACTACTAATGCTATCATTTGGGCCAATTACTCGGTTCCCAGACTAGTCCCGCCACGCTCGTTCTCATTTCACAGAGAGAAACGGTGAAAGAAAGGTGAGCTTAACTAGCCCATTAAGAAATATTATGACTAAGATAATGCAGAATAAATTATCGTTAGCCTTCAACAGTGTTAAACTGATACAATATAACAAACATCAAGTTTAACTGTAGCGAAACAAGCAATCCATTAAAAGAGTCATGTAGAGAATAAAATCTACTATCTTTTATGATTTAAAAGGTTTTTCATCACTTTTATCGTTGGGACCCAGCTTAATAAATAATCCACATCATCCCTGCACTATGGCTAAGGATATTCATTAGTATCACAACCACAAATTGTCCATCCACTACGGGCCAGGATATTCGTGTATTCATCAATGGTCATGATCATGCGATAATCGTCCCATCAATGCACTACGGGCCAATGAGGACTTTTACCACATCATTTGTAACATTACGGTCATGATTATACCGATTAATCCCCGTGTCATAATCATACCAAGTCCATCTATGCACTATAGGCCACAGATGACTTTCAACATAATATAAACATGAGGATGATGACAATGATATAAGAATTCAATAAAACAAGTTCAAGAATTAATTTATCCAGAACTAATAACATCCAAATTGTCAACATGATACTTCTTTGTAGAGTAAAATTCAAGAATGCTCGAAAGAATATTTCCATGAAAAGATCTTTGGATGAAGCGCAAATATCAAGGATATTCCACTAATTTCATGGAGTATAGAAGTCAAAACTTTAACCAACCGAGTATAAATAAGAATGGAATAACAAAAGAAATCACCGTGCATGCGATAGCCGCATGCAGACGAGGATATTCCAATGAGAATAATAAATATTGGAACCGGGTTATGCGTAAACGCATGCGGGCGGTGATATTCAAATGAATAATAAATAATGGAACCAGGTCATGCGTAAACGCACAGACAAGATATTCCAACAGAATAATAAATAACGGAACCAGGTCATGTGTAAACGCACAGACTGGATGTTCCAATAGAATAATAGAGAATGGAATAACAGAATAATTTCACCATGTATGCGGTACTTCGCATAGACAGGTTATTCCAACATAATGATAAAGAATGTAACAACAGAAGAATTTCACCATGTATGCGGTACTTCGCATAGATAGGTTATTCCAACATAATGATAAATAATGGAATAACAGAAGAATTTCACCAAGTATAGGGTAGCTTCGTGATACTGAGTTATTCCAATGAATAATAAAGAATGGAATAACAGATGTTCTCTTCATGAATACGAAAGAAATAATACCCCTTACCTTAGAAGAAACTAGATATAGGAGTAGTGAAGTAGCGAAATACTTTTCTTCTTTCTCTCTATAGTTTTTCTCTCTAGAGTTTGATGAATTCGTAAGAAATAATGAAGGAATGAGCTTCTATTTATAGGAGAATGGACTGAATAGTAACTAATTCATGAACGGTCCAGATTGATTTACTATTAAACGGACGGTTCATATTGATTTACTATGCAGTATAAATAAAATATTCTAATAAAATAAAATCTTTCAAATAAAATATAATATATTCTATTTATAATCTAATAAAACGAATAACTTTATAAAAGTATTCTGTTTTATATAAAAAGATTTTACTATGCAAAATACTATGCATAATAGAATAATAAATAACGGAACCAGTCAAACAAAACGCATACGAGAGGATATTCCAACGAGAATAATAAATAATGGAACTCGGAGTCATACGTAGCGAACGCAGCGAGGATATTCCAACAGAATAATAAATAATGGAACCATTGGAATAATAAATAATGGAACCAGGTCATGCGTAAACGCACAGACAGGATATTCCAACAGAATAATAAATAACGGAACCAGATCATGTGTAAACGCATTTAATGGATGTTCCAACAGAATAATAAAGAATGGAATAATAGAAGAATTTCACCATGTATGCGGTACTTCGCATAGACAAGTTATTCCAACATAATGACAAAGAATGGAACAACAGAAGAATTTCACCATGTATGCGGTACTTCGCATAGACGGGTTATTCCAACATAATGATAAATATTGGATTAACAGAAGAATTTCACCAAGTATAGGGTAGCCCATGTATACAGGTTATTCCAATAGAATAATAAAGAATGGAATAACAGAAGTTCTCTTCATGAATACGAAAGAAATAATACCCCTTACCTTAGAAGAAACTGGATATAGGAGTAGTGAAGTAGCGAGAATACTTTTCTTCTTTCTCTCTATAGTTTCTCTCTAGAGAGTTTCAAAGAATTAAATAAGAAATAATGAAATGTGAGCTTCTATTTATAGGAGAATGGAATTTGAATAGTAACTAATTCATGAGAACGGTCCAGATTGATTTACTTTTTAAGCAGACGGTCCATATTGATTTACTATGCAAGATAAATAAAATATTCTAATAAAATAAAATCTTTTAAATAAAATATAATATATTCAATTTATAATCTAATAAAATGAATAACTTTATAAAAGTATTACATTTTTATATAAAAAGATTTTACTATGCAAAATACTATGCATAATAGAATATAATATATTCTATTTATAGTCTAATAAAACAAATAACTTTATAAAAGTATTAGTTTTTTATATAAAAAAGATTTTACTATGCAAAATACTATACATAATAGAATACAATATATTCTATTTATAGTCTAATAAAACAAATAACTTTATAAAAGTATTACATTTTATATAAAAAAGCTTTTCTGCATTTTTATTACATTAATAATACTAATAAAACAAAATTTATATATATATATATATAAACTTCTGTGACTTCATAAAAAGATACCTCAATATATTTAACAACATTTATCATCATTATTATAATTCACAATATTAATCGACCAAGTCGTTCCCAGGAAAGAGAGGGTTTTCCAATAAGGATTTCTCCCTATTGGTGCACAATTAGGTGACCAAACCTCTCATTGGCAGAACTTCTAGACATCGTTAATATTGTAAATAATAATATTAATAACTCTATCATCTCAATTATTGATTTAATAATATATAAAATATCGATAATAATTGAATCAAATAACGTGACATACTATGCAACAATTACTGTAGCAATAATTGAACAAAACTGAGTGGCTTCTCATATAAGCATCAATAATCAATATCGTGTGCTACTATGCAACCACGCGTATTACTGTACTTTTAACACCGGGTGTTTCAACAGTTAACGGTACAACTTTCGCCGTTATTTTCATAAAATATTTTTATCGTTTTCTCAATCCGACAATAATTCCATTGCGGGATCCACCAATGATTGTGTCGTTGTACGAATATTCCCTGTTAAAACAAATATTCCCCGACCAATCGAATATTATATAGCAACTTGCGTACTTTGTAAAATTTATAAATATTACCCCCAACTATAACATTATATCAAATTCATTCCATAATATTTAAAAATGATATTTATAGAAAAATCATCTTTATTCATAAAAGTTGGGGTCTTACAATACCGAATAATTCCTGGTCATAATCATAGCAACAACTGTCCATCAATGCACTACGGGCCAATGAGGACTTTTACAACATCATTTGTAACATTACGGGTCATGATTATACCGAATGATCCCTAGTCATAATCATATAAATCAACAGTCCATCTATGCACGTAAGCCAAAGATGACTTTCATCACAATATAAGCATGAGGATGATGACAATGATATAAGAATTCAATTAAAAGAAACAAAGGATAAATTTTTAAAGATTTATAATTTAATTTATCCATAATTTAATAACGTTCAAATTTTCAACACAATACTGCTTTGTGAAGTAAAATTCAAGAATGATATTGTATCAAAAATGATTTGAACTGAAAATAAATCAATTTTTGTCATGAATAGTACTCTGGGTGAATAGTACCTGGGTGAATAGTACTTTGAGAATAGCACCCCGTGAATAGTATTTTGTGAATAGTACTCATGAATAGTACTTCGTGAATAGTATTTTATGAATAGTGCTTTGTGAATAGTAGCCATAAATAGTACCGTATAAATGAATAGTACTCATAAACAGTACTCCGACATGAAAAGCTTAAAATTTAACAAGAATGTTCAAAAATATCCTTGTGAAACGATACTGGATGAAACACAAATTTCAAGGATATTCTACAAATTTTATGAAGTATAGAAGTCAAAACTTTAACAAAATGAGTATAAAATTTGAAATCTGAAACGAAATAATATTACTTACATACTACAGAGTATGAAATAAAATATTATTTCAAGCAAATATTGAACAAAAATAACATCCCTTACAACTGTTGAACAAAAATAATATTCCAACGAATATTTAATGAAAGAATATTCTATGAATATTGAACGAAGATAATATTCTTTATGAATATTGAACGAAAATAATATTCATACGAATACGAAAAATAATATCTCTTCAGAATATGAAATAAATAATACCCCTTACCTCAGAAGAAGACTGTATACTGGAATAGTGATGTAGCAAACTTCTCTTCTTCTTTCTCTCTATAGCTTCTCTCTCTATAATTTCTCCTGTGAGTCTTAGTGAATTGGTGAGAATGAAGGAAGACTGAGCTTCTATTTATAGGAAAATATAGTTTCGATAATTGCACATTTTGGGGCTCGAAATATTACAGTATAATACCTTCATCTTTTCCTTCATTTTTTAATTTAGTCCTGTAAGTATTATCAAACTTGCACCACCTCCCCTAATAGTACATCATGTGAATCAATAGTACAATCATGTGACTCAATAGTTCTATACATGTGAAAAAAATAATTACAGTATTGTACCTTCATCTATACCTCCATTTTTAATTCAGTCATGCAAGTATTATCAAACTTACACCACCTCCCCTAATAGTACATCATGTGAACCAATAGTTCCATTCATGTGAACAAATAGTTATATACATGTGAACTAATAGCAATTAATTGCTCATTTATCCGATTAATTACCCGATTAGTCAATATAACTTCCAGACATCAATTATTATCAAAATAAATGTCGATTTCCACTAACACATTAAATCCCAACACAATAGAACTATCAATTTCATCTTTAATCAACATGAACTTATTCATCATTAATATTATAACTCACAATATTTAACAACTAGGTCGTTCCCAGGAAAGAGGGGGCTTTCCGATAAGGATTTCTCCTTATTGGCGCGCAGTTAGGTGACCAAACCTCTCTTTGACAGAACTTCTAGACATTGTCAATATTGCAAATAATAATATGAATAACTTTTTTGTCTCAATTATTGATTTAATAATATAAAATATTATGCAGAAGAAACTGTGACAATAATTGAATCAATAATATGAGAGATATAAGGCAACAATTACTATAGCAATAATTGAGTATAATTAAGTGACTTCTTACGTAACCATCAATAATCAATACCGTGTGCTATTATACAACCACGCGTATTACTGTACTTTTACTACTGGGTAGTTCAACAGTTTAACGGTAAAACTTTCACCGTTATTTTTATAAAAGATATTTCTGTCATTTACTAACTCCGACAATACTTTCGTCACGGGGTCCACCAATGATTGTGCCGTCGTACGAATATTCCCTGTTAAAATGAATATTCCCCGACCAATCGAATATTTTATATCAACTTGCTTACTTTGCAAAATTTTCAAATATCACCCTTAACTTTAACCTTTATTAATTTAACCATTTACTAAATAACATAATAATTATAAGAAAATTGAATACTTTCATTTCATAAAATTCGAGATCTCACAATCTCCCCTCCTTATGAAATTTCACCCTCAAAATTTACGTACGTACCTGGTATGTCGAAGAGATGATGATACCTCGTCAGATTTTAACTCTTGAGGTATAACCTTTGAGGGTAGAATATATTCATTCTTATCCAACATTTTAACAGGTATCTCCTCATATGTTAAATCTTCTGCTATCTCGTCTAGTTGTAATTCAATAATGTGGTTCGGGTCGTCCAAATATTTACGTAACATCGATACGTGAAAAATGTTATGAACACGCAACATACTTGGCGGTAAAACGAGTTTATAGGCCACAGTTCCTACTAGATCGAGAATTTCAAATGGGCCAATTAAATCGAGGGTTGAGATTTTCTCTCTCCATCGACTCTTGCTTCTAGAATAACGCCCTCTTGAACTTTCTTCTTCTTCTTCGTATTTATCAACTCCGGGTCTGTAGCTTTGGCGGCCTTTAACTTTATCGATTAAAGTCGATTCTACTCGTATATTTGATATCACCACATGGGTCCCTAGAGTCTTTAACTCTATCTTCATCATTTGTAAGTTATACGAAATGGGTTTTTGTGTTAACAACATCGTACTCGTAAACGCATACGATCTTCTACTCATTAAATGGTATAGTCATAACCTTCAACAGCTTGAGCCAATGTCTTTGGCGCATGTTGCGTTTGTTTTGGGTGAAGAAAATATTTGAGGGTTTTAGAAATGGGTTTTGTACTGGGGTCAATACAAAGTTTGATTTCACGCTCTAGGGTAGGCCAGGAAGTCCTTAGAGAATACGTCAGGAAATTTATTAACGGTAGAAATATTATTTAAAAACTGTGACTCTCATCCAAGACTTGGATAACACATGTAATAAAGGTTTCTCCTAACAGAGTTTCAACAGATAAGTCAAAGTCTAATTTCTACGGAGTTAAATTTAAACGTTTAGCGCAAGTAGGTGAAATAAAAGAATGGGTAGAACCGGTATCAAATAAGGTATAGACTTCGCAAGAGTTTATGATTAACTAACCCGTGATAACTTCGTTCGGGTTACTCGCTTTTTGAGAAGTCACGAAAAATGCTCTTCCTGAAACCACCGACTTTGTTTTGTCCATATCCGCCTTTGGTGCCACCGTCCCAGCTGGATTTGATTTCATTCCAGGATAAAATTGAGCTATGTGACCATTTTTTCCACAACTAAAACATACCTTGGAAGGCTGTGAACAGTATGGACTTATGTGTCCCTCCTCTCCGCATCTGTAACATCTAACTGGCGGTCATTCTCCTCCCCTAGAATTTGTTACTGGTGTTGGTGTTGCTGCCAACGTCTTCCCATCATCGTTAAATCTTTTCTTCTTGAATTTTCCACTTCAATCATTTCTTCTATTATCTTCGCCATGATTACCATCGAAGTGGTTACCATTTCTTGCCTGGTAATTTCCTTCACGATGGTTATCGTTGTTCCAATAGTCGTTGCCACCGATATGATTATTATCGTGTTGCTGGTCATTATCCTTTGGTTGGGCTGGCTCATTATCGCGCTCCAATAACTGAGCCCTATTCACAACAGCTAAATATAAATAAAGTTTGTGAGAAATGAGGTATTGACGTATCTCAGGTTTTAAACCTCTTAGAAACATCCGCGTTATTCTTTCCTCATTAACAACCAAGTGGGACGCAAATCAGGATAACTCGGCAAACTTAGCTTCATACTGCGACACGGTCATATTGTTTTGCTCCAGCTTGATGAACTCTACCTCCTTCATGTGACGAATACTTTCGGGAAAGTACTTATCGTTGAATAGTTCTTGGAACTTCCCCCAAGACATCTTCAAGGTGCGGCGAAAGTCGTTTTTATGATTCCCACCAAGATGTCGCCTCTCCTCGCAACATGAAGGTGGCAAAGGGAACCTTTTGCTCCTCGGAGCATCCCAAGATATCAAATATCTTGGTGATCTACTTTATCCACATCTCTGCCTTAAGTAGTTTTGGCTCTCCGAAAAACTCCGGTGGTCCCAACTCCTTGAACTGCTTAGCGGTGACCATCCGAGAGTTTCCAGTGTTTCCACCTGCATTTTGAACAGGAGTCTCTCTCGCCTGATGTCCCACCAATGATTGTGTCATCGTACGAATATTCCTTGTTAAAACGAATATTCCCCGACCAATCAAATATTTT
Organism: Panax ginseng; assembly: GCA_020205605.1. NCBI lineage: Eukaryota > Viridiplantae > Streptophyta > Magnoliopsida > Apiales > Araliaceae > Panax > Panax ginseng. The sequence goes on along the minus strand of CM035131.1, from coordinate 60,749,332 downwards.
ATATCAACTTGCTTACTTTGCAAAATTTTCAAATATCACCCTTAACTTTAACCTTTATCAATTTAACCATTTACTAAATAACATAATAATTATAAGAAAATTGAATACTTTCATTTCATAAAATTTGGGATCTCACATTATTGATCTATCTGCGAGTTGTAGACTGATGTTTGTTGGCTTTGCTTCCTTTAAGCCCAACTTTCTGAATATCGATAATGGCATAAGGTTTATACTTTCTCCTAGATCACATAGGTCTCTCCCCACATCTTGATTACTAATTGCATAAGGAATAGTAAAGCTTCCTGGATCTTTCAACTTAGGGGGAAGCTTTTTTTGTAGAACTACACTACACTCTTCCGTTAGCGCCACTGTTTCGAATTCGTTGAGCTTGCGTTTCTTTGAAAGAGTTTCTTTCATAAACTTGACATAGCATGACATCTGCTCTAGTGCTTCGTCGAACGGAATGTTAATGTGCAACTGTTTGAAAATTTCCATAAACCTAGAAAACTGATCCTTAAACTTTTGACTTTCCAACCGTTGTGGGAAAGGTATAGGTTGTGTGACTCTAATCTATTTGTCTTTATTCGGCTTTTCCATAACTTTTTCTTTAGTTTTCCTTGTCGGATCACTCCCATTAATTGCACAATCCTCATCTTTCTTATCAAAGTCAGAAACTAAGGCTTTACCACTCCTCAGTGCGATAGCATTACACTGTTCGTGATTTCCCCACGGATTCTTCTCTGTGTCACTTGGTAAAGTCCCTTGAGGCATGTTATTCAATGCCAAAGCAAGTTGTCCCATCTGAATTTCCAAGTTCTTTATCGCCACCACTTGCGTTTTCATAGCTACCTCATTACCCGATATGTATTTCAACAACAACTCTTTCAAATCTAACCTTTTTTCATGCTCCAGAGCTGACTGTTGATGCTGTTTTTGGAAACCTGGGGGATAAGATTGTCGTGGAGCCTACTGATTTTGGTTGTTACTCCATGAAAAGTTCGGATGGTTCCTTACCCCCGGATTATAGGTATTCTGATATGGATTCTGAGGAATTCTGTTATAGCTACCTACAAAATAAACTTCTGTAGGATTAATAGCACATTGCTCTGTCAGATGTTCCCCCGCACACAATTCACACATAAATGCCACCCTCTCGAACTCCGTGCCCCTGTGTAGGCATCCATCTTCTATATAATAATGTGAAATTTGAAATTGCTTTAGTTTGTCACTCCATCTACTTCTAACACCCCAGTTGCCTTAGGTTGTGTCATTCTCGTTGTGGGCCACTGGTAGTTGTTAGCTACCATTGTCTCAATCAGATTATATGCCTCTTCAAATATGTTTGCCATAAAATCTCCCCCAGACACTGCATCAATACTCGTACGGAGATTACCATTAAGCCCATTGTAAAAAGTATTCATATGCAGCCACTTGGGTAGTCCGTGATGTGGACACTTCCTTAGCAATTCCTTGTACCTTTCCCAAGCTTCGTATAGAGACTCCCCATGCTTCTGTTCAAACATCGTAATCTCATTCCTCATCTTAGCAGTCTTCGCTGGTGGGAAAAATTTAGCTAAAAATTTATGAGCAAGGTCATCCCAAGTATTAAATGACCCTGGCGGTAGTGAGTGTAACCAGCTCTTTTCTTTGTCCCACAATGTGAAAGGAAACAACTGTAGCCTAACTGCATCATCTGATACCCCATTGTATTTGAAGGTATCATAAATCTCTAGAAAGCTAACTAGGTGCTCGTTTAGATCATCATTAACTAATCCCCTAAACTAAACTGAATTCTGTATTATCTGAATCATCCCAGGCTCGATCTCAAAGTTATTCGCTATAATTATAGGCCTGTTAATGCTTGACTGAATTTCAGTTACTCTGGGAGTAGCATAGTTCCTTAGTGCTTTTTGATCCTCTGCATCCATACTTTCTTGTTTATCAAAATTCTCTCTATTCTCCTTAATCAACTTACTAAGTCTCTAAAACCTTCGTTCGATGTCGTCCTCAAAAGGAAGCAAATCTGGTTTCTTTGACCGAGTTTGCATACACTAAGTAGGAGAACCTGAAACAAGAAATAACAAAAATAAAAAAAAAGAAAAATTGTTTTAACTAAAATTGAACTAATTAAACTAATATCGAAAGTAATAAAATCAAATATTGTCCCCGACAACGGCGCCAAAAACTTGTTGGGTGTAGTATCTAATTATGAACGGCACACAAGTATACGTGATCAACAAGCAATATAATGATAAGTCAAGTATCGTTCCCACACAGAAAAGTATTAATTTTACTCAAACAATTACTAGTTTTGTATTATTTCAATTTTATTAAACTAATCGAATTAATGATTGAAAATAATGAAAACTAATAAATAAAAAATCAAATCAATCAACACAACTCGCTACAACAAATTTTAATCAAATAATGGAGAATTAAGCCTACAACTTCACTTTAAGCTTCACTCAGATTATCACACTTCTTTTCAATTCAATTAACTATCCCAGTTCATTAATCAAGAACACAAAAGTAGAATTTATCATCTCTCAATGTACTAACACCATATTAACTTAAATCCACAATTGATAGAATTAAGCCAAACACCCTAATTAACTAATTCACTATATCTCAATGTGAATTACAATTAAAAAAGGTTTAAATTCCAAGTTCTCACATGATTACATGCTATGTTAGGTATATCTCTATCCTAAACATACATCAAGAATTCCATCAAAATACAGAAATCAAGAACACATGTTATTATGGCTAAGTCTATATTCATATCTCATCTCTCGAATCCATATAAATCCACAAAGAATTTGTGATCAAGCAATTCATAAGTTATGTACAAATCACAATAGATGAACCGGAAAGATAGTTTTATTGAACTGAAATCAAAGTATGATAATCATCATTCCACTTAAAGATCCATTGCAGGCTTAATAAGAAATTTAGTTCATAACGAATGAATTAAACACTAAGTAGATTAAAGAATACATCATCCCAATTATAAAAAACTGAAATAAAGATAAAGAATAGTATAGAACCACCCTTCTCTGCACTCAGTTCTGAAATCTTCGTGATCCTTGTTCTTCACTCTGCTCTTCCACAATCTTCTCCAAAATAGGGCTTCAAAACTTGCAATTAATGATTAATTAATTGAATCTCTAAATTAATTATCTAAGTCCTTGTAATATCTGCTAAAAACGTCCACAATCCATTCTAAATTGAAGCCAAATTCATTCAGTCCATGCCACAATAGTGATTGAATTGCATCTAAACTCCCCTTTTGTCCGCGCACCCCCACCCCGGCATGGTATTATGCCTTGAGAATGCCACTTTTACGGTGGTGCTAATCTGTTTCACCACGTATACCCCTCCTTGACGCAGGTATTTCCTTTAGAGACTTCACTTTACGTGTAGGTACTAAATCACACTGTTGTTGATTTCCTTGCTATTCCTGCCAAGTCCCGCCACATTGCCACCATCACATCGTAACTAACACAAACAGAAACCTGCAAACAAAATAACCATAAACACATAAAATTGTACAAAAATAATCAGATTACACACTATTTAAGTCCAAATAGGTATCCGAATCATAGGTATGAAACCTACTCATCAAAGCTCAGATTGAACCCGATAAAGTGTACCTTCGAACTGGGAGCAGGGAAATTTCTGGGTTATCTGACTAGCCAGCGAGGAATTGAGGCAAACCCGGAGAAGATCAGGGAAATTTGAGATATGAAGTCTCCTCAGTCGTACAAGGATGTTCAACGTCTGATAGGTCGAATAGCAGTTTTGAGGATATTCATCTCTAAGTCGATAGAAAGGTGCTTGCCATTTTTTGATTCGTTGAGAGGGCCGAAGTGTGACGCCCCCAAAATAGATATACATCACCTATTATGAGTCGCCAACTACATGGTACAAAATACAAAAACAAACTTAATTATATAAACGTCGTGTAATATACGAAAAAACATAGCTGAGAGTTTAAACAGGAATATTGCCTTCTAGACAATATCCACTCTCAAATAGAGTCCTCATTACATTTATTGTCACACTATTTTATAGAATAGTGAGGACTACTATAACACCATCTCGGACCATCACTCCGTTCCCCGACTAGTCCCGGCTACGTTCTCATTTTCTGAAGAGAACAATGAAAGCAAAAGGGTGAGCTCAACTAGCTCAGTAAGAAATATTATGACTAAGATAATGCAGAATAAATTATCGTTAGCCTTCAACTGTGTTAAACTGATATGATATAACAAACATCAAGTTTAACTGCAGTGGAACAAGCAATCCATTAGAAGAGTCAAGTAGAGCATAATATCTACTATCTTCTATGATTTAAAATGTTTTCATCAATTTTATCGCTGAGACTCAGCTTAATAAATATACCACATCCTCGAGTCATCCATGCACTACACGACAAGGATATTCATTAAATCATCAATGGTCATGACTATACCGAATAATCTCTGGTCATAATCATAACAAAAATTGTCCATCAATGCACAACAAGCCACTGAGGACTTTTACCACATCATTTATAACATTACAGGTCATGATTATACCGAATGATCCCTGGACAAAATCATACCAAGTCTATCTATGCACGTAAGCCAAAGATGACTTTCATCACAATATAAGCATGAGGATGATGACAATGACATAATAATTCAATAAAACAAGTTCAATAATAAATTTTAAAAATTTATAAGTTAATTTATCTTGAAATCAATTACGCCCAAATTGTCAACATGATACTGCTTTGTGGAGTCAAATTCAAGAATGCTCAGAAGAATATTTCTATGAAAGATACTGGATGAAGCACAAATATCCAGGATATTCTACTAATTTCATGGAGTATAGAAACCAAAACTTTAACCCACTGAGAGTATAATATAATATATGAAACTTCAAATGGATTTTCGCCCGCCATGCGGTAATCCATGTAGACAAATCATTTCCACAGTTTAATAAGGAATGAATACAAAGGATCATTCACCATTCATGCGGTAATCCACATAGACAGGTTATTCCAACAGAATAATAAAGAATGGAACCGAGGTTATCATGTAATCCGCATGCATGAGATATTCCAATAGAAACAATAAAAAATGGAACCAGTCATGCGTAATTACGCATGATAGGATGTTCCAATGAATAATAAAAATGGAATAACAACGAAATTTACCGGGCATACAACCAAGCACAAACAAAGTTATTCCAACGAATAATAAATAATGGAACCAAGTCATATGTAATACGCACGTATGTAATATTCCAATGAATAATAAAGAATGGAATAACAAAGAATTTTTTCATATACGCTGGTGATTTCTTAGATGAGATAAAGTTATTCCAATATGATAATAAAGAATGGAATACCAGAAGAATTTCACCATGTATGTTGTACTTCTCATAGACAGGTTATTCTAAAATAATAATAAAGAATGGGATAATGTAAGCTCTCTTCATGAATACGAAAGAAATAATACCCTTTACCTTAGAAAGAAGAGTATTCCAATTGGTAGGGCGAGGATATTCTTGAAGAAAACTTAAACCTGCTTTTCACGCAAAGCTTCTTAAAACTCTAAAGAAATACGCTCAAGGTTATCGAAGAAGAATTCTCCTCAATTTACGGTGTGTTTTAATTCCAACTAAGCATCCTATTTATAGGAGAATGGAAATGATACTATGCAATAAAATATAATATATTCTATTTATAATATATATATATATATATATATATATATATTATTTAAAATCTAATAAAAAATAACTTTATAAAAGTATTTATTTTATATAAAAAGATTTTACTATCTGAAACACTATCTTGCAGCACTATGCATAATAAAATATATTATATTCTATTTATAATCAAATAAAACTAAACTTTATAAAAAAATATTCTCGCATTTTATATAATAAGTTTTCTCGCTTTATTACATTTATAATAATAATAAAACAAAATTCATCATCATTATTATAATTCACACTATTAATCGACCGAATGTCGTTCACAAGAAAGAGGAGGCTTTCTAATAAGGATTTCTCCCTATTATGCCGTAATTAGGTGACCAAACCTCTCCTTGATGTAACTTCTGACATCGTTAATATTGCAAATAATAATATTAATAACTTTGTTATCTCAATTATTGATTTAATAATATATAAAATATCGACAATAATTGAATCAAATAACGTGAGATACTATGCAACAATTACTGTAACAATAATTGAACAAAACTGAGTGACTTCTCACGTAAGCATCAATAATCAATACCGTGTGCTACTATGCAACCACTCATATTACTGTACTTTTAACACCGGTTGTTTCAACAGTTAACGGTAAAACTTCCGCCGTTATTTTCATAGAAATATTTTTGTCGTTTTCTCAATTCGACAATAATTTCGTTGTGGGGTCCACCAATGATTGTGCCATCGTACGAATATTCCCTGTTAAAACGAATATTCCCCGACCAATCGAATATTATATAACAATTTGCGTACTTTGTAAAATTTATAAATATTACCCACAACTATAACATTATATCAAATTCACTCCATAATAAAAAAATGATATTTATAGAAAATTTATTTGTATTCCTTAAAGTTGGGGTCTTACAACCTCTCCTTCTTATGAATTTCGCCCTCAAAATTAGGGTACGTACCTGGTATGTCGAAGAGGTAAGGATACCTTGATTTCATTTCAGATTCTAACTCCCAAGTCATTTCCTCAATATCGTGATTTCTCCACAAAACTTTGACTTGAGGTATAACCTTGGAGCATAGAATATGTTCTTTCTTATCCAAGATTTGAACAGGAACCTCTTCATACGTTAAATCTTCCGCTATTTCGTCCGGTTCTAACTCAATAATGTGGTTCGGGTCTTCCACATATTTACGTAACATGGATATGTGAAAAACGTTATGAACACGAAACATACTTGGCGGTAAAGCGAGTCTATAGGCCATAGTTCCTACTCGATCGAGGATTAAAAATGGGCCAATGAATCGAGGATTGAGCTTTCCTCTCTTTCCAAATCTCGTAACTCCTTTCCATGGAGCAACACGTAACAACACATGATCTCCAATATCGAATTCCACGTCCTTTCGATGAAGATCAGCATAACTCTTTTGTCGATCTTGTGAGGTTTATATACGTTGCCGGATTGTTTGAATTTTTTCCGTAGTCATACGTACCAACTCTGGTCCCAACAACGTTGCTTAACCCACCTCATCCCAACATACTGGAGAACGACACTTTCTTCCATACAACGCTTCGAATGGAGCCATGCCAATACTTGCTTGATAGCTGTTGTTGTAGGAAAACTCCACTAATCTGTAGAACTTGTCCCAACTTCCCTTGAAGTCAAGGACACAGAGTCTTAATAAATCTTCAAGAGTTTGAATAGTCCTCTTTGATTGTCCGTCCGTCTGAGGATGATATGCCAAACTAAATCTTAAATCTGTGCTCATAGCTTTTTGTAAACTAACCCAAAATCTTGAAGTGAATCTTGGGTCTCGATCAGAAACTATGGATACTGGCATACCGTGCAATCTTACAACCTCGTTTATGTATATACGAGCAAGGCGTTCAAGTGTATAAGTTTCTCGTATTGGTAAGAAATGAGCCGACTTGGTCAATCTATCAACAATAACCCAAATTGCATCTATGCCTTGAGAAACCTTGGGAAGACCAGTAACGAAATCCATGGTAATGTGATCCCACTTCCATTCTGGAATTTCAAGTGGTTGCAATGGACCTTTTGGTACTTGATGCTCCGCCTTGACTCGTTGACAAGTTAGGCACCTTGAGATAAACAACGCTATCTCTCTCTTCATATTGCTCCACCAAAATGTATGACAAAGGTCACGATACATTTTAGTACTCCCAGGATAGATTCCAAACGGTGTGTTGTGCGCCTCCATCATGATTTTATACTTTAAATCAGGGTCGTTAGGAACACAAAGTCTGAAGTTGACTCAAAGTATTCATTCTTCATCGATTCTTGCTTCCGGCATAGCACCTTCTTGCACTTTCTTCCTCATACGCATCAGCTCCAGGTCTGTAGCTTGAGTAGCTTTAACTTTATCAATTAAATTCGGTTCTACTCGTATATTCGCCATCATCACATGGGTCCATGGAGTCTTTAACTCTGTCTCCATCCTTTGTAAGTCATACAAAATGGGCCTTTGCGTTGACAATATTGCACTCGTACCCGTATATGATCTTCTACTCAATGCGTCGGCTACCACATTCGCTTTTCCAAGGTGGTATTGGATGGTATGATTATAATCTTTCAATAGTTCAAGCCAACGTCGTTGTCGCATGTTGAGTTCCTTTTGAGTGAAGAAATATTTGAGGCTTTTATGATCCGTAAAGATCTCCACTTTTTCCCCATACAAGTAATGCCTCCAAATCTTTAGTGCAAAAACGACTGCTGCCAACTCTAGATCATGAGTGGGATAATTTCTCTCATATTCTTTGAGTTGTCGTGAGCCATATGCTATGACTTTCCCATGTTCCATGAGAACACATCCTAACCCTTTGCCCGAAGCATCATCAGAGATGACAAATCCCTCCGAGCCGGATGGTATTGTCGAGCAGTCTTGAAATGAGTCTCCTCTTGAGTTCTTGAAAACTTCTCTCACATTCTTCGCTCCAATAGAACTTTGTATCTTTCCGAAGTCACCGAGTTAATGGAGTAGCAATTGAGAAAACCCTTCTACGAATCTCCGATAATAACCAAACTAAGCCGAAAAGCTACGTACTTTAGTCACTGATTTAGGTTGCTCCTAGCTTTGAATAACTTCAATCTTTGCTGGGTCAATAGATATTCCATTACTACGTGCCCAAGGAATGCTACTTCCTCAAGCCAGAACTCGTATTTCTTCAACTTGGCATAAAGCTTGTTTTCATGAAGCTTTTGGAGTATCAGCCTCAAGTGTTGCTCATGATCTTCACGGTTCTTGGAATAAATAAGGATGTCATTAATAAAAACAACCACAAAGTGATCCAAATATTCCTTGAATACTCGGTTCATCATATCCATGAAGGCAGCAGGAGCATTAGTCAATCCAAAAGACATGACTAGGAATTTATAATGCCCGTACCGAGTTCTGAAAGCCGTCTTTGGAATGTCATCAGTTCTAATCTTCAATTGATGATATCTGGAACGAAGATCAATCTTTGAAAAGAATTTGGCACCTTGCAACTGGTCAAATAGGTCATCAATACGTGGCAATGGGTACCTATTTTTGATGGTGACATGATTCAACTCCCGATAATCAATACAAAGTCGCATACTCCCATCTTTCTTCTTTACGAATAGAATAGGAGCACCCCAAGGAGAAGTATTAGGACGAATGAAACCAATGTCTAACTATTCCTGTAGTTGGATTTTTAACTCCTGAAGTTCAATAGGAGCCATTTGATATGGGGATTTAGAAATGGGTTTTGTACCGGATTCAAGGTCGATACAAAATTCAATTTCACTCTCTGGGGGTAAGCTAGGAAGTTCTTCAGGGAATATGTCAGGAAATTTATTAACAATAGAAATATCATTCAAATCTGATGTATTTTTATTTAAATCCGTGACATGGGCTAAGAAAGCTTGACATCCGTTTTTCAATAAACGAATAGCTTTATGACTTGATATGACAGTGATTGATTTTAGTGGTTTGGTTGCTTGAATTCGCATAATAGGTTGGTTAGGAATATGAAAGCTAACAACCTTACGAAAATAATCGATTTTAGCATGATGAGTAGTTAACCAATCAATCCCAAAAATCACATCAAATGCAAGTATTTTCAAGGAAATAAGATCGACAGGTAACGTGTGGTTACTGATTTGAATCAAACAAGACGTATAAACAGTGGATGTAATGAAGGTTTCTCCCAACGGAGTTTCAACAGATAAGTCAAAGTCTAATTTCTCCGGAGTCAAATTTAAACGTTGAGCGCAAGTAGGAGAAATAAAGGAATGGGTAGAATCGGTATCAAATAAAGTATAAACTTCACTAGAGTTTATGATTAGCTTACCCGTGATCACCTCGTTCGGATTCTTCACTTTTTGGGAGGTTACAACAAACGCTCTCCCTTGAACTACCGGTTTTGTCTTGTCTGGGACACCCTTTGATGCCTCTATCCCAGCTGGACTTGACTTTGGTGCATGGAAAAATCGGGCTAGGTGACCTTCTTTTCCACAATTGTAACATGCTTTGGACTGCATCGTGCAGTTTGGACTTATGTGTCCTTCCCCTATATATTTGTAACATACGACCGGTGATCGTTCTCCTTCCTTAACAACAGGTGCTGGTGCTGACGTCTTTCCATCATTATTGAATCTCCTCTTCTTAAAATGTCCACTCTTATTGTCATGGCCATGATTACCACCGAAGTGATTACCATTTCGCATGTTGATTCCTCCACGTTTGTTGTCACCGCTTCGATGATCGCTACCACTTTGTATTATCGACTTGCCGTACCGTTTCTCTCTCTTGGTTGGGTTGACTCATTATTGCACTCCAATAATCGAACCCTATTCACAACATCCTAATACAAACACGGTTTATGAGAGATCGGTATTGGCGTATCTCGGGTTTCAAACCTCTTAGAAACATCCGCATCATTCTCTCCTCATTATCAACCAAGTGGGACGCAAACCGAGATAACTCGACAAACTTAGCTTCGTACTGTGCCACGGTCATATTGTTTTGCTCAAGTTTGATGAACTCTACCTCCTTCATGTGATGAATACTTTCGTGAAAGTACTTGTCGTTGAACAATTCTTGGAACTTCTCCCAAGACATCTTCGATCGGCGAGGTTGAGTCGCTTTACGATTCCCACCAATGTCACTGCCTCCTCAAACATAAAGGTGGCAAAGGGAACCTTTTACTCCTCGGAGCATCCCAAGATATCAAATATCTTGTTGATCTGCTTTATCCACGTCTCTGCCTTAAGTGATTTTGGCTCTCCAAAAAACTTCGGTGGTCCCGGCTCCTTGAACTGCTTAGTTGTGTCCGTCCGAGAGTTATCAGTGTTTCCACTACATTTTGGGCAGGAGCTGCCTTCGCCTGATGTTGCATGAATTGTATAAAACCTCTGAACATCCCATCGTTCATCATTTGATCGTTGTTGTTTACCTGAGGATTATTGTCTTCCAGTTACACATTATCCTGGGTATTAATCTGTGGTGACTCAACGGTCTCATGTGCTTCATTGCTTATCTCAACATTTTTGGATGCCATTTTCAAATACTGCCACAAAATAAGGGTTAATTATCATATCACATATTATCCCTATACTCTGACCGACCAATTAAATACCAAATAAACTTAGGTAGGTCATAGTAGCGAAGGAATTCCCCGTCTCTCCCCTCCTAGTTCTCGTCTCACATCTCAGCCAGGATCATATCCCTAAGTTTTGATACCAACTGTGACGCCCCCAAAATAAGTATACATCACCTATTCTGAGTAGCCAAATACATGGTACAGAATACAAATATAAACTTAATTATACAAACGTCGTGTAATATACGACAAAACATAGCTGAGATTTTAAACAGGAATATTGCCTTCTAGACAATATCCACTCTCAAATAGAGTCCTCATTACATTTATTGTCACACTATTTTATAGAATAGTGAGGACTACTATAACACTATCTCGGACCATCACTCCGTTCCCCGACTAGTCTCGGCTACGTTCTCATTTCCTGAAGAGAACAATTAAAGCAAAAGGGTGAGCTCAACTAGCCCACTAAGAAATATTATGACTAAGATAATGCAGAATAAATTATCGTTAGCCTTCAACAGTGTTAAACTGATACGATATAACAAACATCAAGTTTAACTGCAGCGAAACAAGCAATCCATTAGAAGAGTCAAGTAGAGCATAATATCTACTATCTTCTATGATTTAAAATGTTTTCATCAATTTTATTGCTGAGACTCAGCTTAATAAATAAACCACATCCTCGAGTCATCCCTGCACTACAGGCTAAGGATATTCATTAAATCATCAATGGTCATGACTATAACGAATAATCCGTGGTCATAATCATACCAAAAACTGTCCATCAATGCACTACAGGCCATTGAGGACTTTTACCACATTATTTATAACATTATAGGTCATGATTATACCGAATGATCCCTGGACAAAATCATACCAAGTCCATCTATGCACGTAAGCCAAAGATGACTTTCATCACAATATAAGCATGAGGATGATGACAATGACATAATAATTCAATAAAACAAGTTCAAGAATAAATTTTAAAAATTTATAAGTTAATTTATCTTGAAATCAATTACGCCCAAATTGTCAACATGATACTGCTTTGTGGAGTCAAATTCAAGAATGATCAGAAGAATATTTTCATGAAAGATACTGGATGAAGCACAAATATCCAGGATATTCTACTAATTTCATGGAGTATAGAAGCCAAAACTTTAACCCACTAAGTATAATAGAATATATGAAACTTTAAATGGATTTTCGCCCGCCATGCGGTAATCCATGTAGACAGATCATTTCCACAGTTTAATAAGGAATGAATACAAAGGATCATTCACCATGCATGCGGTAATCCACATAGACAGGTTATTCCAATAAAATAATAAAGAATGGAACCAGGTCATGCGTAATCCGCATGCATGTGATATTCCAATAGAACAATAAAAAATAGAACCGGTCATGCGTAATCCGCATGATAGGATGTTCCAATGAATAATAAAAATGGAATAACAACGAAATTCACCGAGCATACAACCGCACAAACAAAGTTATTCCAAAGCGAGAATAATAAATAATGGAACGAAAGTCATGCATAATACGCATGGCATGTAATATTCCAATGAATAATAAAGAATGGAATAACAGAAGAATTTTGCCATGTACGCGGTACTTCGCATAGACAGGTTATTCCAATATGATAATAAACAATGGAATAACAGAAGAATTTCACCATGTATGCTGTACTTCGCATAGACAGGTTATTCCAAAATAATAATAAAGAATGGGATACCAGAAGCTCTCTTCATAAATACGAAAGAAATAATACCCCTTACCTTAGAAAGAAGAGTATTCCGGCTGGTAGGGCGAGGATATTCTTGAAGAAAACTTGTACTGTTTTCTTCGCTCAAAGCTTCTTAAAACTCTAAAGAAATACGCTCAAGGTTATAGAAGAAGAATTCTCTGAATTTCAGGTGTGTTTTCAATTCTAACTAAGGATCCTATTTATAGGAGAATGGAAATGATACTATGCAATAAAATATAATATATATATATATATATATTATTTAAAATCTAATAAAACAAATAACTTTATAAAAGTATTCATTTTATATAAAAAGATTTTACTATACAAACACTATCACAGCACTATGCAAACACTATACATAATAAAATATATTATATTCTATTTATAATCAAATAAAACAAAACTTTATAAAAAGTATTACATTTTATATAAAAAGTTTTCTATTTTATTATATTTATAATAATAATAAAACAAAATTCATCATCATTATTATAATTCACACTATTAATCGACCAGGTCATTCACAGGAAAGAGGGGGCTTTCCAATAAGGATTTCTCCCTATTGGCGAGCAATTAGGTGACCAAACCTCTCCTTGACAAAACTTCTAGACATCGTTAATATTACAAATAATAATATTAATAACTTTGCTATCTCAATTATTGATTTAATAATATATAAAATATCGACAATAATTGAATCAAATAACGTGAGATACTATGAAACAATTACTGTAACAATAATTGAACAAAACTGAGTGACTTCTCACGTAAGCATCAATGATCAATACCGTGTGCTACTATGCAACCACGCGTATTACTATACTTTTAACACCGGGTGTTTCAACAGTTAACGATAAAACTTCCGCCGTTATTTTCATAAAAATATTTTTGTCGTTTTCTCAATCCGATGAATAATTTCGTTTGTGGGGTCCACCAATGATTGTGTCGTCGTACGAATATTCTCTGTTAAAACGAATATTCTCCGACCAATCGAATATTATATAACAACTTGCGTACTTTGTAAAATTTATAAATATTACCCACAACTATAACATTATATCAAATTCACTCCATAAAAAAAAATGATATTTATAGAAAATTTATTTTTATTCCTAAAAGTTGGGGTCTTACACGAAGAATGAGAAGACGTTCCAATGGACTTCAAAGTGTGAGGATTCTTTTCAGGGAATTAAAAGGTATTTATCTTCAGCCCCCTTGTTAGTGAGACCAGTTCCTGCTGAGCCTTTGTATGTGTATTTAGCTACAAGTTCTTTGGCGATAGGAGCAATTTTGGTACGGGAGGTTGGGGGTAAACATCACCCAGTTTACTATGTAAACCATGTCGTTATGGATGCAGAGACAAAATATCCAAACCTTGAGAAGTTTTCCTATGCACTGATGATAGCAAGTAGGAAGCTTCGGTAGTACTTCCAAGGTCGACTAATAGTAGTATACACGGATCAGCCATTGAAAAAGGTGTAGGGTTTTGGGTCGGCTGGCAGCATGGGCTATAGAATTCTCAAAATTTGTAATAGAGTATCATCCTCGGATGGCGATAAAGAGCCAGGCTTTGGCTGACTTCGTGGTGGAGTGTTCATTCTTTGAGACCAATGATAGCTTGGTACAGTCAGAAGAGGCGGTTCCGACAGTAGTTGATGTTCGGCTGGAGAAGAATTCATGGACGCTATATGTAGATGGGTCTTCTACTTTGGACGTTAGTGGAGCTGGTATTATCTTGACAAGTCCAGAGTTCAGAGTGCAATAGACGATCCATTTTGGATTTAAGGCGACCAAAAATAAGGCTGAGTATGAAGTGATCTTAGCGGGTCTTCTATAACACCCCAAAATCCGGTCTATCTTCCACCCGGATTCCGTACGTCACGAGTACATCATTCATCCAAACATACATCATTATATATTGAAATATAACAACATACATTCTAAATTCCCAGGTTCTAAAACCTTATCACTCCTTTCATTACAAATAATGAAAATTACATTATTCTTTACATCTTACACGAGTGACTTTCATCCACCACTAAGGATACATAACAGTTCATTAAACTAATCTAAAGTTCATTTAACTTATTTTATATTACAAGTCTTCGCTTGATCTTCACGCTCATTCACATTCTAAATGACACTTCATTTGGATACCGTCAGCTTGATCTTTACGGGATCCTTAAGTTCTTCTAACATCGTTCGCTGAAAATGTTTTTCATTTAAAGCAAGTGTGAGCATTCAATTGCCCAGCAAGTCATAGCAGTTGAACAAATAACTTCAAGAATTCAAACATTCCTTTAGAACTTCGATAACCGAACAAAGGTTATGAAGCAGCTTGAATAATAGGAATAATCTCTATTCCTATCATTTCAAAACAATATTCACTTTCATTTTAAAATACTTTCAGTCTTCTACCTTTTTCATACACATTCTGTCTGGCTAAAATCATTAGCACAGACTTAAAAATAACGGGTCATGTATAAACAGAGCATTCTCTTATTGAACAGTTAAATCACAAAATAGTTCATCCCGTAGAAACACCGAAGTGTTCACATTGTGGCTCAAGGCCTCATACGTTCTACCACCTTATACAAATATCGCACATTCGCACATAGACCGAACTTCTCAAGTTCAACATCAGAGAAATTTAAGAAACTAGCATTCATTTAAAATGTGAATGAATTTAGGAAACTTGCCTTACGCCTAGCTACAGCTTACGCCGAACTGCTCATTTCAATTCCTATGTAACACATAAGAAAACACCACATACACCAATTAGTCATATATATTTGACTTATGCATTGATTTACTTAACTTTACTTCTTAGGGTTTGCGTTCTTGCAACCTAAGTTTACGCGACCACTTTCATTACCGTTCTACGGCTTCATGACATACGGAGATGTCTTACTTATACATTCATCATCTTTGATGTTTTACATTCTTATCTTCTTCTTATAACTTCTCTAGAACTCAACACACATCGCTTCTCTGCTAGTAGTCCATATGGTACTCTGAGTGGTTTCCCACAAACAACCAACAAATAAGTTCTCATCTTGTCTACACTGCCAACACAATGAGTTAGATCGGTTGCCAGTTTCGTATATACCTTCGCTCTCTGAAGGAATTGTTTAGCCCAGCTCCCATATGTCAACCATCAAAGGTTACGATTGTACCACAACCTAAACTTATCATAACTTATCCGAACCATTAAACTCAATGTTCGTTAAATCAATTTTTTATTCCTTACGGTTTTCTAGCAACTAAATGCCATACCTCAGTATTCATTCTTATACGACTCACCTTCGGCTTTCATTACTCTTAGTACCGTTCATTACGACTTTCTTGATAATTCATATCTTATTAATACTTTTGTAATGTCCTCTTTACATCTGCTTTGTTATATGAAATTTTGTGAAGGTTACATTTATTCCTATTCTCTTCATCTTTTTATCTCTTTCACCATTTCGCTAACGAAAAGGTTTAATTCACTTGTTTAATAGTTATTTTAGGTGAAATATGCTCATATTTCTTTCTTGCAATATAGTTATTAAAACACTACAAAAACATCCTTCAATTTTGTGAAGAATTTATATTTTTTTAGCGAAGGAATAGCAAAATTTATTAGCGAAAAGATCCTTCAAAAATTTTTTGGAGCCAATTTATTTATAATGAAAATTTGCGAGGAAAAAATCTATTTAGTGAATGAATTATTACTCACTATATATCATTATTCAGAATTTTTTTGCGAGGGATAAAATTGGTCGCTATCTTATTCTAAATTTTTTTTTTGAATTAATTGTGGTGAATATAAATACCTTAAAGTTTTTACAATAGTAAATTTAATTTTAATAACACTTTTAAGTAACTTACAATATCAACTATTTATTTTAATAAACTATAAAGTAAATAACTTTACACTATTTTAAACTTTAAAATTTCTCTATAAAAGTTTATTTTTATGATCATAATTAAATAAAGTTAAAGTTAAATAAAAATAATTATATTTTAAATATATAATATTAATCCAAAAAAGTAATATTGACAGAATATTCTCTAATTTAACCATTACAATAATTTTAGAGTAAACATGCATGGAGCAAAAATAACTCCTTAAAATTTATAAATTTTATAGATAAATTATTTTTTTTAATCTAATTATGGTGTCACATTGTCCATCTCATTTCAGGCGTACTAATACTTATCTTATTTTGAAACTGAATATATTTAAAGGGCAATATGGTCAATGGTAAAATCAGGATGGGTCGCGGTGGTCAGACAATAAATCAAGATAATATACTAATTTTTAATTTTTACCTATCAAATATATATATATGCTAATTATAATTGGGTCTAAAAATTTTCGGAATGTACAGGAGGAGTCTAATTTAAAAGTAGGAGAAGAATTAGGTTCCGGAATCATTTTACGGAGGAATGACGACCGAAGCAGTCCAGGCTTGCTGAAAACCTTCAATCCCAACGGTGTAATGTTCATCCCTTTCTACAAGGACTGAGAGATTCAAAAATAGCTCCAGAGGTCGGTAATTTCTGAAATCTCATACAAATCCCTTTTGGTTAAATCATGATGCTCAGTTTTCTATACAAAAATTTGGTTAAAAAAAATACTGCTACTGGTTCTTTAAAATCACCCCAGTTCTGTATTTTGAATCAAAAATGTTTCTACGGATCAGAAATTAGTGTGAGACGAAGGGAATCAATTTTCTCCCTCTTCAAAATCTATGGCTTCTCTAAAACCCAAATCTCCAACCTCATAAGAAAAAGGCCAATACTGCTATCTTCCCATCCAGACAAAATACAAAAACCAAAATTAGATTTCTTCAATTCATATGGGTTTTCACCCTCTGACCTTGATAAAATACTCACTACGGACCCCGGTATCATGAATCGAAGCCTTGATAATCAAATTATACCTTCGTGTGAGTTGTTGAAGAGTGTACTTGGGGATAATGGGAGTGTAATTGCTGTAATAAAGAGGCACACTCCGGTACTCAAACAAGACCTTAAGAAAAGCTTAGCACCCAATATTGATGTGTTGCGCGATTATGGCGTGTCGGATGATAGGATTAGCACAACGCTAAGGAGACATCCTTGGACATTGGTGCAAGCTCCTGATAGGTTTATATTGCTCGTTGTAGAGATTGAGGGAATGGGGTTTGAACCGGTAAAGAATCATTTTATTGTGGGATTAGAGGTATTGGCTGGGTTGAGCAAATCAATGTTTAAGCGAAAGTGGGATCTTTATAGGAAGTGGGGTTGGTCAGATGATGAGATTCTTTCGGCTTTTAGGAGGCAACCCCAATGTATGTCACTTTCGGAGAAGTTGGAGCGGGTGATGGTTTTTTTGGTTAACAGAATGGAATGGGATGCATCAAAGGTTGCATCTTGTCCATCTGTTGTTACTTATAGTTTGGACAAGCTAACTATTCCGCGGTGTTTGGTTGTTCAGTTTTTGTTGTCTAAGGGTGTGATAGAGAAGGACTTAACCTTGAGTTCATTCATGAATAAGTTGGAGAAACAATTCTTATAAAAGTTTGTGGTAAAATATTGTGCAGAATTCCCTGAAGTTCTTGATTTGTATGGAAGGTTAGTGGATGATATACAGAAGTTGCAGGTTAGCTGACTTTCCACCGGGTGGGGGGGGTCTCTTTTGCCTCTTACATTATTAAGAAATAGAAATTTAGTATCTGATGATGCAAACCATTGCTTAGTGTTGGATGGATCAAATTTTGTTGACTAGTATCAAAAGAGTTCAGTAAGTCAAAAACTAAATTATTTGACTAAACCATTGCTTAGTGTTGGATGGATCAAGTTTTGTTGATTAAATTATTTTATATAAATTATTTGATTTTGGGATAAAACTAAAACTAAAATAATTATATTTTAAGTATATAATATTAATCCAAAAAAGTCTTTTGGAGATTAATTTAAAGTAACTTTATTTTTTGGTATTGTATTTAATAAAGAGTAACAAAAAATAGAACTATGCATTTAACATTAGCATTGTTGGTTGATTAATTTTTCTACTTTGCCTGCAAGTTGTGATTTTTTTCTAGTTGTAATTGTTTTTGGGTATATAGTTTTATTGTTAGAGATGACAGATATGACATTTCAGTTCCATTTATAGTTTATTGTGAATATTTTTTTACATTTTTTTCATTATAGCTTTGGATTATAATTTCATGAGTTTCAGTTACACTAGCGATTGAAATCTACTTTGGTTCTGCCATATTTTGGGTCAGGATTCTGCAAAAGATATGTCTTCAGATACTAGAAAAGAAAATGCATCTGTTGTAGATTCATCGGTGACTGAATGGAAAATGTGAATTTGAACTATATTGGTAAGAGATATACTGGTTTTATTGCATAAAATTCTTTTTTTTGTATCGACAGTAGTGTTGTATTATGACCTTGGAATCTTTTACTTTTGTGCACACGCAGTATGTTTGAGAGTTTTCTGTTTATTTATTTATTTTTATTCTTTGGGCTTAAAAGCTCGGCATTAGCATTGTGCTATGTATAATACGTCATTGTTCTACTTATCTGGCGAGGGTTTTATGCAGTCTCATCGGTAAGCAAGGAAATGGATAAAGCGAGCTGCTGATCGTGGTCACAGTAAAGCTCAGTTTGAGCATGGACTCAGTCTTTTTGTAGTACGTTATGTGTTGCCATTATACAAAAATTGTGTGTTGTTTCAAATTTCTCAGTAAACCAAAATCTTCAAAACATGCATGAACAGATTTATTTCTTCTTCTGAATTACTTTCTATAATTTTCTAGACATCATATACATTTTATTCTGCCCTTTATCTCAGTTTCTTTTTTTGATATCCATGACATTTCCTTGGCTAACTCCTGATTTTGTATTATTCCTAATGATCATAGTGATTGTTATTTCATAAAATAAATTGTAGATCCCAAATTTTGGATTGTTATTTCATAGAATGATTTGCGGACCCAAAATTATTGATTGTTATTTCATAGAATGGTTAGGATGATGCCAAACTGTTTATTTCAGGAGAGTAGTGTTGAGCGAGATGATGTAAAGGATCCTTTCAGTGAGGTGAGATTGCTTTTCTTTTTCGCATGCATGTAGAATATTTAGCCTATTATCTTGGAGTTGCACTGGCAATAGAATTTGAAAGTGGCGAACATGAAATGCATCTATTTTGTGATCAAGGTTTTACTTTGTTAACTCCCTCTTTACCCAGATGAATATGCTCTTAAATTAATTCTAGAAAAATAACTACTAGTTTTCTCCAAAGGAGATGACGAATCCTGGATGTGTATCTAGTGCAGGCAAATTTTTAGAGTGTCATGAACATCTTTTTGCATTGTGTTGTCGTGTCAAGGTTATGGAATTTTCCTTTTGGGTTTTTTCTAGGAGGCTTGAGTGTCCCCTTACTCCTTAGAGAGTTGCTTTGGGTAAAGACTTTGGGGTTTTAAGAGACACCAATATTCTTTGATGGAGGTTTCTTCTTTTCTATTTTATGGGGTATACTTACTGAAAGTAATGATAGAATTTTAAATGGTGCTTATCTCGCTCTTCTTCTTTTTTGGGATAGGGTTGCAATTCTAGCATCACTGTAGGCTTCAGAGATGTGAACTTTTAGAGGACTTGCAATTTCAGATGTTCATCAAGATTGGCTGGTAGCGCTTCATTAGTTTTTCTGTTTTTGTTTATCTTGCCTTGTTTAGGCAAGTTGTGCTGAGTCAAAAACTATGTTCTTTAGAATTACTTTTGTTGTTTGTTCAATTTTTCAGATAGTTTTATTTAGTTGTTGGAGTTGGGAGTAATTTTTAGAATTGCATTGTAGAGGGAAGTGATAAAAAGTGTTCTAACTGATGATTAAAAAAATTAGGTAGAAGGGATGGTTGTTTGGTGTATCTTGTAGCTTTTTAGACTGCTTGGTTAGCCTTCTTCGTCACGTATTGGAATAAGGGAGTTAATGAAGATGTGATTATCATGGATGATCCAGCCAAGTTCCAATCTGACATATCTATATACCTGTCATAGTTTGGATAGGCTCTGATCTGTTCTAGGATGAGTTTTCGTGCCATGGTTGGAAAAGCATTTCTCTCTCCTCAGGCCACACTTTAACTGATCTTCACACTTTTATTTACAGAGATATGGTTGTTCTATTCTTTTTGAGATTTAATTCGTAAGCCTCTTCCTTTGGAATAATTAACATTGATTTTTTTTACTTAGATGAATGTTAAGTGATGCTGCTTCTACTTTTTTATAGGTCTCAATGTTCAAGAAGAACTAAAAGACACATACTTTGGCAATTATAAAGATGCAGCTCGAGGTAATCCAAACTATTTTTTGACATATGGAAATGGGAAAGCAGCAGCTCGTATTCAAGATCATCTTCGTCCCAATGGTGCACACAGATGGCACAACTATATGACCACACCAAAGTATGATGATTTACATGTCCAACCTTATTTCTTTGAAGAAAATGATGATGAAGTGGACCTAACATGATGTACACTTCATTCTATCTAGTTCGTTATCCTTTCAGTTTTCTTGTGTTAGTTATTAAATATTGCAAGTACTATGATTTTTGGGAGATCAAGATATAATAACAAATTTTGTACTTATCGTGACTTGAACATTATCTATTTATATATGAAGTATTAGTTTTAATTATTTGCTCTTTATGCATTAGTTTATCAATTAGTTTGAAATAGGCATGATATTTATATTAACTTGAAATTAAATTTAATATTTATTATAGCAATTACTAAAAATAATAGTAATAATAATAAATATGAAATCATTGATTTGAAAATTAATTATAATTTTTAATGAATTTTGATTATTTAGCAATTAATTTTTTATTTACAAATTTATAATTTGTGAAGGAATTTTTCTCACTAATTTGAAAAAATATTCTCAATTTATAATTAGTGAAGAAAAAAATATTCTCTCGTTAAATAAATTTGTTCTTCACAATATATTATTTGTGAGGGAATCAAGTTATTCACTAATTTTAAATAGTCCTTCTTAAAATATTATTTGTGAAGGAAACCAATCTTTCACTAAATAACAATATTCCATTACTAAATACAATTTGTGAAGGAATAAGTTATTCACAATATATCATTCACAAAAAATATTTAGTTACTACTTAGCGAAGGATACCCAATTTGCGAGGAGGTCTAATGCGAAAGCACTCGTGGTGAAGGAAATATTTTTTCATGAATAAATTCTTCTTCACCCTTCGTTCGTTTTACGTTTTAAATGCTTTTCGTTCGTTCGTCCGTAATTCGGTCATCCAAACTCGGAATTCGTTCATTCTTAAGTCCACGACTCATGTTTTCTATGTTCTCTTACATTCTTATGAAACCCTACACGTTCGGGTTCATTTACTAACTTTCTAATTCTCGTTTGTCTTTTACGAAATTTTTGCCATTACTTCGTTATAGCTAAGTTTTAATCCGTTCTTCATGAATGTTTCTACCATTCCTAACCAAGCAATAAGCATCTAACTTATACATGATAGTTTTAAACTTGTCCATCAACAACAATTATCCTACGATGATTTTAAATTTGTCCATCAACAACGTTCTTCGTGTTCTTCGCGTGTTCTTCGTGTTCTTCGTTCCTTCTTCATTTTAATTGTTATTTTAGATTATGATTTCACTTTTTATTAGAATTTGATGTTATAGAACATCATTCCTTACTTATTTCACCTACTTATTTATATAATCCACTCGGATCGTTCTAATTCATTACGAATCTTATACTTCCTTAAGAAATTTATAAAATAAACTTCTAATTCTTATTTCTTCATTTTTCTTACGATTTCAACCATATGAAATCATTCCTAACATCATTTACTTCTTATTCTTATTAAGTTATGTTATTAACATATAGGACTTAAAGAGAAATTAAATTTGACCAGGTTTTAGGTTACCTCTCTTCTTTATTTTTCTTTCGCTAGACAAAGCCGGCGATTTGCAAGCTTTTCTATTTCACAATCACCTTCGATCCGATCATTCATACTCACTCTCTTCCTTCTCATCTCTTCATCCGAACCCTCTCTCTCTCTCTCTAAGGTGTAGGATTTTCAAAATCCCATTTAAATGAATTAAGCTTACTATTTATAGAAAACCAAGGCCAGGGGCATTTTAGTCATTTTGCCTCCCAAACCTCCTTACTATTCACACCTCCATACTATTCCCACCTCCTCAATACACCTCCTTACTATTTATGAAACTTCCCTTGGAAGTTTCGTGGTTCCGCTTTTTTGGTTTTCATCTCAACAGCTTTAAAAATCATGATTCTCTAATCCAAATATTTTTGATATTTCGCCTTTCCTTTATCGATTAACTTTTACGTATTCTTTGGATTTCAAAAACTAAAAAACTACTTTTTGGTGTTAAGCGCTTTTCCTTCACGCTTTCCCTTAACGAAGTTAACGTAATGAAAAGTACATAACAAGATTTTTTCGTCTGCTTTTTATTTTGTCTTCGATTTTTGCGCTTTTTGAGAAAAATTTTATCGGCTTTACTTAACTTTTCACGACATATTATCGCCAAATCTTTCGATGAAATGTCATTTTGATATACCGAACTCTCGCAAAAGGCTTAGGTTATTCAAACCCTAACCCTTAGGTTTTCGTCGGGTGAATAGTGCATATTTCGTCTTTTTCCCCAAAAATATTTTTGTTCTCGAAAAATTTCCATTTTCGTCTTGAAAATTCTTACTCGTTCAATCTAGCTCGTAGCCAGAATCCTCCCAACTTATATTCATCCTAGGTTCTAGAACGATTAGTAAACACATAGCACATAATATTATTAATAAAAATTCCTTTTATTAATAACTAATTCTTTAAACTTAAATTCTAGACAACCCGAATTTCTGGGTCGTCACACTCTTCCCCCCTTATAAAAATTATGTCCTTGGAATTTCTTAAATCCACACCCATACCTGGGTCATCACATTCACCCTTTCTTCACAGAATTTTGTCCTCAAAATTTTAGTCCGCCCCTCTTCTTAACTTCTCTTCAAAGAAGTTCTTAGCTTTCAAACATTCTCTCACCTTCACAACTTATCAAGAATTATGAAGTAGAATGAACAATGAGGAATATAAGAATTCCTTTAAAATATTTCATACTTTTGCTGAGGGGTCAAATTAACCATGAACTCTTACTAAGTTTAACAGCATAATGCCGTAACCTTTCTTTCCATGGTCAGTTTACAATCACCAAAAAGGTAAACTACATCTTTCATACGTAGGCGAATAACCCATTATATAACCCCATTTCGGGGTGTGTTCACCTCAAACTTAATCATTAGATTCCGCACCAAAACAATTTGGATTGGCACAACTTCTTCAAAGAAAGCTCAATTTTCTTTTAAACATGACATAATATTCGTCTTAGCCAAATCAAGTAGCTTAGACCATATCAATAAATTGGATATCAACTTGAAACATTCGTCTAGTCAACTCAATTGACATCGACTACTTCTGTAAATTCTTTTTGCAATACATCAAAACGTTTTATGACGTCATGATACCGTACTTTTCACAGTACGTTGAGGACTTTGTCAGTTTGTGACTTTGTCATTATACATCATAACATAGCGGGTTGTTGATCCTAAGATCACATCCAACACTAGGTTCAATTGCATTAATAACTCCATCTTTTTACCATCCTTTCATCGAATGCACGAATGATATAAAATTCATTTTGATATTTCAAATCAATTTCTGTCTAGCCGAAACAATTAGCATAGACATACCAAGAATAGTTCTTTTAAAAATCCATTGGTTCCAAAAGTTGAATCAATTCTTTTATTTCCAAAACGCGAACACATAAGCATGATTTCAATAAACTTCAAAATCAAGCATAGCTAGATGACTTGGAATATCCTATCCTCCATCTTCCTTCATTGTCTTACTTGCGACAATACTTAATCTTCTCTAGCACCTTCAATACTAAGCCTACTAAAAATAACTCATTTTCAGTCTAAACATCACTATACTAAGAGTACAGTTCATCAACTTACCACACATTATGAGTTCAGGAACTTTCCAAAATAATATGAGTTTAGGAACTATCCCAGACAGACCATAAGCGTCCATTCACTGAGAAGTTCAAAAACCTACCATATCATTATGAGTCACGAACGTACCATAAGTATGAGTTTCAAGAACTCGCACCTACCCTATCGTTCTCTACCTATCAAGTATATACATGAGAAAAGATTCACCTTCTCGTTATATACATCTTGACAGCGCGACCAATTCCAATGATTATCACTGTAATAAGCTAAGCGGTTGTTACACCAAGCATAAACCTCAAATTTATAACAAAGGTTCATACAACTCAAATTATCACATGAGTCCTCAATTGAAATTTTACAACTTCTAAATCTCTCTTTACTTAATACAAATTTTCTTTAATTCATATTCTATCCTTTACAACTCAATCTGAGTTCTTCTTCCCGTACTACTACGTAGTACTATAAATCATTCATCGTTTAACAACTCATCTGTTACTACGATTCACTATGATCACGTGGTAATCTTCTTATCCCTCTCTTTACGATTATAGTCTTAGGTACTCCTACCTAAGGTTTATAACCTATCAGCTCTAATACCAACTTGTAACGCCCAGAAATCTGATCTATCTTCACACCTGGATTCCATACGTCACGAGTACATCATTCATCCAAACATACATCATTATATACTGAAATATAACAACATACATTCTAAATTCCCAGGTTCTAAAACCTTATCACTCCTTTCATTACAAATAATGAAAATTACATTATTCTTTACATCTTACACGAGTGACTTTCATCCACCACTAAGGATACATAACAGTTCATTAAACTAATCTAAAGTTCATTTAACTTATTTTATATTACAAGTCTTCTCTTGATCTTCACGCTCATTCACATTCTGAATGGCACTTCATCTGGATACCGTCAGCTTGATCTTTACGGGATCCTTAAGTTCTTCTAACATCATTCGCTGAATTTTTTTTTCATTTAAAGCAAGTGTGAGCATTCAATTGCTCAGCAAGTCATAGCAGTTGAACAAACAATTGCAAGAATTCAAACATTCCTTTAGAACTTCGATAACCGAACAAAGATTATGAAGCAGCTTGAATAATAGGAATAATCTTGATTCCTATCATTTTAAAACAATATTCACTTTTATTTTAAAATACTTTCAATCTTCTACCTTTTTCATACACATTCTGTCTGGCTAGAATCATTAGCACAGACTTAACAATAACTGGTCATGTATAAACAGAGCATTCTCTTATTGAATAGTTAAATCACAAAACAGTTCATCTCATAGAAACACCGAAGTGTTCACATTGTGGCTCAAGGCCTCATACGTTCTACCACCTTGTACAAATATCGCACATTAGCACATAGACCGAACTTTTCAAGTTCAACATCTGAGAAGTTTAAAAAACTAGCATTCATTTAAAATATAAATGAAGTTAGGAAACTTGCCTTATGCCTAGCTACAGCTTACGCCGAACTGCTTATTTCAATTCTTATATAACACATAAGAAAACACCACATACACCAATTTATCATATATATTTGACTTTTGCATTGATTTACTTAACTTTACTTCTTAGGGTTCGCATTCTTGCAACCTAAGTTTACGCGACCACTTTCATTACAGTTCTACGGCTTCATGACATACGGAGATGTCTTACTTATACGTTCATAATCTTTGATGTTTTACATTTTTATCTTCTTCTTATAACTTCTCTAGGACTCAACACACATCGCTTCTCTGCTAGTAGTCCATATGGTACTCTGAGTGGTTTCCCACAAACAACCAACAAACAAGTTTCCGCCTCGCCTACACACGCATCACGAGTGAAGTTAGATCGGTTGCCGCTTTCAGATATACCTTCGCTTCTCTCAAGGAATTGTTTAGCCCAAATTCCCATATGTCAACCATCAAAGGTTATGATTGTACCACAACCTAAACTTATCGTAACTTATCCGAACCATTAAACTTAATGTTCTTTAAATCAATTTCTTATTCCTTACGATTTTCTTTCAACTAAATGCCAAACCTCAAGATTCATTCTTATACGACTCACCTTCGGCTTTCATTACTCTTATTACTGTTCATTACGACTTTCTTAACAATTTATATCTTATTAATACTTTCGTTATCCATTACCTGAATCTCATGTTCATTACTCTTTCTTAATGTCGAAGCCATATTGTTCGTTGTATGCGAAGACTGCTTGCAATTGCGTTACGTTTACGTTTATGTTTATTCTCTTCTTGATCTTTTAATCTCTTTTGACCATTTCGTTCAACCTGTACTAAAGGTTTAATTCACTTGTTTAAGTGTTTATTTTAGGTGAACTACATGTTCATATTTCTTTCTTGCACATCCCCCAGTAATTGAGCACTTAAAAGCTCATCACTTGCTTTTTCCTCAAGACCGGCAAGTGCCACAACCGGGTCCCACTTTATCACTCATACAAAAGCCACTACATCAGCTCTAACTAATCGTCGATTCCGTGCTTGGCACCGCCTCCCAAGGCACGGCCATGGCAAGCAAGCCAAGCCTTCATCCCTAAAAATTTTCTAAGTCTTAAATCCAATTTGAGACGCTTACTTCCCGCTTCCATAATTTATTTGTTATAACTCGGAACGAGGTCTTTCCAAAGCCATTCTCTTCCTTATCTTATGTACTTCAATCCCATTTGGAAAGAACTTCATTCTAAATCCGTTAATGTGCCGTTCGATTGGCTTAATCTTCACCCTTCATTCGTTTTACGTTTTTAACGCTCTTCGTTCGTTCGTCCATAATTCGGTCATCCGAACTCAAAATTCGTTTGTTCTTGAGCTCACGTTTTCTATGTTCTCTTACATTCTTATGAAACCCTACATGTTCGGGTTCATTTACTAACTTTCTAATTCCCATTTGTCTTTTATGAAATTTTCACTATTACTTTGTTATAGCTAAGTTTTAATCCATTCTTCATGGACGTTTCTACCATTCCTAACCAAGCAATAAGCATCTAACTTATACACGATGGTTTTAAACTTGTCCATCAACAACAATTATCCTACGATGGTTTTAAATTTGTCCATCAACAACGTTCTTCGTGTTCTTCGCGTGTTCTTCGTGTTCTTCATTTTAATCAATATTTTAGATTACGATTTCAATTTTTATTGGAATTTGATGTTATAGAACATCATTCCTTACTTATTTCACCTACTTATTCATATAATCCACTCAGATCGTTCTAATTCATTACGAATCTTATACTTCCTTAAGAAATTTATAAAATAAACTTCTAATTCTTATTTCTTCATTTTCTTACGATTTCAACCATATGAAATCATTCCTAACATCATTTACTTCTTATTCTTATTAAGTTATGTTATTAACATATAGGACTTAAAGAGAAATTAAATTCGACTAGGTTTTAGGTTGCCTCTCTTCTTTATTTTTCTTCCGCTAGACAAAGCCGGCGATTCGCAAGCTTTTCTATTTCACGATTCGATCCGATCATTCAAGCTCACTCTCTTCCTTCTCCTCTCTTCATCCGAACCCTCTCTCTCTCTCTCTCTAAGGTGTAGGATTTTCAAAATCCCATTTAAATAAATTAAGCTTACTATTTATAGAAAACTAAGGCTAGGGGCATTTTAGTCATTCGCCTCTCGAAACCCCTTACTATTCACACCTCCATATTATTCCCACCTCCTCAATACACCTCTTTACTATTCACAAAACTTCCCTTGGAAGTTTCGTGGTTCCGTCTTTCGGGTTTCGTCCGATAGTTTTAAAAACTGCGATTCTCGAAATCCAAATATTTTTGGATATTTCGTCTTTCCTTTATCGATTAACTTTTACGTATTCTTCGGATTTCGGAAAAATTGAAAAACACTTTTTGGTGTTCAGCATTTTCCTTCACGTTTTCCCTTAACGTAGCTAAACGAATGAAATGTACATAACAGTACTTTTCATCATTTTTATTTCGTCCGATTTCTGCACGTTTTTCGAGAAAAATTTTACCGACTTACTTAACTTTCACGACATATTATCGCCAAATCTTTCGAAGGAATGTCATTTCGACATACCGAACTCTCGGAAAGGCTTAGGTTATTCAAACCCTAAACCTTAGGGTTTTGTCGGGTGAATAGTGTCTATTTCGTCTTTTTCCCCAGAAATATTTTTGTTCTCGGAAAATTTTCATTTTCGTCTTTAAAGTTCTTACTCGTTTAATCTAGCTCGTAGCCAGAATCCTCCCGACTTATATTCATCCTAGGTTCTAGAATGATTAGTAAACACATAGCACATAATATTATTAATAAAAATTCCTTTTATTAATAACTAATTCTTTAAACTTAAATTCTGGACAACCCAAATTTTCGGGTCGTCACATCTTCGGTTGGTGAAGAGCTTCGAGGTTTAGAAGATAGTGATTTTCAGTGATTCTCAACTAGTGATCAAGTAGGTTTCGGGGGAGTATAAGGCCCGATGGCAGAAGTGAAAGATTAATTTCAGTACTTTAATTCGTTTATTTTTCGGGGAATGGATAGATCTGATAATACTATTGCTGATGCATTAGCAAAATTGGCGACGACTGATGTGAACACGTTTGGTGGGTCGATTTATTTGGAGGTTCTGAATCAACCAAGTGTTCAACATGTTGAAGTAATGTGCCTGGAGCGGTAAAATTATTGGATGGCTCCCTATTTAGATTATTTGGCTGGTGGCATATTGCCTTCGGATCGGATAATGGCGAAGAACGTCCATAGGAGTTCAAATTTTGTACTGATAGACGGAGATCTGTATCGAAGGGCATATTATTCTCCTATACTTAAATGTTTAATGTCGTTCGAAGCTAAGCATGCTCTCTGGGAAGTCCATGAGGGGATTTGTGGTGATCACATGGCAGCTAAGGCTTTAGCGTATAAGGTACTTCAGCAAGGATAATACTTGCACTATCTTCAAGGAGACTACGGAGTATGTGAAAAAATATCTCAAATGCCAGTTAAATAGTCATGTTTTCACCAACTACCTGAAGAATTGTATTTAGTCTTGTCTCTTATTCTTTTTGTTGTGTGGGGGATCGATATATTGGGTTCATTGCCGAAGGCGAAAGGGCATGTCAACTTTGTGATCTTGGAAATTAACTATATGACTATGTGGGTTGAGGCGAAACCTTTCGAAAGATCACGAAATAGGAGTGTCTTAAGTTCTTAAAGGAATTCGTGGTGTTCCGATTTAGAATATCGATGGTGGTGGTTTCTGATAATGGCTGACAGTTCGTGGGTTCGAAGTTTGAGGGATTCTTGAAGGAACTGGACATTCAACATCGAAAGACATATATGGCTCATCCTAAGTCTAATGGCCAGATGGAGGTTACTAACACAACATTATTGAATGGGATAAAAAGAAGGTTGGATGAGGCGAAGGGTAGATGGCCAGAGGATTAGTGTGTTGTGGGATTACCAGACCACTCCAAGGTCTACAACAGGGGATTTACCATTCAGGTTGGCCTACGGTACTGATGCTCTTGTCCCAATCAAAATTTGTTCTGTTTCTCTTCGGGTTAGTCGATTTCAAGAGCTATATAATGATGAGGGCCTTCGGGCCAATTTGGATTTATCGGGAAAGGTCAAGGAAGCGGCCTTGGTAGAGTTAGCAGCTTATCAGAAGAGGGTTCCCAGGCATTATAACAAAAGAGTTAGGCCCAAGAGATTTAAGGTTGGAGATTTAGGAGGGTTCCTAGAGGGCACACAATAGATCTAGAAGGGGGGTTGAATAGATCCTTTTTATTTTCAAAAATCTTTTCCATTTTAGTTTACATTGCTAAGTAATTAGCAGATGACAAACTTAAGAGTTATTTCAAACACAACGGAATAAGTTAAGATTCTCCTTCATAGATATTTTGTTGACCATTTTTTTAGAGTTAGTTTAGATGTAAGTAGTTATCATATTCATAGCAGTTATAGCAGTTATAGGTTCATAATGTGAATGATAGTATGTAAAAGACATAAGGGATTTTAAGTGGTTCAGAGTGTGACGCCCCCAAAATAGGTCCACACGACCCATCTTGAGTCGCCAGATATCACACTACAAAAATCAAATACAAACTTCATTTATACAACTGTTGAACTGTCCTGCAGAGTATGACAACACATAAGCTGTGAGTTTTAATACAAATATGTGTAACTCTCATGGTGTCTCGACCACAACACCTTACAATAGTACTTTACATAAAAGTACATTCAATAACTGTTTTAGAAATTAAAATCTTTGGAAAATGCTCAAGGAAACCTTCGTACATGGGAGGCCATGCATATAAGTTATGATAGATATCATATGACTCAAGAATTATCCTTGGTTGACCCAATAGACTCCAAAGAAAAACGAGAAGATTACTGTCATGTTCTTTCCAATGATGAGTCTTCTCTTGACATATAAGTATCTCCACTGTCTCCAATTGAGAATTATATTTCAACCAAACTCCAAGATTATATAGGTAGTGCTCATAGATATAATCAGCAAGTGCATGTGTACAATCCTGTCTTATGATAACACGAAGTCGTCTATCATTAGACATCTTGTATGATAGTGGCAAAACACCCTTCCAAAGTTGGGTTCACCTCACCCTATTCGGTTCACCAAAATCAATGGTTAAAATGATGTATAAAATACGACACACTTATCTAAAATTCTTAATAAAATTATTTCCATACTGTTTTAGGGGAAACCTCAATAGCTGTAGATCATCGTTCTATTCCCCTGTTATCCCCGCTCGACCCAGCTACACTATTATTACCTGAAAGGAATTGTGAAACAAAAGGGTGAGCACAACTAGCCCAGTAAAGAATATCATGACTAAAGATAATTAAATTATCAATAGCCTTCATCAAGAATAAATCGTAGATTTAGAACATATGGTAGATGATAAAACTTTTCAACCATAGTGGCAGCGGAACGAGCAATCCATTAGAAGAATCAAATAGACCATAAAGTCTATTATCTTCTCCATGTTAAAAGTCCACCAATAATATTTTATCCCTGGAACATCAATCAACAGTTCCTATCCACAATCATGTGAATAACTCATAATCATAATTGTGATTCTAAATTCCTCTTCGCACCTGTGATTTAAGATAATTTTCATCACCTGTCTTTACCCGAAACATAAAAAATTATGGTTATACCAAATCATAATTCCTGTTCATAATCATACTAATAAATTCATCTTTGCACTACGGGCCAAAGATATTCATTAACAGTTCATCGTTGCACTACAGGCCAAAGACATACAACTGTATTTTAGAAGAGTCAAGTAGACCATGATATCTACTATCTTCTACAAATTAAAAATGTATTATAAATATTTTATCGCTGAGACTCAGCTTAATAAATAATCCACATCATCGAATCATCTCTGCACTACGGCCAAGGATATTCATTAGTATCACGACCACAAATTATCCATGCACTACGGGCCAAGGATATTCGTGTTTTCAACAATGGTCATGATCATGCCAAACAAAAATTCATCTTTGCACCCTTGGCCTAAGAGAACGCATGGTTATGATCATACAAACATATATCCATTAATGCACTATGGGCCAATGCGGACTTTTACCACATCATTTGTAACATTACAGGTTATGATTATACCGAATGATCTCTAGTCATAATCCTACCAATCAACAGTCCATCTATGCACGTAAGCCAAAGATGACTTTCATCACAATATAAGCATAATGATGATGACAATGATATACGCATTAATCAAACGAAATCATGGATAAATATTAAAGACTTTAAATTTATCCAGAGTTTAAAAATATCTAAATTGTCAACATGATACTACTTTGTGGAGTAAAATTCAAGAATAATATTCATGTATCAAAAATAATTTGGGCAGAAAAGAAATAAATTTTTCGGGAGAATAGTACCCCGTAAATAGTACTTCGGGAATAATACCTCGTGAATAGTACCCCGACATGAAAAGTATCCCAAATACCCGAGTAAATAATATTTTAGTGAATAATAACCTATGAATAGTACCCCGGCATTAAAAGTGTCCCGAATACCCGAGTGAATAATATTTCGAGTAAATAGTAACCGGGTGAATAATAACCCGTAAATAGTAACTTATGAATAGTAACTCATGAATAGCATTTCGGCATGAAAAGTGCTCCGAATACCCGAGTGAATAATATTCAAGTAAATAGTAACCGGTGAATAGAATCTCGTGAATAGTATTCTAATTTGAAAAGTGCCCTTAATACCCGAAAGTGAATTAATATTTGAGTGAATAATAATCAGTGAATAGTAACCCGTAAATAGTAACTCATGAATAATATTCCGGTATGAAAAGATCAATAATTATCAAGAAAGCTCATAATAATATTTCCATGAAAAGATATTGGATGAAGTGCAAATATCAAGGATATTCTACTAATTCCACGGAGTATAGAAGCAATACTTTAATAGAATGAGTGTAGAATTAGGAATATGAAACGAAATAATATTACTCACATACTACAGAGTATGAAAGAAAATATTATTTCTACGAATACTGAAAAATATAATATCCCTTACGAATAAGAAAGAAATAATATCCCTTATGACTGTTGAACGAAAATAATATTCCTACGAATATTGAACGAAAATGATATTTGTGAGACCCCAAATTTTATAAATAAAGATTTAAATTTCTCGAAATATTTTTTTTTGAATATTATGGTGTGGATTTGATATAATGTTATAGTTGTGGGTAATATTTATAAATTTTGCAAAGTAAGCAAGTTGTTATATAATAATCGATTGGTCGGGGAATATTCTTTTTGTCGGGAATATTTGTATGACGGCACAATCATTGGTGGACCCCACAACGAAAGTATTGTCGTAGTTAGAAAACGACAGAATTATCTTTTTAAAAAAATAACGGCGAAAGTGTTACTCTTAAAACTGTTGAACTACTTTTAGTAGTAAAAGTACAATAATACGCGCGGTTGCATAAGTAGCACCAGTATTGATTATCGATGCTTACGTAAGAAGTCATTCAGTTATACTCAATTATTACTACAAGAATTCTTTGCGTCATCATATCTCTCATATTATTGATTCGATTATTGTCACAGTATCATCTGCATAATATGATATATTATTAAATCAATAATTGAGACGACAAAGTTATTCATATTATTAAATTGCAATATTTATAATGTCTAGAAGTTCTGTCAATGAGATGTTTGGTCATCTAATTGCTGCCAAGAAGGAGAAATCCTTATCGGAAAGCCCCCTCTTTCCTGGGAACGACTTGGTTGTTAAATATTGTGAATTATAATATTAATGATGAATAAGTTCATGTTGATTAAAGATGAAATTGATAGTTCCATTGTGTTGGAATTATTAGTGTTAGTAAAAATCGATATTTATTCCGATGATAATTGATGGCTGGGGGTTATATTGATAAATTGGGTAATTAATCGGATAAATGAGCAATTAATTGCTACTAATTCACATGCTTATATAACTATTTGTTCACATGTGTGTACTATTGATTCACATTCGTTTACTATTAGGGGAGTTGGTGCAAGATTGATAATACTTGCATGACTAAGTTAAAAATAGAGGTATAGATGGAGGTACTATACTGTAATTCGTATTTTCACATGATTATAACTATTGATTCACGTGATTGAACTATTGACTAACATGATTGAACTATTGGTTAACTCCAAAATTGGTGAAATTTTTATTGGGAGTACATGTATATAACAGGAGTATAACATGTAAATTTTGGAATTTTTGGACAGACGTACAATTTATGATAAATGTCTAAATATTCGGCAGTTTGGGCCATATGAAAAATAGTAAATAAATTTTAAAAATTCCCAGAAAAATATATGTTCAATATGGGACTATATTATGTTAAATCCCAGAAAAGAAATATTTTTGGGACTGATTTGGTATTTTTCATGAAAATGAACTAGTTATGAGTAAATGAATTAAATATGTTATGTGAAGTAACAAAATTGGAAAATAGGATTTTATGGCTTGGGAATCCTATATAGGGTATATGCATATTTTTGATGAGGAATTTGATCATTGGTGATGAAATCTTATGAGTATGACATTTTTGAATGATAAAATGCATTATTTGATAAAATGTAAATAATTGAAATAAATTGTTTATAAGTTTAAGAAGTGATTAACATATATTTATAATATTAATAATATTAGATGATGAGTTTATTAAGTGATTGATAATATTTGGATAAATTTAAAGTCTTTAATATTTATCCTTATTTTCGTTTAATTAATGCTTATATCATTGTCATCATCCTCATGCTTATATTGTGATGGAAGTCATCTTTGACTTACATGCATAGATGGACTTGATATGATTGTGACCGGTGATCATTCAGTATAATCATGACCTGTAACTCAAGATACTGTAAAGATATGTCAGTCTCTGAAGAATGAGGTTGAAGCCGAGAGGAAGGTAAGAAGCCCTTACCGCATGGATGAGGATCTGCACCATCCCACCCACTGAATCACGTAATGACGGAGTAATCTATTACTGCCATGGGTAGCTGCTGCACCTCATCCTCTCGCTACTACACTTTAGCCCGTCTGCACAGTCTGGTTATATGGATGTCGAAGTCCCCCTGATGTAGTGCCCTTGGTCGCCTTTAGAATGGACTCTTGAATGCAGACGCCAATATCAATGTCGCGACCAGTGACAAAAGAAAATAGTAGGACCGCTCGCTCCTTGGTGACATCGTTGTGGTGGCGAGTAGGCATGATATTAGCACAGATGAAACTGTACCATATCTTTCCTTAGGAACTGAGGGTATGGTGAGGAAAGCTCGTCTTCTCCCCGGTGGATTCATTTGTCTTCCATTCTGTGCCGGGTTTACAAAGCCACTTTATGATGTCATCCAAGTCATAACTGCTAATCCCATTCGTCAGGTACTCATGTCGAGTCCCATTTTCCGAGTAATCAGAGCCCGAACGGTTAGGCATATAAAAAAGGCATTGAGCGTTAAACTGTCATATGCCACTGCCTGGCCTCAAACCTGAACCACTGTTGGACCTTCAGAACTAACATTGGCATAGAGTTCTAGGACTAAAGAGAAATTTTTTAACCCTGGCTTCTTGGTGAAGTTCACCCATTTTCGGTCTACGATAATGGTTATCATGTCCCCATCTTTCTTCGAGTCTGGCCTCAAACCCCTCTTAGGCACCAAACTTTTCTTAGTAAAGGTTTGATTGTATCGTGCAAAAGCCTCCTCACTGACAAATTTAGTTTGGTCCCATTGCGATGCAGCTGAAGAGGAGCCGCCGATGCAAAGTCTTTGTCTCTTTAGAGCCATATCAATTTCAGGAAGTACGCTTACAAGCCACTGAACCAAAGCTATCAAACCAAGTATGATCATTAATTGCAAAGCCAAAGTGAATTCCAAAACCAAATTATGCCAAACAGTACCGAACAATGTGATAGTTATCCCGTGCCTCATTGCTAATAAACCTTTTATGGCTTGGCTTGAGAAGTGCAAACTTGGGGCATCTTTGGAACCACGCCAAAAATTTAAATAGAATGTGAGCCCAAACTATCCAAAATTAAACCCCACGATATGCCATAACAGATGAACAGTAATCCAATGCCAAACTATAAGCGAATTGGGGCAAAATGGAACCCAGTTCTTACTGGGGCATTAAATTAAGCAGCTGGCGTGCGCTGATTAAATCTCAATCTGGCAACCCTTGTTGAGATGCCTCAAAACCCAATTGACAGCTCAATGAAATTAGAGACAATCTAAATGGTAGCCCAAATGCAATTCAGATGAAATAACCAGACCCATAACAAAAGAAAACCTCAAAAGCCTTAAGAATGGAATTTCTAATTACCTGACAGAAGAAGAACCTAAGAATTCAGCGTCTTGGAGTGAGGAATCTGTTGCGAAATTCACTAATGAAGCTTAGATGTGAATTAGAAAGAGCTAGGGCAAGAAGGTTTTTGATTGGGGAAGTTTTTTTAGGTGAGTTTGGCTATCAAGAAGGAAATTTGGGTTATATCTGCTAAGAAATGCCTAACTGAGTTAACTTAAATTCTGTACTGGCGCTGCAACGCTAATTTTCCTTCACTATGAGCCGTTGCAGTGCTGGCATTTAAACTTGGAGTCGAAAGAGGCACTGCAGCTCTGTCTGAAGAACAAAAAGAGGCGCTACAGTGCATATTTCCAGTAAGTTGGGTTGGATAATGGCACTGTAGCTTAGCCTGTTAATCTTTTACAGGCGCTGCAACACTGGCTTATAAAATTGGGCATTGAATTAGGCGCTGCAGCGCAGGTTGAAGGCCAAAAACTGGCGCTACAGCACTTGTCCTGTAAAATTGAATAAAAATTAGACTTTGAACACGGCCAAAATCACACCAACACATAAAAGTTTAGCCACACATTTTACAAAATTTTTATGGAAAGTTAAACTTACAATAACAAAAGTAAAACTTAAAAAGTTAAATACATGCGTATTAACAAGCAATAGAAACAAAGACTTACATAAACTTAAAAATGAATGGCTATTACGAATTTGAAAAAATAAACACAAGGATACCAAAAGGTTCAAAAATTAATTATCAACAATCTTGCGTAAATAAATACCACAACGATGCTGAATATGGCAATGGAATGCATCATACAAGCACTTAGAAATTTTACTACTAGACAAAAATTCCCTATGAGCATAATTATAAACCAATACACCACTACTAGTATGCAAAACTACTAAAATCCTTATGAACATATATAATAGACACTAAGATAGGGTTGCCTCCCCACCAAGTGCTAGTTTTTCAAGTCAACGACCCGACTCTTTCACCGCCGATCAATTCGTCTCAATTACGTAAATGACCATTACATGCCGCTTATTTTTCAATTCCTTGATGTTCATGGAGGACATGGATGACTGGCCACCCCCAAACTTCACTTCATCCGTCGGCACTAAGAATTGCTTAGAACTCGAATTATCCACTAATTCGCCTTTCATATTAAAGTGAAAGCGCTCTTCGTGCTCTATTGGGCCCTCAGGGCTTTCAACAACCTTGAGTGTGGTTTCCAACTTTTCATCAGTTGTGACAATACACCCACTCATGATCCTCTCTTCTCCTACCTCAGAATCCACAGATTGGTCAATACGCACTTCGACATCTCCCTCAATAACTTCGTGAGACTCATCGCCTTTTCCTTGTGTATCCATCATGCATTGCTCTTCAACCCCCTCATTATGATCAGTAATGGCAGGTAGACTGCTTTGCGATGGATTCATGATAGCATTGATAAGTTGTCCCATTTGGCTCTTGAGGTTCCGCAATGAGGCATTTTGGTTCGCCATTTGAACCTCATTTCTCTCTATGAAGTTGGTAAGGAGCTCCTCAAGCCTTCTCTCTTCTTCTCGTTTTAAGTACATTAGAAGGATCTCCTCTAATTAAGATGTCACCTCATATTGCGGTGGAGACTGATATTCAAATATTGTCTGATAGGAAAATTTTTGATCATAATTCTACTCTTGATTGTAGTCCCATCAGTTTGGATAACCTTGACAGTCCGGATGATAGTAAATCAGTTCGTCGTCAGCTCATTCCTGACAATAGGCATTCTGAGTGGACTGACACTCAAGATTGTCAAAAAACCTTAAGAGATTTACAATTTGATCTTGCAATCGTTTAAGTCCTTCTTCCGATCTTGGTTGCGTCGTCCTCTCAAAAGGCCATTGATAACAATTTTTGTCCATTGCCTGAAAATACTTAAAAATAAATGACAAAGATCAACAAATAAATGATAAATATATATGTTCAAATTAAGACTATATTGATTAAAATCAATATTGGACAATATTAGAATAAATAATTCCTCGACAACGGGGCCAAAAACTTGTTGATCGATTTCGCAATCAATAAAACATGCGCAAGTATACGCGGTCTAACAAGTAATATAATGATAAGTTGAGTGTC
This sequence comes from Panax ginseng, assembly GCA_020205605.1. NCBI lineage: Eukaryota > Viridiplantae > Streptophyta > Magnoliopsida > Apiales > Araliaceae > Panax > Panax ginseng. The sequence continues at coordinate 60,710,238 of CM035131.1, read as the reverse complement.
GAAACCACGAGGAATTTTTACTAATATTTACCAAGTACCAACTTTATATCGCCTTAGTCTTATTTGAACAACAAAATAAAAGATAGTTGATTAATCTAATTAACACTAAGTAAATGGTTAATGACTGGTATCTAAGGTGCTACATGCTAAGATCACAATTTCCCCTACCCGCACACAAGCATTTTGTCAAACACTAGGTGTGCAATGCTTCAATGAATATCCTAACTCTCCCTGTGGTCTTAGTGGTCACGATGGACTGTCGACTAAGAACTCGTAAGTGTTCACACTCCTTGTCCGAGGTATATAAAAATCTATCCTCCCTAATCTACCCAAAAGGGAATAGAATGGAAAGGAACATCTAAACTAGGCAATTCGACACATTCTTGTGCGAATTAACCAAAGACAAGAAATTCTAGCACAAGTTCTGAATGAGGCCACACGCGGCGCATAAGTATATTCCTATACTATACGCAAATTATGCAGTCCAATTGAGTAGACAAACATAATCACATGTCAGATATTCACGGTCTAATCTACAGTTAATTTCCTAATTTTTTATAGATTACCAAGTTAATCACTAATTCCTAAGCAAATAATCAATTAAGCACAAATATATTAGACCAATAAATATTGTGCCAACCAAAGAGAAAAGTAAATCAATTCACATTAACAGTGGGTTCCATTATAATCTTAGAGCCAATATTCAGTTCATAGCTAGTAAACTAAATATAAGTAGCAATAATAACAACATTTATAAATACAAAAACAAAGGAAATAACTAGAGAGGAGTAAAATTTATCAAGGCTTCTTCAATCTCCAAGAAATCCCTTAGATTCACTTTCCAATCCGTGTTGCTTCGTTGCTCTTGAGCTCCAAGGAATCCCTGTCCTAGCCCTAATCTATCTAATTAATATACAAAGATTATCTACTAAAATGGAGAAAAACTAGCTAAGAAAGAGAGAGATCAGTTCTCTATATATGAGAGAGCCAACCATTGCAAAAAGGGGGCCTGATATATATATATCCCTTCATTCTAGTTCATTTCCCCTTCTTGTCTTCCTGGGAACCAGAGGTGGCGCTGCAGTGCCATGATTTAGTCTTGGAGAGGCGCTGCAATGCTAGGTCAACAACTTTGGTCAATAAGTGGTGCTTTAGCGCCAGTTTGTGAAGGAACTGGAGCGCTCTAGTGCTGAGGGATGTTTGAGCTAGCAGTGAAGAGGCACTGCAGCGCCAGGTTTAAGCCTGGAATAGGTGATGCAGCGCTAGTGCTAGAAAACTAACAATTTTTCCCTTAAAAGTTGGAAATGACCTGTACACCCTTGCAAAACATATATTAATCAAAATAATAATAAAATACACTAAAAGCAATATAAAACAAGATAAACAAGAAACTTCTTTAAGTATTAACAAATCCGATTCGCGGTTATAAATCTCATTCATCAAATACCCCCAAACTTAAGCATTTGTTTATCCTCAAGCAGAAGTAACTAAACGAAAACATCAAAAGTAAACTATAACTGTGAGATCCCAAATTTTATGAAAAAAGATTTAAATTTCTCAAAATATTTTTTTGAATATTATGGTGTGGATTTGATATAATGTTATAGTTGTGGGTAATATTTACAAATTTTGCAAAGTAAGCAAGTGGTTATATAATATTCGATTGGTCGGGGAATATTCGTTTTAACATGGAATATTCGTACGACGACACAATCATTGGTGGACCCCACAACGGAAGTATTGTCGTAGTAAGAAAATGACAGAGTTATCTTTTATTAAAAATAACGGTGAAAGTGTTACCGTTAAAACCGCTGAATTACCCTAGTAGAAAAGTACAAAGAATACGCTGGGTCGCATAAGAAAGACACTTCAGATTGATTATTGATGCTTACGTGAGAAGTCACTCATTTATACTCAATTATTGCTACAAAGAATTGTCGCATCATATCTCTCATATTATTGATTCAATTATTGTCACAGTACGTATTATATGCATAAAATGTTATATTATTAAATCAATAATTGAGACGACAAAGTTATTCATATTATTAAATTGCAATATTTACAATGTCTAGAAGTTCAGTCAAGGAGAGGTTTTGGTCATCTAATTGCGCGCCAATAAGGAGAAATCCTTATCGGAAAGCCCCCTCTTTCCTGGGAACGACCTGGTTGTTAAATAGTGTGAGTTATAATATTAATGATGAATGTTATTAAAAATTGAATTTGAGTTCGAAGTTGAATTTGGAGACGCGGACGTGATATTTGAGTCCGGAACGATGAAATTAGTAGAAATAGACTATAAACACAAAATTTGTCGAGGTTGACTTTTTGGTCAAAAAAGTCAACAGTTGACTTTTTCAAAAAAAGTCAAACTTTGAAATTTCAAAAAAAACATTTTTGAGAAAATTATTTCCATTGTGTTGGGATTGTTAGTGTTAGTGGAAATCGACATTTATTTCGATAATAATTGATGTCTGGAAGTTATATTGACCAATCGGGTAATTAATTGAATAAATGAGCAATTAATTACTATTAATTCACATGATTATAACTATTTATTCACATGTGTGTACTATTGATTCACATTCTTATACTATTAGGGGAGTTGGTGCAAGATTGATAATACTTGCATGACTACGTTAGAAATGGAGGTATAGATGGAGGTACTATACTGTAATTCGTATTTTCACATGATTATAACTATTGATTCACATGATTGAACTATGATTCACATTATTTACTATTAGGGGAGGTGGTGCAAGTTTGATAATACTTGCGGGACTAAATAAAAATGAAGAAAAAGAGAGGAAGGTATTATACTTGTAATATTTCGAGCCCCAAAAACGTGTAATTATCAAAATTATATTTTTCTATAAATAGAAGCTCATTCTTCCTTCATTTCTCACCAATTCACTAAAGCTTTAGAGCAATTGTTATAGAGAAAAATTATAGAGAGAAAGAAGAAGAGAAGTATGCTACCTCATTATTCCAATATCAAGTTTCTTCTAAGGTAATGGGTATTATTCTTTCGTATTCATGAAGAGAATTATTTTCTTTCAATACTCGTAAGAGTTGTTATTCCATTCTTTATTATTATGTTGGAATAACCTGTCTATGCGAAGTACCGCATACATGGTGAAATTCTTCTGCTATTCCATTCTTTTTATTCTGTTGGAATAACTTGTCTGTGCAATCTATCGCATGCCTGGTGAATTCTGTTGTTATTCCATTCTTTATTATTCTGTTAGAATATCCTGTCTGTGCGGATTACGCATGACCTAGTTCTATTCTTTATTATTCTGTTGGAATATCCTGTCTGTGCGGATTACGCATGACCTGATTCCATTCTTTATTATTCTGTTGGGAATAACCTGTCTGTGCGATCTATCGCATGCATGGTGAATTCTTCTGTTATTCCATTCTTTATTATTCTGTTGGAATAACCTGTCTATGTGGATTATCGCATGCATGGTGAATGATCATTTGTATTCATTCCTTATTAAATTGTGGAAATGATCTGCTTTAACGGAATTACTGCATGGCGGTGAAAATCCATTTGCAGCTTCATAATTTTTCTCGACCCTAAAAATTTTGGGAAAATTTAAAATGATAATTTGATGAGTTTTCTATATTGTGTCCAAAGATGGCGATTTTTGGATGTATAGATTAAGAGTTATGGATTTTTTGAGAAAAGACTATTTTAAAAGTAAACCCTTATAACTCCTTGTGGTTAACTCCAAAATTGGTAAAATTTTTATTGGAAGTACATGTATATAACAGAGTATACCTCAGAAATTTTGGTATTTTTGGATAAAAGTACAATTTATGATAAATGTCTAAATATTCGGCAGTTTTGGCCATATGAAAAATAGTAAATGAATTTTAAAAATTTCGAGAAAAATATATGTTCAGTATGGGACTATATTCTGCTAAATCCCAGAAAAGAAATATTTTTGGGACTTATTTGGTATTTTTCATGAAAATGAACTAGTTATGAGTAAATGAATTAAAAATGTTATGTGAAGTAACAAAATTAGAAAATAGGATTTTATGGCTTGGGAATCCTATATAGGGTATATGCAGATTTTTGATGAGGGATTTGATCATTTGTGATGAAATCTTATGAGTATGGCATTTTTGATAAATTGACTATTGTATTTGAAAGAGGTTGTAATAAGGTACTTTGAATTAACTGTTTTGGTTGAAAAACAAAATCACAGTGTTGATTTTCATTGAAAACATTAAAAAAAGTGAGTTTTTATAAAAAAAAAATAGTGAAATTGGATGTTTTAAATTTGATGTTGGTGTTGTTTTATGAGTATAATCATGTTAAGAGTCTTTGAAATATGTTTATATAAAGTCTCTGTATGAATTACATGTTAATTAGGCTATTAGAAAGTAGCTTGTAGACCAAAATTGGCTTTGTTCATGTGATTTCCAGAATGGGTTGTTAAAGTTTGCAATTAAAGGCAGTTGTCACGCTTCGTAAATATGGTTCTCACATATACAGTCCGCCCTCGTAGTATAGTTCTCGAGCCGTAGCACCATCTCTCTCCTCATGTGGCAGCAATACTTAATTCCACAAGATAAACCGTGGAAATGCAAATGTTAGTTAAGTTAGCAGAATGGTCAGACAGTGTAATTTTTTGTACTCAAAGTCTGAAGGAATTGTTATGTGTTAATAGTATATAGGACTATTAAATTATGATTTCAGTATTTCTATACCATGAATGAGCATGTTATTAACAATTAACTTGTTCTGTAACTTAATTATGTGATTAAAAATCAAATCTTACATGATGAATGTACTTAGTTATGTTTGTAAAGTGGTAGTGACTAACTATGTCATGATGATATATATATATATATATATATATATAGGTATTATGATTCAATTGTTCGGTTTAGCTTACGAGCAAGGCAAGTTCTCTAAATCTATTATCTTGTTGAGCCAATTATTGTTTCCAATTCGATTACCATATTATGATGCAAGATTTCTAAACTTTATTGAGCAAGATATTCTTGTATTTAACTTGTTGTTTAGCATGCAAATTTATATATACTAATGTTGAACAATTTTATCGTTCAAATGGCTATGCATGCTTGGTATTCAATTCTAAATAACCTTGGCTTAATATTGTTCAATCAAGGTGTGTTATAGTTATTCAATATGTATGCTATTAGATTATTCCTAAAGCATGATTTAATTTACCATGTCGATTCGGCTTATGATTATTCCATAGTATAATGTTATTAATTTTATTCAACTAATCCTTAGTTGATGTCCGTTGAATTCAAATTACCTTGAAATGTATCCAAACCAAACTCACTTTGGTACGGACTTGTACTCTAAATACTGAGATGAACAACCCTATTATTAGGGGTAATTTACGCTTAGCTTTGAAATATTTGTGCACAATACATTATACGAAGGGCTGATCCCCCTAAGTACGAGGAGTCCCTATAGTCTTATGACTGTTAAAGTTTAAGTTAAAAAAATCACTTATAACTATGGACATAGTTCGTGGTCTTAGAACCCTCAGTTATATAATTCAGAATGTTGATAAGTTACATCGTTTAATTATATCGAGCCTCTTATTTGACAGTTGTTGTAAATATTTTTATTCATTGTTGTTTCAAGTGAGCTTTGTTTGCTCACTCTTGCTTATATAACTATTATAGTTAAAGATGAGAAGGTTGATGTACCTAGAGATCTATCGCATGCATGGTGAATTCTTCTGTTATTCCATTCTTTATTATTCTGTTGGAATAACCTGTCTATGTGGATTATCGCATGCATGGTGAATGATCATTTGTATTCATTCCTTATTAAATTGTGGAAATGATCTGTTTACGTGAATTACCGCATGGCGGGTGAAAATCCATTTGCAGTTTCATAATTTTTCTGACCCTAAAAAATTTTGGGAAAATTTAAAATGATAATTTGATGAGTTTTCTATATTGTGTCCAAAGATGGCGATTTTTGGATGTATAGATTAAGAGTTATGGATTTTTTGAGAAAAGACTATTTTAAAAGTAAACCCTTATAACTCCTTGTGGTTAACTCCAAAATTGGTAAAATTTTTATTGGAAGTACATGTATATAACAGGAGTATACCTCAGAAATTTTGGTATTTTTGGATAAAAGTACAATTTATGATAAATGTCTAAATATTCGGCGCTTTGGCCATATGAAAAATAGTAAATGAATTTTAAAAATTTCGAGAAAATATATGTTCAAGATGGGACTATATTCTCGCTAAATCCTAAAAAGAAATATTTTTGGGACTTATTTGGTATTTTTCATGAAAATGAACTAGTTATGAGTAAATGAATTAAAAATGTTATGTGAAGTAACAAAATTAGAAAATAGGATTTTATGGCTTGGGAATCCTATATAGGGTATATGCAGATTTTTGATGAGGGATTTGATCATTTGTGATGAAATCTTATGAGTATGGCATTTTTGATAAATTGACTATTGTATTTGAAAGAGGTTGTAATAAGGTACTTTGAATTAACTGTTTTGGTTGAAAAACAAAATCACAAAGTGTTGATTTTCATTGAAAACATTAAAAAAGTGAGTTTTTATAAAAAAAATAGTGAAATTGGATGTTTTAAATTTGATGTTGGTGTTGTTTTATGAGTATAATCATGTTAAGAGTCTTTGAAATATGTTTATATAAAGTCTCTCGTATGAATTACATGTTAATTAGGCTATTAGAAAGTAGCTTGTAGGCCAAAATTGGCTTTGTTCATGTGATTTCCAGTAGTGGGTTGTTAAAGTTTGCAATTCACACAAGCAGTAACGCTTCAGTATGGTTCTCACATAAAGTACGTACCTCGTAGTATAGTTCTCGAGTCAGTAGCACTATCTCATCAATATATATAGCCAATTCATTCACAAGATAAATCGTGGCCATAAGCAATGCAAAGTTAAAGTAATGGTCGACAAAGGTAATTTTTTGTACTCAAAGTCTGAAGGAATTGTTATGTGTTAATAGTATATAGGACTATTAAATTATGATTTCAGTATTTCTATACCATGAATGAGCATGTTATTAACAATTAACTTGTTCTGTAACTTAATTATGTGATTAAAAATCAAATCTTACATGATGAATGTACTTAGTTATGTTTGTAAAGTGGTAGTGACTAACTATGTCATGATGACATATATATATATATATATATATATAGGGTATTGTGATTCGAATTGTTCGGTTTAGCCTACGAGCAAGGCAAGTTCTCTAAATCTATTATCTTGTTGAGCCAATTATTGTTTCCAATTCGATTACCATATTATGATGCAAGATTTCTAAACTTTATTGAGCAAGATATTCTTGTATTTAACTTGTTGTTTAGCATGCAAATTTATATATACTAATGTTGAACAATTTTATCGTTCAAATGGCTATGCATGCTTGGTATTCAATTCTAAATAACCTTGGCTTAATATTGTTCAATCAAGGTGTGTTATAGTTATTCAATATGTATGCTATTAGATTATTCCTAAAGCATGATTTAATTTACCATGTCGATTCAGTTATGATTATTCCATAGTATAATGTTATTAATTTTATTCAACTAATCCTTAGTTGATGTCCGTTGAATTCAAATTACCTTGAAATGTATCCAAACCAAACTCACTTTGGTACGGACTTGTACTCTAAATATCGAGATGAACAACCCTATTATTAGGGGTAATTTACGCTTAGCTTTGAAATATTTGTGCACAATACATTATACTGAAGATATTTGATCCCCCTAAGTACGAGGAGTCCCTATAGTCTTATGACTGTTAAAGTTTAAGTTAAAAAAATCACTTATAACTATGGACATAGTTCGTGGTCTTAGAACCCTCAGTTATATAATTCAGAATGTTGATAAGTTACATCGTTTAATTATATCGAGCCTCTTATTTGACAGTTGTTGTAAATATTTTTATTCATTGTTGTTTCAAGTGAGCTTTGTTTGCTCACTCTTGCTTATATAACTATTATAGTTAAAGATGAGAAGGTTGATGTACCTAGAGATCTATCGCATGCATGGTGAATTCTTCTGTTATTCCATTCTTTATTATTCTGTTGGAATAACCTGTCTATGTGGATTATCGCATGCATGGTGAATGATCATTTGTATTCATTCCTTATTAAATTGTGGAAATGATCTGTTTACGTGAATTACCGCATGGCGGGTGAAAATCCATTTGCAGTTTCATAATTTTTCTGACCCTAAAAAATTTTGGGAAAATTTAAAATGATAATTTGATGAGTTTTCTATATTGTGTCCAAAGATGGCGATTTTTGGATGTATAGATTAAGAGTTATGGATTTTTTGAGAAAAGACTATTTTAAAAGTAAACCCTTATAACTCCTTGTGGTTAACTCCAAAATTGGTAAAATTTTTATTGGAAGTACATGTATATAACAGGAGTATACCCTGTAAATTTTGGTATTTTTGGATAAAAGTACAATTTATGATAAATGTCTAAATATTCGGCAGTTTTGGCCATATGAAAAATAGTAAATGAATTTTAAAAATTTCGAGAAAAATATATGTTCAGTATGGGACTATATTCTGCTAAATCCCAGAAAAGAAATATTTTTGGGACTTATTTGGTATTTTTCATGAAAATGAACTAGTTATGAGTAAATGAATTAAAAATGTTATGTGAAGTAACAAAATTAGAAAATAGGATTTTATGGCTTGGGAATCCTATATAGGGTATATCAGATTTTTGATGAGGATTTGATCATTTGTGATGAAATCTTATGAGTATGGCATTTTGATAAATTGACTATTGTATTTGAAAGAGGTTGTAATAAGGTACTTTGAATTAACTGTTTTGGTTGAAAACAAAATCACAAAGTGTTGATTTTCATTGAAAACATTAAAAAAAAGTGAGTTTTTATAAAAAAAAATAGTGAAATTGGATGTTTTAAATTTGATGTTGGTGTTGTTTTATGAGTATAATCATGTTAAGAGTCTTTGAAATATGTTTATATAAAGTCTCTGTATGAATTACATGTTAATTAGGCTATTAGAAAGTAGCTTGTAGGCCAAAATTGGCTTTGTTCATGTGATTTCCGAGGTGGGTCATCAAGTTTGCAATTCAGGTAGCCTAGTGCCGGCTTAGAGTAATATGGTTCTCACATGCAGTACATGGCCTCGTAGTATAGTTCTCGAGCCGTAGCACCATCTCCTCATACATATGCAGTCACGAACCCACAAGATAAATCGTGGAAATGCAGTATAAGTTAGCGAATGGTCGACAAAGGTAATTTTTTGTACTCAAAGTCCAAGGAATTGTTATGTGTTAATAGTATATAGGACTATTAAATTATGATTTCAGTATTTCTATACCATGAATGAGCATGTTATTAACAATTAACTTGTTCTGTAACTTAATTATGTGATTAAAAATCAAATCTTACATGATGAATGTACTTAGTTATGTTTGTAAAGTGGTAGTGACTAACTATGTCATGATGACATATATATATATATATATATATAGTATTGTGATTCAATTGTTCGGTTTAGCCTACTTGAGCAAGGCAAGTTCTCTAAATCTATTATCTTGTTGAGCCAATTATTGTTTCCAATTCGATTACCATATTATGATGCAAGATTTCTAAACTTTATTGAGCAAGATATTCTTGTATTTAACTTGTTGTTTAGCATGCAAATTTATATATACTAATGTTGAACAATTTTATCGTTCAAATGGCTATGCATGCTTGGTATTCAATTCTAAATAACCTTGGCTTAATATTGTTCAATCAAGGTGTGTTATAGTTATTCAATATGTATGCTATTAGATTATTCCTAAAGCATGATTTAATTTACCATGTCGATTCGGGTTATGATTATTCCATAGTATAATGTTATTAATTTTATTCAACTAATCCTTAGTTGATGTCCGTTGAATTCAAATTACCTTGAAATGTATCCAAACCAAACTCACTTTGGTACGGACTTGTACTCTAAATACTGAGATGAACAACCCTATTATTAGGGGTAATTTACGCTTAGCTTTGAAATATTTGTGCACAATACATTATACGAAGGGCTGATCCCCCTAAGTACGAGGAGTCCCTATAGTCTTATAATTCGTTAAAGTTTAAGTTAAAAAATCACTTATAACTATGGACATAGTTCGTGGTCTTAGAACCCCGCTTATATAATTCGTAATGTTGATAAGTTACATCGCTTAATTATATCGAGCCTCTTATTTGACAAATTGTTGTAAATATTTTTATTCATTGTTGTTTCAAGTGAGCTTTGTTTGCTCACTCTTGCTTATATAACTATTATAGTTAAAGATGAGAAGGTTGATGTACCTGAGAGATCTATCGCATGCATGGTGAATTCTTCTGTTATTCCATTCTTTATTATTCTGTTGGAATAACCTGTCTATGTGGATTATCGCATGCATGGTGAATGATCATTTGTATTCATTCCTTATTAAATTGTGGAAATGATCTGTTTACGTGAATTACCGCATGGCGGGTGAAAATCCATTTGCAGTTTCATAATTTTTCTGACCCTAAAAAATTTTGGGAAAATTTAAAATGATAATTTGATGAGTTTTCTATATTGTGTCCAAAGATGGCGATTTTTGGATGTATAGATTAAGAGTTATGGATTTTTTGAGAAAAGACTATTTTAAAAGTAAACCCTTATAACTCCTTGTGGTTAACTCCAAAATTGGTAAAATTTTTATTGGAAGTACATGTATATAACAGGAGTATACCCTGTAAATTTTGGTATTTTTGGATAAAAGTACAATTTATGATAAATGTCTAAATATTCGGCAGTTTTGGCCATATGAAAAATAGTAAATGAATTTTAAAAATTTCGAGAAAAATATATGTTCAAGATGGGACTATATTCTGCTAAATCCCAGAAAAGAAATATTTTTGGGACTTATTTGGTATTTTTCATGAAAATGAACTAGTTATGAGTAAATGAATTAAAAATGTTATGTGAAGTAACAAAATTAGAAAATAGGATTTTATGGCTTGGGAATCCTATATAGGGTATATGCTTGATTTTTGATGAGGATTTGATCATTTGTGATGAAATCTTATGAGTATGGCATTTTGATAAATTGACTATTGTATTTGAAAGAGGTTGTAATAAGGTACTTTGAATTAACTGCTTTGGTTGAAAAACAAAATCACAAAGTGTTGATTTTCATTGAAAACATTAAAAAAAGTGAGTTTTATAAAAAAAAAAATAGTGAAATTGGATGTTTTAAATTTGATGTTGGTGTTGTTTTATGAGTATAATCATGTTAAGAGTCTTTGAAATATGTTTATATAAAGTCTCTGTATGAATTACATGTTAATTAGGCTATTAGAAAGTAGCTTGTAGGCCAAAATCGGCTTTGTTCATGTGATTTCAGTGAATGGGTTTGTTAAGTTTGCAATTCATAGCAAATGTCATACGCTCAGTAGTATGGTTCTCACACAACACCTTTCGTAGTATATAGTTCTCGAGTCAGAAGCACCATCTCCATAATAAGAATAGTGACCACCACAAGATAAACGTGGAAATACAAATATGAAGTTAGCGAAATGGTCGAACAAAGGTAATTTTTTGTACTCAAAGTCCGAAGGAATTGTTATGTGTTAATAGTATATAGGACTATTAAATTATGATTTCAGATTTTATATACCATGAATGAGCATGTTATTAACAATTAACTTGTTCTGTAACTTAATTATGTGATTAAAAATCAAATCTTACATGATGAATGTACTTAGTTATGTTTGTAAAGTGGTAGTGACTAACTATGTCATGATGACATATATATATATATATATATAGGGTATTGTGATTCGAATTGTTCTATTTAGCCTCACGAGCAAGGCAAGTTCTCTAAATCTATTATCTTGTTGAGCCAATTATTGTTTCCAATTCGATTACCATATTATGATGCAAGATTTCTAAACTTTATTGAGCAAGATATTCTTGTATTTAACTTGTTGTTTAGCATGCAAATTTATATATACTAATGTTGAACAATTTTATCGTTCAAATGGCTATGCATGCTTGGTATTCAATTCTAAATAACCTTGGCTTAATATTGTTCAATCAAGGTGTGTTATAGTTATTCAATATGTATGCTATTAGATTATTCCTAAAGCATGATTTAATTTACCATGTCGATTCAGTTATGATTATTCCATAGTATAATGTTATTAATTTTATTCAACTAATCCTTAGTTGATGTCCGTTGAATTCCAAATTACCTTGAAATGTATCCAAACCAAACTCACTTTGGTACGGACTTGTACTCTAAATACTGAGATGAACAACCCTATTATTAGGGGTAATTTACGCTTAGCTTTGAAATATTTGTGCACAATACATTATACGAAGGGCTGATCCCCCTAAGTACGAGGAGTCCCTATAGTCTTATGACTGTTAAAGTTTAAGTTAAAAAATCACTTATAACTATGGACATAGTTCGTGGTCTTAGAACCCTCAGTTATATAATTCAGAATGTTGATAAGTTACATCGTTTAATTATATCGAGCCTCTTATTTGACAGTTGTTGTAAATATTTTTATTCATTGTTGTTTCAAGTGAGCTTTGTTTGCTCACTCTTGCTTATATAACTATTATAGTTAAAGATGAGAAGGTTGATGTACCTAGAGATCTATCGCATGCATGGTGAATTCTTCTGTTATTCCATTCTTTATTATTACATTTGGAATAACTTTTGTCTATGTGGATTATCGCATGCATGGTGAATGATCATTTGTATTCATTCCTTATTAAATTGTGGAAATGATCTGTTTACGTGAATTACCGCATGGCGGGTGAAAATCCATTTGCAGTTTCATAATTTTTCTGGACCCTAAAAATTTTGGGAAAATTTAAAATGATAATTTGATGAGTTTTCTATATTGTGTCCAAAGATGGCGATTTTTGGATGTATAGATTAAGAGTTATGGATTTTTTGAGAAAAGACTATTTTAAAAGTAAACCCTTATAACTCCTTGTGGTTAACTCCAAAATTGGTAAAATTTTTATTGGAAGTACATGTATATAACAGGAGTATACCCTGTAAATTTTGGTATTTTTGGATAAAAGTACAATTTATGATAAATGTCTAAATATTCGCGCTTTTGGGCCATATGAAAAATAGTAAATGAATTTTAAAAATTTAGAAAAATATATGTTCTTGATGGGACTATATTCTCGCTAAATCCCGAAAAAGAAATATTTTTGGGACTTATTTGGTATTTTTCATGAAAATGAACTAGTTATGAGTAAATGAATTAAAATGTTATGTGAAGTAACAAAATTAGAAAATAGGATTTTATGGCTTGGGAATCCTATATAGGGTATATCTGATTTTTGATGAGGATTTGATCATTTGTGATGAAATCTTATGAGTATGGCATTTTTGATAAATTGACTATTGTATTTGAAAGAGGTTGTAATAAGGTACTTTGAATTAACTGTTTTGGTTGAAAAACAAAATCACAAAGGTGTTGATTTTCATTGAAAACATTAAAAAAGTGAGTTTTATAAAAAAAAAATAGTGAAATTGGATGTTTTAAATTTGATGTTGGTGTTGTTTTATGAGTATAATCATGTTAAGAGTCTTTGAAATATGTTTATATAAAGTCTCTGTATGAATTACATGTTAATTAGGCTATTAGAAAGTAGCTTGTAGGCCAAAATTCGCTTTGTTCATGTGATTTCAGTAGTGGTTGTTAAGTTTGCAATTAAAGTATAGCAATGCCGTTCGTAGTATGGTTCTCACGCACATGTACAATTCCTCGTAGTATAGTTCTCGAGTCAGTAGCACCATCTCATGGCCATGAATAACAATTCACAAGATAAATCAAAATAAGCAATGTGAAGTTAAAGAGAATGGTCGACAAAGGTAATTTTTTGTACTCAAAGTCCGAAGGAATTGTTATGTGTTAATAGTATATAGGACTATTAAATTATGATTTCATATTTCTATACCATGAATGAGCATGTTATTAACAATTAACTTGTTCTCAGAATTTAATTATGTGATTAAAATCAAATCTTACATGATGAATGTACTTAGTTATGTTTGTAAAGTGGTAGTGACTAACTATGTCATGATGACATATATATATATATATATATATATAGGGTATTGTGATTCAATTGTTCGGTTTAGCCTTTACGAGCAAGGCAAGTTCTCTAAATCTATTATCTTGTTGAGCCAATTATTGTTTCCAATTCGATTACCATATTATGATGCAAGATTTCTAAACTTTATTGAGCAAGATATTCTTGTATTTAACTTGTTGTTTAGCATGCAAATTTATATATACTAATGTTGAACAATTTTATCGTTCAAATGGCTATGCATGCTTGGTATTCAATTCTAAATAACCTTGGCTTAATATTGTTCAATCAAGGTGTGTTATAGTTATTCAATATGTATGCTATTAGATTATTCCTAAAGCATGATTTAATTTACCATGTCGATTCAGCTTATGATTATTCCATAGTATAATGTTATTAATTTTATTCAACTAATCCTTAGTTGATGTCCGCTTTAATTCCAAATTACCTTGAAATGTATCCAAACCAAACTCACTTTGTACGGACTTGTACTCTAAATACTTTGAGATGAACAACCCTATTATTAGGGGTAATTTACGCTTAGCTTTGAAATATTTGTGCACAATACATTATACTGAAGGGTGATCCCCTAAGTACGAGGAGTCCCTATAGTCTTATGATCATTAAAGTTTAAGTTAAAAATCACTTATAACTATGGACATAGTTCGTGGTCTTAGAACCCTCGCTTATATAATTCAGAATGTTGATAAGTTACATCGTTTAATTATATCGAGCCTCTTATTTGACAGTTGTTGTAAATATTTTTATTCATTGTTGTTTCAAGTGAGCTTTGTTTGCTCACTCTTGCTTATATAACTATTATAGTTAAAGATGAGAAGGTTGATGTACCTAGCACCAGTAAGGGAAAAGGAAAGATGAACAAGTATTGAAGACTTGTAATATGTTGATATTTTATTGTCAGATTTTAATTGAATGGTTGTAATGAAGTTTATTTATTTCCGCATTTGAATAATTGTAGTTAAAGGTTAGACAACCTGGGAGATTTTTATTATGTAACCCTTTAATGGGGAAGGTTTTATTATTCAATTTTATTGTGATTGGGTAGTTAGATATGAATGTTTGATTTAGTGAACACCAAATCCTGTGGGAATGAAGTACCTGGGTTTGGGGGTGTCACATTAACATTGTTGAAGGCTAATGATAATTTATTCTGCATTATCTTAGTCATAATATTTCTTACTGGGCTAGTTGAGCTCACCCTTTCTTCACTGTTCTCTTCAGGAAATGAGAATGTAGCCGGGACTAGTCGGGGAATGGAGTGACAGTCCAGATGATAGCATTAGTAGTCCTCACTATTCTGTTAAATACTGTGACAATAAATGTAATGAGGACTCCATTGAGTGTGGATATTGTCTAGATGACAATATTCTTATTAAAACTCTTAGATTATGTTTTGTCGTATTATACGCAACTGTTGTATAATTAAGTTGTATTTGAATTTTGTACCATGTATTTGGCGACTCAAGATGGGTGATGTATACCTGTTTTGGGGGCGTCACAGTTGATATCAAAGTTTAGGGATATGATCCCTGGCTGAAATGTGAGACAAGAACTAGGAGGGGGAGGCGAGGAATTCCTTCGCTAGTATGACCTACCTAAGTTTATTTGGTATTTAATATGTCGGTCAGAGTATAGGGATAATATGTGATATGTTAATTAACCCTTATTTTATGGCAGTGTTTGAAAATGGCATCTGAAAATGTTGAGATCGGCAATGAAGCACATGAGATCGTTGAGACACCTTTAATCACCAACCAGGTTAATGTGATGTCAGACGAAGAAGAAATTAGAGATATCTACGTGGTGAGTAAAGAACTAATAGCCGCACCTAAGCTAGTCGTAGAGGTAGCAGCTGAGAGTGATGAAGAAGAGGAAGAAGAGGAACATGAGCAGAATTTATTAGAAGAATTTTATAATCAAAATTTAGAATTACAAAATCGTATTCATGAGTTAAAAGAGCGAAATCAAGAAGAAGAAAGATCAGGAGCAAAAGGGATGCAACAATTCAAAATTGTGTTACACGATGTGCGATGCTTGAATGTAAGCACTCTTTTCGCGAGTATAAGATATTAAAGTCGGAATTTGAGAATGTTATGATCAAGGTTTTGATGAAAGAAGAAGCAAATGAACAAATGAGAATAGATGATGCATGGGTCAAAGCCGCACGACGCGTTGATATTGTAGAAAAAGGCGTCCGATCTAATAAGGCCAAAATAGATGAAATGGATTTCGTTTTTTGGACAGCAATTGGGAGAATCCAACATCGAATTCAGAATTACCCGGTGTAGAACGGTCAACCCCAATTCGATATGGATCGGAGAGTAATGATTCGAATCATGGATCAGGAATGTGGCGAAGCAATTAAGGGTGGAATGTACTCTATAGCAAATTTAAGTCCAACTGGGATGGTGATGCCAAAGGATGTCCCAGACAAGTGAAACTCGGTAGTTTAAGTGAGAGTGTTTATCGAGGAACCCGAATGAAGTTATCACGGGTAAGTTAATCATAAACTCTTGCGAAGTCTATACCTTATTCGATACCGGTTCTACCCACTCTTTTATTTCACCTAGTGGTGATCAATGTTTGAATTTGGCTCTTTTATCTGTTGAAACTCTGTTAGGAGAAACATTTGTTACCTCCACTATTTATAAATCTTATTTAATTCAAATCGACACTTTCACATTACCTGTCGATCTTATTTCTTTGAAAATACTTGCATTTGATGTGATTTTAGGGATTGATTGGTTAACTACTCATCATGCTAAAATCGATTATTTTTGTAAGGTTATTAGCTTTCAGATTCCTAACCAACCTGTTATGTGAATTCAAAAAACCAAACCACTAAAGTCAATCATTGTCATATTAAGCCATAAGTAAAGAGCCCTGAGCCTTTCGCTGGTGACTTCCAAGTCTTGGAATACACCGAAGCTAGAATATCCGTAGGGGACGTCGTGAATAACGGTGGCAAGTTGATAGATATCAATGTGACGTGTTATCCAAGTCTTGGATGAGGGTCACAGTTTTGAATGATATTTCTATTGTTAATAAATTTCCTGACGTATTCCTGAAGACTTCTTAGCTTACCCCTAGAGCGTGAAATCGAATTTTGTATTGACCCCAGTACAAAACCCATTTCTAAAACCCTCAAATATTTCTTCAACTAAAATGAACGTAACATGCGCTAAAGACGTTGGCTCGAGCTGTTGAAGATTATGATCATACCATTCAATATCATTGTGGAAGAGAGAACGTGGTAGCTGACGCGTTGAGTAGAAGATCGTATGCATTTACGAGTGCGATGTTGTTAACACAAAAACCCATTTCGTATAACTTACAAATGATGAAGATAGAGTTAAAGACTCTAAGGACCCACGTGGTGATATCAAATATACGAGTAGAATCGACTTTAATCGATAAAGTTAAAGCCGCTTTCGAGCTACACACTTGAATCGATGAATGTGAAGAAGAAGGTTCAAGAAGGCGTTATCTCAACCATCGATTTAATTGGCCCATTTGAAATCCTCGATGGAGTAGGAACTGAGGCCTATAGACTCGTTTTACCGCCAAGTATGTCGCGTGTTCATAACATTTTTCACGTATCGATGTTACGTAAATATATGGATGACCCGAACCACATTATTAAATTAGAACTAGACGAGATAGCAGAAGATTTAACGTATGAGGAGATATGTGTTAAAATCTTGGATAAGAAAGATCGTATTCAACACTCAAAGGTTATACCTCAAGAGTTGGAATATGAAATGAAGTCAAGGTATCCTCACCTCTTTGGCATACCAGGTATGTACATAAATTTCGAGGGTGAAATTTCATAAGGAGGGGAGATTGTGGAACCCCAAATTTTATGAATAATTATTTAAATTTCTCGAAATATTTTTTTGAATATTATGGTGTGGATTTGATATAATGTTATAGTTGTGGGTAATATTTACAAATTTTGCAAAGTAAGCAAGTGGTTATATAATATTCGATTGGTCGGGGAATATTCGTTTTAACATGGAATATTCGTACGACGACACAATCATTGGTGGATCTCACAACGGAAGTATTGTCGTAGTAAGAAAACGACAGAGTTATCTTTTATTAAAAATAACGGTGAAAGTGTTACCGTTAAAACTGTTGAACTACCCTAGTAAAGTAAAGAATACGCTGGCGTGGTTGCATAGTAGCACACGGTATTGATTATTGATGCTTACGTGAGAAGTCACTCAGTTATACTCAATTATTGCTACAATAATTATTGCATCATATCTCTCATATTATTGATTCGATTATTGTCACAGTATCATCTGCATAAAATGTTATATTATTAAATCAATAATTGAGACGACAAAGTTATTCATATTATTAAATTATAATATTTACAATGTCTAGAAGTTCTGTCAATGAGAGGTTTGGTCATCTAATTGCGCGCCAATAAGGAGAAATCCTTATCGGAAAGCCCCCTCTTTCCTGAGAACGACCTGGTTGTTAAATAGTGTGAGTTATAATATTAATGATGAATGTTATTAAAAATTGAATTTGAGTTCGGAGTTGAATTTGGAGACGCGGACGTGATATTTGAGTCCGGAGCGATGAAATTAGTAGAAATAGACCATAAACACAAAATTTGGCGGGGTTGACTTTTTGGTCAAAAAAGTCAACAGTTGACTTTTTTGGAAAAAGTCAAACTTTGAAATTTCAAAAATAGAATTTTTGAGATAAATATTTTCATTGTGTTGGGATTGTTAGTGTTAGTGGAAATCGATATTTATTTCGATAATAATTGATGTCTGGAGGTTATATTGACCAATCGGGTAATTAATCGAATAAATGAGCAATTAATTGCTATTAATTCACATGATTATAACTATTTGTTCACATGTGTGTATTATTGATTCACATTCTCGTACTATTAGGGGAGTTGGTGCAAGATTGATAATACTTGCAGGACTAAATTAAAAATAAAGAAAAAGAGGAAGGTATTATACTGTAATATTTTGAGCCCCAAAATGTGCAATTATCAAAATTATATTTTCCTATAAATAGAAGCTCATTCTTCCTTCATTTCTCACCAATTCACTAAAGCTTTAGAGCAATTATTATAGAGAGAAATTATAGAGAGAAAGAAGAAGAGAAGTCTGGTACCTTATTATTCCAATATCCAGTTTCTTCTAAGGTAAGGGGTATTATTCTTTCGTATTCATGAAGAAAATCATTTCCTTTCAATACTCATAAGAGTTGTTATTCCATTCTTTATTATTATGTTGGAATAACCTGTCTATGCGAAGTACCCCATACATGGTGAAATTCTTATGTTATTCCATTCTTTATTATTCTGTTGGAATAACCTATCTGTGCGGTTTATCGCATGCCTGGTGAATTCTGTTGTTATTCCATTCTTTATTATTCTGTTGGAATATCCTATCTGTGCGGATTACGCATGACCTGGTTCCATTCTTTATTATTCTGTTGGAATAACCTGTCTATGTGGATTATCGCATGCATGGTGAATGATCATTTGTATTCATTCCTTATTAAATTGTGGAAATAATCTGTTTACGTGAATTACCGCATGGCGGGTGAAAATCCATTTGCAGTTTCATAATTTTTCTGACCCTCAAAAATTCTGGGAAAATTTGAAATGATAATTTGATGAGTTTTCTATATTGTGTCCAAAGATAACGATTTTTGGATGTATAGATTAAGAGTTATGAATTTTTTGAGAAAAGACTATTTTAAAATTAAACCCTTATAACTCCTTGTGGTTAACTCCAAAATTGGTGAAATTTTTATTGGAAGTACATGTATATAACAGGAGTATACCCTGTAAATTTCGGAATTTTTGGACAAAAGTACAATTTATGTGATAAATGTCTAAATATTCGCCAGTTTTGGCCATATGAAAAATAGTAAATAAATTTTAAAAATTTCGAGAAAAATATTTGTTTAGTATGGGACTATATTCTGCTAAATCCCAGAGAAAAAAATTTTGGGGACTTATTTGGTATTTTTCATGAAAATGAATTAGTTATGAGTAAAATGAATTAAAAATGTTATGTGAAGTAACAAAATTAAAAAATAGGATTTTATGGCTTGAGAATCCTATATAGGGTATATGCAGATTTTTGATGAGGAATTTGATCTTTGGTGATGAAATCTTATGAGTATGGCATTTTTGAATGATTAAATGCATTATTTGGTAAAGTGTGAACAATTGAATTAAATTGTTTATAAGTTTAAGAAGTGATTAAAATATTTTTATAATATTAATAATATTAGATTATGAGTTTATTAAGTGATTGATAATATTTGGATAAATTTAAAGTCTTTAATATTTATCCTTATTTTCGTTTGATTAATGCTTATATCATTGTCATCATCCTCATGCTTATATTGTGATGAAAGTTATCTTTGGCTTACGTGCATAGATGGACTTGATATGATTATGACCAGGGATTATTCGGTATAATCATGACCATAATGTGACGAATGATGTGGTGAAAGTCCTCAGTGGCCTGAAGTGCATTAATGGACAGTTTTTGGTATGATTATGACCAGGGATTATTCGGTATAGTCATGATCATTAATGATTTAATGAATATCCTTGGCCTGTAGTGCAAGGAAGATTCGATGATATGGTTTATTTATTAAGCTGAGTCTCAGCGATAGAAATTGATGAAAATATTTTAAATCATAGAAGATAGTAGATATCATGCTCTACTTGACTCTTCTAATGGATTGCTTATTTTAATGCAGTTAAACTTGATGTCTATTGTATTTTATCAGTTTAACATTGTTGAAGGCTAATGATAATTTATTCTGCATTATCTTAGTCATAATATTTCTTACTGGGCTAGTTGAGCTCACCCTTTCTTCATTTATTCTCTTGAAAATGAGAACGTAGCCGGGACTAGTCGGGGAATGGAGTGACGGTCCAGATGATAGCATTAGTAGTCCTCACTATTCTGTTAAATAGTGTGACAATAAATGTAATGATGACTCCATTGAGTGTGGATATTGTCTAGATGACAATATTCTTATTAAAACTCTTAGATTATGTTTTGTCGTATTTTACACAACTGTTGTATAATTAAGTTGTATTTGAATTTTGTACCATGTATTTGGCGACTCAAGATGGGTGATGTATACTTGTTTTGGGGGCGTCACAATAACTGTAAATCAAACTAAATAACTATATACCGGCATTATTGTGACGCTCCCAAAATAGGTATACAACACCCATTCTGAGTCGCCAAATACATGGTACAGAAATAACTACAACATTATTAATACAATTGTCGTGTAAAATACGACAACAGATAAACTGTTAGTTTAAATACAAATATTGTCTTCTAGACAACATCCACACCCAAATAAAGTCCTCATTACAATTATTGATACACTATTTTACAAAATAGTGAGGACTACTAAAAAAACTATCTTGAACCATCACTCCACACCCTGACTAGTTCTCGCTATATTCTCGCCTCCTGAGAAGAAAAATGGAACAAAAAGGAAAAGGGTGAGATCAACTAGCCCAGTAAAGAATATTATGACTAAGATAATATAGAATAAATTATTGTTAGTCCTCAACAGGGAAAAAATCTGATAGAATACAATAGACAACAAGTTTAAAATCAATATTCGCAGCGAAAATAATAATTCATTTGAAGAGTTACGTAAAGAATGAAATCTACTTTCGTCTATGAATTTAAAAGTTTTTCATCAATATTTTATCCCTGTAAAATCAATCAATAAACATCTTGAATCAAATATTCATCTTTGCACTACAGGCCAAAGATATTCATCAGTTGGTCATGTTCATCTCAACACCTGTACATCTTTGCACTATGGGCCAAAGATATTTAACAGAAAATCATTAATCTTTGCACTACAGGCCAAAGATATTCAATAATATCATCATTTAGGACTGAGGATGATGAAAAATATTTTAAAGAAAACAAATCCAGTGAAACAAAAGAACAAATATTAAGGATTCGTACTTCGGTTTATCCATGTTTAAAAACACTCCATAATATACAATAGTGGAGTAAAATTGAAGAATAATGATTCAAAACATGGACACAATTAAAGCTAGTAACAAAAATAGACATCTGGGACAAAGAAGAAAAAATTTTATTTATCGGTGAATAGTGTCGTATTCATGAATAGTGTCATATACGTGAATAGTGTTGTATACGTGAATAGTAACCCCGACACAAAAAGATAGGAATTCCACAATAAAATTCATATCAATATTTCGGCATAATGATATTAGAAAAAATAATATCATTTATAAAAAAAATAACATTCCTTACCTCGAAAAGACAATTACTTGATCGAAATCTTTTGGATATAGTCTTTGAAGGAACTTGCCTTCAGTATAGCAACACTCAAAGTATCAAAATACTCACAAGAATACGGTCGATAATATAGAGAGAGAAAACTTATTTCTGATGTGATTTTCAATTCTAACCTAAGCACCCTATTTATAAGAAAATGCTTAGAACACCAAAGCAGAAAATTTAATAAAATATTAATATATAATAAAAAATTTCTACGCCCACTTAGACTTCTGAATTTAACATGTTTACAACACTTGTGGGGCCCACCAAATGTAAGAAAAACGTTTTTACTAAAAAAATATTAAAAACTTCAAAAATCAATTATTCCGGAACTTCAATACCTCATAAAAAATAACCCTTTTATCAGAAAAATTCAAATCTTATGTCCATTCCATAGGAAATTCAATTCTCTACAACTTTGTAAGTTTAAGTTTTTCTAAATTCCAAGCAAAAATTGACCGAAATCCATACGGACGATTTTACAGGTTATAATCAAATTTCAGTCAAGAAATGGGGCCTACCAACATGTTTAACATGTTTTTATCATTTATTGTAACAAAAATACTCTTCCTCCTCATTTACTCATATATCACACATCCATTGTAAAAATATCACCATTATTATATTATTATAATATAATAATAATATATTGAAATGAATTATTTTATCAGAAAAGATAAAATATCAATTTTTCAACAATTATCACTTTAAAATTTTCTCCATCTATATCCACATAAAATTAATATTTTCCTTATCATATAAATCAATAATCAATTATTCACAAATAATATTACAGAATCACAATATTGACAACCAGGTCGTTCTCAAGAAAGAGGGGGCTTTTCAATAAGGATTTTTCTTTACTAGCGCGCAATTAGGTGACCAAACCTCTCCTTAGACAGAACTTTCTAGACATTGCCAATAATGCTATCTAATAATATTATTCAAATAATATGAATTATTGATCTGATAATGGAAAATACTGTGTAGTGACAATTATTAAAACAACAATAATATAAAATATCAACGTAACAATTATTGAATCAATAAAATAAAATATTGAATATAATTCTTTGTAACAATTATTGAGTAGTGCCTTTCACGTAAGAATCAATAATTGGTGCAATATCGTGTGCTACTGTGTTTTAACCACCGAGTATTTTAACAGTATTAACGGTAACAACTACACCGTTATTTATAAACAACTTATACTTGTCATTTTTTTCATGCAATAAACTTTTTAGTTATGGGGCCCACAAAGGTTTACACCGTCGCATTTAATATTCCCCACAAAGAAGAATATACCACGACCAACCCAATATTCCCCGACAACAATGAATATTTTATAACCACTTGCTTATTTTGCAAAATTTGCACATTTTACCCATAACTAACCACATTAATCAAATCAACCCCTTTACTATTTTAAAATAATAAATAGAGAAAATTCCATTTTATTAAAAAAAAAATTGGGGTCTTACAACCTCCCCTCCTTATGCAATTTCGTCCTCGAAACGTACCTGGTATTTCGAAAGGATGAGGATACCTTGTTTTCATTTCTGTTTCCAACTCCCAGGTCATTTCCTCAATGGCATGGTTCCTCCACAAAACTTTGACTTATGGTATAACCTTTGTGCGTAGGACATGCTCCTTTCTATCCAAGATCTTAACTGGTACTTCGTACGTTAAATCTTCGGTTATCTCGTCTGGTTCTAACTCAATAACGTGGTTCGGGTCTTTCACATATTTACGAAGCATGGATATGTGAAAACCATTATGAACACGAGACATACTTGGAGGTAACGCGAGTCTATAGGCCACATTTCCTACTCGGTCAAGAATCTGAAATGGACCAATAAATCGTGGATTGAGCTTTCCACTTTTCCCAAATTTTGTAACTCCCTTCCATGGAACCACACGCAACAATACATGATCCCCAATACTAAATTCCACGTCCTTTCGATGAAGATCCGTATAATTCTTTTGTCGATCCTGTGCCGTTTGTATACGTTGTCGAATCATTTAGATCTTTTCTATAGTAATACGTACCAACTCTGGTCCCAACAATGTTGCTTCACCCACCTCATCCCAACATACTGGAGAGCGACACTTACGTCCATATAATGCTTCAAATGGAGCCACACCTATACTTGCCTGATAACTGTTGTTGTAGGAAAATTCCACCAAAGGTAAATATTTATCCCAACTCCCTTTGAAGTCTAGGACACAGAGTCTTAATAGATCTTCAAGAGTTTGAATAGTCCTCTCTGATTGTCCGTCCGTTTGAGGATGATATGCCGAACTGAATCATAAATCCGTGCCCATAGCTTTTTGCAAGCTAACCCAAAATCGTGAAGTGAATCTTGGGTCACGATCTAAAACTATGGATACTGGCATGCCATGCAATCTCACAATCTCATATATGTATATACGAGTAAGACGTTCAAGGGAATAAATCTCCCGTATTGGCAAGAAATGAGCAGCCTTGGTTAATCTATCAACAATAACCCAAATCGCATCTATGCCATGAGAAACCGTGGGAAGACCCGTAACAAAATCCATGGTAATGTGTTCCCACTTCCATTTTGGAATCTCAAGTGGTTGCAATGGACCCTTAGGCACTTGATGCTCCGCCTTTACACGTTGACAAGTTAAACACCTCGAGATAAACTTTACAATCTCTCTCTTCATATTGTTCCACCAAAATGTATGTCGAAGATCACGATACATTTTGGTACTTCCAGGATGGATCGCAAATGGTGTATTGTGTGCCTCCATCATGATCTTGTACTTCAAATCAACGTCGTTAGGAACACAAAGTGCAGGTGGACTCAAGTATTCCTTCTTCATCGATTCTTGCTTACGAATAGCACCTTCTTGTACTTTCTTCTTCATACGCATTAGCTCAAGATCTCGTGGCTTGAGCAACTTTAACTTTTGATTAAAGTCGGTTCTATCGTATACTTGACATCATCATTACATGGGTCCCCGAGTCTTGAATTCTATCTTCATCTTTTGTAAATCACACAAAATGGGCCTTTGTGTTGACAACATCGCACTTGTTCCTGCATATGATCTTCTACTCAATGCGTCAGCTACCACGTTTGCTTTTCCAGGATGGTATGATTAGAACATGTGCCGAAATGAGTCTCCTCTTGAGTTCTTCGAAGCTCTTCCCATATTCCTTTATCAATTCAAATTTTGTATCTCTAGGAGTTAGCTGAGTTAATGGAGTAGTGATTCGAGAAAATCTTTCCACGAATATCCGATAATAACCAATTAAACCTAGAAAGCTACGTATTTCGATTACTAACTTAGGTTGCTCTCCACTGTGACTCATATCCCAATCTTGGATAACACGTCACAATGGCACCTATCAGCTTACCACTACACGAATATGGCGTACCCTACGGAGAGTCTGGCTTCGGTGTATTCCACAAAAGAAGTCACCAGATAGAGGCTCGGATACCAACTTCTACAGTTAGGTTTTTAACTCTTGAAGTACAATAGGAGCCATTCGATATGAGATTTTAGAAGTGGGTTTTATATCGGGTTCAAAGATGATACAAAATTCAATATCACGCTCTGGGAGTAGGCCAAGAAATTCTTCAGGAAATACGTCAGGAAATTTACTAACAACAGAAATATCATTCAAATCTGACGTATTTTTGTTCAAGTCCATGACATGGGCTAAGAAAACTTGACATCTGTTTTTCAATAAACGAATGACTTTATGGCTTGATATGAAAGTGTTTGACTTCAATGGTTTGGTTGCTTGAATTCGAATAACATGTTGCTTAGGAATATGAAAACTAACAACCTTACGAAAGCAATCAATTTTGGCATGATGAGTAGTTAACCAATCAATCCCAAAAATAACATCAAAAGCAAGTATCTTTAAAGAGATAAGATCAACAGGTAATGTGATGGTGCCAACTTGGATCAAACAAGATTTATAAACAATGGATTTAATGAAAGTTTCTCCTAACGGAGTCTCCACAGATAGGTCAAAGTCTAATTTTCTCCGGAGTCAAGTTTAAACGTTGAGTACAAGCAGGTGAGATAAAGAATGGGTAGAACCAGTATCTAATAAGGTATAAACTTCGCAAGAATTTATAATTAACTAATCTGTGATACCTTCGTTCGGGTTCCTCGCATTTTGGGTAGTCACAAAAAACGCTCTTCCAGGAACCGCTGACTTTGACTTGTCCGTATCCGCCTCTGGTGCCACCGTCCCATCTGGACTTAACTTTGCTATAGAGTACATTCCACCCTTCATTGCGTCGTGCGGCTTTTACCCATGCATCCTCCATTCTCATTCGTTTGGTTGCTTCTTCTTTCATCAGAACTTTGATCATAGCATTCTCAGATTCCAGCTCTAATATCTTATACTCTGCCAAAGAGTGCTTCCGCTCAAGCATCGCACATCGGGTAATACAATTTTGAATTGTTGCATCTCTTTGCTCCACGACCGCCTGCCGTTCTTCAGCCTGCTCTTCTAACTCATGAATACGATTTTGTAATTCTAAATTTCGATCATAAAATTCTTCTACTAAATTCTCCTCAGGTTCCTCTTCTTCCTCACTTTCAGCTGCTACTTCTGCGACTAGCTCGGGTGCCACTATTAGTTCTTCACTCACCACATGGATATCTCTAATTTCTTCTTCCCTTGACATCACGTTATCCTGGTTGGTGATTAGAGGTGTCTCAACGGTCTCATTTACTCCACTGTTAACGTTCTCAGTTGTCATTCTTAATTACTACCATAAAACAAGGGTTAATTAAAAAAATTGACATGCAACATAATAACCCTATACTTTGACCAACCAACA
The DNA here is from genome assembly GCA_020205605.1 of Panax ginseng. Lineage (NCBI taxonomy): Eukaryota > Viridiplantae > Streptophyta > Magnoliopsida > Apiales > Araliaceae > Panax > Panax ginseng. Next base: position 60,682,907 of record CM035131.1, on the reverse strand, counting down.
ATTAAGCTTAGGTAGGACACACTAGCCAAGAATTTACTCGTCTCTCCCCTCCTAGTTCTATTCCCCGATCTCCACCAGAGATCATATCCCTAAGCTCTGACACCAACTGTGACGCCCCCAAAATAGGTATACAACACCCATTCTGAGTCGCCAAATACATGGTACAGAAACAACTACAAAATTATTAATACAATTGTCGTGCAAAATACGACAACAGATAAACTGTTAGTTTAAATACAAACATTATCTTCTAGACAACATCCACACCCAAATAAAGTCCTCATTACAATTATTGATACACTATTTTACAAAATAGTGAGGACTACTAAAACAACTATCTTGAACCATCACTCCACACCCCGACTAGTTCCCGCTATATTCTAGCCTCCTGAGAAGAAAAATGGAACAAAAAGGAAAAGGGTGAGCTCAACTAGCCCAGTAAAGAATATTATGACTAAGATAATATAGAACAAATTATCGTCAGTCCTCAACAGGGAAAAAATCTGATAGAATACAATAGACAACAAGTTTAAAATCAATATTCGCAGCGAAAATAATAATTCATTAGAAGAGTTACGTAGAGAATGAAATCTACTTTCTTCTATGAATTTAAAAGTTTTTCATCAATAATTTATCCCTGTAACATCAATCAATAAACATCTTGAATCAAATATTCATCTTTGCACTACAGGCCAAAGATATTCATCAGTTGGTCATGTTCATCTCAACACCTATACATCTTTTTGCACTTCTACGGCAAAGATATTTAACGAGAAAATCATTAATCTTTGCACTTTCTGGGCCAAAGATATTCAGTAATATCATCATTTAGGACTGAGGATGATGAAAAATATTTTAAAGAAAACGAATCCAGTGAAACAAAAGAACAAATATTAAGGATTCGTACTTCGATTTATCCATGTTTAAAAACACTCCATAATATACCATAGTGGAGTAAAATTGAAGAATAATGATTCAAAACATGGACACAATTACAGCTAGTAACAAAAATAGACATCTGAGACAAAGAAGAGAAAATTTCATTTTTCGGTGAATAGTGCCGTATTCATGAATAGTGTCGTATACGTGAATAGTGTCATATACGTGAATAGTAACCCCGACACAAAAAGATAGGAATTCCACAATAAAATTCATATCAATATTTCGGCATAATGATATTAGAAAAAATAATATCATTTATAAAAAAATAACATTCCTTACCTCGAAAAGACAGTACTTTTGACTGAAATAATGGATATAGTGCTGAAGGGAACTTGCACTGTATAGCAACACTCAAAGTATCAAAATACTCACAAGAATACGCTCGATAATATAGAGAGAAAAAGAGAGAGAAAACTTGTTTCTGATGTGATTTTCAATTCTAACCTAAGCACCCTATTTATAGGAAAATACTTAGAACACCAAAGTAGAAAATTTAATAAAATATTAATATATAATAAAAAATTTCCTACGCCCACTTAGACTTCTGAATTCAACATGTTTACAACACTTGTGGGGGCCACCAAATGTAAGAAAAATGTTTTTATTAAAAACAATATTAAAAACTTCAAAAATCAATTATTCTGGAACTTCAATACCTCATAAAAAATAGCCCTTTTATCAGAAAAATTTGAATCTTATGTCCATTCCATAAGAAATTCAATTCTCTACAACTTTGTAAGTTTAAGATTTTCCAAATTCCAAGTAAAAATTGACCGAAATCCACATACGGACGATTTTATAGGCTATAATCCAATTTCAGTCAAGAAATGGGGCCCACCGACATGTTTAACATGTTTTTATCATTTATTGTAACAAAAATACTCTTCCTCCTCATTTACTCATATATCACACATCCATTGTAAAAATATCACCATTATTATATTATTATAATATAATAATAATATATTTAAATGAATTATTTTATCAGGAAAAATAAAATATCAATTTTTCAACAATTGTCACTTTAAAATTTTCTCCATCTATATCCACATAAAATTAATATTTTCCTTATCATATAAAAAAATAATCAATTATTCACAAATAATATTACAGAATCACAATATTGACAATCAGGCCGTTCCCAATAAAGAGGGGGCTTTCCAATAAGGATTTCTCCTTCTTGGTAGCAATTAGGTGACCAAACCTCTCCTTAGACTGAACTTTCTAGACATTGCCAATAATGTTATCTAATAATATTATTCAAATAATATGAATTATTGATCTGATAATAGAAAATACTGTGTAGTGACAATTATTAAAACAACAATAATATAAAATATCAACGTAACAATTATTGAATCAATAAAATAAAATATTGAACAGTAATTACTGTAACAATTATTGAGTAGTGCCTTCTTACGTAAGAATCAATCATTGGTGCAATATCGTGTGCTACTGTGTTTTAACCACCGAGTATTTTAACAGTATTAACGGTAACAACTACGCCATTATTTATAAAGAACTTATACTTGTCGTTTTCTTCATCCAATCACTTTCCGTTATGGGGCCCACAAAAAAGGTATTACTGAGTCAATATTTAATATTCCACGACCTCTAAGAATATTCCCCAAACAACAATGAATGTTTTATAACCACTTGCTTATTTTGCAAAATTTGCACATTTTACCCATAACTAACCACATTAATCAAATCAACCCCTTTACTATTTTAAAATAATAAATAGAGGAAATTCCATTTTATTAAAAAAAATTGGGGTCTTACAATTATAGCTTCAAAGCTTAAAAAGACTATTCTCAGAGAAATAGACAAACATAGTTATGATTAAAGGTTCAATCAATCGCGAGCTTAAGACTATATTTGATCCATTTTGTATGTGTGTGTGTGTGTGTGTGAATACCAGCTACCATAGCTAGCCACGGCTCAAAATAATTCACATAATCAATCGCAAAAAAAATGCAACTCTATAAACTCAAATGACATCAAGCACTAGGAATAAGACATAGATTTAAGAACAGATTGGAAGAGCATTAGAATGAAAACATCTAAAATTGACTTGTGCAATGCTTAACTACATTAGGCTATACAGAGTTACCCATGTAACAAGCTTTCGATCAATGACTTCCAAGCAAGACAACTTTAGGACACTAGGTGTAGAACACCACTAAAGATCTAATAACTCGAGCAACAAATGCCACATAATCAACTTAAGCTAAATTAGACTCTTATTCTCTATATTTTAACTATCACAACCTTTAGTATGACCGTACAGTGTCTAATTATATTAGGCTATTCATAGTTACCCGTACAGTTGTGACGCCCCCAAATTCAGGTACTTGAAACCCGAACTCGGTGCTTTACGATACCATTTCTATGAGCAGAAATAATACTAATAATAATAACAATAATATAAATATCAAACTTAACTTATATTTATCAGAGTCTAATCCCAAGTACGCAACCTTTACTACATTCTTTACATGATATATAATACATATCATTATCTTAATACAGTCTAACTATTACAAAATATACCATAAAACATATTCTATTTGCTTTCCTTTTTACTTGTTCTTGTCTGAACCTTCCGGTTGATCACGCTTAGCTGAAAACATTTAAATTAAGCAAGAATGAGCATTTGGGTGCCCAGCAAGTAATAACAATTATAAATATATATAGCTGAAAGAATTAAATGTTTTCTTTGTACATCACTTCTACAACGAATTAATAGTTGTTAAGTAAACTGAACCAATCATAACCATATATTATTTCTATATCAAAATTTTTGAAACTACGTATTGACTATATATATAGGGTAGTCGACAGATTATAAACATTATTTTTTATTTTCGAAAAGGTTAGACAGAACTTCATCTGCAAACCGTCATAACTTACGGACACGAGGGTGTACATCCCATGGACCCTGTATTGATCAATACTACATTGCAAGAATGATATTATCGTTCATACTTTGTCCGCCTTGGCGCATAAAAATTTTTCCATGTTCGGGATGTTCATAATTAGTCAGGAATCCGAACCAAAACAATTTGATTGGATACAAAAGAGTTTTATCATATTCAACGATATTTCTGAATCCGTGTCTAGCTAGGTCATATAAATTAGGCTTAAGTGCTTGTCTTTATATTCATACTTGGGGATCAATATATATATATATATATATATATATATATATATATATATATATATATATATCAACATGTGATTAAATACAATGATTATCCAAGTGGGGACACTTGTATAACTATGTTTAGAAAATAACGAACATAATATATATCTGAATTATATAATATAATATCATGTTGATAAACAATGATCGGATATAGAATATATCACAATAGGTTTAATAATCTAGCATAATAATGATATAATTCTGAAACATTCTTACTCATGTCCATTGCATAAAGAAAATACAAAGGTATAATACTTGCCTGGTCTACTGCTTATAATACGCAACTTAGTTTTATCTTTTATATCATGACCTATAATTAATAAGATCATTCTATCGATTAGAATCACACATTATAACACATAGCACTACTTATTGCAATCAGCACATAACCTAATCACATTGTCATACACATTCATTAGTCATTGAATCACAAACAAACACGTAACTAATCAAATAATCTAAGTCCAGATCAATTTCTGAAGCCTATTGGCGTAACGACGGCTTTATCGGGTAATTATCGAGTCTAAGACTCTATATCGAAGTTCAATATCTATTTAGACTATTTAAATAACAGTCATTTTTGTTATATCCTTATAACAATTTTTAAATAATTATTATAATTTATCATTAATTTTTAAACACCGGAATCATTATAAAATGATTTAAATATCAAATAATTTTATTACCATTAATATTTAATTAATATTAAACTATTAATGAAACCATTGCCAAAATATTAAAGTTATTTATAATAACTTAAAATACTTTAAAAGTATTATTATTACCCTTAAATGATTTTTAAAACGTTTAAAATCATTTTAAATGATTACCATTAATATTAAAATATTAATGTACTATTCCTCAAAATATTAAAAGTCATCAAGTATAATTTAAAATACTTTTAATTCATTTATATCCTTTTTAAATGATTTTAAATAAATAAAACCATTTTTAAACTATTTATTTAATATAATTATTAAATAAACTTAATATCATTTATTATTAAATTAATATCATTAATATTAAATTATTAATAAAATTATCTTTTAAATATTAGAAGTTATATTTTATAACTTAAAAGTATTACGAAATATTTTATTTTCATTTAAAATGATTTTTATAATATTAAAATCATTTTTAACTAATTTATTTAATATAAACATTAAATAAAACTAATATCATTAATATTAAAATATTATTATTTTTATGATAAAATATCAAAAGTTATATTTTATAACTTAAAATATTTTTATAATCCTTTAAATTATTTTTATATGATTTTTAAATTATTAATTCTATTTTTCATCATTTATTTAATACATTTATTAAATAACTTAAATATCATTAATATTAATTAATTAATGAATTTTCATCACAAAATATTAAAAGTTATAGAAAATAACTTAAAATATTTTCTTATAACATAATATAATTTTAAATGATTTTTAAGTATAAAATCATTTTTTAATAATTTATTTAATATTATAATTAAATAAATTAAATATATTTAATATTTCAAAAATATTAAATATTTATGAAATATATTAAAAATAATTAAAAACTAATTTTTTGGACTTTAAAAATAATTTTTAATAATTTATGATGTATTTTTAATAACTAAAATATTTTTTTTTCTATTTATTTAATTAAAATAATAATTTTATAAATAAAGTGTCGCTATAGGTGCTTTAGGCGACAAAACTGTCACTAAATGTGTTCTTGAGTGTTCTTGGGCCAAACCCAGAACTTCATGTCAGTTAATAAGTGCACTACTTTAACCAAGCGTAAAAATCAGATCTTGATGTTTCTAGTCTATCTATTGAGCACAGTGTATAGAACTAATGTAATACTATCAATAGAAATCGATATCATGGCCATAACACAACATATCAGTGAGATCTTAGCCCTAAAAAAATTGTCAGACACTGTTCTTCAATTTCTGGGTTTTCCAGAATTGAAGAACAGTTCAAAGTATCATTTTTGGAGCTCTAAATCTTGGTTTTCCAGCCTTAGTTTGAAGGATCTAATGGTTTAATTATGTAGTTTAGATGTCAAGGAACCATTATGCAACATAATATCAACTTAAAAACATAACCCATGAAAAGATCTCGTAGCCATGAAACCTCGCTCGAACAGTGTTCTTTGACTTTCTCGAAATTCGAAAACGCATTTCATGCTCAGACAACCTACTTTGACCGTCGAATACTTTGATCATGCTTGTCATTTAGGTGATATAAAGTCATATATTTGTAGTACATATTACATACTATAACACTGATGCAACAACATTTACAAAACACATAAAACTTGCAAGATCTGAACCCAAGAACTATCTGTCAGACCGACCTGGGGAAATCTGGGTTACCCAGAAATCTCCCGGTCAATGCCGGTCAACGGTCTTTGACCATTAATAACATGAAATCTGTGCATCATATGACCCAAATTCCAGTTCCAGACTAAAGCTCGATCAACATACTACAGATCTAACACATAAAACAACACAAAGCATGAACAAAGAGGAATATATGGTGTCTGACATTCGATGTCAGACAACCTAAAATTTTTTTCCAGATTTTTGAAATCTTTTACTTTGAGCATCTAGATGTTATAGATCCACTTTCTACCAACCCAGATCATTGTTTAACACTATATACAACATATTTAAACACTCGATTATATAACATTTAACAAAGGATCAAAGATCAAGTTTTTTTTTGTTTAGGTTTTATACCTCACTTTGATTATTGCTTGAATCTGGCTTCTAGATCTGTTATGGTGATCGTGGGGCTTGTTTCTGGGACTGATATACATATATATTTCGTGGGTTTTGGATAGAGAGGGTCTAGGATGAGTAAAATAATGCATTTTTTCTCTCTTGATCTATATATAACACTAGTATGCAATGTATTTGGCTGAGAAGAGTTGAATTGCTAGAGCTTTTTAGCACATGGGGTTGTTAGATTAGGTCACCCACTCCCACACTTGTCAACAATCCACATAATAGCTTCAATAATGCACAAAAGGGTAAAATGGTCAATGGTCTTATGTTTTTAATGGCTAAATGGTAATTAACTTAGCAAACCCTTAAGGTTTGACCCTTAGGGTTTAACCCTAAGGTTTGGCACAAAGTGTTGTAGGATTTCCAATTTGAACAATAAAAATTTTTAGTTTCTAAATTATAGCTTAGGATTTTCTAAAATAGTTTAAGTTTTAATTACTTAATACTTGCTAATTAGGTTTAAGAATTACTAATTTGCATTAAGCTTATCATTAACAATTAGGGAAAATAACGTAGAAATTAGAATAGAAATTTAGCTTTCTAAAAATGAAAAATAGGGTTTTCTAAAATAATTATATTTTCTAATTACATTATACATGAACATTAAAGTCCACAAATTAGCATTAAGCTTTATCATTTAATGATTAGGGTTTACAATTAGCTAATTAGGGTTAGCAATTAGAGTTTCTAATTAGCTATTAGGTCACAATTAGGGTTTCCAAATATTAATAATTAGGGTTTCCCTAATTAAAATTAATGTTTTTATTAACATTAATCATAAAACACAATTTTTTACCAACCATAAACTCCCGTTTGAGTTTTAAATTATGGTTAAACCAATTAATACTAGGGTTTTGACATTATACACATAATTGAACAACCTTATCAGTTCACACATACAGTACACATTTATAATACTGAAATCAAAATAATATTTATAATAAAAATAATTAATCACATAACATAATTACTAGACAGATTTTAAAGTATCAATTGACTTCAAAACTAGGGTTTATCAGTAATACTAGGGTTTATAAAAATAATATTAGGGTTTGGTCATAATACACCATCATTGACCAATCATTAACAATGCGTAAATACAATACATATTTATAGCACTGAAAAATTAAAATATAATTCATATTATATTATTATCATCGTTCCTTGTTCCAGAACCACAATTAGGATTTATCAGTAACATTAGGGTTTTGCCATGTTACATTAAAAATGTTCCACATATTAACCTTACCTAGATAATATACACATTTATAACACTAACAAATAATAATATAATATTATTATTCTCATTCCTTAATCAAAAATCCAAAATTAGGGTTTGGATCCCATATCTCATTTATCTTACATATACATACCATTATTAATTAAGTTAAAGAATTAACTTAATTATTCTAAAATAAATTCATATAATAAAATAATTGTTTTAATAATTCTATAATCTTTTCATATATTATTTAAACAATATAAAATCATATTTTCATAGAAAAAATTAATAAAAACATTTCTAACATAAAATTAATTATTATAAGAATATAATTTATAATGATTAATAATTCTAAAATAAAATTATGGATAATCATTCATGTAATAAATATATTTTATATTCATCACATAAATACATACACATTATCTTGCACATAACCTTACCTTTAAAATAAAAAAAAATTATACGTAAAATTTCTGATTTAATTATATAGAAAATATCGGGTTATTACAGCAGTGGTGACTAAATGTATAGATTAAATAAATTGTTTTGGGACAATTTATAGAAGGAAAGAAATAAAAAAAAAATCGCATAATGGTTGTGTAATTTATTTAAAGTAATTAGTAGAATAAATGCTAATTATTCTAATGAAAATGTTTATTTTAAATAGAGGTGTTTATGAATATAATTTCATAATGTATAGTGTAATAGTTATACATATTATAATTGTATAATTAATCAATATAGCTAGCTAAATAATTTAGCAATAAAATGAATTGTGACATATGTACCATATAATAGAGGAATATTAAAATAAATGAAATGGAGCCTAATTGAGTTAGCCAAACATGGCTTAGCCTCTTTGTGTTGTCTAACAAATGAGACCTTTCCTTTCAATAACTGATAAACCAATTGAAGCACGTTAAATCCATTATCAATTTATTCTTATGCTTATTTTGTATAATACTGAGAAAGAGAGTGATAGAGTGGTTTTGAGTTCTCTGATGAAGGGAGAAGATCAATCAAGATTAATCCAGCAATTAGAATCATCTTTTAAGGCTAAAGAAGATTCAAGAGGTAAGAAAAAAAATTCTAAAACTTCTAGGTTCTATTTCTTAAAATTCTTCACCGTTAGAATTTAATTTTATTGTAAGATTTGATGAAAAGTACAATTATGCGGTGATAAGTGTTATCAATCTAGTTCTTGTCATCTATAAGTAAAATCAAAGCAAACATGTCTGAATTTATGCCTAGAAGAGGAAGAAATAGACTTTGGTCTAATTTTAGACATTTTGGGTGTGACGCCCCCAAAACAGGTATACATCACCCATCTTGAGTCGCCAGATACATGGTACATAAATTCAAATACAACTTAATTATACAACAGTCGTGTAAAATACGACAAAACATAGCTGAGAGTTTAAACAAGAATATTGTCATCTAGACAATATCCACACTCAATGAAATCGTCATTACAATTATTATCACATTATTCCATAGAATAGTGAGGACTACTAAAGCCATTTATCCTGGACCATCACTCCATTTCCTGACTCATCCCAGCTATATTCTCATTTCCTGAAGAGAATAATGAAAGAAAGGGTGAGCTCAACTAGCCCAGTAAGAAATATTATGACTAAGATAATGCAGAATAAATTATCCTTAGCCTTCAACAGTATAACAACTGATAGAATACAATAGAGAACAAGTTTTAGATCAACAACTGCAGCGGAAATAAGCAATCCATTAGAAGAGTCAAGTAGAGCATAAAATCTACTATCTTCTATGATTTAAAAAGTTTTTCATCAACTTTATCATTTGAGACTCGACAATAAATAAAATCGAATCATCCCTGCACCACGGCCAAGGATATTCATGTAATCATCAATGTTCATGATTGTATCGAATAATCCCTGATCATAATCATATCAACAACTGTCCATCAATGAAATACAGGCCAATGAGGACTTTTACCACATCATTCATCACATTACGTTCATGATTATACCGAATAATCCCTGGTCATAATCATACCAAGTACATCTATGCACGTAAGCCAAAGATGACTTTAATCACAATATAAGCATGAGAATGATGACAATGACATAATAATTCAATAAAACAAGTTCAAGAATAAATTTTAAAGATTTATAATTTAATTTATCTAGAAATCAATAACGTCCAATTTATCAACATGATACTGCTTTGTAGAGTAAAATTCAAGAATAATATTCATGTACCAAAAATAATTTGGACAGAAAAGAAATATATTTTTTGGGTGAATAGTACCCCGTGAATATTACTTCGGGAATAGTACCCCGTGAATAGTACCCCAACACGAAAAGTGTCCCGAATACCCAAGTGAATGATACTAGAGTGAATAATAATCGGGTGAATAGTAACCCGTGAATAGTAATCGGGTGAATAGTACTCCGGCATAAAAAGTGCCCCGAATACCCGAGTAAATAATACTAGAGTGAATAGTAATAGGAGTAACTCGTAATAGAAAAATACCAAAGAAAATGATATTTCATGATGAGTACAAAAGAAATGATATCCCGTATAATAGAATATCTGAAGCTATGCAAATGGATTTTCACATTGCATGCCAGAATCCACATGTATGGATCATTTTCACAATTTAATAAAGAATGAATCGAAGGATCATTCACCATGAATCTGATAATCCACATGACGAGTTAGTCCAATGAATAATAAAGAATGGAATAACAAAAGAATTCACCATGCATGCGATAGAATCGCATGCATGAGTTATTCCCAACGTAATAATAAAGAATGGAACCGAGTCATGCGTAATCCGCACAGACAGGATATTCCAACAGAATAATAATAAAGAATGGAATAACAACAGAATTCACCAGGCATGAGATAGACTGCACAGACAGGTTATTCCAACAGAATAATAAAGAATGGAATAACAGAAGAATTTCACCATCTATGTGGTACTTCGCATAGACAGGTTATTCCATCATAATAATAAAGAAGGGAATAACAACCCTTACGAGTATTGAAAAAAAATAACTCTCTTCATGAATACAAAAGAATAATACCCCTTACGAGTATTGAAAGAAAATAATTCTCTTCATGAATACGAAAGAAATAATATCACTTACCTCAAAAGAAGAGTGGATACTGGAATAGTAAGGTAGCAGACTTCTCTTCTTCTTTCTCTCTATAATTTCTCTCTATAATAATTGCTCTATAGTTTTAGTGAATTGGTGAGAAATGAAGGAAGAATGAGCTTCTATTAACTACAAAAAAAATGGGGCTTCAGCAACAACCGATTTTCGTTGCTAAAGGTGCCAAATTTCATTGCAAAAGGGTTTTGGCAACGACTTTCTTGTCGTTCGTCTTCGTTAGATTCTTGTGATAGGCGTTGCTAATTATTCCGCAACGAACGTATTTTTTTTGTTGCCAAAAGTAATACATTTTGCAATGAAATTTGACTTTCGTACAGAGACATCGATCCTTTAGCAACAAAATATATTGTTGCAGAATAATTAAAATTTCGTTGCTAAAAACCCCATTTCGTTGCAAAAGCCTGCTAATTGGCAACGAAATGAACTCTTTTTTTTTTGCAACGACCATGCATTGTCGTTGCAATTAACACCATTTTGCAACGATATTTTTCGTTGCAGTAAATTATGAAAATTGTTGCCTAAGCTTTCTTTTGTTGCGGAATGTTAACTTTTTAGCAACGATTTTCGTTGCCGATTATATTATTTGGCAACGACATTATGCTGAATCAGCAACCAAAATGTTTGTTGCTGGTTATTTTTCAATAGCAACGAAAGTCGTCGATTAGCAATGACATTATATGTTGTCGTTTCTTTATATGTGCAACAAAAGTTGATATGATTTGCAACGATAAAAAATGTTGCCTTTTATTTTAGTATTAGCAATAATATCCTCTCCATTGTTATTAGGTTAATTTTTTGTTGCCAAATATTATATTTTTAATGTCATTAGCAACGAAAATTTGTTGCTAAATGTATAAAAAATTGTTGCTATATTAAAACGTGTTCAATGCTTTGGTAATGAATTATATTGTTGCCAAATCAAAATTTGACATTCTTTTTGTGTACCTGGCAGTCTTAATGTCCCCATAGCAAATAATGACAAAAATATAAAAAACTAAAATATTATTAACTTAATAAAATTATCCACTACATAATCATTCAGTATCTTTACAATTAACCATCTAAAGCTACCATAGTTCTTCAATCAAAGTATATATCTATATATAGAGAGAGAGAGAGTACACTTCATAATTCCGTCCCTTGTCTTTCGTAAACGTAGCACAAAAATTTGATACCCAGTATTGTAAGGCGGGTCGTAGAAGCAGTCTTCCTACACATATTTAAAAATAATAGCAAGTCAGGAAAATGAAGCAAATAGATCACCATAGGCACTTAATGCCAAAATCAATACACAAAGACAATAGAGTTGCTACGTGGTACTAATGTACACCGTATTGCTCATAAGCAGAAAAAAGACAAATAGGCAATCACGATATCATTTGCTACAAATCAAAATAGAAAAAGAACCTTCAGTGCGACTATATGATTGCTCTGTTACAAGAAAAAATTAGAATCTTAATCGGCCATTTCATGAATTAATTTCAGTAAGCATAGTGGTAAACATATTTTTTGTTACAAGACTTGTAGATTATTATTATATGTTGACCTCGAGTCAGAATTCAGTCACATTCAACAACCACAAGCATCACACAATCTTAAATATCATCACACAATCTTAAATAACAATGTTTAGATTTCTATATAGAAAGGACAACAATTATGGAAAAGTTGAGGCTATTAGTCAATGTGGAAAAACTTTTCTTGAGACGACAAATTTCCATACAGTATATGCCCCAAAGATGCTAGCTATAATCACAGACATCATAGATTTAATTACACATGAATTCATATTGATTGCTATTATGTTATTTATAAACCATGAACAGGTCTATTAACTTAATTAGTAATTAATAAATAATAGACTTTCAGGACAAGATCTAGAAACAAACCAATACCAGCTTTATTGTTCACCTGAACTTTTAAATTTTTACGCTACCTTGTGACAATATCATGGTATCCTTTTCTTTGTGATAAATACGTGATCTTCAAAGTGAAGTATTTGGATTATTGCATCTTCTGAGACAGATTGTCCAAAATTATATTGAAGCATCGATGTAAGCCATCACAAACAAAAATGAACAAGCATACCTACTCCACCATGAAAATATATCAAGCATATGTCTTCATGACCAATTTCTCTAACAAATTCAGGTCACCAAAAATAGCATAACCAGAAGATCCACATGTAAAACAGTCTACAATGTCAAGGCTTGGCTCCTATTTCATAATACTTTAGAAGCAAGAGAATACATACCATACATCAATGTCAAGGCTTGGCACATCAATGCATAATCACTCTCCAACTTGGTTATAGCACAAGTTAGAACAAGTACTCCACTTTCCATTGCCAAAAATATTTCCCATCATTGCATTCAATTTAATAAGGGAAGGGTTATCTTCAAAAATCATGCAAAAATACTTAAAAAATGATATCTTGTGAAAAGCATTTATGAGCTAAAGATTGAGACTACATACCATACATGCGAATCATAGTCGTTGTTGCGATTATCACCCATCACAAAAACTGAGTTTTCTGATACACATTGTACCACAGTATAAAAGCATCAGTTTCATAATCAATATTGGTTGGCCAGTAACAGTTCATTCCTATAAAAATTATCTACACCATGCTTCCACTGGTGCTTGCCCTTTACAACATACATAGGTTAAAATCCTAGGCCACTTATAATTTAAAAAGTTTTATGTATGCACATTTTCCAAATTTTGAGACAGAATAGGAAAAGAACAAGAAAATAAATGAGTTGGAAGTATAGTGAAACTGCACATACAACTGGTGTCATTTCATAGTTAGGTGCTCCGAGAATGAAATCTTCTTCCTTCATGAACCTGAAACGTAAGAGATTATACAAAAACCATGACAACCAAGACATATTATAGGGTGAAAAAAACGTACCGATAAGAAAGAACATTGTCACATTATCTGTGCCTGTCAAATACAAGCTTATTTACAGATATGAATTCAGAAGCTATTAGTTTAGATACTAGAGGAAAGAACTATTTGTATGGAATGATGAGAGGCCTATCAGTTGTGTGTAAATTGAATGAGTTGTCAAATTTCAAGTCTTAAGCTAGGCTCTGCTCCAGTAAAGATGTCAACAATTTACAACAGATACCAAAATTGATGTTATCTCAAAAGACGTAGAAAGCTTTTACTCAAATGAGACTAAATTTTCAGTTTACCATTAACAATATTACTGTTTATTGCATCCTGAATAGTTGACAAGATAAAATTAAGTGATGCTTCCGTCTCAATTTTTAGGTACTTATCTTACGTTTCTCCTGAATGATTAGCCAGCCAGCCAGACAACAAAATGCTTCAGGTATTTTCTGCTAGCAAATTGTAATATCACATTCCAGATGAATAAGAAAATCAATCCTCCCCTATTTAAGAAGTATTTCTATCTTATGGGAGAATTTTTCTATACCACAATAAAGAATAACCCTGATTACAAATTACATTTTGAGTTTAGAAACCACAAATTAAGGCAAAAGAGCTTATGATAAACTCACAATGCAAATTACTAAATTTGCTAGCAAACAAAAATAGCAACGAAAATCGAGCTAACATGCATGGATACAATACATTAGATATATGACTCGTTTCTTCTTCTCCAGTAATTTATCTCCTTCTCAATTATAAGTTATGTAAAAATCATCTATACAAAATTCGTTAGAAATTCTACAAATGCAAGTAAAATTACTCTATACATGATGACAGAAGAAGTTATGTGTTCCTCAAAGTTGGTCATACTACGAACTTTGAGAACCAAACCAAAAAAAACTCAAGGTAATAGAAAAAATTGAAATTAAAATTAATTTTAAGTTTTCTAATTAAGCTTTAGTACGTACCTGTGATATTTCTACAAAACATACTGCTGAGAGGCCTCATGAGAAAATACCTTATCAAATGTAAAAGGATACCTCTGCCATGTTGACAATTTATAGATGTGTAAAAAAATTGCTTATAAATATGCCATTATTATGCAAAACTAGACAATTTTAAGTACTTCATTGATGACAATAAACTAAAGATTACTAAATTTTGATAAAATACATTTTCTGTTGTTCAAATTTACATGCCATGTGTCTTTGCAAATTGAAACCTCGTGGATTAAAGGGACATCACATGTAACTTGAATGGAGCAAAGTTTCTTAACCTTGGATTTTAAAGTCCAATTTGGATTCATGTTAACCTAGCCAAAAGATGATTGGCATAAAACAGTTTATCCTAATGACAAAATAAATAACTGGAACCCGTACCGCTTTGTATTAACTAAAAGCCTCGACCAAGTGATTCTCCTGTGGTAGGAAAAGAAACAATAGATTCTGTTTCATGACAACCATCAGGCAACAAAGGCCGAACTCTACAGAATACACGAATATTCCCTTTCAGTTCCTGCAGTAAGAAATAATTAGTACCAGTAAAGTAAATAAGCATGGTCCAACCAACAAGAGAAAATAAACCTTACTAAAATTGTATTATGAAGTTTCTACCTCAACTTTTCTCCCTCAGTAATTTGATATCCTGCATCCCCAAGTCGCTCCTGTAATTCACTCACAACTCGCATTTGCTCTTCAAATTCAGTCCTTATTTCAGAGGTGGATAAATAAGCCATAAAAAAAATTAATAAGCATTGAGGGTCATAAATTGTCACATAAAAGCACACATTACAAAAAGAAATAAAGAATGATACTATAATAAAAAAAAATAAAAAAGCAACTTTTTGCAACCTTTAGTTTCTCATTTGCTGCAGCTAGCTGATGTTGCAATATACGAATTCCCTCTACTTGAGAAAAACATCTCTCATGCAAAGGAAACGCAATGTCAAATGTCAGCGATGAGGGAAAGTAAGTTAATTTAAAAAAAAAAAAGTAATGCAACTAACCTCCGAAGTGTTTGACTTTATAGTCAAATTATCTAACTCAGCCACTAATTTTTCAGTACTTTCTTTGTACTTGGCTAGATCAGCAGTTAAAGCCTGCACTTCTGATAATTGTTCATCCCGATCTTCTCTTGTTGCAATTCTACTCTAAGGATCACAACTTCATTTACCAATGACTCTCTTTGCTTCACAACCTCGTCTTGAAGAGCCTGTTGAATCACCATAAAACACATAAAAGTTCAAATTTAATCTAAACTGAAGCCTATTTTCTCTACATAGGAAGCAGGAAAGGGGAAAAAAGTAGATTTAGAAAACATCTAAGAACTGGACATCATAGGTCCAACGCATATTCGCCTCATTTCAAAATAAACAATCCTCAACAAACTGCAATAAAATAGAATTAAAGCATTGAAGCTGCTAGAGAGGTTTTTAGTATTCCCACAGACATGAACGAGTGAAGTGCAACCGATATAGATGGAGGTGAGTCTGTTTAAGCTCCAGAACTAGAAGTAAAGAAGCAGCTAAACAATAAAAAAAAGTCCTTTTTTAAGTCAAGCTTTTTAAGGTAAATTAAGAACCTTTTATTGCAGATTTTCCTGCATTGAAGATAATCAAAAGTCAAAACCAGTGGTAATGAAACTTATAGTGTAAATGTTATATACTCAGAAGTTTGGAGGTAGAAAGATAAAGATCATAGAGTTGATTCACGTAACCTAAGTTATTGGTATAAGTTGGCGGTGGGTTGTTCAACCAACCCTTACCTGTGACATGATCAAACCTCATGTTTCATTTAGGATTTTGTAGAAATTACTTTCTAAGTTAGATTATTAAAAAACAAAACCCACAGTCATGGCACACACACACATATAATAATATGTGTATATAATTATAATATTATTGACCCTTTTATTTTATTACTCTCTTTCTCCCTCTCTCTGTGTTTTGTAGTTTCTCAACTAATTTCATTTACTTCTCTTCATTGAAAGCATTGAAGAGCCCCAGCTCCTCTGCACCCAGAAATTAGTTTGAAGGTAAGAGGTTTGTATGGTTTTGGTTTAGAGGCCCATTGTGTTAGCTATTATTGGCAGAGTTGTTTCTTATTTTGGATGTGTTTTATTGCTACGATATTTTTCACCTTTTACCTTAAATATTCCAATGACCCACGATGTATTCCACTAAAAACGTTGATCAACATCAAAACACTCGGCGTATTCAATACTAAATTAAGATAACCAGACCAACACCACCATTTAATGCAACCAAGAGAAAGCACTACAAATACATTTGAGGCCAAACATTACTTAAAAATCAACATCTCCCTTACATTCCTGGGGTCCATTTCTACAGTGAAACAACTAAATAAATGATCTCTACCAAGATAACCACCAAGACATACATCAAGCAATTACCATCATGTAATTTAATCTCAAACAAACAGTTATAACAGGTCCCACCAAACTCAAAAATCAGAGAGCATATGTTATACATATGAACAAATATATAGCAGATAATCAATGAATCCTACTAGATAAACCATCCTAAATATGAACTATTCAGAGATGTGTTGAATATGACTTACCCTATCTATAATAAGTATTACACTATGAGATGTGTTCCGTAATTATACAATTTACCCTATCTATAATAAGTATTACACTATGACATGAGTAGTCGAAGCAAATTATTATCAACCCTTGTACAAAAGATAAAAATGAAAAAAGTTATGTGAAGTCTACAATTCTCATTGGCACCTTAACAAACCTTACCCTGTTGCAGAATACTATTTACACCTTCCACACAAGGAATTTTTGATTCCCTCAGTTATAAGCATAAAATTCCCGCAAAATAATACTTCTCTATTGGTGAATTCCTAATCAATACAGAATAGCTTAAACAATACTCTTGCAAGGAGAAGCAACATATATACAATGAAGGAAAATGCAATTCACATGGGGAAAAAATATTAGCATTTTCTAATTTATAGATTCCATATATGTTTTAAGTTACCAATTAAGGACTATTAAGTTAATGTACCACAAACGAGCACAAGTATACTCAAGTTTTAAATCAAGTTAATCAACTGACACTGCACATGTATAATCTAATAAGAGATATTCATCATACTTAAACTTTCAGCAGCTGCATCTTATTTGAAAATGCAATAGCAATCCAATCAGGCTTTGCAGATGACCACTGGAGCTGGTTAATTTTAGAGCTATCTGAACACTTTCCCCCTCCTTTTAAGACTCGGTGCGTATAATATTAGATTCTGTAAACAGAATTCACAATCAAAGCTCAAAATTTTAGCATCAAAGAGTCACACCAGTCACCATGAGACACTCAAAACTCCTGCGCGACAATTGAAGCTAATCTTGTGATACAATCCTGATCAGGCTCACATCAAACAACAATAACTCATTTCAAGTTCCAGGGGTTCGTCAAATGATTTCAAATAATTGGGTTGAATTTTATTCAAGGATGTTTAAAATGGAGCTCAATTCAAGCGAACTGCGACGACGAAAGGATAAACTACATGATTTGGGTCTTCTAGATTTAACATATTTCGCAAGTTCAAATCTATTCAAGCAACATACTGTCAAATTAAAATCTAAATGGGCTGACCCAATTTGCTATTTAATATTAATGTGGGTCACGGATGTTATAATGGCCAATTTAGCCATGGGCCACGATTTTTGTACTCCAAAATGGGCAGCAGGTCAACATTAATATATATGAAACAATGCATGAATTCAGCATGTTTAGCAAAAACTTTTTCATATTATTTATACACGTGGGCCTACATATATCAACCATCATTACATTCCTTTTACAAATTAAAATTGAATATCAGCCTTCATATAATTGGATATCAGCTTTCATATTTCCTAATTGATGTCAGCATCCGTTTTCACTTTCCTTTTCCTACATTCGGTAATGTCCAATTTCATGAAGGAATTTCGGTGGCTTCGTGCGGCATGAAGAGTCCAGACGCGACAATTTAACTTGCGCGACAAGGGATTACACGGCAATTGTGGAGTTTGGAGTTCTAGATTTTTACAATTTTATTGTAATTAGAATTTTCTTTTAATTAGGATTTTTTTTTCCAAATTGACTTCTATTAGGGTTATAGTTTATAAATTCCTATTAGGATTTTGATTGTTTTGAGTAGTCTAAATAGAGGTCTAAGTTGATGTAATCAAACACATTATTCATTATTCAATAAACTTGTGAGGTTATTCTCTACTTTTGGTTCTTTGAAGAATTCCTAAGAAAAGAGTATTTTCTTAGTTGTTTCTTTGAGATTCAATTTGACTTATCATACAACAATTCATAGTTGTGTGTGGCGTCTTCTACCACATCAATCGTCGATTGTACCGAGATTACCGCTTCAATATAAGCGAGGGATCAAGGTGTCGTTGGTGTCCATTCACCGCAGATTTCCGAGCGCGAGCAATTATACCAAGATTACCGTCTACATATAGGCGAGGGGTTAAGGTGTTGCAAACAATCCATCCTACAACTTTTCTAGAAACGATCGAGGCGACGACCACCTCACGCAAGCGTGTCGTGGAGTCTATCATTTGGTATAAGAGCTAAGCCTTTCTAGCAAGTTACTTATCTTTAATTTTCTATCGAAATATATATTGTAAAAAAAAAGAAAAAAGAAAAAAAAAGAAAAAAAAAATTCATATTCTATTTTCATTGTGCTAACAAAACTTGTAGCACACCATCAAATCATCAAATTCCAACAAAGATTTCATACCGTTCCATCATCATTAATTCTGAAACGGAGCTACAATTTACAAATCTGAAGCATACAAGTGGAGTACAAAGCAATCGATCGATGATTTTGTGGTATTCTGATAGTTACACCATCTATATTTGTTTCGTGATAAGTAATTTTGAATTGATTAGTAAAACCAAGAATTTTGCTAGGGGAATTCAAGAAGAACCTATTAGAGAGAATATTAGAGGTAAAAGGCAAGAGTGTAAGATTATTAGAGGGTAAAAGCCAAATTTGAGCGATACACGAAAGTGATTCATCATTATTTGAAGCGAAACACGTAAAGGAGTGTGTGAGGAAAATTTTTATCTACTAACCTTTGTTTCTGAAAAACATGTATGGCTACAATTATGAAAGTTCTTATGGGTCTCAAAGGAATAATTTCCAAGGCAATATTGATCTGAGGCATATCCTGAGATGGGAGAGAAAAATGGAGCGAGAATTTGATCATCATGATTACTCCAAAAGGAGGAAGGTCAGACGGGCAGTTCAAGAGTTCTCCGATCATACAATTATATGGTGGCAGCTTAGCAAACAAAAACATGGGGAGCGTCCGTTCGAGACATGGGCAAAATTAAAAACAACAATGAGAAAGCGGTTTGCTCCAGTACAGTGTGGTAGGAGGGATGAGTATACATCTAAAAAATATGTAGAGCAACCTTCAAGGCGATCTACATTAGAAGATGATATGAGGGTTCGCAGACATGGAAACAAAGAGGATTCACATTGGAGACAACCCCAAGACACTCTTAAGGCATCCAAGAACTTAAGAGAAGACATCAATGAGAGCTTTAAGGAGGTAGAAGAAATTATAGAATATGCAGTCCAAGGAGAGTTATTGGGTTCAAGTGTTCAAGATGAAATTATGATGCCCCCAAAATAGGTATACATCACCCATTCTAAGTCGCCAGATATCACACTATAAAAATTAATTACAAACTTCATTTATACAACTGTTGAACTGTCGTACAGAATACGACCACAGTTAAATTGTGAGTTTTAATACAAATGTATGTAACTCTCATGGTGCCTCGACCACAACCTTATAATTGTACTTTACATAAAAGTATAGTCAAAAACTGTTTTAAAAATTAAAATCTTTGGAAAGTGCTCAAGGAAACCTTCGTACATAGGAAGCCATGAATCTAAGTTATGATAGATATCATATGTCCAAAGAATTATCCTTGGTTGACCCAATAGACCCCAAAGAAAAACGAGAAGATTACTATCATGTTCCTTCCAATGGTGAGTCTTCTCTTGACATATAACTATCTCCACTGTCTCCAAGTGAAAATTATATTTCAAATAAACTCCAAGATCATATAGGTGGTGCTCGTAGATATACTCGGCAAGTGAGTGGATGTGCACAACCCCGTCTTATATGATAACATGAGGTTGTATGTCATTAGACATCTTGTATGATAGTGACAAAACACCCTTCCAAAGTTGGGTTCACCTCACCCTATTCGGTTCACCAAAATTAAATATCAAATGACGTATACAATACGACACACTTATCTAAAGTTCTCAATAAAATTATTTCCATACTATTTAGGGAGAACCTCAATAGCTATAGACCACCGTTTTATTCCCCTGTTATCCCTGCTCGACTCGACAACACTCTTATTACCTTAGAATAAACTGGATATAGGAGTAGTGAAGTAGCAGAATACTTTTCTTCTTTCTCTCTATAGTTTCTCTCTCTAGAGTTTCAGTGAATTCATAAGAAATAATGAAGGAATGAGCTTCTATTTATAGGAGAATGGACTGAATAGTAACCAATCCATGAACGGTCCAAATTGATTTACTTTTAAATGGACGGTCCAAATTGGTTTACTATAAAATATTCTAATAAAACAAAATCTTTTAAATAAAATATAATATATTCTATTTATAATCTAATAAACGAATAACTTTATAAAAGTATTCTGTTTTATATAAAAAGATTTTACTATACAAACACTATACGTATACTATGCAAACACTATGCATAATAAAATATAATATATTCTAATTATTGTCTAATAAAATGTATAACTTTATAAAAGTATTCTGCTTTATATAAAAGATTTTACTTATTAGCCTAATAAAACGAATAACTTTATAAAAGTATTCTGCTTTATATAAAAAAAACATTTCGCTTTTATTACATTAATAATACTAATAAAACAAAACTTCATCATCACTTACTTTGAAAAATTTTCAAATGTCACCCTTAACTTTAAACTTTTATCAATTTAACTATTCACCAAAATAGAAAAATTGAATACTTTTATTTCATAAAATTCGGGGTCTCACAGAAATCCATGATCAAAAGCAAGATGGTGAACATCCAAAAGAAAGTAATAAAGAAGATGAGTTCGTAAAAGGAAATACATATGAAAAAGATCGACAAAAAGAAATTGTTCGAAAGATTGATAATGTAAAAGAAAAAATTGAAAAGAGTGAGAATGAAAAGAAAAAAGAGATTGAGAAAAAAGAGAATGAAAAGAGTGACCTTGAAAACAAACGAGAGGGTGAGCATAAAGAAGAGAGAGAAGAAATATGTGACTATGAAAAAGAGAGTGAGTTGAAAAGTGAGTTATATTTTGAAAAGTCAATGACTGTACATTCGTACAAGACGGCGCTTTTGAATACTAGCATTAATGATTCTTCTTTGTCTAGTTTTGTTTTATCTATTGTGCATGTTGTTAATGAAATACCCTGTGCTATCATTCCGTACCGATCAGCTGATAGTATTCCCGAGGAGACGACAGAGTTACCAAGGCAGGTTGGAGAGTTGGTGAAAGTGGGTATCGTGAGAGAAGACATGAGTTCAAGTGTTGATTATGAGATCATAGTACCTAAGGAGGATGGGACAACGAGTTTGTTCGTCGATTTTGAATTGGTAAACAAGTATCGTTATTCTTTTTCTTGTTTGGATGGATAATATGCTTGATAGATTGCATAGTACTTGTGTTTTATCTACACTTGAAGGTGATCATGTGATGACAATGCATAATCAGTTTAGCATGAAAAAAAGTGACAAATGAAAAATTATTTTAACATGTGATTTGTATAGATGGTTAGTTATTTCTGTTCGATTAACTGACGCATCTAGTGTTTTCATGAGTTATTTAAAACATGTTTTGCATGCTTCTATTGGAAAATTAGTTGTTAGCTATTTTGATGGTAGAATAGTTTTTATCATAAACTATGGTGGATATTTGATATATGTTGAGTTAGTTTATGATCATGATATATATTCTCGTTTTCGATGTGTTTATTTGCATGAAATTAATTCTAGGTTTTGTTATCCAGATATTGACTTAGGGTTTCATGCTAGTCAATCTTTACATGAATTGTCGTTAGTTGACAACGGTAATAATCATGTTGTTTCGTTGGAACAATCTTCATTGCATGATTTGCTATCATATGGTTTTGATTCAAGAAGTGTTTATCCTCAAGATGGTTTGAGAGATGAGTTATTTGCATGTTTAGTTAGTTCACTTAGATTAGCCAAGGCATTGCATACTTCCATGGAATTGTTGAATTATATTTTGCATTCTTTCATGGAAAAATTTGTTATTCTCTATTTTGATGATATTTCGATTTTTGTCAACACTTTGGGAAATTCTTTAGCATGTGTTGAGTTTATTTGTGATCATCGTCGATATGCTATTGAATTTTCAACTTATGATTGTGACCTTTTTACTCCGTTGATAACATTATTTATTCTTTATTGTGTTAATGTCAATGGAAAGAGGGAGGTTGGTTGTGTTTTGCATATTCGTGATAGGATCATATTCATCGAGGGAATCATGGATCGTGCAATTCAATTCGATCAATGCATTAAGAGTCTACAGGGGAGTGTTTTGAATATTGTTCTAGTAGACTATGCATATAATTTTGTATTATTTATTTTCTTGGTGATTAGACAAAATGGACTTGTTGATTTAATTTGTTTTGTGTTTAATCTAGGAAGTCAAGAGAGCTTTCGATTGCAATGTGTCAAGTTTCAAAGGTTGATATTTGACCCAGGATCCATTACTACAAAATAGTAAATAGACAACGCTTAAAAGACAACGTTTTTTATAAAAACATTGTGGTATTTTTTTTACAACATTTTTTAATAAAACGTTGTAGATACATATGAAAAAACGTTATGTATTTTATAAGAATAATTTTTTATTTTAAATAGATAACGTTTTAAAAAAAAAACGTTATCTATCTACAAAAACACGGAGCAAAAATAAAAACACAAATTTTGAAATTAGAAGAAGGACGATAGTTTAGATCTACTTTCTTCTCTTCCTCGCCAGGGACCTCCTCTTCTTCCCCCTCCTTTATCTCTCTCTCTCTCTCTCTCTCTTTCTCTCTTACAGTAGATCGATAGTCACCTCGGACTCCGAGACTTCAGCCTCGTCCGCCAGATCGGTAGCGGCGACATCGAAAAAGTGTACCTCTGCCGTCTCCGGAGCGACGAGAGCTGCTATTACGCCATGAAAGTGGTGAACAAGGAAGTTTTAGCTCTGTGGTTTCTGTGGAGAATCGAGATTCGGTGGATGCTGGGTGCAGGAAGTTGACGGCGAGCTGGGTTAGAGCTTTCGCTGTTGGGTTAGGGCTTCCTTATAAAGTACGTATTCTGATTTTCTACCTTTGTATGATCGAAAACTTCATTAATTTATGGTATTTTCTGCCTTTGTATAATTTACGTATTATCGGAAGAAGGATTTCGGGCTTTCTGGAAGGGAAATTTGGTTACAATTGTGCATCGTCTTCCTTATTCTTCCATCAACTTTTATGCCTTTGAACACTACAAGAATGTTGGTACAAACTTTTTAATGAGGATTTTTTTAACTCTGAACATTGCATTTGTGGATTATCCTTGTATCTGGCTTTGTATATGACTCAATTATACTTTCACATGCAACAGTCACTACAGTTGATATTGGGAGTTCAAATTCTTGGTAAAAATATAAGTGCAGACCTTTGCATACGACTTGTAGGTGGTGGTTTGGCTGGAATAACTGTTATCCTCGTCAGCCTACTATCAGTTGAGGACTTTGGCGTTTCACTTTTGAAACTAAAGGTGTTCCTAGTTTATTAATATTAACATCTTTGTCACATGATCAGATTTTGTTTTCTTCTAATTCTATGGACATACCATAATTATTTGAGTTTATTATTGTTTTTTATACAGGATTTAATTGATTTCTACAAAGATATTGGTTTGCAATCCAGCGCTGCAGCTACTAGAAATGCCACTATTAAACTTATTGGTGCTTTACATAAGTTTATTGGTTCATGTAACTTGTTAGCTCTGTAAAATTTATAGATTTTTTGAAGTGATTGTAGGGCCTGAGAAGTACCTATTTTGCAGATAAACTTAACACCACAGCTGGATCATTTGCCTTGTTAGGATCTGTGGTGCCTCAGGATGCTGCAGTGGTGGTGAAATTGAGAAAGGTAGGTGCTATCATATTGGGGAAGGCTAGCTTGAGTGAATGGGCTAATTTTTGTTCACTTGCTGCACCTAATGGTTGGAGTGCCAGGGGAAATCAAGGAAAAGATTAAAATTCTTTTGTGTAGTAATATAGTAATACTAGTTCCATATGACAACATAAAGAAGAATTAGAATTTTGCATGACTTTTGTTTTCTGAATCGACAACATTGCAGTCTAATAGTTATATTTGTAAGTAATCTTTTGCTTCTTGCTGGAACAGGCCCATCTGCAGAACTATATCAGATACAGTTTATGTTCTTGATACAATTGTAGGTTTTGATTGTAATGACGCTAACACAACAAGAGAAGCATCAAAATACATACCTACCATGGAGCCGAACATGACTGTAGGAAAGCTAAGTGTGATAAATGATGAGGTAAGTTTTTAAAGGGCTCTCTCTGAGGTACTAAATACAATCATTTGCTACTCTGGAATAGAGTATCATCAATAACTTGCATTAATTTTCTTTCATTTAATTGTTTTATTATACAATTTTAGCCGCAAAACTTTAAGGATCACATACTATGACTACTAGGAGTACAAAGTGGCCTCTAACTGGTGGCATTTCCAGCCAACTATCCTCAGCTGAAGATAATAGAATTAAGAGAATATATATAGGGGGCTATCAAGATGGATTTGTCCGAATATGGGATGCCACATTTCCAGTTCTGTCACTTATATTTGTTCTAGGATCTAACGTAAGTGCGATGTTACCAAGTTTACTGTTAAGTATTAGCCTTTCTAAAATTGTAAATATTAAACTACTGACTAACAATTCTACATTTTGCTTAAATGGGAGAGTGTTACTTACGTACCAAACACCGTGCATGGGCAGGTGGAATGCTGAATGGTGAGGCCTAATAAAAAGGAAGTGAAGAGGGCTCCTATGAAGAAGAACCCGCTGAAAAATCTGAGCACTCTTTTGAAGCTGAACCCGTACGCTAAAACTGCTAAGCTGAACTCGTGCACATAATGGTAACCCGTGCATTTTCAGGCCCTTTATATATATATGTACTGTATTTTAGCTCTGTTGTTCTTCACTGCAAACCATCAATTGATCAGTAGTACTAGTGGGTGCATCAATGCAAGAAGACAAGTGTGGTTTTTGACTCCAAGCACAAGTTTTTAAGGACCCATTTTGATTTTGTTATTTAGACTGGTGAGTTCATCACATTTTCCAAACATCCCATCTGGATACTCACTTTTTTGCTACAGAGAATGTGATGGCATGTTTTTCTTTGCTCCAACTCTTTACTCTGTTTTTCACTAATATTATTTTTCTGCATTATTTAGCTGGTAATTTTTGCTGAAAAAGAAGGGTTTTGGGTAAATTTGCAGAAAGGGCACGGCACTAGTAATATGCTTGGAATGGGAATGATTTCTGAACACAAGCGTTCTCTGAGGTAGCCGGTAGAATTCTTTCCTACTTGATTCCCCTTATTTATTTAGCGTCTGGGATATGAAATTGATGGCTTTTGAAGCTAGGAGTCACGATCTCATTATAAAGTACCAACCCAACATGATGTAATGGCGGTGTACGAGTTAAACAAGGCATTGAGAACAAATGTAATAAAACTAATTTTTTTTAATATAATTGAGCAGAAAACTCGTAACATCACCAACCTCATTATCCTACAACTTGTTTTGAGTGCTTGATTTTGTGTTTACTTGAGTAAATGCTGGAGCAGAAATCTAGCCAAAACTTTTCTAGAGTGGTCCCATATTATCTCTTCTAATTTTGAAACTAGAAAATTGCATCAATTGCATGCATCAGCTCTGTAAATTACCTTACAATCTAATGGCCATATTTTTAACAATTACAATTGTTTGGTACCAGGATATGGGGCACTTGAAAGGCTGTACGAGTACGAAGACAAAATCATTGCCCAGTGCTGAAGTCCGAAATTCATTGAGGCGAGAGGTAAAGATTATGATCATGCTTTTCATTTTATTTTCATTTGTGTTTGCTGATCAGAAATTAACATGTTAGATCTAAATAACGTTAGTTAGAAACTATTCCTTAACACTGAATCTGTTCTCGCTTCTACTATTATTGGAAGGTAAACTAAATCTTTTGTTTAACATTATTTACTGATAATTAAACATTAAGATATAATTTGGAACCTTGTGACCCAACTTTTGATTTTCGAATAATAGCATATTTAGAAACCTGGCTTTGGTGTTTTGACCATTAGGCTATAATTTGGTGGTGCAAAATTGTCTGCATGCCTAAAGACTATTTTTTGTTCAAGCAAGCTACTGTGAATAAAATTTTGAATTTTGTATCTTTATTTCCCCTTGGTCAGGAAATGGATTACAGGTATGCGAAATGCTGATCATGGTCTAGATTCTTCGAACCAGACATGCCCCTTGAGCTTATTTGGTTAGTTACAACTATGAGCTATGTAAGCATGGGATTAGATTGAGATATATTTGGTTATATTGAAAAGTGAATTTGAGATGTATATATGGATAGTTTGGTATATATTGTGTGGATGTAGTAATTTGAAATTGTAAACGAATGATATTGTTGGGATGTATTTTGAATAGTTGATACATTTTGGCTTTAAATTTAAATAAGAATTTAGACATTTTAGCTATATATCATGACAATAGCTTATTTCAGGTGCATTGATAATGTAGGTGAACCATAACCTTTTTTTTTCTTATTTTTTTTAATCTACAACATTTTAAAAATGTTGTGTAAATGTGTCTAAACGTTGTCTGATATACTAAACAACATTTTTATCTAAAAAACGTTGTGGAATCATACCTTCTACAACGTTTTTAAGCATCTGTTAATTTTTGAAAAACAAATTTACAACATTTTTTCCTAAAAAACGTTGTGTATTGTGTTTAACTACAACGTTTTAAAAACGTTGTGTAAGAGTGTCAAATAGACAGCACCCTTAATCACGACGTTTTTCTGACTGAAACCACAACGTTTTTTTTTGCGTTGTTTATTTACTGTTTTGTAGTAGTGATCATTGACGTGGTTATGTTTGAAAATGATCGAGATCATAAGATTTCCGTTTGATCCGGGAATTCATCATTGGGAGAATTTATCACATGAAGAGTTTTTCATTTTGATATTTGATCCAGGAGGAGTTGGAACTTTTCAAATTCTTGTTTGTGTTGCTAATATTACTTATTCATTTAAATTTCCAGATGAGACTTGTGGTTATATTTTGTTTGGTGTTACTAACTTGATTTGTTTTTATGTAGGATCAGAGTTGTGGACAAATCCTTTTAAAGTGGAGGGGATGCCAGATTTGAGGACAAATCCTTTTCAAGAGGAGGAGAGAATGATACAATCTTGATCAGGCTCACATCAAACAACAATAACTCATTTCAAATTCCAGGGGTTCGTCAAATGATTTCAAATAATTGGATTGAATTTTATTCAAAGATGTTTGAAATGGAGCTCAATTCAAGCGAACTGCGACGGAAGGATAAATTACATGATTTGGGTCTTCTAGATTTAACATATTTCGCAAGTTCAAATCTATTCAAGCAACATAGTGTCAAATTAAATCAAAATGGGCTGACCCAATTTGCTATTTAATATTAATGTGGGTCGCGGATGTTATGATGGCCAATTCAGCCATGGGCCACGATTTTTGTACTCCAAAATGGGCAGCGGGTCAATATTAATATATATGAAGCAATGCATGAATTCAACATGTTCAGCAAAGACTTTTTCATATTATTTATACACGTGGGCCTACATATAGCAACCATCATTACATTCCTTTTACAAATTGAAATTAGATATCAGCCTTCATATAATTGGATATCAGCTTTCATATTTCCTAATTGATGTCAGCATCCGTTTTTACTTTCCTTTTCCTACATTCGGTAATGTCCAATTTCAAGAAGGAATTTAGGCGGCTTCATGCGACACGAGGAGTCCAAACGCGATAATTTAACTTAACGCGACAAGGGATTACACGGCAATTGTGGAGTTTGGAGTTCTAAGTTTTTACAATATTATTATAATTAAGATTTCTTTTTAATTAGGATTTTTTTTTTCAAATTGATTTCTATTAGGGTTATAGTTTATAAATTCCTATTAGGATTTGGATTATTTTGAGTAATATAAATAGAGGTCTAAGTTGATGTAATCAAACACATTATTCATTATTCATTATTCAATAAACTTGTGAGGTTATTCTCTACTTTTGGTTCTTTGAAGAATTCCTAAGAAAAGAGTATTTTCTTCGTCTTCTACCACATCAATTGTCGATTGTATCGAGATTACCGCTTCAATATAAGTGAGGGGTCAAGGTGTCGTTGGTGTCCATTAAACGCAGATTTCCCAGCGCGAGCAATTGTACCAAAATTACCGTCTACATATAGGCGAGGGGTTAAGGTGTTGCAAGCAATCCATCCTACAACTTTGCTAGAAACAATCGGGGCGACGACCACCTCACGCAAGCGTGTCGTGGAGTCTATCATCTTGAAACTGCAGCAATTGCAGAGTAGGGCAGATCAAATTTAATTGAAAATATCGCGACCGGAGACAGAGACCACTCGCTGTGAGTGATTGGCCAGAGACAGAGACCACTCGCTGTGAGTGACTGGCCGGAGACAGAGACCACGAGCCTATCCAACTTTCGGCGACTTGTGTAGAAGAAAGAGGAACTCGCGATTTAGAAAAAGAGAGACCAGCTTCTTCTCATGATTTAAATCAAGAGTTTGTGAAAGAAAGACGCGATTTGGAAAAAGAGAGAGGAAATTATTATGAGCTTTGTGTAGAAGAGAGAGCAAGTCGCGATTTAGGGATTTAGGAATTTCATTGTGAGCTTTGTGTACTTTCGCCTTGTTCTCTTTTTTTTGACCCGTCTCTCTTATTTTACCCGACTTTCTCTCGCGTCTTTTATTTCTCTCCAACAACTTACTTTCACTGGTGTTGGATCTCATCCAAAGGCCGAGAACGAAAGTTCAAATTTTAAGTAAAATCAAGCCTCCCCGACTAGATCGGTTTCGTGTGTATATATATATATATATATATATATATATATATATATATATATATATATATATATGAGATCAATACACACCCTTATCTTACTCACCGTGCTCTCACCCCTTTAGCAGCGGACCCGATTCGTGACAGTTTGATCATATACAACCGCCGTCTATACTTTTTAGCGATGGACAACATATAGCGTCGCTAAAAGTATGATTTACTTGTGTATGACCAAACTGTCATGAAGTTCGCTCGGCTAAAAAAAGTGAGCACGGTGAGTAAGATATGGGTATGACTGATCCTATAGTATATATATATATATATATATATATATATATATATATATATATATATATATATATATATATATATATACACACACACACACACTATGCATTACAAGAAAATGGAAACTATAAGTATTAGTGTAGAAATTCAAAATAGAAACTCTTACATGATATGTGTTTGATAATTATTTCATATATCTAATTAGAACAAGTAGATACATCTATATGATTAATAAATAAATAATGATAGATAATAAAATATGAATTGTGGAGAATACTAAAATGTTACTCCTTCGTTCCAAAAAAAAGTTTCATTGAATATGTTTTTGTTAATTTATGAGATCCTAAAATTCAAATTATAATATAATTTTATTTAATTGTTGAAAATAAAATTTTATTTTAAATAATAATTTTTATGTTATAACATTGAAATTGTTTTTGGTATAACATTGAAAATAGGTTGTAACATATCAAACATAAATACAAAGTGCAATTACAGAGCAACTTTTATCCAGCACTTAGCAAAGAAGTTTCAAAATCTGCTATCCAATTGATTTAGAACCTCCAACATAGTGCGGCGTAGTTCACTATCACCGTTACCACCTCTAGATTCCATACAAGCAGTTCTAATACTAACTAATACTAATCATTTAAATAATACTCCATCTATCCCATAATAAACGTCCTAATTTGACTTTCATGGTCAAATTGTTAATTTTTAGAATTATTTATTAAAAATATTTATATAGAATTTTCAATCTACCGAGTTAACTCTTTTTAATTAATTAAGAGTTGAAACAGTGAGTTTTACAATTTAAAGGATCCCCTTTGCTGCTTTTATATAAAAGTTTTGAAGAATTGATAAGAATTAAAGGGTTGATACGAATATTTGTTTGGCATTTATGCTCTATTGCACAAAAGAGTGCCACTTTTTTTTTCACTGCCAATGTATGAAATATTTAAGTTTAATGTAATGTAAAAATATTTACTTTATAGTTTATTAAAAAAATAATTGATATTGTAAGTTACTTAAAAAATGTTATTAAAAGTAAATTTACTATTATAAAAAAATTAATCTATTTATATATAATACAATTTATATTCACTGTAATTAATTCTAAAAAACTTATTTTAATAAAATAGTGACTAATTTTATCTCTCACCAATAATATATAACGAGTAATAATTTCTTCATTAATAATATTTTTCTTCGCAAATTTTTATCAAAAATTAGCGCTAAACATCTTTTTATCATCTCAATTTTGCGAAGAAAAAAAATTCTAAATTGTGATGGATGTTTCATTCATAATAACTATAGTCACTAATTTTTTTCTCTCATTGTTTCCTCGCTAGAAAACTCCTTATGTGCAGGAATGAATTCCTTCACAAATTTTCCTTCACTACATCCCTATTTTTCATATATTAAAATATAAAATGAAAATAATAAAATGAGAGGGAGAGGGAGAGGAGAGGGAGAGGAGAGAGAGAGAGGGAGGGAGGGAGGGGGGGGGGGGGAGGCGAAGGTGGGGGAAGGGTTCAGGATATTTTCACATTTGTTTTAAATATTTTTACATGAGTATACAGTGAATTTCATCTTTATGTGAAGAAAAAATCATATGAAAATATCAAAAACACATATAAAAATTGTACTCTCTTTTAATCAAATATATAGTCCATATATAAAATAATTAATAATTTTTAAGTCAATTTATAAGTGTATTAAATTTTCCTTAAAATAGTAATTTTTATTTTTTTGTAAAGAAAGAAATACATTTCACATAAAATAAAAAATAAACTCACCTAACACCTTGTTGGGTTTTTAAAACTAAGTAAATGAGAAAAACGCTTAGAAAATTAATAATAAAAAAAATTAATTCTAACATAAATATTATTTTAATTTTATTAAAATAATTACAACATAAATATTTTAGGAAAAAAAACTAAAAAATATTACTAACATTTTATCGGTCCATAAAATTAAAACAAAAGATTATAACAACTTTCATTAAATTGGTTACTAATTTATTACAGAAAAATCAAACGCAATCTGTACATAACAAAATTTGGCTGAGAAAATGCAATTAAAAACATCGTTTTGCACTACTTCTTACTAATTTAGCCACAATTTTTTGTCTGAATCATTTAGACACATTTAGAGTTTAAAAAAAATATAAAACAAATAGTCTGGAATGACACGCATTATCCAAATTTCTATGATGTGGTTTGGTCTTTTGAATTTTTTCCAAAAATTACTTCTACATAGATTTGAACCTGTGACCTATCATTTGGAACTTTGGTCATTTGACTGCTGGAGCAACACAAGTTATTTGTTAATATTTTGCAAGGATTAATATTTATATCAAAACATGAGATTTCTCCCATATATTCCTTTCTTCTCCTTCACTACATACCATTAATATAATCTCAGGAAGATATATAATAATAATAATAATAATAATAATAATAATAATAATAATAATAATAATAAAATAATAACAATAACAATAACAATAACAATTATAATAATAATAATAAATAAAAATAATAAAAATAAAATAGGACCGTGGCTATTTACAATGTTATTATAAAAATAAAGTTCATTGGTTTTCAATGTATACATAAAAGTTACTTCATGCATACGTAACATATGATCCATATATATATGGTTATACGTTTTATAATTTGTACAACAATTTATGCATGAAATACAAATATACTATCTTATAATAATAACACACTAATTTGTCATTTTATTCTGTGATATATAAGATCGTTAGTATGGAAAGACCTGTTTGACTTCTTTTTTTACCTTTTTTTTTCACAAGCGCTAATTATTATATCAATTCTTTTTTTTTACAAAATAAAAAAGCAGTAAATTTTTGAGAAACAATAGCATTAATTAATCCTTATTTTAAAATATCCAATATTAAAAAACTAATTAATTAACTTGGCTATTAATTTACGTTATAATCTTCTATATATTGATCATGTATGATCATCGATATGTCTTATAATTATTTCATTACCAATTTCTATCAAAAAAGTGTTCGATCGCCCATTAATTATTTGCTGCAAAAGAAGAAGATAATTGAAAAGAATAACTTATACTATATTCCAAGGCAAAATAAATAAATTAAAGAACAAGTAAGATAAATATCATAATTTTGTAAGTATTCGACATATATAAGCAGAAATTATAGTGTTATTATTTTTATTAATTAATTATTTATTATTATTATTATTATTATTATTATTATTATTGTTGTTGTTGTTGTTATTGTTATTATTATTGTTAGTAGTATTATTATTATTATTATTATTATTATTATTATTATTATTATTATTATTATTATTATTATTATTGTTGTTGTTGTTGTTATTATTGTTGTTGTTGTTGATGTTGATGTTGTTGTTGTTGTTGTTGTTGTTGTTGTTGTTATTATTATTATTATTATTATTATTATTATTATTATTATTATTATTATTATTATTATTATTATTATATAACTTCCTGAGATTATATTAATGGTATGTAGTGAAGGAGAAGAAATGAATATATGGGGGAAATCTCATGTTTTGATATAAATATTAATCCTTGCAAGATATTAACAGATAATTTGTGTTGCTCCAGCGGTCAAATGACCAAAGTTCCAAATGATAGGTCACAGGTTCGAATATGTTTCGCATTTGGACATAATTTTTAAATACTAAATACGAATTTTTTTGACAATTCTCCGAATACCGAATATGGTCTTACAAAAATATGCTTATTGGGATTATCTTAATTTAAGGCAACATTGGTCTTACAAAAACATGCTTATTGGGATTATCTTAATTTAAGGCAACATTTTAATAGTCGTTGCAAAAAGTTGTATAAAATATACAACGAAAATAAAAATTGTTGCCAATGAATGTGGTCCATATAGGCAACGAAATATAGCAACAAAAAAACTTGCGTTGCCTACGATGAGGAGAAATCAAGTGGTTAAAAATTTTGTAACAAATTTCTAACAAATTTTGTTTCTAAATTTTGCAACGACTTATGAATTTCGTTGCAAAAAGTGAAAGCCTGACACAATCTGCAACGAAGAACAAGTTTCGTTGCTAAACATAAACTATTAGCAACGACTTATAAATTCGTTTCCTAAAAAATCGTTGCTAAAGCCCCATTATTAGCAACAAAAAAACTTTTGTTGCCCACGATGACAGGAAATCAAGTGGCCAAAAATTTTGCAACGAATTTCTAACGAACTTTTTTCCCGCCAATGAATTAGCAATGAAATTTTACGACTTATGAATTTCGTTGCAAAAAGTGAAAGCCTGACACAATCTGCAACGAATGACAAATTTCGTTGCTAAACATATACTTTTAGCAACGACTTATAGAGTCGTTGCGCAAAAAATCGTTGCTAAAGGCCCATTTTTTTGCAGTGATTTATAGGAAAATATAGTTTCAATAATTGCACATTTTGGGGCTTGAAATATTACAGTATAATACATTCCTCTTTTCCTTTATTTTTAATTTAGTCCTGTAAGTATTATCAAACTTGCACCACCTCCCCTAATAGTAAATCATGTGAATCAATAGTTTTAGACATGTGAAAATATGAATTACAGTATAGTACCTCCATCTATACCTCTATTTTTAACTTAGTCATGCAAGTATTATCAATCTTGCACCAACTCCCTTAATTGTAAATGAATGTGAATCAACAGTACACACATGTGAACAAATAGTTATAATCATATGAATCAATAGCAATTAATTGCTCATTTATCCGATTAATTACCCGATTGGTCAATATAACCTCCAGACATCAATTATTATCGAAATAAATGTCAATTTTCACTAACACTAATAATTCTAACATAATGGAACTATCAATTTCATCTTTAATCAACACGAACTTATTCATCATTACTATTATAATTCACAATATTTAACAACCAGGTCGTTCCCAGGAAAGAGGGGGATTTCCGATAAGGATTTCTCCTTATTGGCGCGCAATTAGGTGACCAAACCTCTCCTTGACAGAACTTCTAGACATTGTCAATATTACAAATAATAATATGAATAACTTTGTAGTCTCAATTATTGATTTAATAATATAACATATTATGCATATGATACTGTGACAATAATTGAATCAATAATATGAGAGATATGATGCAGCAATTACTATAGCAATAATTGAGTATAACTGAGTGACTTCTTACGTAAGCATCAATAATCAATACCGCTGCTACTTATGCAACCACAGCGTATTCTTCGTACTTTTACTACTAGGGTAGTTCAACAGTTTTAACGGTAACACTTTCGCCGTTATTTTTATAAAATGATAATTCGGTCGTTTTCTAACTACGACAATACTTCCATTGTGGGGTCCACCAATAATTGTGCCATCATACGAATATTCCCGACAAAAAGAATATTCTCCGACCAAACGAATATTTTATAACAACTTGCATACTTTGCAAAATTTATAAATATTACCCACAACTATAACATTATATTAAATCCACACCATAATATTCAAAAAAATATTTCGAGAAATTTAAATCTTTATTCATAAAATTTGAGTCTCACAATCTCCCTCCTTATGAAATTTACGCCCTCAAAATTTACGTCGTTACTTGGTATCTTAGAAGAGATGAGGATACCTTGACTTCATTTCAGATTCTAACTCTTGAGGTATAACCTTTGAGTGTTGAATACGATCATTCTTATCCAAGATTTTAACACGTATCTTCTCATACGTTAAATCTTCTGCTATCTCATCTAATTCTAATTCAATAATGTGGTTCGGGTCGTCCACATATTTACGTAACATCGATACGTGAAAAAAAATGTTATGAACACGCGACATACTTGGCGGTAAAACGAGTCTATAGGCCACAGTTCCTACTCGATCGAGGATTTTAAATGGGCCAATTAAATCGAGGGTTGAGATTTCCTCTCTTCATCAACTCTTGCTTCTAGAATAACGCCCTCTTGAACCTTCTTCTTCGTATTCATCAGCTCCGGGTGTGTAGCTTGAGCGGCTTTATCTTTATCGATTAAAGTCGATTCTACTCGTATATTCGTTATCTTCACGTGGGTTCCTAGAGTCTTTAACTCTATTTTCATCATTTATAAGTTATACGAAATAGGTTTTTTGTGTTAACAACATCGCACTCATAAACGCATACAATTTTCTACTCAATGCGTCAGCTACCACGTTCGCTCTTCCACGATGATATTGAATGGTATAATCATAATCTTCAACAGCTCGAGCCAACGTCTTTGGCGCATGATACATTTGTTTTGGTTGAAGAAATATTTAAGGGTTTTAGAAATGGGTTTTGTACCGGGGTCAATATAAAATTCGATTTCACGCTTTAGGGGTAGGCTAGGAAGTCTTCAGAGAATACATCAAGAAATTTATTAACAATAGAAATATCATTCAAAACTGTGACTCTCATCCAAGACTTGGATAGTACATCACATTGATAACTATCAACTTGCCATCGTCATTCACGACGTCCCCTACGGAAAGTTCGGCTTCGGTGCATTCCACACAAGGAAGTCAACAACGAAAGGATCGAGGCTCTTTACTTATGGCTTGATATAACAGTGATTAACTTTAGTGGTTTGGTTGCTTGAATTCACATAACAGGTTGGCTAGGAATATGAAAGCTAACAACCCTACGAAAAGTATGATGAGTAGTTAACCAATCGATTCCTAAAATTACATCAAAAGCAAGTATTTTCAAAGAGATAAGATCGACGGGTAACGTGAAAGTGTCAATTTCAATCAGCAAGATTTATAAACAGTGGAGGTAACGAAGGTTTCTCCTAACGGAGTTTCAACCGATAAGTTAAAGTCTAATTTCTTCGGAGTCAAATTTAAACGTTGAGTGCAAGCAAGAGAGATAAAAGAATGGGTAGAACCGGTATCTAATAAGGTATAGACTTCGCAATAATTTATAATTAACTAACCCATGCTAACTTCGTTCGGGTTACTCACTTTTTGAGAAGTCACGAAAAATGCACTTCCTGAAACCACCGACTTTGTTTTGTCCGTATCCGCCTTTGGTGCCACCGTCCCAGCTGAACTTGACTTTGGTGCACGACAAAATCGGGCTAGGTTACCTTCTTTTCCATAATTGTAACATGCTTTGGATTGCATCGTGCAGTTTGGACTGATATGTCCCTCCCCTCCGCATTTGAAGCATACAATTGGTGGTCGTTCTCCTTCCTTGAAAATGGGTGTTGGTGCTGCTGTCTTTCCATCATTGTTGAACCTTCTCTTCTTGAAATTTCCACTCCTATTATCTTGTCCATGATTACCACCGAAGTAGTTACCATTCTTGGCATGATAATTTCCTCCACGATGGTTATCGTTGTTCCGATGGCCGTTGCCATCGGTACGATTATTATCGTGTTGCTGGTCATTACCTTTTGGTTATGCTGACTCATTATCGCGCTCCAATAACTAAGCCCTATTCAAAACATCTAAATATAAACAAAGTTTGTGAGAAATAAGGTATTGACGTATATCGGGTTTCAAACCTCTTAGAAACATTCGCGTCATTCGCTCCTCATTATCGACCAAATGGGATGCAAACCGGGATAACTCCGCAAATTTAGCTTCGTATTGCGACACAGTCATATTTTTTTGCTCCAACTTAATAAACTCCACCTCCTTCATGTGACGAATACTTTCAGAAAAGTACTTGTCGTTGAACAGTTCTTGGAACTTCTCCCAAGACATCTTGAGTGCGTCAGGCTGGGTACGCTTTACAGATTTTCACCAATAATCTGCCTCTTCACACAACATAAAGGTGGCAAAGGGAACCTTTTGCTCCTCGGAGCATCCCAAGACATCAAATATCTTGGTGATATGCTTTAACCACATCTTCGCCTTAAGTGGTTCTGGCTTTCCCAAAAACTCCAGTGGTCCTAGCTCCTTGAACTGCTTAGCGGTGACCGACTGTGGGTTGCCATTATTTCCACCTATATTTTGAACAGGAGTCTCTCTTACCTGATGTTGCATGAATTGCATAAAGCCTCTGAACATCCCATCGTTCATCATTTGATCAGTGTTGTTATTTACCTGAGGATTATTGGCTTCCTGTTGCACATTATTCTGGGTATTGATCGTTGGTGACTCAACGGTCTCATGTGCTTCATTGCTGATCTCAACATTTTTAGATGTCATTTTCAAACACTGTCACAAAACAAGGGTTAATTAACATATCACATATTATCCCTATACTCTGACCGACCAATTAAATACCAAATAAACTTAGGTAGGTCATACTAGCGAAGGAATTCACCGTCTCTCCCCTCCTAGTTCTTATCTCATATCTCAGCCAGGGATCATATCCCTAAGCTTTGATACCAACTGTGACGCCCCCAAAATAGGTATACATCACTCATCTTGAGTCGCCAGATACATGGTACATAAATCCAAATACAACTTAATTATACAACAGTCGCGTAATATACGACAAAACATAGCTGAGAGTTTAAACAAGAATATTGTCATCTAGACAATATCCACACTCAATGAAGTCCTCATTACAATTATTATCACATTATTCCGTAGAATAGTGAGGACTACTAAAGCCATTTATCCTGGACCATCACTCCATTTCCTGACTCATCCCAGCTATATTCTCATTTCCTGAAGAGAATAATGAAAGAAAGGGTGAGCTCAACTAGCCCAGTAAGAAATATTATGACTAAGATAATGCAGAATAAATTATCCTTATCCTTCAACAGTGTAACAACTGATAGAATACAATAGACAACAAGTTTTAGATTAACAACTGCAGCGAAAATAAGCAATCCATTAGAAGAGTCAAGTAGAGCATAAAATCTACTATCTTCTATGATTTAAAAAGTTTTTCATCAACTTTATCATTTGAGACTCAAAGATAATAAATAAAATCGAATCATCCCTACATCACGGCCAAGGATATTCATGTAATCATCAATGGTCATGATTATACCGAATAATCCTCGGTCATAATCATACCAATAATCGTCCATCAATGAACTACGAAAACAATGAGGACTTTTACCACATCATTCATCACATTACGGTCATGATTATACTGAATAATCCCTGGTCATAATCATACCAATTCCATCTATGCACGTAAGCCAAAGATGACTTTAATCACAATATAAGCATGAGGATGATGACAATGACATAATAATTCAATAAAACAAGTTCAAGGATAAAT
The DNA here is from genome assembly GCA_020205605.1 of Panax ginseng. Lineage (NCBI taxonomy): Eukaryota > Viridiplantae > Streptophyta > Magnoliopsida > Apiales > Araliaceae > Panax > Panax ginseng. Next base: position 60,642,927 of record CM035131.1, on the reverse strand, counting down.
TTTAAAGATTTAAAATTTAATTTATCCAGAAATCAATAACGTCCAATTTATCAACATGATACTGCTTTGTAGAGTAAAATTCAAGAATAATATTCATGTACCAAAAATAATTTGGACAAAAAAGAAATATATTTTTCAGGTGAATAATACCCCGTGAATAGTACTTTGGGAATAATACCCCGTGAATAGTACCCCGACACGAAAAGTTTCCCGAATACCCGAGTGAATGATACTAAAGTGAATAGTAATCGGGTGAATAGTAACTCATGAATAGTATTCTGGCACGAAAAGTGCCCCGAATACCCGAGTGAATAATACTAGAGTGAATAGTAACCGGGTGAATAGTAACCCATGAATAGTAACTCGTAACAGAAAAATACCAAAGAAAACGATATTTCATTACGAGTACAAAAGAAATGATATCCCAGATTAGTATAATAGAATATACGAAACTACAAATGAATTTTCACCCGCCATGCGGTAATCCACGTAGACAGATCATTTCCAAAATTTAATAAAGAACGAATACGAAGGATCATTCACCATGTATGCGGTAATCCACATAGACAGGTTACTCTAACAGAATAATAAAAAATGGAATAACAGAAGAATTCACCATGAATGCGATAGATCGCACAGACAGGTTATTCACAACAAAATAATAAAGAATGGAACCAGGTCATGTGTAATCCACACAGACATGATATTCCAACATAATAATAAAGAATGGAACCAAGTCATGCGTAATCCGCACAGACAGGATATTCCAACAGAATAATAAAGAATGAAATAACAACAGAATTCACCAGGCATGCGATAGATCAAGACAGATGAGTTATTCCAATGAGAATAATAAAGAATGGAATAATGTAAAATTTCACCATGTATGCGGTGCTTGGATGTAGGCAGTTATTCCAACATAATAATAAAGAATGGAATAACAACCCTTACGAGTATTGAAAGAAAATAACTCTCTTTATGAATACGAAAGAATAATACCCCTTACGAGTATTGAAAGAAAATAATTCTCTTCATGAATACGAAAGAAATAAAACCCCTTACTATAATAATAATATCCCTTACCTCAAAAGAAGAGTGAATACTGGAATAGTGAGGTAGCAGACTTCTCTTCTTCTTTCTCTCTATAATTTCTCTCTATAATAATTGCTCTATAGCTTTAGTGAATTGGTTATTCCAACAGAATAATAAAGAATGGAATAATAGAAGAATTTCACCATGTATGCGGTACTTCGCATAGACAGGTTATTCCAACATAATAATAAAGAATGGAATAACAACCCTTACGAGTACTGAAAGAAAATAACTCTCTTTATGAATACGAAAGAATAATACCCCTTACGAGTATTGAAAGAAAATAATTCTCTTTATGAATACGAAAGAAATAAAACCCCTTACTATAATAATAATATCCCTTACCTCAAAAGAAGAGTGGATACTGGAATAGTGAGGTAGCAGACTTCTCTTCTTCTTTCTCTCTATAATTTCTCTCTATAATAATTGCTCTATAGCTTTAGTGAATTGGTGAGAAATGAAGGAAGAATGAGCTTCTATTTATAGAAAAATATAGTTTCAATAATTGCACATTTTGGGGCTCGAAATATTACAGTATAATATCTTCCTCTTTTCCTTCATTTTAATTTAGTCCTGCAAGTATTATCAAACTTGCACCACCTCCCTAATAGTAAATCATGTGAATCAATAGTTCTAGACATGTGAAAATACTGAATTACAAATGCAAGACTCCTCCATCTATACCTCTATTTTTAACTTAGTCATGCAAGTATTATCAATCTTGCACCAACTCCCCTAATAGTAAATGAATGTGAATCAATAGTACACATGTGAACAAATAGTTATAATCATATGAATCAATAGAAATTAATTGCTCATTTATCCTAAGCATTACCCGATTGGTCAATATATACCTCCAGGACATCAATTATTATCGAAATAAATGTCGATTTTCACTAACACTAATAATTCCAACACAATGAAACTATCAATTTCATCTTTAATCAACATGAACTTATTCATCATTAATATTATAATTCACAATATTTAACAACCAGGTCGTTCTCAGGAAAGAGGGGGCTTTCCTATAAGAATTTCTCCGGTTATTGGCGCGCAATTAGGTGACCAAACCTCTCCTTGACAAAACTTATAGACATTGTCAATATTGCAAATAATAATATGAATAACTTTGTCGTCTCAATTATTGATTTAATAATATAACATATTATGCAGATGATATTGTGACAATAATTGAATCAATAATATGAGAGATATGATCAAGAAATTCTTCGTAGCAATAATTGAGTATAATCGAGTGACTTCTTACATAAGCATCAATAATCAATACCGTATTGCTACTATGTAACCAATGCAGATATTGTACTTTTACTACCGGTAGTTCAATAGTTTTAACGGTAACACTTTTGCCGTTATTTTTATAAAATGATAATTCTGTCGTTTTCTAACTACGACAATACTTTCGTTGTGGGGTCCACCAATGATTATGCCGTCGTACGAATATTCCCTACAAAAAGAATATTCCCCGACCAAACGAATATTTTATAACAACTTGCATACTTTGCAAAATTTATAAATATTACCCACAACTATAACATTATATCAAATCCACACCATAATATTCAAAAAAATTATTTTGAGAAATTTAAATCTTTATTCATAAAATTTGGGGTCTCACATTGGGTTTGCGTTATGGGGTAAATTGATGATGATGTTGTGTTTAAAGTCTTAAATTGATGATTGAATATTATATACCTCTGAAATACCCCATTTTGAATGGATCAAAACGGACTTAAAACGAATCTGTAGTGAAAGATTTCGTGAAGAATGTTAAGAACATGAAAATATAGTTTGATCATTGAAATTTAATCCTTGGATTGGTTTGTTAGGGTTTCTAAGATGTTATAATTGTTCTGAAGATGTGTAGTTCCGAGTATAACAAGTTTATGGAATCAAAAATCAACCAATTTGGAACTTGAATGAAAAAAATTAGGAAGAATGGTTGAAAACAGTGTCTGAATTCACGAAGTTGGAAAACTGAGTCTGCAGGTGGGCGCTGCCACGCTGTAGTCCAGGCTTATCTCGACGTGATCGCAGAGTAAGCCGCCAAGACTTGGTACCAAGGCTAAATGTGCAACGGCCACCTTTGGTTCTTTGGTCGAGCCCAAAGAAAGAAGGTTTAAATGTATGGTTCAAGGAAAATTTATGGAGTTAATTTAATAATCATACCCAACTATTGAACATGTAGTGAGTTGTGATAATCAGTCTTAATCATATAAGATAATGTCATGTGATGGTTAAGGAATTATGGAGTATAGGATGAGATTATTAGTGAATATTAATCAAGGTATCAATGTGATTCAAAATGTTATAAAATGAAAGGCCTTATAAACTTAACGAAATGTTAAGTAACACTTTACAAGAAGAATTTTAAAAGCATGTTATGAAGATTCCTAATTGTGTTGAGTAAACCTAATATACATCTAATGTGATGAAGAGGTAAACTTTAAAGACTTAATCGAATGTTAAGTGTCGATTAAAAGAGAAATAAAAAGGAAAAAAGAGACGAAGGTTAATTTAATGACATAACTAAATGTTAAGTGTCAAATAAAGAGGAGTTAAAACCTGAAGATAGGTTATAAGTTTTCAAAGAAGTGTAAGTTATAAAAGGAATAGTACTAAGAGTCAATGTGATTTCATTGTGTATAAGTAATTTGTGACGCCCCCAAATCCAGGTATCTTCTAACCCAACAGATGGTGTTACACGGTACTACCATTCACACATACATTCAATTGAAAAGCCTCAAAGGAACGAATATGTCTTCTATATATTCAAAATAATATTAACATTTCCCAAGTTCTTTATAATCGTTACATTTGTTCTTGTCATAATATCAAATATTATCATTACAAACCTATACTATTACATAGGTATTCTACGGGTTCGTCTTCACATTTCCTTTATCTTTGCCGGATCCTTCGGTCCGTTCGGTCTTAGCTGTGTTCATATGGTTCAAGCAAGAGTGAGCATGACTTGCTTAGCAAGTACAACAATTCTATTTAACAATATGCTTGAAACATATAAAACATATATCTTCCATAACTGGATAATAGTTATAAAGTACTATTGATAATTAAAAATAGCACTTCTCTATTCTTTAAAACGTTTTACAATAACAATATTCAATAAAACATCACTTCCGGTCCAAGACCTTGAGCATTTCATACTTTATTTGAAAAAGACATCCCGGCACAAAGTCCGTAATTCCGACATTTCTTATGAGCACATCTAGGTGATCATCCTATAGTACTCTATGTTGATCAACACTACATTCATTAAACGTATGTACGTTTAAGTTGTGGCAACCTCATGTGCCTGTCGTTTGACGACAAAACATTTTTAGCATACTCAGTCTTCGTTTGAAAACCACACCAATATAACTTGGTACAACATTGACCATACATTGATAGATTGTAAGAAATCCAACATATCATAAGTCTAGCCGAAAGAATTGGCTTTGACTTCATCATACAATACTTCATGCGTAAGAATACATGAATTACAAAGCTTGTCCAGATTGAACTGAAACAAGGGTTACAATACTTGCCTTTAGCGTCTGCTACAGTTATAACACGTGCACTTTAAGTCCTTAAGTCTCTATAGTAGATGATAACATCATACAACATATTAAGTCATGAATAACATACATGGTTTCTAAAGAGTCTTACCCTTCTTCTCAATTTAATTACGACTTAGATTTGTTATTATTGGTTCCGGCTTTCCGTTATGTCATTCTTACATTCATATGCAATTGAGTTACTTCAACCCTAAGTGATCATACTTAAGGTTTAAACATGTCTTAACAATGTTATAATTAAGCTTTTGTTTATGCTATTCTTACAACCATTCTTCAATGTCAAAATCCTAAGGCTGGCGCTGCGGTGCCAACTTTACTACTCTGACCCACGTCAGTAGCTTTATCTATTTGACTTTGTTAACTAAAAATTCACATATTAGTCCATTTTTAACGAAAACGATAAACGTTCATGAACGTTCAACGCTCGTTTCTTTGTTCTAAGTCGAAATTTGGCCATTTTCGAGTCCGTAACTCTATAATGCCAAATAAGACTTGCCTCCATCGAAAACTAATGTTTTCAAGTGCAAACACAAAATACGACTTCCATTCCAAGAATTTCACGAATTCGACGATTATCGTCCAATCGTGCGAATTCCGGCAAAACTTCGTTACTAACGATTTGTTCATCAATCCAAATGGATTCAATTCATTCTATAAACATTTCAACTTACATATTACAACAACTTATTTTCAAGTTATGTTTCAGCTTATTCTTCATAAGTTTATAACTTAAAAAATTATAAACTACTAAATTCCATTTCTTTTGACTTATTATTGATTTAAGTCCTTTAAACAACATTCTTACATCTTATTATCATATCAACTTTATTTATGTAAATATGATACAAGTTCAAATATGACCATCATAAGTTCATAACTTATTTAGGTTCAAATTACTTATACATGACTTATACGGCTTAAGTCCATTGATTATCCAATCCTTATGTGTTCTTAGCATACATGTTCATTAAGCTACACTTCTCTTGTCACCCTACAATGGTAGAGATGGAAGATATAAGATCATAAGATCATTTACCTTTGATGACTAGCTTTCTTCTTCTTGAAAATCTAACAAGGAAAGTTTGACTTAAAAGTGCTTATTCTCTCTAACACTTATGTTGCTTTGTAAAGAAAAGTTGTTGGTTAAAAAATAACATGCAACAAATGAATCCAAACTTCTCTATTTATAGACTTCTCCAAGTTAGGGCATATTGGTCATTAGGTTATCCCACCTCCTTAGTAACCTCCTTACTATTCCTTACTTAAGTCCTAAGTTTACTTGCTCTTCACCTTAATTACTTGGCCACCACAACAAATCCTTGGTCACCAAGATTGCCCATGGGTTGCCCCATGGATCAAGCTAGTCCATTGGATCATTACATTGGGCTTAGGTTTAATTACGTAGCTTATTCTTGTGGGCTTGCATTAATTTGTTTTGGGCTTAAATTATTACATCTTGGGCTTGCCCCTTAATGTTTATTGGACTTGTACTTCCTACAAGATCCATCATTCCATTTCATTAGACTTTAATACTTAACGTTCTCAAATTAAGTCCGCATGCAAAATATTGCGTTTTCCATACTTAGATTATTATTACATAATTCATCTAACCTTGATATTATAACGTTACTTATTTCTCGGAAGTTTAAAAATAATTCCCGAGCGGGAATCAATGAATAGTGTTTTTCAGAAAATTTCTCGGAAAACTTTTATTTTTGTCTTAAAAATTCAAACACTTTAATTCATTCACGTGGTTAAAATACTACGACTTTCTAACGTTTCTAGGTTATAGAACGACATTCATCTTACTAACACATAATAATAAAAAATAATATTATTTTATTCATTATAAAATTATTTACAAAAGGTTCAATTTTCTGGGGCGTTACACTCTCTCCCCCTTATAAGGATTCTGTCCCCAGAATCTCGCTATATAAAAACAATTACACAAACAAGTGAGGGTAATTCTTTTTCATCTTTTCTTCAACTTCCCAGTTGCCTCTTCTGCATCGTGCTTCTTCTATAACACCTTCACGGAAGGTATGACTTTGTTCTGTAGAACTTGCTCTTTTCTATCGATAATTTGAATCAGCAACTCTTCATACGTTAAGTCCTTCTCGATATGAATAGGCTCATATTCTATCATGTGTTTATAATCCGGCTTATAAGGATGTAACACGGATACGTGAAACATATTAGGTATTCGTTCTAAGTCTGGAGGTAATGCTATCATGTAAGCTACCTCACCTACCCATTTTAACACTTTAAAAGGTCCTATAAACCTTGGACTTAACTTTCTCTTCTTTCCAAAGCGTATATTTCCTTTCGAGGGAGATACCTTTAGAAATACGTAAGAGCCTACTTCAAACTCTCTATTTTCTCGATGCAAATCTATAAATTTCTTCTGTCTGTCTGAGCTGCTATTAAACACATGCGTATCAGCTTGACAATATCCCGTTGTTTGCTGCACCATTTCAGGTCCTAGCATTCGGCGTTCTCCTACCTCATCCCAATATAATGGTGTTCTTCATTTCCTTTCGTACAAAGCTTCGTAAGGCGGCATACCTATGCTTGCATGATAACTATTGTTATACGCAAACTCTACAAATGGTAGATGATCATCCCAACTACCCTTAAAATCCATGACGCAAGATCTCAACATATCTTCTAATGTCTGAATTGTTCTCTCGCTCTATCCATCAGTTTGTGGATGATACGCTGTACTCAGCTTCAACTGCGTTCCCAACTGCTCTTGTAGACTCCTCCAAAAGTTCGATGTGAATCGTGGATCACAATCTGACACAATCAAAATTGGTACCCCATGTCTAGAAATTATTTCCTTAACATAAAGTTTAGCTAACTGGTCTAAGTTATACTTGACCCTAATTGGCAAAAAGTGAGCCGACTTCGTCAATCGATCCACTATTACCCAAATCGCATCATACCCTTTCTTTGTAGTCGGAAGTCCTACCACAAAATCCATCGTGATTATTTCCCACTTCCACTCCTGAATTTCCAATGACTGTAACAAGCCACTTGGTTGTTGATGTTCGGCATTAACTTTTTGACAAGTCAAGCACCTACTTACATACTTAGCTATTTCTCTCTTCATGTTCGGCCACCAAAAACTCTGTCGAGGGTCTTGATACATCTTAGTACTCCTAGGATGAATCGAGAACCTCGAACTATTAGCCTCTTGTAATACCTGCTCCTTTAATTCTGTCTCATATAGAACCCAAATTCTTCCTTTAAATCTTAGTAATCCCTCATTATCAAGACTGTACTTAGTATCCTTTTCATTTGTTAGTCGCTCCTTTACCCGGTCACACTCACCAGTTTTGAGCTGCACCTCCTTGACTCTTTCTACGATGGTAGATTGAATCTCTGTCGTAAACAATATCTGCCCCCAATTTACTTGGCAACTTCACTTCTATTTCCATCTTAGCTATCTCTGTTATTAATTCAGTTTGAGCCGTTAACATAGATAACTTCTCCCGACCCTTCCTACTTAAGGCGTCGGCAACTACATTGGCTTTTCCAAGGTGATACAGGATTTCACAGTCGTAATCCTTTATCTCCTCTAGTCATCTACTCTGTCTCATATTCAACTCCTTATGTGTGCAGATATATTTTAGACTCTTGTGGTCTGTGTATCTCACATTTTTCTCCGTAAAAATAATGTCTCCATATCTTTAAGGCAAAAACTACTGCGGCTAGTTCCAAATCATGTGTAGGGTAAACTTTCTCATAATCCTTCAACTGCCTTGATGCATCTGTGAATGACCTTGCCATCTTTGCATGAAACACGCAACCAAGTCCTCTATACGAAGCATCGCTATAAACTACGAAATTTCATGTGTCATCGGGTAATGACAAAACAGGTGCTTCACTCAACCTCTTCTTCAGTTCTTGAAAATTGTCTTCACATTTATCAGTCCACACATATTTCACCATTTTCCTTGTTAAGTTAGTCAACGGAGTAGCTATCTTCGAAAAATCCTGGATGAATCTCTAATAGTATCCCGCTAACCCTAGGAAACTCCGCACCTCAATCGGCGTTTTCGGTTGTTCCCAATTCATCACGGCCTCACTACAAGAAATTACACAAAAAATGACGCTAAACTTTGTCACATAAAATTCATTTTTCGTCACTAAAACATTTGGTGACGAGTGTTAATCGTCACAGTGACCGTCACCGTGTGAGCGTGGTATTAGGTTTATTTGACAATATTTGATGTTGTCACTAAATATTTTAACTTATAGTGACGATCTACACCATTGTCACTATAATTAATTACTTTTAGTGACGTTAATAGCGTCACTATTTGTATGAAACTTTTGTCACTTTATATTATGTTTCGTCATCAAAACATAATGCATTAAATGACGAAAATCTTTTTTCGTCATTAAATGACATTGTTTTAGTGACGAAAATATGTTACTCTATTTAAATAATCTAATTTTAATGACGACAATATTGTCATATTTGTGATTATTCTTTAAATAAGTATTAGTGTGTTTATCGTCACCAAAATAAGAAAAAATAAATGACAACGAACAATTCGTCACCTAATACTATATTTAACATGACAATTATGTCGTTGTCATTTCATATTTTAAATAATATTACAAAATAATTTGTCACCAAAGAGTTATTTTTTGGGACACATTTTTCAATGTCACTAATTGAATACTTATGGTGACGATACATCTCGTCACAGAAAGAGTTAATAATAACGACAAAATTAGTTGTTGTGACTAAATGAATATATAATAGTGACGATATAGTTTGTCAACAAAGAGTTAATTTCTATGACATATTTTTCTCTGTCGCTAATTGAATATTTATGGTGACGATAAAACTCGTCACATAAAGAGCTATTAATAGTTACAAAATTAAAAATCATCACTAAATGATATATAATAGTGACGACATAACTTGTCACCAAATAATTAATATTCGTGACAAGATCAATTGTCATAACTAAATGAATATATATAATGACAATATTATTAATTCTAAAGAGTTAATATTATTCGTCATTAAACTTTAATTTTCATTGACCAAATATTATTTGTCAATAAATAATTATAAATCGTGATGATGTGGTGCTATATTAAGTTGTTTGACATTCAAAATGTATTGTCACATTAACAATTTTCAATAAAAAAAAATATAACATTTAGTGAGTTTTTAAATAACTTTACACCTGGATATAATATAAGAGACAAAAAGCAATAAACATTTAAAATAAAAAGTAATTATCTTATAAAAAAAATAGTAGATTCACCGATTCAACAAAATACCCAACTAGCTAGGCAATAAACAGTTGCTTAAATAATCTAAGTGCCACAAAACCAAATTATATAATCTAAAAACTGAAATTCTGAAATTCATATCCTAAGAAAATGCTTAATTAAAACCTTCAACCTTGTGGTTATTGACCTTCCAGAAAAAACTTTATATGCAAATCAAAAAAACCAAATTAGCTTATAATCCAGGATTTAGTATTTTGCAGAAATTATGGAACAACAAATGTGACTAAATAACAGATTTAACAAGATGGGATTCAATAACCAAGGGAAAATGTGGTTTGAAGACATGCCACTATCAGTTATTCCTTCTTTGGCAGGAAGGACATAGTAACTTTTATTTACGTGCTCTTACAAGTCAGCAACCAAAATAGCAAGGATACAAATGGAACTCACTGAATGGTCTTGTCCATTCAACATTGTGAGATATAGACAAGCAAATTGGGAAGGAATAGAGTTAAAACTTACACCAGCCCATTCACCAAGATTCTTCGCACTGGGGATTATAATCAAGCTTACATTGTGGTCAGCACAAAGTGATTTGACTAACTTGACATAGTTCGACTGGTTGCAGTCCTCTGCTAATACACATAACTGGGCAGCATGCTTCTCAATCACCTTTGAACCTTCATGAAGACCTCGAGCAAGCCCACTATGGGCAAGTGATTTTCTAAGCCCAAGCTGTAGGGCTGTCATGATGTCCATGCTTTCTCCTAGAGCTTGACCAGGTACCACAGCTGCTACAACCACCTCTTCACTGCAATTAAGATCAAACAAGATGGAATAAAGATGAGAAACTCCTTTGAAAAAGGAACATGCAGAGAGATTTAAAATGCCACAGAAACAAAATGCCCAGCGGGGGAAGCACTCCCAAACCAATTCTTAAATGTGCTAGTAACCGGTAATGATATACAAATTGTCAAATTCAAAAGCCATTTGACAAATTGGCATGTTAAAACGTAATTTTCTAGAATGTGTGCTTTTGAATAAAAACCTTTACGTTCAAATGCACAATATAACATTTATAGCCAAAACATCTGCTCTTTCAAAAAGCTATTAATCTTCAGAAGGTCAATGCATAAATTTTTGGTTATCCAAATAACTTAATTTAAAAAAAGACATCCAATGATGTCTGATTGCAATTGACTGATTCAATTGCTTAACAGAATGGAAATAAAATGTACAAGAAATGATCAACAAAAACAAAAAGGCATTTATACCGCACAAAAACAAAATAGAGTTGATAAAAAGTATTATCCCACCTAAATAAAATATGGATATCTATTCGTATATTTGTTCATAAGAACAGCTACAAATAACACTTAATGCAACTGTTTGATGTCACTTTGCAATAGTAGCTGCACGAGTCTAATGGCACGAGTCTAATGGTAACGAGTAATTTATCCAACTACTAAGGATTTTAACAGACATTTTGAGGTCAACAATCATTCAAAAAGAAGAATGCATTCATATCAACATGTACTTTTGACCACCAATTAGGAGGGGGAGCACTCATCATTATACAAAGATAAATTAAAGGTTTGTTCTCAAAATTGCATCCCATCTTCAACAAGCCAACTAATAAATGCACTAGCAAAGATTTTTTTACAACATGAAACTTTAGAACATGACTCTAACGACCAACTAGTACACTCGTGCTTGAGAAGAAAAATAAAAGTAGCGAAAGATTTTCTCAAAATATTACCTTCCTAAACCATCATAGCACCCTGTCAAAACAAACCTGCCAGTGTACATGTGTAAGTCTAAATTATTAAGTTATAAGGGAAGCAAAAAGATCAAGCATCAAGTGTGCAATACTCACTTAAGTTAATGTGAAGTACCCATGATATTGTAACAAAATTCACATGCTTACCCAGGATTTGAACCATCAACTGCACTGACCCAATCATCATGTAAAGAAGGTTCTTCTTCTTTTCGTGGCACTACAGCTTTAATGTATTCAATCTCTAATATTTTCTCCTATAATCGTCACAAACAGTAGTTAGGAATGAAGGGAAAAAATACAAACAAAATGACATATGTCATCAATATATAGTACTACTACTCTCTTCATCTAGAAATGAGTCTTATTTCTTTTTTATAATCATAGTCTTGCTTTATATATTTATTCTTATTTTTTTGATATTCTTACTTTATTTATTTATTTTTTTTCCCAAATATTAAGATTTGTGTGGAACATACATTTTTTTCCTAAATAATTTTAAATAAGCATGTCTTATATACACTCAATTTTTGCAAGAAAAATAGAAGGTCAAAGAAAAGGAAGGACTCCTTTTCCAAACAGAGAAACTATTGCTTATGGTTCCTTCCTACTTCTAAACCATATTAACAGTTTTCGCACAAACACCTTATATGAATTAACTGAATCCAATGGACGAGTCGAAAGGAAATCAAATATTTCAATAAAGTAGTAAATTTTCAAAACAGGCAACAAGTGAAAGTTTGGATTTAATTATCATAGATTTTATGCTCAAAGTGTTCATGAAGCACTTTAATTTCTTTTTTCTCCCATTCAATCAGAAAAAAAACGGATAAATGATTAAGGGAAAGTTTTACCGATTAGAAGCAATTGCTACTATAAAACAAAGTAAACAGAAGATAAAAAAATGTTTCAGAAATAAACGTACAGCGGAAATGCCCTTGGCAAGAAGAAATTCTTCAAGTGACATGCGAACCAACTCTCCGTCAATCAAAAAAATCGAATGGTTCATGTTTCCAATCAGCATCATCAACCCCTGGTTATGTAGAGTCAGTTTAAGACAAAGAAAAAGTAAGTAATTGTGTATGATGAAGTACTAAAGCGTTTGTTACCACATAGATCCACATAACAGTAATGATAATGTGTGTGCTAACATGAACTTCCAGTAACCCCTCCCCTCCACTAATTCGTTTAAAGTAGTTCTCAATCTTATGAAACAATTTTACCGGCGGATTGCTTGGAAGCGAGCATTTTGATGGAACGATAAGGGAAGGAGCGGTCAGAGAGGACGGAGAGGAATTCTTGGCGTACGGCGCCGGTTATGCCCACTACGACCAAGGACGGAGCGTCTTCTCGGAGAGACGTGCAGACGGAAAGGGAGAGGAGGTGGTGTTGGGGGAAAAAGCTGGATTGGGATAGAGGAGAGAGAAGGTGGCGTCGCCGCCGCCACCGCCGTGATGGAATTGGTGGTGGGCGAGGGCTGGGGAATTCATTGTTAAGGAAAGTGTTTGATAAGTTTTTTAGAGAGAGAATTGGAGTTTTTTGAGTTGCAGTAGGCGGCGGATGTTGCAGAGCAGGTCAAGTTTGAAGTTTTTAAAATAATTGAGAGAGAAGAGGGGGCGGTGGTTTGGTTCGTAGGGTTGGGCTGGGGAGAGAGAGGGATGTGCGTGTCTTAGGCCAAGTTTGGTTGTTTTAAAAAAAAATCCTAGTCTTTTAAGTTTTTTTTTTTATTTCTAAAAAAAAAAATCAATTAGCTTACATGGTTAGTTTTATTTTAACTTAACAACTTATATCATATGTACAATATTAAAATATAATATATATATTGTTTATCATATTGTGTTTATTTTACATAATATTCAAAAAAAGTATTACTCACAACTTTGTATAAAATTACATTTTCCATAGTAATGCTTTGTACTAAAATAATTTTATATTAAAATTATTTTAATACCCCTTTCTTAAATAAAAAATTCTGAAAATTTAATATTAGAATTTAATATTAAAAATTATTCTTAATTGATCATCTCTTTTATGAAAGATTTAGTCCGTAACAAATCATGCAATACAAATATATTCATATATTTATCACACATACGCATTATACCGCACATAGTCACTTATTATGTATCACATATTCAATACAGTATATATTAAAAAAAATATTTTATTAAAATTCTATTTTAATATATACTGAAAATTTGGACTATTACATTGTCTTTTGTCAACACTATATATATGCATACATAACTAACAGAGCAACCTTATGAATTTAAGTCTCTTGATAAGCAAAATCACTATTATTTTATTTTCAAGAAAGCCCCACCATTCTATGATGTCAATGTAGTACTACAATTACTAATCAAAGCTAAGAAGTTGCTTCGTCAAAAATTTAAAACAAATAGTGATTTAGATTATCAAAATTGTACAAGATCAACAACAACAATAGTAACCATTACAACAAAAATGACATGAAATCATTTCAAAATCGTTTTTGTTCAATTAAAACAACTAATAAATTCAAATCAAAATCTAAAAACATACCTAAAATGTCAAATAATTTATGGCATCAAATTGGGATTATTAAAAATTGATAATGAAGGTTGTTGACTAAATAGAGGCATCCAATGATGAAAGGAAGACCGGTGACGTTGCTTGGATACAAGAAAATTTTGCCTCCATATAAAAATGTAACGCTATTGCATACTTTGTCACTAAATATAAGAATTTATGACGAACCAGTGTTGTCACTTATCCACTCATCTAATTAGTGACGAACTAGTATCTTGTCATTAAAATTGGTATTTGTGACAATAAAAATGGTCATAAATTATTAATTTTTCTTCTTTACAAAATTTACTTCCAAAAGTTCTTAAATTGTTTTTGCCTCCAAATCAAATTGTGATGTTATTACGTACTTCGTCACTAAATATAAGAATTTATGACGAACCATTTTTGTCACTTATCCACGCAGCTAATTAGTGACGCACTATTATCTCGTCATATAAAATTGGTATTTATGACAATACAAATTGTCATAAATTATTATTTTTTTGTCTTTAAACAATTTCCCTCCAAAAAATTTCAGCAAAATTTTGCCTCTGAATAAAATTGTGACGATATTACGTACTTCATCACTAAATATAAGAATTTATGACGAACTATTTTTGTCACTTATCCACTCATCTAATTAGTGATAAACTATTATCTCGTCATATAAAATAGGAAGATTTATGGCAATACAAATTGTCATAAATTATTATTTTTCTGTCTTTAAATTATTTCCCTCAAAAATTTTTCAGAATAATTTTGCCTCCAAATAAAATTGTGATGAATTTGTATTTAGCGTCACTAAATATGAACATTAGTGACGAAAGCACATTGTCACTAAATTTTACAAATAATTAATTACAAACTATTATGTTGTCATTGAAAGAAATATTTGGGGACAATAAATATTGTCATCAATTATTACAAAATGTCAGTAAAAGGGTTCCCTCTAAAATTTTGGTACGAAATTCTACCTTCAAAATAACTTGTGACGAAATTTTGTTAATCGTCATCATATGTGTAAATTAGTGATGATATAAATGATTAATAGTAACAAATTAAAGGTCGTCACAAAAATAAAAATTTTAGTGACAATTATGAATTTCGTAATTATTAATGAACAAATTGTGACAAAATTTTGTGCGTGACAAAAAATTCGTCATAAAATGTGTGATTTCTTGTAGTGCCTCCACCTTCAATGGATCTACTGAAATCCCCTCATGGTCAATAGAATGACCTCAAAATTGTACATTTTCCAACCAAAATTCACACTTAGTGAACTTCGCATACAACTTCTCCTTCCTTAGTGTCTCCAACACTAATCTTAGGTGTTCAGCATGATCTTCTAGCGTCTTAGAATAGACTAGAATATCATCAATAAACACCACGACGAACTTGTCCAAATATTGTTTGAACACTCTGTTCATCATATCCATAAATGCAGCTGGTGCATTGGTTAATCCAAATGACATTACCAGAAACTCGTAATGACCATAACGAGTCCTGAATATTGTCTTTGGTACATCCTCCTTCCTAACCTTCAACTGGTGATACCCCGTTCTTAAATCTATTTTAGAAAAATACTTAGCCCCTTTCAACTGATCAAAGAGATCATCGATCCTGAGCAATGGGTATTTATTCTTTATCGTTAGTTTGTTCAACTCTCTGTAGTCGATACAAAGTCTTAACGATCCATCCTTCTTTCTTGACAAACAATACCGGTGCTCCCCACGGTGAAACACTCGGTTGTATGTACTTCCTGTCCAACGATTCTTGTAACTGTACCATTAACTCCTTCATCTCCACTGGCGCCATACGGTACAGTGCCTTGGAAACTGGTGCCGCTCCTGGCACAATGTCTATTACAAACTCGGTCTCCCTATCCGGTGGAAGACCCGACAATTCACTCGGAAATACATCCGCGAATTCTTTAACTATAGGTATTTGTTCCATGGTTGCTACCACTCTCTGGGTATCAGCAACATGACACAGGTAACCTACACATCCCTTCCTCAATAATTTCCTAGTTTGTGTCATGGTTAGACATCACGAACGTCACGGCGATTTATTACCGTAAAATATTACATTAGGTTGTCTTAACGTTTTAATATTTACGCTTTTCTTTTGACAATCTATAATTGCCCCATGGTTAACCAACCCATCAATTCCGAGAATTACGTCGAATTCTCCAAACTTTATCGATATCAAATCTACTGATAATTTACAACCCCGTATATCTACGCAACAACTCCTATGAACATCTTCAACAAGAATTATTTCTTCGTTTTCTACCTTAATATTTAAAGGTATGGGCAACTTTTCGGGAAGTAATCCTAATCGTCTAGTAAAATCACATGCGATAAACGAACAAGTAGCACCCGAGTCAAACAACACGTAAACATTTAGGTCGTTGATCGGAATAATACCCACGACTACGTCCCTTGATGCCATCGCATCTTGCAATGTCATGTTAAAGGTAGGGCCATCGGCCTACCCGGCTGCGCTGGACCCCCAATAGTTAACTTACCACTAATGGCGCCCTTATTCCCGTTCGTCCTCTTCTTCGGGCAATTCTTTGCCACGTGGTCAGTTGACCCACACATAAAGTGTAAGACCCCAGTTTTTATGAATAAAGATGAATTTTTTTCTATAAATATTATTTTTGAATATTAAGATGTGAATTTGAAATAATGTTATAGTCGTGGGTAATATTTATAAATTTTGCAAAGTAAACAAGTTGTTATATAATATTCGATTGATCAGAGATTATTCGATTTAACAGGGAATATTCGTATGACGACACAATCGTTGGTGGACCCAACAACGTAATTATTATCAGAATGAGAAAACGACAGAAATATCTTTTTATGAAAATAACGGCGGAAGTTTTACCGTTAATTGTTGAAATAACCGGTGTTAAAAGTATTGTAAAACGCGTGGTTGCATAGTAGCACACGGTATTGATTATTGATGCTTACGTAAGAAGTCACTCAATTATACTCAATTATTGCTACAGTAATTGTTGCATCATATTGATTCAATTATTGTCACAGTATCATCTGCATAATATTTTATATTATTAAATCAATAATTTAGACGATAAAGTTATTAATATTATTATTTGCAATATTGACGATGTCTAGCAGTTCTGTAAAGGAGAGGTTTGGTCACCTAATTGCTCGCCAATAGGGAGAAATCCTTATTGGAAAGCCCCCTCTTTCTTGGGAACGACATGGTTGTTAAATATTGCGAATTATAATAATAATGATAAATGTTGTTAAAAATATTGAGAGGATTTTTATGAAGTGTTTAATGTAAATTTTGCTTATTTTATGGACCCCCGTTTATCCATTTTTTAAAATAATCGGTAGAAAATTATTTTTATATAATAAAGGTGGGGCCACATGTGGTGCCCACGGAAGAAAATTGAATGTGGGAGGAATGAAGTCACGGGTGGATGGTGGAGGGTGGAGGATTAAATTGAAAGTGATGTATATATATATATATATATATATATATATATATATATATATATATAAAGTATAAAATTTTGTTTTATATTGATCATTGAAAAATCTAGCATATGCATGAAAGTTGCAAACTCAGCCCGTGAAAGTTTTATCACAGTTGGTCCATGAAATATTTCTAAATAGTATCCTTCCATTCTCCTATAAATAGGATGCTTAGTTAGAATTGAAAATCACACCAGAATCAGAGAATTCTTCTTCTATAATCTTGAGCTTATTTCTTTAGAGTTTTAAGAAGCTTTGAGCGTAGAAAACAGTATAAGTTTTCTTCAAGAATATCCCCACCCTACCAGTTGGAATACTCTTCTTTTCAAGGTAAGGGATGTTATTTTTGTTCAATATTCGCTTGAAATAAAATTTTCTTTCATACTCTATAGTATGTAAGTAATATTATTTCGTTTCAGATTTTGAATTCTATACTCATATGGTTAAAGTTTTGGCTTCTATACTCTATGAAATTAGTTGAATATCCTTAAAATTTGCGTTTCATCCAGTATCTTTTCATGGAAATATTATTCTGAGCATTTTTGATAAGTTTTAACTTTTTCATGCCGAAATATTATTCACAGGGTACTATTCCTGAATTACTATTCATGGGGTACTATTCACTCGAGTACTATTCACCTGGGGTACTATTCATGATAAAAATTAATTCGTTTTCGGTCTAAATTATTTTTGGTACAATATTATTCTTGAATTTTACTCCACAAAGCAGTATCATGTTGATAATTTGGGCATTATTGAATTATGGATAAATTAAATTATAAATCTTTATCCTTGAACTTGTTTTAGTGAATTATTATATCATTGTCATCATCCTCATGTTTATATTATGATGAAAGTCATATGTGGCCGTAATGCATAGATGGACTTGGTATGATTATGACCAGAGATTATTCGGTATAATCACGACCGTAATGTTACAAAAGATGTGGTAAAAGTCATCATTGGTCCATAGTGCATTGATGGACAGTTGTTGGCATGATCATGACCATTGGTGAAAACACGAATATCTTTGGCCCGTAGTGCATGGATAATTTATGGTCGTGATACTAAAGAATATCCTTGGCCGTAGTGCAGGGGTGATTCGATGATGTGGATTATTTATTAAGCTGAGTCTCAGCGATAAAAATGATGAAAAACCTTTTAAATCATAGAAGAAGTAGATTTTATGCTCTACTTGACTCTTCTAATGGATTGTTTGTTCCGCTGCAATTAAACTTGATGTTTATTATATTTTATCAGTTTAATACTGTTGAAGGCTAACGATAAATTATTATGCATTATCTTAGTTATAATATTTCTTACTTGGCTAGTTGAGCTCACCCTTTGCTTTCATTGTTCTCTTCAGGAAATGAGAATATAGCTGGGAATAGTCGGGAAACGAAGTGACGGTCCAGATGATAGCATTAGTAGTCCTCACTATTCTGTGAAATAGTGTGATAATAAATGTATTGAGGACTCCATTTGAGTTTGAATACTGTCTAGAAAATAATATTCGTATTAGAACTCTCAGTTTATGTTTTGTCGTATTTTACACGATAATTGTATTATTAAGTTGTATTTGAATTTTGTACCATATATTTGGCGACTCAAGATGGGTGATGTATACTTATTTTGGGGGCGTCACAGTTGGTATAAAAGCTTAGGGATATGATCCCTAGCTAAGATGTGAGACAAGAACTAGGAGGGGAGAGATGGGGAATTCCTTCGCTAGTATGACCTACCTAAGTTTATTTGGTATTTAATTGATCGGTCAGAGTATAGGGATAATATGTGACATGTCAATTAATCCTTGTTTTGTGGCAGTATTTGAAAATGACATTCGAGAATATTAAAAATAGCAATGGAGCACGAGGCCACCGCTTGAGTCACCATGATCAATACCGAGGATAATGTACAACAGGAAGACAATAATCCTCAGGTAAACAACAACACCAATCAAATGATGAATGATGGAATGTTCAGAGGCTTTATGTAATTCATGCAACATCAGACGAGAGTGGTTCCTGTCCAAAATGCAGGTGGAAACACTGACAACTCTCGAAAAGTCACCTCTAAACAGTTCAAGGAGCTGGGACCACCGGGGTTTTTTGGAGAGCCAAAACCACTTAAGGCGGAGACGTGAATAAAGCAGATCAGCAAGATATTTGATGTCTTGGGATGCTCAGGAGCAAAAGGTTCCTTGCCACCTTCATGTTATTCTGAGCGGTAGATTCTTGGTGGGAATCAAAGCGTCTCAACCTTTCGCACTGAAGATGTCTTGGGAGAAGTTCCAAGAACTGTTCAACTACAAGTACTTTCCCGAAAGTATTCGTCACAAGAAAGAGGTAGAGTTCATTAAACTAGAGCAAAATAATATGACCGTGTCGCAAGATGAAAGCAAGTTTGCCTAGTCATTTGTCACGGTTTAAATCCCCACTTAGTTGATAATGAGGAGAGAATGATGCAAATTTTTCTAAGAGGTTTGAAACCTGAGATTCGTCAATACCTCATTTCTCACAAACTTTGCTTGCATTCAGATGTTGTTAATATGGCTCAGTTATTGGAGCGCGATAATGAGTCAACTCAACCAAGAGAGAGCAGCCAATAAAATGATAATACCAGTGGTAGCAGTCATCGAAGCGGTGACAACAAATGTGGAGGGAATCAACATGCCAGAAATGGTAACCACTTTGGTAGTAATCATGGCTAATATAATAAGAATGAACATTTTAAGAAGAAGAGATTCAACAATGATGGAAAGACATCAGAATCAGCGCCCGTTGTTAAGGAAGGAGAATGACCACCTATCATATGCTTTAAATGCGGAGGGGAGGGACATATCAGTCCAAACTATGCACAGCAGTCCAAAACATGTTACAATTGTGGAAGAGAAGGTCACCTAGCTCGATTTTGTAATTCAGGGAAGCTAAGTTCAGCTGGGATGGGGGCACCAAAGGCCGTTGCAGAAAAGTCAAAACTAGTAGTTCAAGAGAGAGCGTTTGTCGTAACCTCCCAGAAAGCAAGGAACCCGAACGAGGTCATCACGGGTAAGCTTATCATAAACTCTAGCGAAGTCTATACCTTATTTAATACCGGTTCTACCCATTCTTTTATTTCTCCTATTTGCGCTCAACGTTTAAATTTAACTTCGGAGAAATTAGACTTTGACTTATCTGTTGAAACTCTGTTGGGAAAAACCTTCTTACATCCACTGTTTATAAGTCTTGTTTGGTTCAAATCGGTACCCTTACATTACCTGTCGATCTTATGTCCTTAAAAATACTTGCATTTGACGTAATTCTAGGGATTGATTGGTTAACTACTCATCATGCAAAAATTGATTGTTTTCGTAAGGTTGTTAGCTTTTATATTCCTAACCAACCTATTATGCGAATTCAAGCAACCAAACCATTAAAATCAATCACTGTCATCTCAAGCCATAAAGCTATTCATTTATTGAAAAACGGATGTCAAGCTTTCTTAGCTCATGTCACGGATTTAAAAAAAAAATCGCCGGTTTTGAATGATATTTCTATTGTTAATAAATTTCCCGACGTATTCCTCGAAGAACTTCCCGCCTACCCCAGGCGTGAGGTTAAATTTTGTATCGACCTTGAACCCAGTACAAAATCCATTTCCAAAGCCCCATATCGAATGGTTCCTATTGAACTTCAGGAGTTAAAGACCCAACTGCAGAAATTGTTAGACATCGGTTTCATTCGTCCTAGGTGCTCCTGTTCTATTCGTGAAGAAGAAAGATGGGAGAATACGATTTTGTATTGATTATCGGGAGTTGAACCATGTCACTGTCAAAAATAGGTACCCGTTACCTCGTATTGATGACTTATTTGACCAATTGCAAGGCGCCAAATTCTTTTCAAAGATTGATCTTTGTTCCGGATATCACCAATTGAAGATTAAAACGGATGACATTCCAAAGACGGCTTTCAGAACTCGGTACGGGCATTATGAATTCCTAGTCATGTCTTTTGAATTGACTAATGCTCCTGCTGCCTTCATGAATATGATGAACTGAGTATTCAAGGAATATTTGGATCATTTTGTGGTTGTCTTTATTGATGACATTCTCATATACTCCAAAACCCATGAAGATCATGAGGAACACTTAAGGCTGATACTCCAAAAGCATCGTGAAAATAAGCTTTATGCCAAGTTGAAGAAATGTGAGTTTTGGCTTGAGGAAGTAGCATTCATTGGGCAAGTAGTATCAAGTCATGGAATATCTGTTGACCCGGCAAAGATTGAAGCTATTCGAAGTTGGGAGCAACCTAAATCAGTGACCGAAGTACGTAGATTTCTCGGCTTATGTGACAACCCGAGAATTTAGAAAATTTTTAAAATCATAAATGATGGATTTAAGGTCAAATAATAGACCTAGGCAGAAAATAAGTGTACACGTTTAGCATTTTTGGGAAGGAATTTTGAGGATTTCAAAATGTTGTGAAGGTTTTTGGTGAATTATTCAGGATTAAGTGTATATGTGTATATGTTCTGTGATTATGATATTATATGTGTACGATATGTGGTTGAGGGTCAAGGGTTGACCAGATAAATTTTATCAGTGTCAAACCCTAAGGTTATTGTCAAATATCGACGTTCAATTAGAAAACCCTAATGATTGATAAGAAACCCTAGAAACCAGTTCTTGAAACCCTAAGTTTAGTTCCGGGAATTTAAAACCCTAATTCGGTATATGGAATCCCTAAATTGGGGATTTAAGTACAACGTATATGGTTTTTGTATTAATCACAAGATCGACAAAAGAGTTATGCTGATCTTCATCGAAAAGACGTGGAATTCAATATTGGAGATCATGTGTTGTTACGTGTTGCTCCATGGAAAGGAGTTACAAGATTTGTGTAAGACCCCAACTTTTATGAATAAAGATTAATTTCTCTCGAATTATATTTTTGAATATTATGGTGTGGATATAATATAATGTTATAGTTATGGGTAATATTTACAAATTTTGCAAAGTAAGCAAGTGGTTATATAATATTTGATTGGTCGGGGAATATTTGTTTTAACAGGGAATAATCGTACGACGGCACAATCATTGGTGGACCCCACAACGGAAGTATTGTAGTAGTAAGAAAACGACATAATTATCTTTTTATAAAAATAACGGCGGAAGTGTTACCGTTAAAACTGTTGAACTACCCAAAGAGTAAAAGTATAATAATGGCGTGGTTGCATAGTAGCACACACAAAGATTGGTTATTGATGCTTACGTGAGAAGTCACTTTCATTATACTCAATTATTGCTAAAGTAATTCTTTGCATCATATCTCTCATATTATTGATTCGATTATTGTCACGATTATCATCAACATAATATGATATATTATTAAATCAATAATTGAGGCGACAAAGTTATTCATATTATTAAATTGCAATATTTACGATTATGCAGAAGTTACATCAAGGAGAGGTTTGGTCACCTAATTGCGCGCCAAATAGGGAGAAATCCTTATTGGAAAGCCCCCTCTTTCCTGGGAACGACCTGGTTGTTAAATATTGTGAGTTATAATATTGATGATGAATAAGCTCGTGTTGATTAAAGATGAAATTGATAGTTCCATTGTGTGAAAATTATTAGTGTTAGTAGAAATCAATATTTATGTCGATAATAATTGATGTCTGGAGGTTATATTGTTCAATCGGGTATTCGAGGCACTTTTCATGTCAGAGTACTATTCACAAGTTACTATTCACGGGGTACTATTCACCCGCAAAATATATTTCTTTTCGGTCCAAATCATTTTTGGGTACAATATTATTCCATGAGGAGATGTGCTAATTTTTTAGACCGTTGGTTGAAGTTATAATAGTGAATCAATATGGATTGCTGGTGGAAAGTAATAATAGTGAATCAATATGGATCGCTTGTTTAAAGTTTTAATAGTAAATCAGTATGGACTGTTGCTTTAAGTTTTAATAGTAAATCAATATGGACCGTCTGTTTAAAAGTAAATTAATCTGGACCGTTCATGAATTAGTTACTATTCAGTCCATTCTCCTATAAATAGAATCTCATTCCTTCATTATTTCTTACGAATTCACTGAAACTCTTGAGAGAGAAATTATAGAGAGAAAAAAGAAGAGAAGTCAGCTACCTCTCTATTCCAATATCTAGTTTCTTCTAAGGTAAGGGGTATTATTTCTTTCTTATTCATGAAGAGAACTTCTGTTATTCCATTCTTTATTATTATGTTGGAATAACCTGTTATGCGAAGTACCGCATACATGGTGAAATTCTTCTATTATTCCATTCTATATTATTATGTTGGAATAACCTGTTTATGCAAAGTATCGTATACATGGTGAAATTCTTCTATTATTTCGTTCATTATTTTCTGTCGGAATATCTTTTCTGTGCGTTTACGCCAGACCTGGTTCCATTATTTATTATCATGTTGGAATAACCTGTCTGTGTGGTCTATCGCATCCATGGTGATTTCTGTTGTTATTCCATTCTTTATTATTCATGTCAATATCACATACGTGCGTTCTACGGGACTGGTTCTATTATTTATTATTCATTGGAAAAACACATGCATGCGGCCTATCGCATGCAAGGTGATTTACTGTTTGTTATTCCATTCATTATTATTACGGCTGAATATATCACATGCGTGCGTTCTGGCGGGACTGGTTCCATTATTTATTATTCAGCCGGAATATCTTGTGCGTGCGTTTATGCTTTACCTAGTTCCATTATTTATTCATCTGTCGAATATTCATGCTGCATGCGTTTACGCCGGGACCGGTTCCATTATTTATTATTACATTGGGAATAACTCATATCGCATGCGATCCATCACACACATGGTGAATCCTTCATTATTCCATTCTTTATTATTACATTGGAATAACTCGTCATGTTGATTACCACATGCATGGTGAATGATCCTTTGTATTCATTCCTTATTAAATTGTGGAAATAATCAGATCGTGACTCTTGCATGGCGAGTGAAAATCCATTTGCAGTTTCATATATTCTATTATACTCAGTTGGTTAAAGTTTTGGCTTCTATACTCCATGAAATTAGTGGAATATCCTTGATATTTGCGCTTCATCCAGTATCTTTTCATGGAAATATTCTTTTGAGCATTCTTGAATTTTACTCCACAAGGAAGTATCATATTGACAATTTGGACGTTACTAATTTCTGGATAAATTAATTCTTGAACTTGTTTTATTAAATTATTATGTCATTGTTATCATCCTCATGCTTATATTAAAATGAAAGTCATCTTTGGCTTACGTGCATAGATGGACATAGTATAATTATGACCATGGATCATTCGGTATAATCATGACCTGTAATGTTATAAATGATATGGTAAAAGTCCTCGATGGCACATAATGCATTGATGGGCGAGTTTTGGTATGATTATGACCGAGGATTGTTAAGGTATAGTCATGACCATTGATGATTTAATGAATATCCTTGGCCCGTAGTACAGGGATGATTAGATGATGTGTTTTATTTATTAAGCTGAGTCTCAGCGATAAAAATTGATGAAAATATTTTATACCATAGAAGATAATAGATTTTATTCTCTACTTGACTCTTCTAATGGATTTCTTGTTCCTCTGCAGTTAAACTTGATGTCTATTTTATTTTATCAGTTTAACATTATTGAAGACTATTGATAATTTATTCTGCATTATCATAGTCATAATATTTCTTATTGGGCTAGTTGAGCTCACCCTTTCTTTCACTGTTCTCTTCAGGAAATGAGAATATAGCTGGGACAAGTCGGGGAAAGGAGTGACGGTCCAGATGATAACATTAGTAGTCCTCACTATTATGTTAAATAGTATGACAATAAATGTAATGATGACTCCTTTGAGTGTGGATATTGTCTAGATGATAATATTCCTATAAACTCTCAGTTTATGTATTGTCGTATATTATACGACGGTTGTATAATTAAGTTTGTATTTGTATTCTGTACCATGTATTTGGCGACTCAAAATGGGTGATGTATACCTATTTTTGGGGGCGTCACAATTTGGAAAGAGAGGACAGTTCAATCCTCGATTCATTGGCCCATTTTTAATCCTCGATCGAATAGGAACTGTGGCCTATAAACTCGCCTTACCGCCATGTATGTCTCGTGTTCATAAAATTTTTCACATATCTATGTTACGTAAATATGTGAAAGACCCGAACCATATTATTGAATTAGAACCAGACGAGATAGAGGAAGATTTAACGTATGAAGAGTTACCTGTTAAAATCTTGGATAAGAAAGATCATATTCTACGCTATAAAGTTATACCTCAAGTCAAAGTTTTGTGGAGAAGCCACGATGTGGAGGAAATGACCTGGGAGTTAGAATCTGAGATGAAATCAAGGTATCCTCACCTCTTCGACATACTAGGTACGCACCCTAATTTGGAGGACGAAATTTCATAAGAAGGGGAGGTTGTAAGACCCCAACTTTTATGAATAAAGAATAATTTTCTCGAAATATATTTTTGAATATTATGGTGTGGATTTGATATAATGTTAGAGTTGTGGGTAATATTTACAAATTTTTCAAAGTAAGCAAGTGGTTATATAATATTCGATTGGTCGGGGAATATTTGTTTTAACAGGGAATATTCGTACGACGGCACAATCATTGGTGGACCCCACAATGGAAGTATTATTGTAGTTAGAAAACGACATAATTATCTTTTTATAAAAATAACGGCGGAAGTTTTACCATTAAACTGTTGAACTTCCCAGTAGTAAAAGTACAGTAATACGCGTGGTTGCATAGTAGCACACGATATTGATTATTGATGCTTACGTGAGAAGTCACTCAGTTATACTCAATTATTGCTACAGTAATTGCTGCATCATATCTCTCATATTATTGATTCGATTATTGTCACAGTATCATCTGCATTATATGATATATTATTAAATCAATAATTGAGACGACAAAGTTATTCATATTATTAAATTGCAATATTTACAATGTCTAGAAGTTCTGTCAAGGAGAGGTTTGGTCATCTAATTGCGCGCCAATAAGGAGAAATCTTTATCGGAAAGCCCCCTCTTTCCTGGGAACGGCCTGGTTGTTAAATATTGTGAGTTATAATATTAATGATGAATAAGTTCGTGTTTATTAAAGATGAAATTGATAGTTCCATTGTGTTGGAATTATTAGTGTTAGTGGAAATTGACATTTATTTTGATATTAATTGATGTCTGGAAGTTATACTGACCAGTCGGGTAATTAATCGGATAAATGAGCAATTAATTGCTATTAATTTAGATGATTATAACTATTTGTTCACATGTGTGTACTATTGATTCACATTCTTGTACTATTAGGGGAGTTGGTGCAAGATTGATAATACTTGCATGACTAAGTTAAAAATGGAGGTATAGATGGAGGTACTATACTGTAGTTCGTATTTTCACATGATTATAACTATTGATTCACATGATTGAACTATTGATTCACATTATTTACTATTAGGGGAGGTGGTGCAAGTTTGATAATACTTGCAGGACTAAATTAAAAATGAAACAAAAGTTGAAGGTATTGTACTATAATATTTCGAGCCCCAAAACGTGCAATTATCGAAACTATATTTTCCTATAAATAGAAGCTCATTCTTCCTTCATTTCTCACCAATTCACTAAAGCTATAGAGCAATATGAAGAGAAATTATAGAGAGAAAGAAGAAGAGAAGTCTGCTACCTCTCTACTCCAGTATCCAGTTTCAATCTAAGGTAAGGGGTATTATTTCTTTTGTATTCATGAAGAGAGCTTCTGTTATTCCATTCTTTATTATTATATTAGAATAACCTGTCTATACAAAGTACCGCATATATGGTGAAATTCTTTTGTTATTCCATTCTTTATTATTCTATTGGAACATCTTGTCTGTGCGGATTACGCTAGACCTGGTTCCATTCTATATTATTCTGTTGGAATAACCTGTTTGTGCGGTCTATCGCATGCATGGTGAATTCTTTGTTATTCCATTCTTTATTATTACATTGGAATATCACATGCATGCGGATTACGCTAGACACAGTTCCATTCTTTATTATTACATTGGAATAACTCGTGCATGCGCATTATCTATCGCATGCATGGTGAATTCTTCTGTTATTCCATTCTTTTTTATTATGTTGGAATATCCTGTCTGTGCGGATTACGCATGACCTAGTTCCATTCTTTATTATTCTATTGAAATAACCTGTCTGTGTGGATTATCACATGCATGGTGAATGATCCTTCGTATTCATTCCTTATTAAATTGTGGAAATGATCTGTCTACGTGGATTACCGCATGGCGGGTGAAAATCCATTTGCAGTTTCATATATTCTATGATACTCATTTGGTTAAAGTTTTGTCTTCTATACTCCATGAAATTAGTAGAATATCCTGGATATTTGTGTTTCATCCGATATCTTTTTATGGAAATATTCATCTGAGCATTCTTGAATTTTACTCCACAAAGAAGTATCATGTTGACAATTTGGACGTAATTGATTTCAAGATAAATTAACTTATAAATCTTTAAAATTTATTCTTGAACTTGTTTTATTGAATTAGTATGTCATTGTCATCATCCTCATGCTTATATTGTGATGAAAGTCATCTTTGGCTTACGTGCATAGATGGACTTGGTATGATTATGACCGAGAATTATTCTAAAGATAATCATGACCAGTAATGTTATAAATGATGTGGTAAAAGTCCTCAATAGCACATAGTGCATTGATGGACGCTTTTGGTATGATTATGACCGAGGGATTATTCGGTATAGTCATGACCATTGATGATTTAATGAATATCCTTGGCCCGTAGTGCAGGGATGACTCGATGATGTGGTTTATTTATTAAACTGAGTCTCAGTGATAAAAATTGATGAAAACATTTTAAATAATAGAAGATAGTAGATATCATACATTACTTGACTCTTCTAATGAATTGCTTATTTCGCTGCAGTTAAACTTGACGTCTATTGTATTTTATCAGTTTAACATTGTTAAAGACTAATGATAATTTATTCTGCATTATCTTAGTCATAATATTTCTTACTGGGTTAGTTGAGCTCACCCTTTCTTTCACTGTTCTCTTCAGGAAATGAGAACGTAGCCGGGACTAGTCGGGAAACAGAGTGACGGTCCAGATGATAGCATTAGTAGTCCTCACTATTCTGTTAAATGGTGTGACAATAAATGTAATGAGGACTCCATTGAGTGTGAATATTGTCTAGATGATAATATTCTTAGTAAAACTCTTAGATCATGTTTTGTCGTATTTTACACGACTATTGTATAATTAAGTTATATTTGAATTTTGTACCATGTATTTGGCGACTCAAGATGAGTGATGTATACCTATTTTGGGGGCGTCACACTGATAATCATTGAAATGTTTGTGTTGCGTTATTTGTTATATGCATGTTAAGAGGGTGATTCCTTGATTCCTTTCTTATGTGTATAATAGATAGATAGGTTATAGGTAGAGAATATAAGGTTAAGTACGAGTTCTTAAAACCCATACTTATGTGACATTCTTGACTCATAGTTATATGAAATGTTTATGAACCCCTTAGCGAATGGACGCCAAAGGTCTGACTAGGGTAAGTTCTTAAACTCATATGATTGTGGCAAGTTTATGAACTCATAAGTGTGGTTTGACGAACTGGGTATAGTTGTGTGTGAATGGAGAATTGAGGATTATAGGAACAGATAGATTGTTAAGCAAATGATAATTAGTGGAGACATAAGTTTTCCAAAACTCCTAGCTATGCTAGACTTCAAAATTTTGACATCAAGCTAAATACGCACTATGTGCTTTTAAAAAAAAATATATGTAGACTCGTAATCATTTTTGAAACGGTTTAAAGTATAGTCTAAGCTACTTATTTTGGCTAGACGCAAATGATTTGAAATATCAAAATTTATTTTATTTATCACGCATGTACCATGTAACCTGGTGCAGAGATGATAAAAAGTTGACAAAGTTATAAATACAGGAATACTTGGTGTGAATTCGATCTAAAAATCATTGTTCCACTATTGTATGATGTGTTATGACAAAGTCATACAATGATGGCATCCTCAAACGGACTGTTAATACAGTACGGCATCATGACGTCATTCTCGAAAATATTTTCAAAAATGTTAATTTGCCAACGGGGTTTGGTTACACCTAAATAATTCGATTGAATTGAATTATTGATATGAGTCTACGCTATTCGATTTAGCTAGACTAATGTTATGAAAACTTTAAGTGTTCATTGAAAGAAATTTCCCGAACCAAATTGTTTTGATGGATAGTTTTTGGTATGATTATGACCAGGGATTAGTCGGTATAGTCATGACCATTGATGATTTAATGAATATCCTTGGCCCGTAGTGCAGGGATGACTCGATGATGTGGTTTATTTATTAAACTGAGTCTCATTGATAAAAATTGATGAAAACATTTTAAATCATAGAAGATAGTAGATATCATACATTACTTGACTCTTCTAATGAATTTCTTATTTCACTATGATTAAACTTGGCGCTCTATTGTATTTTATCGGTTTAACATTGTTAAAGACTAATGATAATTTATTCTGCATTATCTTAGTCATAATATTTCTTCAAGGTTAGTTGAGCTCACCCTTTCTTTCACCGTTTTCTTCTTGTGAAATGAGAACGTGGCAGGACTAGTCGGGAAACGGGTGATTGTCCGGATGATAGCATTAGTAGTCCTCACTATTCTCAAGTAAATAGTGTGATAATAAATGTAATGAGGACTCCATTGAGTGTGGATATTGTCTAGATGATAATATTCTTATTAAAACTCTTAGATCATGTTTTGTCGTATTTTACACGACTATTGTATAATTAAGTTGTATTTGAATTTTGTACTATGTATTTGGCGACTCAAGATGGGTGATGTATACCTATTTTGTGGGCGTCATACTGATAATCATTGAAATGTTTGTGTTGCGTTATTTGTTATATGCATGTTAAGAGGGTGATTCCTTTCTCATGTGTATAATAGATAGATAGGTAATAGGTAGAGAATATAAGGTTAAGTACGAGTTCTTAAAACTCATACTTATGTGACATTCTTGACTCATAGTTATATGTAGACTCGTAATCATTTTTGAAACGGTTTAAAGTATAGTCTAAGCTACTTATTTCGGCTAGACGCAAATGATTTGAAATATCAAAATTTATTTTATTTATCACTCATGTACCATGTAACCTGGTGCAGAGATGATAAAAAGTTGACAGAGTTATAAATACAAGAATACTTAGTGTGAATTCGATCTAAAATTCATTGTTCCACTATTGTATGATGTGTTATGACAAAGTCATACAATGACGACATCCTCAAACGGACTGTTAATATAGTACGGCATCATGACGTCATTCTCGAAAATATTTTCAAAAATGTTAATTTGCCAACGGGGTTTGGCTACACCTAAATAATTCGATTGAATTGAATTATTGATATGAGTCTACGCTATTCGATTCAGCTAGACTAATGTTATGAAAACTTTAAGTGTTCATTGAAAGAAATTTCCCGAACCAAATTGTTTTGGTGCGGAATCTAATAAGAATGAGGTAAAATTTTGTGCCTATGGCAGTGATGAGGAACAGATAAAATCAGTACTTAGCCAATACAGGGCATATCGGGCTAATCACCCTATTTGTCCGTAAGTAATGACGGTTTGCGGATGAATTTTCATAAAACCTTTGCGATAATGATAGACAAATAGTCTATATGACTCCTCATCATAATTTGAAATTTTTTACTCTTGTGAGTGGTGTATTGGGTAGCATGTGATGATGTGTATGAATGGTGTAAGCAGTAAGGTGTAAGGTGAATTTTGGGGGCGAAATTCTTAGAAGAAATGGTGAATGTGACAACCCGAGAATTTAGAAAATTTTTAAAATCATAAATGATGGATTTAAGGTTAAATAATAGACCAAGGCAGAAAATAAGTGTATGCGTTTAGCATTTTTAAGAATGAATTTTGAGGATTTCAAAATACTGTGAAGGTTTTTGGTGAATTATTCAGGATTAAGTGTATATGTGTATATGTTCTGTGATTATGATATTATATATGTACAGTATGTGGTTAAGGGTCTAGGGTTAACCATATAAATTTTATCAGTGTCAAACCCTAATATTATTGTCAAATATCGACGTTCAATTAGAAAACCCTAATGATTGATAAGAAACCCTATAAACCGGTTCTTGAAACCCTGAGTTCAGTTCTAGAAATTTAAAACCCTAATTCGGTATATAAAAACCCTAAATTGGGGATTTAAGTACAACGTATATGGTTTTTGTATTAATCACAAACTTAATTAGGGATAACCCTAATTGACTAATTAGAAATTATAATAATTAGAAACCCTAATTTATAAATTTGAAACCCTAATCAAATTAGGAAACCTAATTTCTAAATTAGAAAGATTATTTTTCTATTTAAAACCCTAATTCTTGGGTTATAAACCTTAATGTACAATTTTGACCCTAATTGCTAAATTAGTAATTTTAATTAGGAAATAATAATCCTAATTAGCAAGATTGAATTTCATGATTACAAAATTTTATTATATTTATAGAATCCTAATTATAATTTTGAAATATTAATTCTATATTTTGAAAACCTTAATCTGAAAATCCTAAAAAGTTGAATTCTGGAAACCTTAGGTTTTAACCCTAAGGATTAAACCCTAAGGGTTGGACTAAATGACATTTTTGGCATTAAAATGGGGTACAAAATGACCAATATGCCCTTATTGCATTCTTTAATTGGTTGCTTGTGGATCTTACCATATATTTGAGTTGGTGGCCAACCCTAACCAGTCCATGTGCAAGATATCTAATATCTCAGCCAAGTTATTAGACAACATTCATTGCATCATACATTATATAAGATTAAAAGAGAGAGAAAAGTTCATTTTACTTCCTATATTAGTCAACCTCTTTCTCTCTCTAAAAATTCGAGTTTTGAAGTGAAAGAGAATGATAAGATAGGCTATGATCATATTCTAGCTTACCAATATTAGATCATTAAGTATCAGATTCAAGTAATGGGCATTCAAAAGGTATAAAACCCTAAACTTGTAGATCTATGTATTCTGTTTTAGATGTTGTGGTTAGATGTTTAAAGTTATGTTAGAGGGTGTCATTTGATGATCTGGGTTGCTAAAACTTAGATCCATATCATTTAGATGCTCGAAATTAAAGTTTATAGAAATCTGGAAAACTGGAAAAGGGTGGCCTGACAACTGAATGTCAGAGCCCCTAGATCTTTTTGTGACACGTTTTTGTTGTGTTTTATGTTATAGATCTATTCTTTGTTGTAAGGGCTTTGATCTGAAACTTGAATCAAGCCCAGATCATTAGTAGATTGAAAGATATGAGCAGTCAAACCTCGTTGACCGTTCAAGAAATTGGTTTCTGGGCAGCCCAGATTTGCCCAGAAACGTCTGACAGTGTATTTGTAGGTCCTTGATCTTGCTTCACTTTGATTGTTAGGTCATGTTATTGCTTTGACCTTGTAGACTGGTATGAATACTACATAATCATGCTTCTAGGTTACACAGATCCATAGCAGAACCCAAGATTTTAGTGGTCAAACTTGAGTTGACCATCAGCCTTAAGAATTTTCTGGCAAACCCAGAAAATTCAAGACCCAGTTTTTGACCACTACTTTAACCGTCTAGATCTCTATGAATTAGTTGTTGTTATGATGATCGGTTGTTATAACATTGTACACTGACATATATATTACATGCTTGAACCTTCATATCACATAAACAGAACCAAGAAAGCTAAGATTAAAAGGCTCAAATAAGGAACCTCGACTGTTCTTCAATTTCTGGAAAACCCAGAAATTGAAGAACAGTGCCTGACAAGATTTGTGAAGCTTAAATCTCTCAGTTGTGTTATTGTTTGGACATGAAATGAAATTGTAGTTATAGTATTACATACATACTACAATATTAAAACGATTACCAGCCCATAAATCAATAAGAATACTGCTTTAATGTTGGTCAAATTAGGCATCCGGTAACTGGTTATGAAGATCTGGGCTTGGGCCAAGAACATGAAGAACACCTATAGCGACAGTCCTATCGCTATAGGCACCCCTTTTGCGACATTTTCTTAGAAAAATAATTAATTTATTAAATAAATTGAAATAAATAGTTTTAAATTATGAAAAATACAAAATAAATTACTAAAAATTATTTTAAAATCCAAAAATTAGTTTTTTATTATTATAAGTATAATTCAAAAATATTTAATATTTTTGGAATATAAAAGGAAATTAATTTATTTAATTATAATATTAAATAAATTATTTAAAAATGATTTTAATACATAAAAAATCATTTAAAAATATATTATAGTGTTAGAAAATATTTTAAGTTATTTTGATAACTTTTGATATTTTGTGATTAATTTCATTAATTTCATTAATATTAATGGTGATTAATTTGTTTAATAAATATATTAAATAAATTATGAAAAATTAGAAATAATGTTTTAAAAATCATATAAAAATGATTTAATGATTAGAAAAATATTTTAATTTATAAAATATAACTTTTGATATTTTGTCATGAAAATATTAATATTTTAATATTAATAGGAATTATCGGATAATGAATTTAAGTGTTTAAAAATCATATAAATATGATTTTAAGGTATTAAAATATTTTGTAATATTATAAATATATTATAATATTATGTTATGATTTCCATTAATATTTAGTATTAAATAAATATTAATGATAAAGGAATATTGTGGTATTTATATTATATAAATATGATATAAGTGATTAAAAAATTATGATAAATGATATTAATTATTTGAAAATTATTATGAGCTATTGAAAAATATTTTGACTGATAATAAATTATCTAAGATAATTGTTAAGTGTTTAAGTAGAGTTTAATTGAACTTAAACTCGATATTTATCCGACTAGACCGTCGGGTTGATAGAATTGTGTCGGTTTCAATTCGGACTGAAATAGTTTGACTTGATGCTATGTCTTATACGCGGTATAGACTGATAGGGTTATGTGTTATGTGTTTAGGTTATTTTATGTATGTGTGTGTGTATATATATATATAATAGTATTATATTGTGATGATATTATTCTAATATTGGAGATCTATATTACTAATATTAGGTCTTCGGATAAAGTATTGTAAACTACGTAACGATAATCAACGAAACAGGCAAGTTTTACTTAACTCTACTAAGAGTTGTTTCATTCGGATATGCTTATGGTTAATCATTGCTGATTGCCAATGTAGAATTGTACTATGTATATATTGCATGTATAAGTCATGTATGAAAGGCTGATCACCTTCATTACCATTCGGTCCAGATATATTTGTTCATGATTAATACTTGTTCAGTCAAAAGTTTGTTCGCGCTAATTCACAACTATATTGATGAATTATAGCCAACTTATTTATTCAAACTCTTTCATTCATGATATATCCTTAAATAAATTTAAACTTGTTGGGCAACTTTCATGCTCACCCTTGTTATATCATGATAAACATTGCAGATTAAGGCGAATACGTCGGATACAAGGAAAGGTTAAAGACAGTTTCAACTTAAAGTTAATGTCTGCGATTAGGTTTGAAATAGTATTGTATGATAATAATTGTATAAACAATTTATGTTTATATCTTCCGCAATAGTTATAGAATGATTGTACCAGATCCGTGGTGATTTGGGACCCGGATTTGGAGCTATCACAGCTTAGCTGGTTATTATCGGAGATTTGTAGAAGGGTTTTCTCGAATCGCTACTCCATTAACTCAGCTAACTCGAAAAGATACAAAATTTGGTTGGAGCGAGGAATGTGAGAAGAGTTTTCAAGAACTCAAAAGGAGACTCAATTCAGCACCTATTTTGACAATACCATCTAGATCGGAGGGATTTGTCATCTACAGTGATGCTTCAAGCAGAGGGTTAGGATGTGTTCTCATGAAATATGGGAAAGTCATAGCCTATGCCTCACGAAAACTCAAAGAATATGAGAGTAATTATCCTACTCATGACAGCAGTCGTTTTTGCACTAAAAATCTGGAGGCATTACCTGTATGGAGAGAAGGTGGAGATCTATACGGATCATAAAAGCCTCAAATACTTCTTCACTCAAAAGAAACTCAACATGCGACAACGATGTTGGCTTGAACTGTTGAAAGATTATGATCATACCATTCAATACCATCCTGGAAAAGCGAACGTAGTAGCTGACGCATTGAGTAGAAGATCATATGCGGGTATGAGTGCGATATTGTCAACGCAAAGGCCCATTTTGTATGACTTGCAAAGGATGAAGATAGAGTTAAAGACTCCAAGGACCCATGTGATTATGGCGAATATACGAGTAGAACCAACTTTAATCGTTAAAGTTAAAGCTGCTCAAGCTATAGACCTGGAGCTGATGCGTATGAAGAAGAAAGTGCAAGAAGGTGCTATTCCGGAAGCAAGAATCAATGAAGAAGGAATACTTAGAGTCAACTCTAGACTTGAAGTATAAAATCATGATCGAGGCGCACAACACACCATATGCAATCCATCCTGGGAGTACCAAAATGTATCATGATCTTCGACATACATTTTGGTGGAGCAATATGAAGAGAGAGATAGCGAGGTTTATGTCAAGGTGTCTAACTTGTCAACGAGTCAAGGCGGAGCATCAAGTGCTAAAAGGTCCATTGCAACCACTTGAAATTCTAGAATAGAAGTGGGAGCACATTACCATGGATTTCGTTACTGGTCATCCCAAGGTTTCTCAAGGCATAGATGCAATTTGGGTCATTGTTGATAGATTGACCAAGTCTGCTCATTTTTTACCCATACGAGAAACTTATACACTTAAACTTCTTGCTCGTATGTACATAAACGAGATTGTAAGATTGCATGGTATGCCAGTATCCATAGTTTCTGATCGAGACCCAAGATTCACTTTATGATTTTGTGTTTGTTTGCAAAAAGCTATGGGCACGGATTTAGAATTTAGTTCGGCTTATCATCCTCAAACGGACGGGCAGTCAGAGAGGACTATTCAAACTCTGGAGGATTTATTAAGACTCTGCGTCCTTGATTTCAAAGGAAGTTGGGACAAGTTCTTACCATTGGTGGAGTTTCCTACAACAATAGTTATCAAGCAAGTATTGGCATGGCTCCATTCGAGGCGTTATATGGACGCAAGTGTCGTTCTCCAGTATGCTGGGATGAGGTGGGTGAAGCAACATTGTTGGGACCTGAGTTGGTATGTATGACTATAGAAAAGATTCAAACGATCTGACAACGTATAAAAATCTCACAAGATCGATAAAAGAGTTATGTTGATCTTCACCGAAAGGACGTGGAATTCAATATTGGAGATCATGTGTTGTTACGTGTTGCTCCATGGAAAGGAGTTACGAGATTTGGAAAGAGAGGAAAGCTCAATCCTCGATTCATTGGCCCATTTTTAATCCTCGAACGAGTAGGAATCGTGGCTTATAGACTCGCTTTTACTGTAGTATGTCTCGTGTTCATAACTTTTTTAACATATCTATGTTACGTAAATATGTGAAAGACCCGAACCACATTATTGAGTTAAAACCAGACAAAATAGCGGAAGATTTAACGTATGAAGAGGTACCTGTTAAAATTTTAGATAAGAAGGAACACGTTCTATGCTTCAAGGTTATACCTCAAATCAAAGTTTTGTGGAGAAACCACGGTGTTGAGGAAATGACCTGGGAGTTAGAATCTAAAATGAAATCAAGTTATCCTCACCTCTTCGTCATACCAGGTATGTACCCTAATTTTGAGGGCGAAATTTCATAAGAAGAGGAGGTTTTAACACCCCAATTTTTATGAATAAAGATGAATTTTTTCTATAAATATTATTTTTGAATATTAAGATGTGAATTTGAAATAATGTTATAGTTGTGGATAATATTTATAAATTTTGCAAAGTATGTAAGTTGTTATATAATATTCGATTAGTCAAAGAATAGTCGTTTTAACAGGGAATATTTGTACGACGGCACAATCATTGGTGGACCCCACAACGTAATTATTGTCGGAATGAGAAAACGATATAAATATCTTTTTATGAAAATAACGGCGGAAGTTTTACCGTTAATTGTTGAAATAACCGATGTTAAAAGTACAGTAAAACGCGTAGTTGCATAGTAGCACACATTATTGATTATTGATGCTTACGTAAGAAGTCACTCAGTTATACTCAACTATTGCTACAGTAATTGTTGCATCATATTGATTCAATTATTGTCACAGTATCATCTGCATAATATTTTATATTATTAAATCAATAATTTAGACGACAAAGTTATTAATATTATTATTTGCAATATTGACGATGTCTAGAAGTTCTGTCAAGGAGAGGTTTGGTCACCTAATTGCATGGCCAATAGGGAGAAATCCTTATTGAAAGCCCCTCTTTCACAGGAACGACCTGGTTATTAAATATTGCGAATTATAATAATAATGATAAATGTTGTTAAAAATATTGAGATGATTTTTATGAAGTGTTTAATGTAAATTTTGCTTATTTTATTGACCCCCATTTATCCATTTTTTAAAATAATAAGTAGAAAATTATTTTTAAATAATAAAGGTGGGGCCACATATGGTGCCCACAGAAGAAAATTGAATGTGGGAGGAATGGAGTCACGGGTGGATGGTGGAGGATTAAATTGAAAGTGATGTATATATATATATATAAAGTATAAAATTTTATTTTATATTGATCATTGAAAAATCTGGCACATGCATGAAAGTTGCAAACTCAGCCCGTGAAAGTTTTATCACTGTTGGTCCGTGAAATATTTCTAAATAGTATCCTTCCATTCTCCTATAAATAGGATGCTTAGTTAGAATTGAAAATCACACCGGAATCACAGAATTTTTCTTCTATAATCTTGAGCGTATTTCTTTAAAGTTTTCAGAAGCTTTGAGCGTAGAAAATAGTATAAGTTTTCTTAGAAAATAGTATAAGTTTTCTTCAAGAATATTCCCACCCTATCAGTTGGAATACTCTTCTTTTCAAGGTAAGGAATGTTATTTTTGTTCAATATTAGCTTGAAATAATATTTTCTTTCATACTCTGTAGTATGTAAGTAATATTATTTCGTTTCAGATTTTGAATTCTATACTCATTTGGTTAACGTTTTGGCTTCTATACTCCATGAAATTAGTTGAATATCCTTAAAATTTGCGTTTCATCCAGTATCTTTTCATGGAAATATTATTCTGAGCATTTTTGATAAGTTTTAACTTTTTCATGCTGAAATACTATTCACGGGATACTATTCCCGAATTAGTACTCATGGGGTACTATTCACTCGAGTACTATTCACCAGGGGTACTATTCATGATAAAAATTGATCCGTTCTTAGTCTAAATTATTTTTGGTACAATATTATAATTAAATTTTACTCCACAAAGCAGTATCATGTTGACAATTTGTACATTATTAAATTTTGGATAAATTAAATTATAAATCTTTATCCTTGAACTTGTTTTAGTGAATTATTATATCATTGTCATCATCTTCATGTTTATATTATGATGAAAGTCATCTGTGGCCGTAGTGTAACGATAGAGAAATTTGTAATTTAATTTAAATATTTATTGAATTAAATAAATATTTTAAATAATTTATTTATTGAGGAAAATAAATAATTGATGAATTATGGTGAATTAATTGAGGAACTAAATTGATTAATGTTAATTAAATTGTGTATTGATAATTTTATCTGAAGGATTTAATTTAAGAAAATAATTAAATTAAATCATTTGTTTAATATGTAAGAAAATAATTAAATTAAATGAATTGTTTAATTTAAAGGAAATAAATAAATTAAATAAAGTGATGTGTCTAATTTATTAATTAAATTAGATATATAATTATTTATTAATTATAAGGTATAATGATAATAAGAATTTTATTATTATTATAAGTTATTAGTTAAATTAAGGTGTGACACAAAGTAACTATATAATATAAATAATATAAAAATAATCTAGTTGGGGGTTTTGGGGTATGACCAAACAAGGCCTTATGGCCTTTGGTCTAACTTAACGGATGAAGGCGCATTATTATTTTTTAACTGATAGACGACGTGGGTGAGTTAAGCCATATCAGTTTATTTTCTTTTGCGTCTTATTTTATTTTCTCCTAATGCTGTAAGACAGAGTTGAGAGAAAAGAGAGAGCGTAGGAATTGAGAGAGAAGAGGAATTACAAGGAACTTGAGAGATTAAGTGAAAACATAAGAAATTTCAGTGGTTAGCAAGGGATTATTAAGCATATTGAAGGTATTATATCTAACCTTTGTGTTATATATCTATATGTATATACATATATGAATTTACGGCAAGTTTGTTATGTTCTGTGAATTATAATTCTTTCAAAATTGTTTTGTGTAACTAAATTATGGGGGATATGTGGTATAATGCTAGAGTTTATGTTTAAAACAAGAAGTTTGTATGCTAAATTCGTTGACAGTAGGAAGAAAATTTTGACAGTATATGTGTTCCATATAGTTCATGGAAAAGTATTAATTTTGATGGCCAATTCTTATGTTAAACTATAAATTGAAGCTTGTATATGTTAGTTCATTGAGATACGAGCATAACGCAATTTGAATGAGGTGATTTGGCCAAATAATGAATTCACAGTGATGATTTTTGGATAGACTATCAAAAATGGAGTTTTATATGAAAAACATGAAAATTGAGAAATTAAAATAGTTCTAGTTGTTTTTAAATTTTGCTAAGTGGTTGAATATGTTAGCAATCATGTTTATGATAGTTGTATATTTATTTTACATGTTGTTATCACCATTTGATGGGTGAAATTTGTATTTTTTGGGCTAAAGTTGGCTCTCTTGTTCATCACCGTGTCTCTCTCTGCGTGCATACATGCAAAGACACAATTCTTGGCAAGTTAAGACCAAAAATGGCAGCGATTCTTGTGGGTCCCAAGCCTAAGTGTGGTAGCAATTTGCCACACCCTGACTAATGATAGTGAGGTCCGCTTATTTTCGGTCGTCGTATAACGGACTTGTGTTAGTTTAGCGTGTATGTTAATGATGTTAAAACATGATATAAACTATAATAACAGATGTCAACGTGTTGAAGTGCAAAGTGTAAAGATTTGAAATAGTTATTTAAATAAGTTATAAAATGAAACCAAATGTGATGTTTTCAAAGGTTAGAGATGAATGGTTAGGCTATGTTGACTCGTAATGAGATTTTAGATTCGTTAAATATGTTAGCCAACATGGTTAGATGCTAAGTTAAGGTTATGACCTAAATGATGGTTTAAACCCAAAAACTAATATTCATACAACTAATTATTTTTGCGCTTTTAATGATGTATATAGGGTAATTGGAGATTATTTTACATTTGTGTAGCTTACAAACAAGGCAAGTTTCTAAACCTTATCTCTTTACAATTGAGCAAGCTTTCTAACTTCATTCTTTTTATATTGAATGCAAGTTCCCATTACTAAATCCTTGTTGTACAAGTTTCTAAGTTCTTTGTAAAGTGAGCAAGCCTAATCTATCTTGAATATGTCTGTACAAGTTCTTATAACCTAATTCGTTATATCGAGCGAGTTTTTACTTTCCTAATTATTATTCAAAGCATATATTGTTCTAATACATCGATTTAAAAGAGATTGTTCTAACACTTATGGTTATAGCATTTTGCTTGTATATCATGTTTATTCAATCACATATTGTTGTTATCCGATCTTTGACCCTGATAGCCTTGTTCAGTTGTATATTCTTGTATTAAACCTTTATTGATAGAAATTGAATAATGTTCTAAAATTCTAGAAACACTGATAAGCTAGTTCCAAACTAAACTTTCTTTAATACGGAAATTCTAAATTCAAACTGAGATGAACAACCCTAACATAGGGGATTTTGTACGTGTAACGTTTAGATGTTTGTGCACAATACATGGTACAAAGGGTTGATCCCCCTAAGTACGTTAAGAAGGGTCCGTATAGTCTAAATGACTGTTAAGGTTGGGTAATAATACCTAAATCTGGGGACATAGTTAAGTGGTCTTAAGACCCTCGAGATAATTAAAGTTCAAACTTGTTTTCTATTTTGATTTGTAAAACAAGTTCCTAATTGTTCAGCTTTTGTTGTTCACTCTCATGTTATTATCATTCCTACTTTCTATATTAGTGAGCATTTGTTTGCTCACTCTTGCAATCTTTCTTTTGAATGACTAAAGTGAAGAAAGTTGATGAGTTGCTCTACTAGTAAAGGAAAGGGCTAATTGTCCAAGTGCTGAAGACATATGAGAAATTATTTAAATGTTTTATGTTTCAAGACTTGTTTTATTTTATGATGTATTCCGCAAACTGATGTAATAATTTTAAGGTTAGATTACATGGGATTTAATTTGAGATGATGATGTAACCCTTTAATGGGAGAGATTATTGTTTATGTTATTTTAATTATATCTTTATCCTTTATTATGGGTAGTTAGATGTAATAGTTTTTGTTAAGTGAGCACCAAATCCTGTGGGAATGGAGTACCTGTATTTGGGGGTGTCACAGGTTGGTATCAAAGCCTTAGGTTATGAACCTTAGGTGGGGAAACCTTAGGAAGTAACCTTTAAGGAAACAGAAAATATAGAGGTGTTTAACTCTTATCGAGTTTTAAGGAACGGATTAAGGTATCCATTGAAGCTAAATAATAAAAGATATTATGTGCTATGTGTTAATAACTTATGTGCTTGCAAATATCGAAAATATTAAGTAAAACTTAAAACATTTTGTTGTCAGGATGTCTAACGAAGGAGGATCCAGTCCAGCTAGAGAGGTGATACCTCAGATACCTATAGATGATGAACCCCGAGATATTCATGTAGTGCGGGAGCAGTTGATATAGGAGGATGAGCATGTGACCAATCCCGTGGAGGATAGTTCTGAGGAGGTAGAGGAGGATGATGAGAAAGAGGATCTTGAGGAGTTTCCACCAAACTCCATATCAGCGGAGATGTATGATGCTTTGTATGACTATAATGTAGAATTACAGGACGAGGTCGAGGAGCTGAAGGAAATGGTTGAGATGCATCACGCTTCGATGGAGTAGAAGGATGCAGAGATTCAGGAACTTGACTCAAAACTTGGAAACACGGAGTGGGATCTTGTTCATACAAAGGGTCGACATGAAGACTGTTGGCGATACGAGAAGATGAAAGACCGACATGGAGAAATTGAAAGATGATTTCAAGGAGGAATCACTAAAGCGTGCAAGAAGCGAGAGGATCTGCGGATAAAGCGACTCAACGTCACGAGATCGTGTTGAGGCTAAGGTCCAAGTGAAGAAAGCCAAAATGAAAGAGATGAATTATGCTTTTAATTCGGCGATTGATAGGACCCAGGATCGAGTCTACTATTATCCACCTCAGTTTGAGAATTTGACGAGGTTCGTGATGGATCGCAGAACGGCGTATCGTATCATGGAGGAAGAGCGTCGAGAAGCCTTACGACGTCTTAATATGCCTAGATAGAATAGGATAGATAACAATATGTAGTTAATTATGTGAATAAATAAATTGTGAATCCCTTATTTTGAGATGAATAAAGGGATAGTATGAGTATGTAATCCTAGAACTTGTTTAGTTCAGGAAAGTGAATGTTGATAGCGGTTATGCTATCTTTAGTATGTTTTAAAATGTTATGAATAAATAAAATATCAAAGTTTATTTGAAATGTTATGTGTTAAAGCTTTAATCTTGGAATGTTTAAGTTAAACTTTAGATACCCAAGAAGTTGAGTAATGAGCTAATAAACGTATATCTTAACAAAAAATGCCTCCTAGAAGAAGACAACCACTTCAGCAAGCACCTCCTGAGGGGTCTACTAATAATAATAACGAGACCAATGCTAATCCGGTTCAGCAGTTGGTAGCTCTATTGACGGGTGCACTTGCAAATCAACCACAAGCTTAAGGCACGACTTTTAAGGAATTCAAAGCGGTTGGACCGCCAGAGTTTCA
The DNA here is from genome assembly GCA_020205605.1 of Panax ginseng. Classification (NCBI taxonomy): domain Eukaryota; kingdom Viridiplantae; phylum Streptophyta; class Magnoliopsida; order Apiales; family Araliaceae; genus Panax; species Panax ginseng. The sequence goes on along the minus strand of CM035131.1, from coordinate 60,599,050 downwards.
AGGATCTATGAATCCAGTGGAAGCCCAAACCTGGATCATGGAAATGGAGAAGGTGTTTGACGTTGCTAGAGTTAACGAAGATCAAAAGACTGCGTTCGCATAGCGTTCATGCTTTGAAGTCCGCGAAGCTAATTCTTTGGTGGCAAGCAAATAAGGTTCGTGGAGGACAAGGAGTGATAGCGTGGGATAGATTCAAGGAAATGTTTTTCGAAATGTACTTTCCAGCGAGTTCTCGGAATCAGCTAGAAGTGCAATTTCTGGAGTTGAAGCAAGGAACTATGACGGTGCCGGAATATGCTGCGAAGTTTAACGAGTTGGCACGGTTTGCCACTTATCAAGTCAATACCGACGAGCGTAAAGTGAGAAGGTTTGAACAAAGATTGAAGCCCTGGCTTTACAGCAAGGTTTCAATGTTCCAGCTAAACACATTTGCTGCTGTACTAAAGAAGGCAATTATCGCGGAAGGTGGAAGCGATGCATTGACCAAGTACAACCAAGAACAGAAGAAGAGGAAGAATGAGAATGAGAATAAGGCGGGTGGTAGTAATGTTGGAAGTAATAGTCAGAAAAGGAAGTGGAGCGAGAATTCAATGGCGGGAGGACAATGAGGAAATTAGCGAGACGAAAAAGTTTGAGGCTTGTGCGACTTCATGGAAGAACCATCTTACCGTATGTTTGAAGGGAAAGCGAGTGTGTTTCAACCGTGGTCGGGAAGGACACATTGCACTAATTGTTTTAGTCCAGAAGAAAGGAGCATGTTTCACCTACTGGGTTCAAAAGATCACATGGCTCGTGATTGCCTAAGAAGCCGGTGAAGGAAGTGCAAGTGGTGGAAAAGGAAACAACAACGGTGGTGGTGTATTGACTATCATTTGGACCAAAGACAATCAAGCCAACCCTCTGCAAGGACTTTCAATACGATCAAAACAATCTTGATATCTAAGGATGTGGTGTTAGGTATCATTAGATTAATGGTATTAATGCTTATCATAAATTTTTCTATATAAATAAATCATAAATTTTTTAAATTTTTTTTATTTATTTATTAAAAATAAATATGAATGATATGTGCCAAGGTAATGTGTAATTATAATTATATGTTTGATAAATAAAATTTAAGTATTACATTATTAATTGTAAATAATTTTATTTTAGAAATATTGGTTATTATAAGTGATATTTTATATAGTATTAATTCTATATTAGAAATGTTTTATTAATTATTTTTCCATGAAATTATATGTTTATATTATTCAAATAATATATGAAATGATTTTAGAATAATTATAATAATTATTTCATTATATAAATTTGTTCGAGGATATTAAGTTAATTATTTTAACTTAATGATAACAGAATAAATCGAGATATGGAATCCAAACCCTAATTTTGGGTTTTGATCGAGGAATGATAATAATATTATAATATTATAATATTTTGATTTTTCGATCTTTATAATAATGTCTTTGTAAAAATTATCTTTTTATTGATAGTTGGTCAATTATGGTATATTGACCAAACCACAACGATTAATTGATTTAACTCTGTTTATCAATTTAAATGGGAAACTTACGACTGTTAAATATTTGGGTTATATGATATATGTTATGTGTTACTTCAGGATATGATAATTAGAAAACCCTACTTATTAAATTAAAACCCTAATTATATCTGAATTTTTTATAAACCCTAATCCGGAAATTTAAACCGGAGGTATGATTAGTCAAGAATTGTGTTACTGTGATTAAAGGTCATGTATAATATGTTTTATATCACTTAATAAATAAACCTAATTAGTGATTTAAAACCATAACGATTAAAACCCTAATTTTGTCATGAAACCACAATTACTTATAATTAGTAACCTAATTTGAAATTAGAGTTTGAGATTGTTGATGAGTATCGATAATGTGATCAATTAACAAATATTGTGGTTATAATTATTAAATTTAGAAACCTAAATTGTTAAACCCTAATTACTAAACTAAAACCCTAATTTAGTAATTAAAAACCTAATAATAATTTGGTAACCCTAATTACCAAAAGAATAAACCCTAATTGCTAAATTAGCAAAATCAATGATAATTATATGATCTAAACCCTAATATTCTTTGTATAAAGTAATTAGAAAATTAATCTAATTAACAAACCTAAATTGTCAAATTTTAGAAACAAAAATTTAGTTATTTTATATTATTATTTTTGTAATAAACCATAATTGTTAAATCCTAAATTTGGAATCCTAGACTTTTGCTAAAATTGGCTCAAACCTAAACCCTAAACCAAACCCTAACCCTAAGGGTTTGGCAATTACCAAAATGCCATTAATTTGTCATGACAAATGACCATTTTGCCCCTAAGTGTATTATTTTGGCTACATTAGTAGGTTTTGACAATAGGTTGGAGTTGGTAACCAACTATGTTGACAAATGGTGACATCTGATCTCGACAACATTACTACAAATCTCGGCATACATGCATCCAACACATTATATATATAGTATTGGAGAGAAAATCTCATTTGCCCACTTATTTTTGCATAACACTCCACTTATATCTCTCTCACTTAAAACCTACGAAATTCTCTCCTAAAATCGATTCGAGAAACAAGCCCCACGATCGGCCGTACCAAATCAAACAACACAAAATCGAATTTGGACATTAAAGGTATAAAACCTTAGCTTGAATCATCGAGAATTTTGTTGTTAGATGTTAGAATTTATTGTTAGAACATGTTGTTTATAAGTTATTATGACGATGCAGGTTGGTTTTAGATAGATCCATATCATCAAAATCTTGATTTGAGTTTTTGAAAATCTGGAAATTTTTTTTGTTGTCATTGACAAAGCAAATGTCGAGCCTCTTTAATCTTTATATAGTAGCTTGTTTTTGTTGATTAAAGCTTGAATCTTGTAGCATGTTATGTTCCACATGTCTGGAACTTTTAGCTAGCTCGGATCGTGCTTTCGGAATGAAAGTTATGGGTGGTCAAACCTCATTGGTGACCATGACTTTCAATTCTGAAAAAACCAGATCATGCCCGAAAGGCTCGACAAGATCTTTGTGGCCTTAGATCTGATGTTATGATTTTATGTAATGATCTATGTATCTATGATATAGTACATTGTTTGTACTACAATATTATTGCACTATATTACTAATATATAGATCGGTAGATCTCGATGGTGTCGAACTAAGTAGGACGTTAATGAAATGCATTTTACGGGTAACCCGAAAAAGCGCGATCATGACGTCGACAAGGTTTAATAGGTCTAAATCTGTCGATTGTGTTGTTATTTAGTTAATGTTTTGGGATAAATATATTCTCGACATGTTGGCTACACTTCACGCATTATATCACAAAAATATCTCGCGATCTGCGCAGTTGTGGAAGCCCAAGTAGCCATCGAGGAGGCTGTTCTTCATTTACGGAAACCGAAATGAAGAACATGTCTGACGACCACTTTGAGGCTTTATATCTTCGGATTGTGATGTTATTTGATCATATTTCTTGTTGAATGGTGTAGTGTTGCATGTATACTACATAATATATGTAAAAGCATACCTCGAACATCATGATCCGATCATGTGCTTGGTCAAAGTAGGCAAGTTGGGCGGTTATGAATGTTCTTGAAGGCTCAAGAACACCTATAGCGACGAAAAGTGTCATTATAGCCCTTAGCTTGACAGATTTTATTTATAATTTAGAAAATTAAAACAAAAATTGATAAAAGGGTTTTAATTATTAAAAATACAAAATAAATTATTAAAAATTATTTTAAATTAAAAATTATATTTTAATTATTTTAAATATATTTCATAAATATTTAATATTTTTGGAATATTAAAAGTATTTAATTTATTTAATTATAATATTAAATAAATTATTTAAAAATGATTTAAATACATGAAAATCATTAAAAATTATATTATGATATATGAAAATATTTTAAGTTATCTACTATGACTTTTAATATTTTATGATAATTTTCATTAATAAATTAATATTAATGATAGTTAAGTTATTTAGTAAATGAATTAAATAAATAAATTAAAAATGATTTTATTATATTAAAAATCATTTTAAATAATAATAAGGTATTTAAGAATATTTTAAGTCATAAAATATAACTTTTAATATGTAATAGTTAATTTCATTAATTAATAATGATATTAAAAATTATTTAATAATGATTTTATTATTTTAAAAATTATTTTAAATGAAAATAAAGTGTTTAAAAATATTTTAAGTTATAAAATATAACTTTTAATATTTAAAGAATAATTTCATTAATAATTTAATATTAATGATATTTATTTAATAATTAATGATATTAAATTTATTTAATAATTATATTAAATAAATAGTTTTAAAATGGTTTTATTAATTTAAAAATTATTTAAAAGGGATAAAATGAATTAAAAGTATTTTAAGTTATAATTAATGACTTTTAATATTTAGATAAATAGTTCATTAATATTTAAATATTAATGATAATTATTTAATAATGATTTTAAATGTTTTAAAAATCATTTAAAGGTAATATAAATGTTTTAAAAAAATAGTTTAATTTATAACTTAATATTTTGGCAATGGTTTCATTAATAATTTATTATTAATTAAATATTAATGATAATAGAATTGTTTATTATTTAAATCATTTAATAATGATTCTATATTTCAAAAATTATGATAAATGGTAATAATTGTTTAAAAATTTTTATAAGGCAATGAAAAATAGTGCGTGGGTGTTTGAAATATCCAAATGAATATTGAACAAGCTGTTTAGAGTCTTAGACTCGATAATTACCAAATAAGGTTGTCGGTGAGACCGATATATTTCGAGAAATTGATGCGGATTTAGATAGATTGACTTGATAAGTGAATTATTTGTGATTCAATGGTGTTAAAATTATGTGACAATGTGATTAGGAATGTCTTTGTTGCAATAAGCGTATTATATGATATATTATTCTAATCGGAGACAATGATCTATTTAATGATAGGACTTGATAGAAAAGATATATCTAAGTTGTGTAAGCAACGAATGAGGCAATGATATCTAAACCTTTGCATTTACTTTATGCTAAGGACATGCGTAAGATAATATCTAAACTATTCATTTCAATTGTTCAAATATTTCAACCTTTGTATATACTTATGCAATGATTCTGTATAAGTAAGCTATTAAACAATAATTGTTGTACAATTTCCTTTATTACATTAATAGTGATCAAGTTATTTATTACATTAGATTAATTTCTATAACATGATTAGGCAAGTGTCCTCACTTGGATAATCATTATATTTTATCACATGTTGATACATACTTATAGTTGCTTAGTATGTATACCTTGAAATAAAGGTCGTCTAAGCTATTTGATCCAGCTAGACATATATTTAAAGTTGTTGTTGAATAAGATAAAACTTATCCAACCGAATTGTTTTGGTATGGATTCAAGATCATTATGAACATCCCAATCATGGGAAATATTTATGCTTATACTGGCGGACAAAGGATGAAACGATAATATCGTTCTAGCAATGTAGTATTGATCAATCTGAGGGCATAATCGTGATCACCCCGTGCGTTAAGAAATGACGGTTCTGAGATGAAGTTACATTAAACCTTTTCAAAAATATAAAACAATGTTCACGATCATCAAATGATCATCATTTATATTACATACGTAGTTTCAAAAATTTAAAATTTAAAATTACATGTTATTGATTATCGGTCCGGTTTACTTCACAACTATTGATCCGTTGTAGAAGTTTTAGTTCGAAGAAAATATTTAATCTTTTCGCTTAAGCGATATTGTTGATATTACTTCTTTGGGCACTCAAATGCTCATTCTTGCTTAATTTAAATGTTTTTCACTAAGTGTGAGCAAACCGAAGGATCTGCCAAGAACAAGGGGAAAGGGAAAGTTGCTGAATGAATGTTTAAGCTATTCTATGTAATAGTCTAACTTTATGATAAGGATGATAAGTACTACTATTATTATCATGTAACGAATGTTTAAAGGTTTCGTACTTGGGAATTAAACTCTGATAATATATAAATAAAATTTGAAAAATCTATATTATTGTTAATATTATTAGTATTATTCCGCTCATAGAAATGGTATCGTGAAGTACCGAGTTCGGGTTTCAAGTATCCGGATTCGGGGACTTTACATGTACTATTTAATTCGGGGGCTACTTGTTCATTTATATTCGATGAATTTTCTCAGAACTTAGATTTGCCTCAAGAAGAATTAGAATTTCCCTTAAGTATAGAAATTGCGAATAGAGAAGTGATTCTTGTTAGATTCATATATAGGAATTGTAGAGTGGCTATAAAAGGTCACAAGATGATGGTAGATTTGATACCAATTAGACTTGGTGAATTTGATGTTATTCTGGGAATGGATTGGTTATTCAATTACGGAGCAGTAATTGATTGCCAAAGAAAGTGTGTTAACCTTATGACTCCGTCAAAGGTTGTGTTCCTTGGCAGCAAGTCACCTCGACAAGCAAGTTTTTTGACAGTGATGCAAGCCAAGAAGTTGTTGAGACAAGGGTGTGTAGGATACTTATCCTACATAGTCGATACATAGAAGAGGAGTGCAAAGTTGGAAAAGATACCGATCATAAGAGATTTTGCAGAAGTATTTCCAGACGATTTGCCAGGTCTTCCGCCGGATCAACAAATTGAGTTCGTGATTGACCTACTACCAGGAACGGCCCCGATATCTAAAGCACCATACATAATGGCCCCAGTAGAAATGAATGAGTTAATGGTGCAATTGCAAGAATTGCTTGACAAAAAGTATATTCGGCCGAGTGTTTCGCCATGGGGAGCACCGGTGTTGTTTGTTAAGAAGAAAGACGGATCGATGCAGCTTTGCATTGATTATAGAGAATTGAATAAGGTCACGATTAAAAATAAGTATCCATTACCTAGAATCGATGACCTTTTCGATCAGTTAAAGGGAGCAAGGTATTTCTCAAAGATAGAACTGAGAAGTGGTTATCATCAGTTGAAGGTGAGGCCGGAGGATGTACCGAAGACAGCATTCAGAACTCGGTATAGTCATTACGAGTTTCTAGTTATGTCTTTTGGTTTAACTAACGCACCTGCAGCGTTCATGGACTTGATGAACAGGGTGTTTAAGCCATTCTTAGACAAGTTTGTGGTGGTGTTTATTGATGATATATTGGTATATTCCAAAACTAAGGAGGAACATGTGGAACACTTGAGATTGACGTTGGAGACATTGAGAAAAGAGAAGTTGTACGCTAAGTTCTCAAAATGTGAATTTTAGTTGGAATGTGTACAGTTTCTCGGGCACGTTATTGATAAGGACGAAATTTCAGTAGATCCATCAAAGGTGGAAGCTGTAATAAACTGGGATCCGCCAAAGACACCATCAGAAGTGAGGAGTTTCTTAGGATTGGCGGGTTACTATCGGCGTTTTATTCAAGACTTTTCCAAGATCGCGACTCCGTTGACAAATTTAACTAGAAAAGCGGTTAAGTTTGTTTGGACAGAGAAGTGTGAGGAAAGTTTTCGAGAGTTAAAAAAGAGGTTGAGTTCAGCACCTGTGTTGTCATTTCCTGATGATACATGAAATTTTGTGGTATATAGTGACGCATCACATAAAGGACTAGGTAGTGTGCTTATGCAGAACAACAGAGTTATTACGTATGCATCACGTCAGTTGAAAGATTACGAGAAAGGGTATCCGACTCATGACTTAGAGTTGCCAGCAGTGGTATTTGCCCTAAAAATTTGGAGACATTATCTTTATGGAGAGAGGTGTGAGATATATACCCACCATAAAAGTCTTAAATATATCTTTACACAAAAAGATTTGAACATGCGACAAAGAAGATGGTTGGAGCTGATCAAAGATTATGATTGTGAGATTTTCTATCATTCTGGAAAGGCGAATGTTGTTGCTGATGCCTTAAGTAGGAAGGGACGGGAGAAGTTAATGATGTTAACTGATCAAGAAAAGTTAGTGTCAGAAATGGCTAAGATGGAGTTGGAAATTAAATATCCGACAGAATCCGATGAAAAGTTATTCCAGATGGGAAATAATTCAACGTTGGTGGATAAGGTGAGAAATTCACAACTTCAGGATGAAGACTGTGAAAAGATAAAACAGAAGATAACTAGAGGTGAGGAAAATAAATTCAAAATCGATTCGGAAGGATTACTTCGATTCGAAGGGAGGATTTGGGTTCCGCCAGTAACAGAGGTTAAAGAAAAAATTCTGAATAAAGCTCACAACTCACGACATTCTATTCACCCTGGGAGTACAAAGATGTACCAGGATCTTAAGCATCATTTTTGGTGGCCGAATATGAAGAGGGATGTGGCTGAGTGTGTGGCGAAATGCTTAACGTGTCAGAAAGTTAATGTTGAACATCAAAGGCCAAGTAGATTGTTACAACCGTTGGAGATACCAGAATGGAAATGGGAGCATATAACAATGGATTTTGTGGTAGGTCTTCCAACGACTCAGCAAGGTTATGATGCCATTTGGGTGATTGTTGATCGACTAACGAAGTCGGCACACTTTTTGCCAATCAAGATTCGGTTTACACTAGATTGGTTAGCAAAATTGTATGTGAAGGAAATCGTTTCAACACACGGTATTTTAGAATGCCCTGAATGGTTTATTTTCACACTGAGCAAATTTCATAAATTTTCAATCTTCAATATAAAACAAATCCTATAGCTTTATACATTTCAATACGATTTATTCTTTATATTCTGACAATTTCATTCAATTTTCGTCGATGAATTTTTAAATAACTCTTAAACATTTAATTAACGTACATATCAATTTCTTCAATCACGCAATGCTCATATCATATACTGACTTACGCATCGTGTATGTGTTTCTATGATACGAATCGCTCGCGATCGAACTGCTCAATAAGAGAATGTTCTGCTTATACATGAACCGTTATTATTAAGTCTCGTGTTATTGATTCTAGCTTTGCATGTAATGTGTATGAAAGATAGTAGAGAATGAAAGTATTTCAAAGTGAATAAGACTAATGTTTTAAAATGATAGAATCAAGATTATTCCTATTGTTTCAAGCCGCTTATAACCTTTGTTCTTGCTATCAAGTTTCAAAGGAATGTTAAACTCTTGAAAGTTGTTTATTCAATCACTAAGACTTGGCGAAAGCAATCAATGCTCACACTTGCTTTAAATGAAAAACATTTTCAAATGTAACGATGTTAGAAGAACTTAAGGATCTCGATAGATCAAGTCGCTTTGCATCCAGATGAAGTGCCATTCGTGATGTGAATGAGCTTAGAAGATCAAGTGAAGACTTGTAATGTAGAAGATGAGAATTAAACTATAGAATAGTTTAATGAACGATTATGTATCCTTGGTGGTGGATAAAAGTCACTTGTGCAAGATGTAAAGAATAATGTAATTATCATTATTTGTAATGAGAAAAGCTATAAGGTTTTTTGAACCTGGGATTTGAGAGTGTATGTTGTTGTATTTCAGTATATAATGATGTATGTTGGATGAATGATGTACTAGTGACGCATGGAACTGGGTGTGAAAATAGACCGATGTCTCATGCTATAAGTTGGTATCGAGTCGATAGGTTATAAATCTTAGGTATGAGTACCTAAGACTATAATCATAAAGTGAAGGATAAGAAGATCACCACGTGATCACAGTAAATTGTAGTAACAGATGATCTGTTAAACGATGAATGATTCATAGCTAATGCTATGAATGAATGGTACTACGAAGTAGTACGGGAAGAAGAACTCAAATTGAGTGGTAAAGGATAGTATACAAATTAAAGAAAATTCGTATTAAGTAAAGAGAAAGTTAGAAGTTGTAAGATTTCAATTGAGGACTCATGTGCTGGCTGAGTTGTATGAATCTTTGTATAGACAGAGGTTTGTGCTTGGTGTAACAACCACTCAGTTTATTATAGTGATAATCATTGAAATTAGTCGCGCTATCAAGATGTATCTGACGAGAAGGTGAATCTTTTCTCATGTATATAATTGATAGGTAGAGAATGATAAGATAGGTGCGGGTTCTTGAAACTCATACTTATGAAAAGTTTGTGACTCATAGTTATATGCTATGTTTCGAGCCCCAAGCATATGGATAGTCCTTGATTTGTTCTTGGATTACATATTGCGAAGATAAGTTCTTAAACATATATGGTTGTGGAAAGTTCCTAAACACATAAAGTGTGGTAAGTGGATGAACTATACTAAGGTATAGGAATGTGTAGATCGAAACGAAAGTTATTTTCAAGAGACTTAGCATCGAAGGTGCTAGAGAAGATTAAGTATTGTCGCAAGTAAGACAATGAAGGAAGATTGAGAATAGGATATTCCAAGTCATCTAGCTATGCTAGATTTTGAAGTTTCTTGAAATCATGCTGATGTGCGCGTTTTGAAAATGAATGAATTGGTTCAATTTTTGAAACCAATGGATTTTAAAAGAACTATTCTTGATATGTCTATGTTAGTTGATTCGGCTAGACAAAAATTGATTTGAAATATCAAAATGAATTTTATATCATCAGTGCATTTGATGCAAGGATGGTAAAAGGATGGAGTTATTAATGCAATTAAACCGGTGTGGAATTTGATCGAGGATCAACAACCCGCTATGGTATAATGCATAATGATGAAGTCATAAACCATTTAAGTCCTCAACGTATTATGAAGAGTGCGTAGATCATGACGCCATGAAACGCTTTTGATGTATTGCAAAAGAATTTAAAGAAGTAGTCGATGTCAATTGAGTTGGCTAGACGAATGTTTCAAGTTGATGTCCAATTTATTGGTATGGTCTAAGCTACTTGATTTGGCTAAGATGAATGGTATGTTATGATTAAAATAAAATCGAGCTTTCTTTGAAGAACTATGCCAAACCAAATTGTTTTGGTGCGGAATCTAATGGTTAAGTCTGAGGTGAACATACCCTGAAATGGGGTTATACGATGGGTTGATCGCCTACGTATGAAAGAGGTAGTTTACCTTCTTTGTGATTGTAAACTGACCGTGGAAAGAAAGGTTACGGTATGAAAGAGGCTGTTTAACCTAGTGAGAGTTCATGGTCAATTTGACCCCTCAGCAAAAGTATGAAATGTTTTAAAGGAATCTTTATATTCCTCGTTATTCCTTTCACTTCATCACTTCATGATTCTTGATAAGTTATGAAGGGTAGGGAGTGTTTGAAAGATAAGAACTTCTTTGAAGAGAAGTTGAGAAGAAAGGTAAGCTAAAATTTCGAGGACGAAATTCTGTGAAGAAGGGGTGAATGTGATGACCCGAGAATGGGTGTGGTTTAAAGAAATTCCGAGGAAAGAATTTTTATAAGGGGGAAAGGATGTGACAACCCGGAAATCCGGATTGTCCAGAAATTAAGATTTAACGAATTAGTTATTAATAAAATAAATTTTTATTAATACTGTTCTGTGCTATGTGTTTATTAATCATTCCATAACCTATAATGATTATTAATCGGGAGGATTCTGGCTACGAGCTAGACTGAAAGAGTAAGAATTTTCAAGATGAAAATAAAAATTTTTCGAGAACAAAAATATTTCTGAGAAAAAAGAAGAAATAGGCACTATTCACCCGACGAAACCTAAGGGTTAGGGTTTGAATAACCTAAGCCTTTTTGAGAGTTCGGTATGTCAAAATGACATTCCGTCAAAAGATTTGATGATAATATATCGTGAAAAGTTAAGTAAGTCGATTAAAGTTTTTCTCAAAAAACGTGCAGAATCGGATAAAATAAAAATGACGAAAAGTACTGCTGTGTACTTTTCACTCGTTTAGCTACGTTAGGGGAAAACGTGAAGGAAAATGTTTATCGTGAAAAAGTGTTTTTCAATTTTTCGAAAATCTGAAGAATACATAATATTCAATCGGTAAAGGAAAGACGAAATATCCAAAAATATTTGGATTCCGAGAATCGCAGTTTTTAAAACTGTCGGATGAAATCCGAAAGACGGAACTACAAAACTTAAGGGCTAAGCAAACTTGAGAGCTAAGTTAACTTAGTCCTTAAGTAATGAATAGTAAGGAGTTTAGGGTGTGAAAAAACCAAAAGCCCCTAGCCTTGAAAAACCTATAAATAGAAGCTTAAGCTCATTTGTTTGGATTATTGAAAATCCTACACTTGAGAGAGAAAGAGAGAGAGTTCGGATGGAAGATGAAAGGGAGAAGAAAGAGGAAAAGTTGGCTCGTGAGCAAACTTTGTTCGACGGAAGGAATTTAAGGATGAACGGTAATCAGAATCCTAGTTTCTTCAAAATTTGCTTTAATTTTTTATGTTCAAAAACATAACTTAATGAAGATAAGAAGTAGATAATGTTAATAATGAATTCATATAGTTGAATTCATGAGAAAACGAAGAAATAAGAATTAGAAATTTAGTTTATAAATTTATTAAGGAAGTATAAGATTCGTAAGGATTTTGAGCTATCCGAATGAATCTTACGAATGAGTAGGTCAAATAAGTAAGGAATGATGTTCTATAACATCAAATTCCAAGAAAAATTGAAATCGTAATCCAAAATATCGATTAAAAATGAACAACGAACGAAGAACACGAAGAACGCGAAGAACACGCGAAGAAAACGCGAAGAACGTTGTTGATGGTTAAATTTAAAACCATCGTAGTATAATTGTTGTTGATGGACAAGTTTAAAACCATCGCGTATAAGTTAGTTGCTTATTGCTTGGTTAGGAACGTTAGAAACGTTCATGAAGAACGGATTAAAATGGAGCTATAACGAAGTTATGGCAAAAATTTCGTAAAAGACGAATGAGAATTAGAAAGTTAGTAAATGAACCCGAACATGTAGGGTTTCATAATAATATAAGAGAATGATGAAAACATGAGTCGTGGACTCAAGAACGAACAAATTCTGAGTTCGCATGATCGAATTACGGATGAACGAATAAAGAACGTTAAAATAAACGAAGAGAGAAGATTAAGCTAATTGAATGGCATGTTAATGGATTCAGAATGAAGTTCTATCTGAGGGTAATCGAAGTACGTTCGATAAGGAAGAAAATGGCTTTGGAACGACCTCGTTCCGAGTTATAACGAAGAAGTTATGAGATTTCAAAATCAGCGTCTCAAACTTGTAAAAGACTTAGAAAATTTTTCTAGGGTTTTTACTCTAGTACCGCAGTCATGAAGTCAGGCTCGAGGCTTCGGCATCAGAAGCGCAAGCCCGGGTCATTAGCTACTGCTAATTGGCACCGCAGCGTGAGTTTTATGAAGGGGCATGGCGCCGCAGAGCCGGTGCATAGAGTAAGCAAGAAATGAGATTTTAACTGCTTAATTTCTTGGGGATGTGCAAGAAAGAAATATGAATATAATGTTCAACTAATGTAACACTTAATCAAGTGTATTAAACCTTTTATGAAGGTCGAATGAAAAGATTAAACGAGATTAAAAGAATGTAATTACGAGTTACGGAACCGATAGCTGGGGATCGTAGTCGTAATGAATCGAACGTGAGGGATTGCTATGATGGTGATTCCTTAGACGTTGATGGACACGAGTAATGTATAATATTTTGATGTTATGACAAGGTAATGAGAGATTAAGAGACAAGTAACATGAACGTTGAATACGTAAATGATTCTCGTGAATCGTATTCACGTCGAACGAACGTTCTAAGTATACCCTGGTTGTATGACTTAGACGTTGACGAAGGTAGTAAGTAAGATATAATATATCAAGAAAGCTGTAGAGAATGGTAAGAATATTAATGAAAGCCGAATGTGAGTCGGATAAGAATGAGTCCTGAGGTATGGCAATTACTAGCCAGAAAGCCATAAGGAATAAGAAATTAACTTAACGAACATTATAGTTTAATAGTTCATATAAGTTAAAATAAATTTAGGTTGTGGTACAATCGTGACCTTTGGTGGTTGACATATGGGAGCTGGGCTAAACAATTCCTTCAGAGAGCGAAGGTATATACGAAACTGGCAACCGATCTAACTCACTGTGATGACAGTGTAGATGAGATGAGAACTTGTTTGTTGGTTGTTTGTGGGAAACCACTCAGAGTACCATATGGACTACTAGCAGAGAAGCGATGTGTGCTGAGTCCTAGAGAAGTTATAAGAAGAAGATAAGAATGTGAATCATCAAAGATGATGAACGTTTTGAGTAAGACATCTCCGTATGTCATGAAACCGTAAACCGGTAATGAAGGTTATCGCGTAAACTTAAGTTGCAAGAACGCTGAACCTTAAGAAGTAAAGTTAAGTAAACCAATGCGTAAGTCAAGTATATGACTAATCGGTGTATGTGTTATTTCCTTATGTGTTATAGGAATGGAATGAGCGATTCGGTCAAATAAGTCGTAGTCGTAATGTAAGGAAAGTTTCCTAACTTCATTCATATTTTAAATGAATGTTAGTTTCTAAAACTTCTCGGATGTTGAACATGAGAAGTTCCGCATTTACGTATGAATGTGTGATATTTGTACAAGGTGGTAGAACGATGATGCCTTGTGCCACAATGTGAACACTTTGTTTCTATGATATGAATCGCTCGTGATTGAACTGCTCAATAAGAGAATATTCGCTTATACATGAACTGTTATTGTTAAGTCTGTATATTGATTCTAGCCGTATGTAATGTGTATGAAAGATAGTAGAGAATGAAAGTATTTCAAAGTGAATGTGACTAATGTTTTAAAATGATAGGAATCAAGATTATTCCTATTGTTCAAGCTGCTTCATAACCTTTGTTCGGTTATCGAAGTTTCAAAGGAATGTTAAACTCTTGAAGTTGTTTATTCAACTGCTAAGACTTGTTGAGCAATTGAATGCTCGCACTTGCTTTAAATGAAAAACATTTTCAGCGAACGATGTTAGAAGAACTTAAGGATCCCGTATAGATCAAGTTGTCGGTATCCAGATGAAGTGCCATTCAGGATGTGAATGAGCGAGAAGATCAAGTGAAGAATTGTAATGTATAAAGATGAGAATTAAACTATAGAATAGTTTAATGAACGATTATGTATCCTTGGTGGCGGATAAAAGTCACTTGTACAAGATGTAAAGAATAATGTAATTATCATTATTTGTAATGAGAAAAGCTATAAGGTTTTTAGAACCTGGGATTTGAGAGTGTATGTTGTTGTATTTTAGTATATAATGATGTATGTTGGATGAATGATGTACTAGTGACGCATTTTAATCCCGTGTGAAAATAGACCAATTTCGGGCGCTATGCCTCGTGTCTATCAGACGTCGATGTAGATCCACGCTTTCACATCTAATTTCTAGAAATGATTACAAGAGAATTTGGGAACACAGCTGAGAATGAGCACAGCGTACCATCCTCAAACTGACGGACAAAGTGAAAGAACAATCCAAACACTAAAAGATATGCTCGTAGCACGAGTAATGGATTTCAAGGAAATTAAAGTGACCATCTACCATTGGTAGAATTTGCTTATAATAATAGTTATCACGCCGTATTGGCGTATGTCGCCTTCACGAAGCGCTTATACTAAGCAGGAAATACAGTAACTCCATTATGTTAGGATGAAGTTGGTGAATGTTAGCTACTGGGTCCAGAATTGGTGCAATAGACTGTCAAAATAATCAAGGTTATTCGAGCAAGATTGATCGCAGGACAAGATAGACAGAAGAAATATGCCGATCAGCATCGACAAAAATCGAGAATTGGCGCTCAGAAGTTATGTTTTCCTCGAAAGTGTCTCCTCGAAGGAAAAATTTGATTTAGCAAGAAGGGAAATTGAGCCCTAGATTTATAGGACCTTTTGAAGTGCTTCACGAGTCAAGCGAAATGGCGTGCGCAGAAGCTTTACCTCCGAGTTGGAACATATTCATAATATTTTCCATGTCTCAAAGATTGAGACCATATAAGACTGACTATAAGCATGTTATAGAATATGAGCCCTTACAATTTGAGAAAGATTTGTCCTATGAAGAAGTCCCTGTTCAAATTGTTGACAGAAGAGAGCAAGTACTGAGGAATAAAGTGATACCTTCTGTTAAGGTAATCTGGAGAAACCACAATGCTGAGGAAGCTACGTTATGATGAAGAATTATTCTCAGTTGTTTGCTTGATTTTGTATAGCGATTCTGGGGACAAAATCTTGTTAAGGAGGGAAGAATGTAACAAATAAATTTTTTGAGTTGTGATTCTGGGGACAAAATCCTTTTAAGGAGGGAAGGATGTAACGATAGAGAAATTTGTAATTTAATTTAAATATTTATTGAATTAAATAAATATTTTAAATAATTTATTTATTGAGGAAAATAAATAATTGATGAATTATGGTGAATTAATTGAGGAACTAAATTGATTAATATTAATTAAATTGTGTATTGATAATTTTATCTCAAGGATTTAATTTAAGAAAATAATTAAATTAAATCAATTGTTTAATATGTAAGAAAATAATTAAATTAAATGAATTGTTTAATTTAAAGGAAATAAATAAATTAAAAAATGATGTGTCTAATTTATTAATTAAATTAGATATATAATTATTTATTAATTATAAGGTATAATGATAATAAGAATTTTATTATTATTATAAGTTATTAGCTAAATTAAGGTGTGACACAAAGTAACTATATAATATAAATAATATAAAAATAATCTAGTCAGGGGTTTTGGGGTATACAAACAAGGCCTTATGGCCTTTGGTCTAACTTAACGGATGAAGGCGCATTTTTTTTAACTGATAGACGACGTGGGTGAGTTAAGCCATATCAGTTTATTTTCTTTTGCGTCTTATTTTATTTTCTCCTAATGTTGTAAGACAGAGTTGAGAGAAAAGAGAGAGCGTAGGAATTGAGAGAGAAGAGGAATTACAAGGAACTTGAGAGATTAAGTGAAAACCTAAGCAATTTCAGTGGTTAGCAAGGGATTATTAAGCATATTGAAGTTATTATATCTAACCCTTGTGTTATATATCTATATGTATATACATATATGAATTTACGGCAAGTTTGTTATGTTCTGTGAATTGTAATTCTTTCAAAATTTTTGTGTGTAACTAAATTATTGTGGATATATGGTATAATGCTAGAGTTTATGTTTAAAACAAGAAGTTTGTATGCTAAATTCGTTGACAGTAGGAAGAAAATTTTGATAGTATATGTGTTTCATATGGTTCATGGAAAAGTATCAATTTTGATGGCCAATTCTTATGTTAAACTGTAAATTGAAGCTTGTATATGTTAGTTCATTGAGATACGAGCATAACGTAATTTGAATGAGGTGATTTGGCCAAATAATGAATTCACAGTGATGATTTTTGGATAGACTATTAAAATGGAGTTTTATATGGAAAACATGAAAATTGAGAAATTAAAATAGTTCTAGTTGTTGTTAAATTGTGCTAAGTGGTTGAATATGTTAGCAATCATGTTTTTGATAGTTGTATATTTATTTTACATGTTGCTATCATCGTTTGATGGGTGAAATTAGTGTTTGTTGGGCTAAAGTTTGTAGAATCGCTCATCACCGCCTCTGCGCTCTGTTCTGCAGACCGGCTCACCACCACGGCAAGTGCTAAGGCCAAAATGGTGCAAATTGCTACCATCCCCAAGTTTAAGTGTGGTGTAGCTACGCCACACCGTGAATTATGATGAAAGAGGTCTCGCTTGTTTTGCAGTGTCGTCAGGCCTAACGGACTTGTGTTAGTTTAGCGTGTATGTTAATGATGTTAAAACATGATATAAACTATAATAACAGATGTCAACGTGTTGAAGTGCAAAGTGTAAAGATTTGAAATAATTATTTAAATAAGTTATAAAATGAAACCAAATGTGATGTTTTCAAAGGCTAGAGATGAACGGTTAGGCTATGTTGGCTCGTAATGAGATTTCAGATTCGTTAAGTATGTTGGCCAACATGGTTAGATGCTAATTAAGTTAAGGTTATGACCAAAATGATGGTTTAAACCCAAAAACTAATATTCATACAACTAA
Source organism: Panax ginseng (assembly GCA_020205605.1). Lineage (NCBI taxonomy): Eukaryota > Viridiplantae > Streptophyta > Magnoliopsida > Apiales > Araliaceae > Panax > Panax ginseng. Next base: position 60,581,042 of record CM035131.1, on the reverse strand, counting down.
TTGTTGTTGCAATTTTAATGATGTATTTAGGGTAATTGGAGATTATTTACATTTGTGTAGCTTACAAACAAGGCAAGTTTCTAAACCTTATCTCTTTACAATTAAGCAAGCTTTCTAACTTCATTCTTTTTATATTGAATGCAAGTTCCCATTACTAAATCCTTGTTGTACAAGTTTCTAAGTTCTTTGTAAAGTGAGCAAGCCTAATCTATCTTGAATATGTTTGTACAAGTTGTTATAACCTAATTTGTTATATCGAGCGAGTTTTTACTTTCCTAATTATTATTCAAAGCATATATTATTCTAATACATCGAATCAAAAGAGATTGTTCTAACACTTATGGTTATAGCATTTTGCTTGTATATCATGTTTATTCAATCATATATTGTTGTTATCCGATCTTTGACCTTGATAGCCTTGTTTAGTTGTACATTCTTGTATTAAACCTTTATTGATAGAAATTGAATAGTGTTCTAAAATTCTAGAAACACTGATAAGCTAGTTCTAAACTAAACTTTCTTTAGTGCGGAAATTCTAAATTCAAACTGAGACGAACAACCCTAACATAGGGGATTTTGTACGTGTAACATTTAGATGTTTGTGCACAATACATGGTACAAAGGGCTGATCCCCCTAAGTACGTTAAGAAGGGTCCATATAGTCTAAATGGCTATTAAGGTTGGGTAATAATACCTAAGTACCGGGGACATAGTTTGTGGTCTTAAGACCCTCAGATAATTAAAGTTCAAATTTGTTTTCTATTTTGATTTGTAGAACAAGTTCCTTATTGTTCAGCTTTTGTTGTTCACTCTCATGTTATTATCATTGCTACTTTTTATATCAGTGAGCATTTGTTTGCTCACTCTTGCAATTAACACTGCAGCTAAAGTGGAGAAAGTTGATGAGTCGTCTACTAGTAAAGGAAAGGGCAAATTGTCCAAGTGTTGAAGACATATGAGAAATTATTTAAATGTTTTATGTTTCAAGACTTGTTTTATTTTATGATGTATTCCGCAAACTGATGTAATAATTTTAAGGTTAGATTACCTGGGATTTAATTTGAGATGATGATGTAACTTTAATGGGAGAGATTATTGTTTAAGTTATTTTAATTATGTCTTTATCCTTTATTATGGGTAGTTAGATGTAATAGTTTTTGTTAAGTGAGCACCAAATCCTGTGGGAATGGAGTACCTGGATTTGAGGGTGTCATACGTAGTGCATAGATGGACTTGGTATGATTATAACCAGGGATTATTCGGTATAATCATGACCATAATGTTACAAAAGATGTGGTAAAAGTCCTCATTTGCCCGTAGTGCATTGATGGACAGTTGTTGGCATGATCATGACCATTGGTGAAAACACGAATATCTTTGGCCCGTAGTGCATGGATAATTTGTGGTCGTGATACTAAAGAATATCCTTGGCCGTAGTGCAGGGGTGATTCGATGATGTGGATTATTTATTGTCGAGTCTCAAATGATAAAAGTGATGAAAACCTTTTAAAAATCATAAGAGATAGTAGATTTTATGCTCTACTTGACTCTTCTAATGGATTGTTTGTTCACCGCAGCTTAAACTTGATGTTTATTATATTTTATCAGTTTAACACTTTGTTGAAGGCTAACGATAAATTATTTTGCATTATCTTAGTCATAATATTTCTTACTGGGCTAGTTGAGCTCACCCTTTGCTTTCATTGTTCTCTTCAAAAAATGAGAATATAGTTGGAACTAGTCGGGGAACGGAGTGACGGTCCAGATGATAGCATTAGTAGTCCTCACTATTTTGTGAAATAGTGTGATAATAAATGTATTGAGGACTCCATTTGAGTTTGAATACTGTCTAGAAGACAATATTCGTATTAGAACTCTCAGTTTATGTTTTGTCGTATTTTACACGACAGTTGTATTATTAAGTTGTATTTTAATTTTGTACCATGTATTTGGCAACTCAAGATGGGTGATGTATACCTATTTTGGGGGCGTCACACAAAGCATCCATGGTTCTTCTTCGGACTTGGACAGTTAGGCGCAATGTGCCCCTCCTGTCCACAGTTGTAGCATATGGCCTTCCCCTTGAGACAGACTCCTAAGTGAGTATTCCCACAGGTCTTGCAGGCCTCCATCCTCCTCTTCGGGTCTCCTTGCTTCACTCCGGTATTCCCAGAGTTAACCATCTTCCATTTATACCCTTCGCCACTCCCGCTGGCTCTTTCAACCTTCACTCCCCCATCCACTTTCCCTTTATTCTTCTTGTCTTTGTAGTACTGGCTCAACGCCTCGCTACCACCTTCGGCGATTATCGCCTTCTCTAAAATGGTCCCAAATGAAGTACTTTGGAATACAAAAATACGGTTATAGAGCCAAGGTTTCAAGCCCTACTCGAACCATCACGCCTTTCATTAAACTCGCCACTTGGTGTAGAGCAAACCTCGCCAGTTGGTGTCCACTTGGTGTAGAGCAAACCTCGCCAGTTCATTAAACTTGGCGGCGTATTGGGGAACCGTCATGTCCCCTTATTTTAAATTGACAAACCATCTCCATCCTTCCTTGCATGCTCGTGGGAAAGTAGTTCTCGAAGAATATCTCCTTGAACCTCACCCATGTTAGATTCTCGATCCCGACCCTAGCCTGATTGGCCTCCCACCAGAAGTTGGCCTCTCCCTTCATCATATAGGTTGCAAAGGCAACCTTCTGGGCCTCATCGACATTTGCTATCACAAATGCCTTCTCGATTTCTTTCACCCACGTTTGGGCTTCGATAGGGTCCGTAGTTCCTTTGAACTCTGATGGACCAACACTTTTAAAATCCTTAAAGGTAGTAGCTCGCGCTACTCCCGAATTTATGGGGATATTAGCCCACCCAGCTCTATTAAATGCGGCTGTTAAAAGATTAACAAACTCCCACATGGGGTTAACTGGACCTCCCTCTGGTTGATTTACATTAGCTCCTTGATTATGTGGTACTCTTCTTGGCGGCATTTTGTTGTTACAACAAACAACACATTTTGTTATTATTCATTTCCTATTAGTTAGTTATTATTCACAATTTAAACAATAACTTAAACATTCATTACTCAATATATTTTGAAAAAGGCTTATATTGATTCATTGTAGTATAATACTACTTTAGTTACATTACACAGCCTAAGCTGATTACATTACTATCCTGCTATTGCTTTCCAAAAATTGGGATTTACAAAAGACTACCCTTTGATATACAAAAGAGGGTTTTACGTCACTACTAGATACAAAATATTTACATATCTAAACCATTCTAGCCAATACTAGATCACATTTGCCTTAAGGCATTATCAAAATCTGCCTTGGCAAGACCGGCAATAATATCATGGCTGATAGTATGCCACGTCTGCCCTACCTCTATGGGATAACCAGCTACCTGCTGCTGGAAGTTCGCATGAGAACTCCTATAAATATAGGACATTCTCCTATCTTCCTTTTTTGGTCTTTAGCCCCCCAGCTCAAAAGACCTCCTGTTTCAGCTCATTGACCTTGTCCTTAGCCAAAACCCTCTCATCGTGTTCCTGCTCCCACATGGACTCCACGTCTGTCTTATCCTCTATAACAGCCTAGAGCTCTGCTTTTAGCTCCTTAACCTTCGGACAGTAATGGATGTTTCTCTCCAACACTAACATAAAAAGTGACATCATTGACTCCCCTAGAGCCATCTCTGCTGCTATTGCTACTGGGTTGAAGGACACTACCTCCACCTCTTCTTCAATCATGTCGTCGAACACGGACATAAGGTCTAAGCTCTCTGAGTCTCCAGACTCAACCACTACAACTTCGGGCTCTGCCGCTATGGGGTTCGGTATAATCTCTATCTGACTAACCGATCCTTCATTGACTACTTGTACGTCTCTAGACATTCCATTTTCTCCTGACATCTACACAACACAAATAAGTTTGATTAGTACACGTCAGTAGAATAATAAACACATAACATACATAATGCATTTTTATAAAGTTAATTTCCATCTTTTATTTCTTTGACTTTTCTTAAGGTTATGACTTAAGATTTAAATCACCCCCTTAAGTTTTATAACCTAATGCTTTGATACCAACCTTTGACGCCCCCAAATCTGGGTATCTTCCAACCCAACAGATGGTGTTACATACATTAACATTCATGTCTTCTATGTATTCAAAATAATATTAACATTCCCCAGGTTCTTTATAACAGTTACATTTGTTCTTGTCAAAATATCAAATATTATCATTACAAACCTATACTATTACATAGGTATTCTACGGGTTCGTCTTCGCCTTTCCTTTATCCTCGTCTTGATCCTTCTATTCATTCCTGGTCTTAGCTACGTTCATATGGTTCAAGCAAGAGTGAGCATGACTAGCTCAGCAAGTACAACAATTTTATTTAACAATATGCTTGAAACATATAAAACATATATCTTCAATAACTAGACAATAGTTATGAATTACTATTGATAATTCAAAATAGCACTTCTCTTTTCTTTAAAACGTTTTATAATAACAATATTCAGTAAAACATCACTTCCGGTCCAAGACCTTGAGCATTTCATACTTTATTTGAAAAGGACATCCCGGCACAAAGTCCGTAAGTCCGGCATTTCTTACGAGCACATCTAGGTGATCAGCCTATAGTACTCTGTGTTGATCAACACTACATTCATTAAATGTATGTACGTTTAAGTTGTGGCAACCTCATGTGTTTGTCATTTGACGACAAAACATTTTTAGCATACTCAGTCTTCGTTTGAAAACCACACCAATATAACTTGGTACACCATTGACCATACATTGATAAATTATAAGAAATCCAACATATCATAAGTTTAGCCGAAAGAATTGGCTTTGACTTCATCATGCAATACTTCTTGCTTAAGAATACATGAATTACAAAGCTTGTCCAGATTAAACTAAAACAAGGGTTAGAATACTTGCCTTTAGCGTCTGCTACAGTTATAACACGTGCACTTTAAGTCCTTAAGTCTCTACAGTAGATGATAACATCACACAACACATTAAGTCATGAATAACATACATGGTTTCTAAAGAATCTTACCCTTTTTCTCAATTTAATTACGACTTAGATTTGTTATTATTGGTTCCGACTTTTCGTTATGTCATTCTTACATTCATATGCAATTGAGTTACTTCAACCCTAAGTGATCATACTTAAGGTTTAAACATGTCTTAACAATGTTATAATTAAGCTTTTGTTCATGCTCTTCTTACAACCATTCTTCAATGTCAAAATCCAAAGGTCGGTGTCAAGCGGCACTGCTTTTATCGCTTCCTCGACCACGCCATGACGCAACTCGTCAAGATAGCTTTTCCTCTGTTCGGCACAACTGCATACCGACTTCAAGATAATGGGCGTCTTCATGTGCCACACTTCAATAGGTCACAACATCCTCTCGGCCATGCTTCATTTCATGGCTACCACCTATTTATTTTAAATGGCGCCATGACCTTGCCATGCACCAAATTTTTTATAGATTTTTATTTTTGGGAAACTCCCGGGCTCGTAACTTCTTCGTTATAAGTCCGAATTGACTCGTTCAAGAGCCTACGGTTCACAAATTACATACTCTACATGCTCATGCAAGAATTTTATCTATTTGACTTTGTTAACTAAAAATACACCTATTAGTCCATTTTTAACGAAAACGATAAACGTTCGTGAACGTTCAACGCTCGTTTCTTTGTTCTAAGTAGGAATTCGGCCATTTTCGAGTCTGCAACTCTATAATTCCAAATAAGACTTGTCTCCTTCAAAAACCAATGTTTCCGAGTGCAAACACAAAATACAACTTCCATTCCGAGAATTTCACGAATTCGACGATTATCGTCCAATCGTGTGAATTTCGGTAAAACTTCGTTACTAACGATTTGTTCATCAATTCAAATGGATTCAATTCATTCTATAAACATTTCAACTTACATATTACAACAAATTATTTTCAAGTTATGTTTTGGCTTATTCTTCATAAGTTTATAACTTAACAAATTATAAACTACTAGATTCCATTTCTTATGACTTATTATTGATTTAAGTCCTTTAAATCAACATTCTTACATCTTATTATCATATCAACTTTATTTATGTAAATATGATACAAGTTCAAATATAACCATCATAAGTTCATAACTTATTTAGGTTCAAATTACTTATACATGACTTATACGGCTTAAGTCCATTGATTATCCAATCCTTATGTGTTCTTAGCATACATGTTCATTAAGCTACACTTCTCTTATCACCCTACAATGGTAGAGATGGAAGATATAAGATCATAAGATCATTTACCTTTGATGACTAGCTTTCTTCTTCTTGAAAATCTAACAAGGAAAGTTTGACTTAAAAGTGTTTATTCTCTCTAACACTTAAGTTGCTTTGTAAAGGAAAGTTGTTGGTTAAAAAATAACAAGCAACAAATGAATCCAAACTTCTCTATTTATAGACTTCTCCAAGTTAGGGCATATTGGTCATTAGGTTATCCCACCTCCTTAGTAACCTCCTTACTATTCCTTACTTAAGTCCTAAGTTTACTTGCTCTTCACCTTAATTACTTGGCCACCACAATAAATCCTTGGTCACCAAGATTGCCCATGGGTTGCCCCATGGATCAAGCTAGTCCATTGGATCATTATATTGGGCTTAGGTTTAATTACTTAGCTTAATCTTGTGGGCTTGCATTAATTTGTTTTGGGCTTAAATTATTACATCTTGGGCTTGCCCCTTAATGTTTATTGGACTTGTACTTCCTACAAGATCCATCATTCCATTTCATTAGACTTTAATACTTAACGTTCTCAAATTAAGTCTGCATGCGAAATATTGAGTTTTCCACACTTAGATTATTATTACATAATTTATCTCACCTTGATATTATAACGTTACGTATTTCTCAGAAGTTCAAAAATAATTCCCGAGCGGAAATCGATGAATAGTGTTTTTTGAAAAATTTCTTAAAAAACTTTTATTTTCATCTTGGAAATTCAAACACTTTAATTCATTCACGTGGTTAAAATACTACAACTTTCTGACGTTTCTATGTTATAGAACGGCATTCATCTTACTAACATATAATAATAACAAATAATATTATTTTATTCATTATAAAAGTATTTACAAAAGGTTCAATTTTCTGGGGCGTTACATAATTGATGCATGTGTATATGAACTTTTGAACTGATGTAGGATAAACGCAAAACAGTTAAGTTGTAGTTGATAATAAACCATGCAAGTCTTTTAGTTCATATTTGTTATATGAAATTGGATTGGTTGAATTATGTACTGCTATGAGAATGTTGAATTACATATGAAATGTGAAATTCAATCTATGAGTATATTGATTGGGTGAGGAACTCAGTCTTTATATTTGATGTGTGAGATGTAGCATGTATGATATATTAGAATAATTATGATTGTATAAGTTGAGCATGATATTATGTGTTATGTGATGCATGAAAACTGTTTGATTTGCTGAGTTGTCGAGCTCAATCTTGTAAACCTTTTTACGGGATAAGGATACAATGAGATGTTGTCTGCCATTTGGATGGTAACGATCAGAAGGCATGCAAGAAAATAAACTTGCTTTAACTTGAAATTGTTTGAACCATACCAAGGGTTTTTAATTTATGTATTTGATGATATGATGTTCTAAATATCAGGTTATAAATGTTGAGTTATCCAATATATCAAGGATATTGAATTAAGACTTGTAAACTTGTATAATAAGTTTGATGAAGCGAATCATAGGATAAGCATGATTCTAAGATATGTAAAGGTAAAAGGTTGTGATTTAGGGAATAAAAGAATGAAATTAGAAAAGATTTTGAATTGTTCTACATTATTTATTAATTATAACATCGAATAATGATGTGAAGCTAGAACGTAAATTTATTGCTAACGACCAAAGTCGATAGTTGAATTGTTCAAATTTTGGGGCTGTTGCATTTTCCTTAATGGCTAGCTGAATTGTCGTCATATCATCATCAATGGAGTATGTCTCCAAAGGCTCAAAACCTCCTGCAGGTGCTATAGATAGTTGATATATGATTCCCTGACCTTTAATAGCTTTTAGGATTACATAGATGATGTCGAACTTTGAAAGATTAGCTGCCACTTTGATAACCAGTAATTTAACATAGGTTTGCTGAAAATGTACTTCAAAGGGTCCATGAGGGAGATGAGATAAGTGGTATGTCCATGCAAGTAGTGTTGCAATCTCATATCTGCCCAGGCCAATGCGCAGCAAGTTATTTTGATAAGTGTGTATTTCTACTCGCCACTACTAAATCTCTTGCTGAGATAATAGATGGGCCTTTCCTTGCCCATATCATCTTTTTGCCCCAGCATGCATCTCCTGGCATTGGAATTAACTGATATGTATATATAAAAAGTGGAACTCCGTTCTTTGGGGGTACCAGGATAGGTGCTTCAATCAACCTCTTCTGGATGACATGAAAAGTCTTCTAAGAGTTCTCATTCAATTGCCCCAAGGATTTCTTTCTTAATAACTTGAAAATCGGTTCACGGGTTGCTGTTAACTGCGATATAAACCGACTAATGAAGTTTATCCTCCCTAGAAAGCCTCTGATTTCCTTCTCAATTCGTGGCTCAGGCATTTCAATGATGGCTTTTATCTTAGTTGGGTCCAATTCGATACCTTGGTTGCTCACAAGGAATCCCAACAGTTTGCAAGATTTCACGTCAAAAGCACACTTTTTTGGGTTCAACTTCAACTTATATTTACGAAGGCGATCAAACAACCTTCGAAGATGGGCATTGTAGTCATCCTCCTTCTTTGACTTTATGATGATATCATCCACATAGACTTCAATCTCTTTATTCATTATATCATGGAACAATGCCATCATATCCCTTTGATAGGTAGCACCGACATTAGTGAGGCCAAAGGCCAATCTTCTGTAGTAGAAAGTGCCCCAGACGGTGATGAAGGTGGTCTTTTCCTGGTCTTCTTCAGCAACCATTATCTGGTGATATCCAGACAAACAATCAGCAAAGGAGTACATCTCATACTATGTCATATTATCTATCAATACATGGATGAAAGGTACTGGGAAACATCCTTGAGGCTGGCTTTGTTGAGATTTTGGTAATCCACACAGACTCAGACATTTCCACCTAGCTTTGGCACTAGGATCACATTAGACAGCCATTTAGGGTAGATTGATACCATGATGATGCCTACTTTGAAATTCTTAATGATTTCTTCCTTGACCTTAAGGGTCTATTCAGGTTTTAGCCTCCTCAGCTTCTGCTTAACTAGGTTGAACCCTTCTTTGACTGGTAATCAATGGACAACTATGTCTGTGGATAAGCCAATCATGTCCTGATGCGACCAGGAAAAAAAATTTTGAATTTGGTAATGAGTTTGATCATTTCATTCTCTTGGTCCGAGGGGAAATTGGTTCCAATATGGAGTTCTATGGGTTATCTAAGGTTCCAAAGTTTATGGTGGTGGTTTACTCGAGGTTGGGTTTAGGTTTGTCTTTGACCCATCCTTTGATTTCCTCGGGTATCTCTTCATCGTCAACCTCTTCTTGCTCAATTCCCATCAAGTTGAAGTTCAGTTCCATATCAAAATCATAGTCATGGTTTAAATTTAGCAAGTCATTGACAAGGCTAGAACTACTCAAATTTGAGAATCTTAGAATAAAATCAGATTTCTTAATATATATAACATAGTTGTCAAATACAAAAGCGTCAACAATTCATATATCAAAAGTAAATAACAAGTTGCAGGTAAATATAAAGGAGACTGAAATGAAATACTATGCTTCCTACTATCAGATCATCCTCCCATTTTACCCCTTTCCAAACAATTAGTGGGGTGATCGTCCAGTTGTTGGTGGTTAAATCCTCGGGGATGGTCAAGATGGAAGCGTTGCTAGAGCATTCACTATCTTTGATAATGATCAAAATTGGCCTGAACTTGGGATTGGGATCATCATTCTGAATACTTACTTTTGCCCAATTAACCAAGTGGGAGGGGTAGACGGACCATCTGACGGGCCTGCCCCATAGGAGTCATTCAGGGCACCTTTAGATATGCAAAAATTGCACATATATTGAAACTGGATTTCCTTTAAGAAATTCTCACTCCAGGCTTTTCTTTTGGCATCTGCAATTAGTGCTTCCTCATGGGTTCCCTTATCTATGATCTCATTAACCTTGGGCATTATGAGGTTCATCACATTAGTGGGGATCTTTTCATTATCTCTTTGAAACCCACTTCGGTGGCACCTTCTTGTGAGGATTACAATGTTTGAAACCATCAGAGTAACCAAATCTATCTTTTCCCAACTGCTTTGCTATGTGGATCGAGTTCTTGATTCCATGACCACTTATGCCTAGCCCTCGACCTAGACGATATCCTCTGGTGAACATCTCTTAGCCGACCATCATTACCTCTAGTGATATCCTAGGTTCACTTCTGGTGAACTCATAGATTGATAATGAGGGGTACTTACTTCAAAAGCTTGAAAACTAGTAGGCTCAATACTATCGTTCAAGCTGATCAGGGGCATCTCTCTCTGTTTACGACTTGGATAACTAAGACTCAGCACTGATGGTGACTAAGTTACCATTAACGATATATTTTAACTATTGGTGAAGGGTGGAAGGAACTTCCTCAGCCATGTGAATCAACGGTCGTCCTAACAACATATTATATCCAATAGTAATGTTTAAGACTTGGAAGGACACGTTAAACGTGTATGGGATAATCTCCATGGGAAGTTTAATTTCCCCCACTATGTCCCTCCTTAATTCGTCGAAAGCTCTGACCACTACGTGACTATCTCGGATCCTATTGAAGTTGATCTTCATCCTCTCCAGGGTGTCATAGGGGCAGAGATTTAGAGCGGATCCTCCGTCAATCAAGAATCCTCTTAGTACATACCCTGATGATATAACCGTGATGTGAAAAGGTTTGCGGTGACCGGTCCCCTTGGTCGGTATATCTTCATTGGTGACTGAGATCACGTTGCTATCAAGTATGTGATCGATTAAGTGGTGGAATTTATTTGTGTTGATTTTTTTAGGCAAGTGTGCCTCTTCTAACATTTAGATTAGAATCTAGTGATGGTCCTCAGAGGCTAGTACCAGATCTAGGATAAAGATTTGGGATGGCACTTCTTTCAGTTACTTTACTTTCCTCACCTTATTATTTCCTATCTTAGTGAGGAACTCCACAATCTTTCCATCTTATACTTTTCCTATAGTCCTGGCTATTGGCTTCATCACTCGCCCAGGAAGGTAAAGTGGATTATCTTTTTGTAGAATAATCGTATTATCGTTGGTTGATCTCATCTCTTCTCCATAACTCCAAAGGACCTTTTTCAGGTTGGATATAGGGAATTGTGACCGAGGAGTTAATATCAATGGCTTTGGAGAAGCTATCTCCACTGGGGCTTTGCCCCTCTCGGTGGCTACTCCTTGGATTATAGCAGGTACCTCAAAGGTTCCCTATATGTAGGTAATGACTGCTACCATCCCTTCATATCTTTTTGTCTTTGGAGGGTATAATACTTCTTCATCGGGGAAGCTCTCACCAGTTCATGCCATCTCTAAATCACTGGATTCGATCAAGTTATGGATTAGATGTCTCAAGGCCCAACAATCCTCTGTGGCATGACCAGGGGTGCTTAAATGATAGAGGCGTGTTTTAGTAGGATTGTATCATTTTTATCTAGGATTAGTGGGTGGTAAGAACTTCATGATCTTTCCTTCCTTGATTAACAAGTGAAGGACTTTTTCCCTAGAATAGCCTAATAGGGTAAACTTCTGATTTGCAGCCCACTCTTTGCGGAGTTAAAATTGGGATTCCCAGAGGTTTATCTGCTATCTTCTAGGAACAGGGATGATACTGGGAGAAGAAATAATCACTTGCCACTAGAGGATCTGGCTGATTAGTTGTTGTGTTACCTGGTGATGGTACACGATAAGATCATCTAACTGGTTTACTTGCACCTGGACTAAATCCAATTCCTGCACCAACATAAACCTTTCTTCTAGATATCCCCATATTGAGGGATTAACAATGATAGGTGACGGGGTTTCTTCTACCCTCTTCAAGTACTTTTGACCTTCTTGGTTTCCCATATTGATCATGTTCACTCCCTCTATATCATAGTAGGGTAGGGGATTATTGTTTACATTAGGATTTTTAGATGTCTTAACCATAATCTTTCCATTGTCAATCATATTCTGAATTTTATACTTTAATGTCCAATAATCCTGAGTAGCATGTCTAGGGGTTCCCGAGTGGTAAGCACGCTTCTTGCAAGGATCATAGTTTCTTCCCTTAGGATCGGTAGGTGGAGCCAACTCGATGATCTTTTTTTGCGCCACTAATAGCGTTAACACATTCTCCAATGAGTCTCTGAGGGGAGTAAATTCCCTTCTCCACTTGTTCTCCCTATTTTCCCCAGCCTTTGGCGCAGCGGGATTTTGAGGGTTTGCAGATAAGTGGAATGTAGGTTAATTTCCCTGCTTCAAAATAGGTGAACTGCTGCTGTTATAAGTTGATTATCCTTGTAAGATTAAGGAGACATCTTCTTCCTTTCTCTTGTGTACCCTCTTGGCAACACTGATGTAGTTTCCAAATTGAAAATGCTCTGCAACAGCTTCTAAGGGTGTGAGGTCTTTGATTTTGTTGGATTTTAGACCCATTTCTGCCATCTCCCCGTGTTTTATCATCTTGGAAAATAGTTTGCCTATCCCAACTAGGACTCTCTTATAATAAGGCGCTTCTTGTATGTCGATGAAGGTCATCACTATTTCAAACTCATTCATTGGAGAGTTAACTTGAGTTGCCATGCGCCTCCACCTTTGTGCATACTCCCGAAACTATTCAGTGGGTTGATTCCTAATTTTGGTTATCTGATGCCGATCAAGGACTATCTGAGATTGGAAACTGTATTGGTTTAGGAAAGTGTGGGCTAATTCCTCCCAATTGTGGATCTTGAAATTATTAATTATGGCGTACCAAGTTCGAGCTTCCCCAGTAAGACTCATTTAGAAGAGTTGCATCCCGAGGCTTTCATCTTTGGCATATGATCCTAGCTCGCCGATATAAACCTTCAAATAGGGGTAAGGGTCACCCAATCCATTATATTTTTCAAACTCTGGGATTTGAAATTTTTCAAGATATCTGGCTTTTAGGAATGTACAGGGGTCAGAGTAATTTACACTGCCATAGGAACCTATTCCCTTTATGGATCAGATAACTTCCTCCATTAATCTGACCTTTTTTCAGATATCCCCAGTTTCTTTGTCTTCTCAAAGGTCTATGATTTCCCTCATTAGACCTTTACTCTCGGCTTATTTGGCAGATCCACTGTCAGGTTGGGATATTGGAGTATGTATTTAGGTACCGCTGGCCTTTCCTGGCATGTGGATACTTCCTTGTGCAGAGGACTCATGCTGAACTTTTATTTTTGGCTCTTTGAGCTATTTTGCACTTTTTTCTTAACAGACTGGTCATTTTAGCAATTAGCTTCTTGAAATCCTCAAACTCTTCTCGAGATATATGGATGTGTTCAGATGCACTACTTTCTACCATTTCAGCTGGTGGTGGTCATACCTTTTTGGCTTGGGACCAAGTTATAAGACTAATCTATGCATGAAAGGTAAATAGTTTAGTCTTAATATCAGTAGATGGTGTGGATGCATGATATAATATGCATTGTGTTTAGAATTATTTAATCTTTTCTTGCAAAACTGAGGTTAATTCATTTTTATGACAAGACAAGATAAGAATATGTATAAATGGCAGTTTAAGATGGATGACATTATACATAACAAAAAGTAACAGGGTATAAAGAGACATCCTGTACGCTGGGTTTTTCAGAGTTTGACCTATCTTAGGATTACTTTCACGGGGCCTTTTAGAATAAAGGTTCCCATATCTTCGCAATTTAGTTGATGAAAACATCCATTTTTCAATTTAAGAGGATCTGAGTGGTACCTATCCTGAGCCTCACAAGGGAGCGCGCTTTAGAGTTCAGTAATAAACAACCGACGGATTTGCCTCCTGGTGGAGTAATCACACAACATAAATTCACATACATTCATCACGCCTTATCGCATGCAAATGATGACATTATGCGAGGCACTAATATAAAGTGCTTTTTAAGATTGAGACATTCATCAGACACAAAGATCATTCACACAATATGAAAAATGCATAATGAAGATCAACAAGATTTAAACACGGCTTAAGCCCTCTAAGTCCCCAGCAGAGTCGCCACTTATCGACATCGGGGAAATTTTACCTTCCTAAAATGTCATTTTCTTACCCCCTTTGTGGTTTTCGATTGATCGATTTATTTGTTTAAAGGGTGAGATTTTAGTAAGATAGGATTGACATGATTGTTGACTATTTAAAAAGATTATATTTGTTTTAATTTTAATGATTGGGCCGATTTAAACAGTCTCCAGTCGGTATAGTTTCAAATGGATGTACCAACTCATCCGAGTTTTGAAGATTTTTGCAAGATGGCCCAATACTCTATTTAATTTGGTCGGAAACCCGAGATCCAAAAAAATCAGGAGGCTTGATTAAGCAAGGGGAAGGTGTTAGGCACCCCCAACTTCCGTGAAAACACGATTATCGCATCTTGTTGATTTTCCTAAGCATGAAGTGTGTGTGTGTGTGTGTGTGTATGATTTTGATACTTATTTGATTTGTGAGCTACATTGTTTTGAAAGTAGTGATGTACCTCTTTAAACCTATGTACGAAGGATTTGATTTAGCGAAAAATTCATTTTAGTCAAAATATGCATTGAAATGATATTTTGGAAAAACATAGTTTTTAAATCCTTCTCCCAAATAGGAATCAAGGTCATTTGATACTTCCATTTATTCAGCTTTGATTAGTCTGACCCCGAAACACTTTATTATTTTATAAAAGCTCTTTCCTATTTTGGTTGAAAACTGTTTTTGGTGATAATGCATACAAGAAAGCATTAAAAAGGCTCAGGCCATCTATGGGCATGAAAACCATCTCTATAGACCCGAGCACCCACAGTTATAATTTTTCATTATCACGGGGCCTTAAATTTTATTCTTTCAGGACAAAGCTTTCAAATTCGTTTTAAGGCCCAATATTACATATACAATGATTTGTACGACTTTGAATTACATTTATAAACCAAAAAGTCCATTATGGGAATCTAGTCGAGATCCGATCAGTGAATCTCAACCCCAAGATTCTTAGGCTCACATTGATATGCTTAAACTGGTATAATATGTATCCCAAACCGTCATGAGGTGATTTATTGATTGAAATCCCTATTACAAATATTTAGGACCTCCTAAACACTAGATATAGATCTAGGGCTATGCAGAGTAATTAAAATAGATTGAAAGTATTAAAATGACTAGATCTATCTCAGATTGTATGGGGGTTCGAGCTTTGAAGCTCATGAACTAATTAAGGGCTTGTTCCGAGTAGATTAGTAACAAGACTTGATTTCTAATGAAATATGTACAAATTAACTACATCTGTCTATTAAACTACATTTGTCTAGCCGCGGTTGCACCTGTGGCTGCCATCTCGAAGTTCATTCTTTCGGTCATTGATCCGGGAAAGTTGAGCTATGTACCAAAAAATCCATAAAATATTCTGCTGAAGGCTGCGAAACGAGGTTGAGTCCGACTAATTTAGAGTCTGGAAAGATGATGCAATTAACTGAAAGGTATCTTCCAGTTCTCGAGGTAATCAACTAGCTCGTTTTACACAATTAACAGTTTAGGGGTTGATGCGGTGGTTTCTTCTGACCTCTTACTAAGCTTTGCGGTCCACATCGAACCACGAGGTGTTTGGGCGTCGTAGCACTTTGACTTCTCCACGGGGTTGTCTCTAGGGTGAACTTGTGCCTTTGCCCTCTCGCGGGGATGTCTCCAAGGGTGAAATTATACTTTTACCCTCCTGCGAGGTTAGTCCAAGGAAAACAAAATTTTGAGTGTCTACAATAGTGATTTTTCTACTAAAACAGTCCAAACTGTAAAATATCCTAAAGAGCAATCTGTCCAAAAATTTGGGCCCATGTTTGTACCAGTTAGCTTGTGCCAAAGATTTGGCCCTTTTAAATTTTGGTAGTGTATGACATAAGGAAGTTTCAGTCCAATGATGAAGCCAATCCGATTTCATACAGAAGAGTTATAGCCAAATGTATTTTTAGGAATTAAACTTTTAAAGGGAAAATATGAAGGTATACAACTTCGAACTTATAAAATTTTTACTGGAAGTACACACAGATGTGAAGAAGCTATTGTGTAAATTTCAGAGTTTTTGGAAACTTGAATTATGAAAAATGTGGCCATTTTATGCATAAACGGCCCTTTTAAAAATAGTAATTCACATTGGAAAATTAAAAGAAAAATATTTTATGTGTAAAGTAATGTTAACTAAGTAAATACAAAAAGAATAAAAATAATAATGTATCTAGGTATTTTTAATAAATGAGATTGAGTTAAGAAAATTAAGGAAAGTGATTAAAGACAAACTAAATAAATGATATAAATTGATTTTACTGGCAAGTGTGTGATAAAAATAGATAAATAAGACTTACTAAGGAAATTATGGTCATATTAATGATTATGTTATGTGAAACTACTTATCAAAATTAATTAAAATAAATTGTAAAATAACAAATAATTAAACAAATAGAATAATAGATAATGATTATTTTATTTGTAAAAATGTGGAAAGATTAAACAAATAAAATAATAATTTAAATTATTTTATTTGTAAAGATTATTGAGAATTGACCACTAAGATCATTTTGATGATTAATGGAAAATTATTAAATAAATAAAATAATGGTTGAGATTGGAATTAATAAATATATTAGCAAGTAAAGTAAGAACACTTCGTCTGTGTAATAAGATATGTATAAGTAAAATAAGGTGTAAACAACTAATTAAACAAGTAAAAGGATACATGGATTATTTTATTTGTAGTAAATAAAATATATGTGTATTATTGTGAAGGGAGTGATGAGCAAAGAAATAGTTAATCAAATAAAATGAGAGTCGATTTATTTGTGAGTCTTAATTGTATAAGACTAGTAAGTTAGATTAATTAGATTTATATTTGGGGGTTAATAGAGATTAACCGTTAGATGATTATGATGAATATAGGTTGTTCAAAGGATAAAGAGTTAGAGTCGGATAGAGTCGACTATGTAGGCAAGTACCTAAACTTGTACTTTTATTGATCGTACAAGTAAATTAATTAATAGAATGATTCATGTATTAACTGAATTCATGAAGATTATTATATATACTCCGAAACATGATTTACCTTATAATTATATCCTTGAATGATTCCTTAAATTCTGTTGTGAATATTGAACGTATTTGTAAGACCCCGAATTTTATGAAATGAAAATATTCAATTTTCCTCTAATTATTATTCTATTTAGTAATTGGTTAAATTGATAAAAAGTTAAAGTTAAGGGTGATATTTGAAAATTTTGCAAAGAAAGCAAGTTGATATAAAATATTCGTTGTGTCGGGGAATATTCGTTTTAACAGGAAATATGCGTACGACGACACAACATTGGTGGACCCCACAATGGAAGTATTGTCGTATTTAGAAAATGACAGAATTATCTTTTTATAAAAATAACGGCGAAAGTTTTACCGTTGAACTACCCGGTAGTAAAAGTACAATAATACGCGTGGTTGCATAGTAGCACACAGTATTGATTATTGATGCTTACGTAAGAAGTCACTCAGTTATACTCAATTATTGATATAGTAATTGCTGCATCATATCTCTCATATTATTGATTCAATTATTGTCACAAAGATCATCTGCATAATATTTTATATTATTAAATCAATAATTGAGACGACAAAGTTATTCATATTATTATTTGCAATATTGACAATGTCTAGACGCTACATCGAGGAGAGGTTTGGTCACCTAATCATACGGCAATAAGGAGAGAAATCCTTATCGAAAAGCCCCTCTTTCCTGGGAACGACACGGGTTGTTAAATATTGTGAGTTATAATATTAATGGTGAATAAGTTCGTGTTGATTAAAGATGAAATTGATATTTTCATTGTGTTGGGATTATTAGTGTTAGTGGAAATCGACATCTATTCCGATAATAATTGATGTCTGGAGGTTATATTGACCAATCAGGTAATTAATCGGATAAATGAGTAATTAATTGCTATTAGTTCACATGCTTATAACTATGTGTTCACATGTGTACTAATGATTCACATGTATGTACTATTAGGGGAGGTGGTGCAAGATTGATAATACTTGCAGGACTAAATTAAAAATGAAAGAAAAGATGAAGGTATTATACTGTAATATTTTGAGCACGAAAACGTGCAATTATCGAAACTATATTTTTCTATAAATAGAAGCTCATTCTTCCTTCATTCTCACCAATTCACTAAGACTTACAAGAGCAATTATAGAAAGAGAAGCTATAGAGAGAGAAGCTATAGAGAGAAAGAAGAAGAGAAGTGTGCTACTTCACTATTCCAGTATCCAGTCTTCTTCTGATGTAAGGGATATTATTTATTTCATATTCTGAAGAGATATTATTTTTTCGTATTCGTATGAATATTATTTTCGTTCAATATTCGTAAGGAATATCACTTCGTTCAATATTCGTAGGAATATTATTTTCGTTCAACAGTCGTAAGGGGTATTATTTATTTCATATTCTGAAGAGATATTATTTTTCTTATTCATATGAATATTATTTTCGTTCAATATTCGTAAGGAATATCATTTTCGTTCAATATTCATTGTCTTCGTTTAATATTCGTAAGGAATATTATTTTCGTTCAATATCCGTAAGGGATGTTATTTATTTCTTATTCGTAAGGGGTATTATTTCTTACTATTCACTCGAGTACTATTCACTCTGGGTATTATTTACGAAGTACTATTCACAAAGTACTATTCACGAAATACTATTCACAAAGTACTATTCACTGGGTACTTTTCACGAAGTACTATTCATGGGGTACTATTCACGACGAAAAAATGATTCTTTTCTGTCCAAATTAATTTTTGATACATGAATATTATTCTTGAATTTTACTCAACAATTGGTGATCATGTTGACAATTTAGATATTCTTGAACTTTGGATAAATTGTATTATAAATGTTTAATATTTATCCTTTATCTCATTTGATTGATTCTTTATATCATTATCATGATCCTCATGCTTATATTTCGTTAAAAGTCATCTTTGGCCCGTAGTGCTTAGATGGACTGTTGGTTATTGGTTTTACAGTTGTATGTCTTTGGCCTGTAGTGCAAAGAAGAACTGTTGATTGATATCTTTGGTCGTAGTGCAAAGATGAACTGTTGATTAATAGCTTTGGCGCGAGTAGTGCAAATATGGATGGTGTATGACATGATCATGACCATTTGGTGATACTAACGAATATCCTTGGCCGTAGTGCAGGGATAATTCGATGATGTGATTGGCATGATCATGACCATTAGTTAACAGTTGAATGTCTTTGGCCGTAGTGCTTCGACAGTGAATTGATTGGTATGATCATGACCATTGGTTTTATAGTTGAATATCTTTGGCTCGTAGTGCAAAGGTAGACAACTGATTGGTATGATCATTGTTATTACATTTGAATATCTTTAGCCTTTGGGGTAAGGATATTGAGTAAAGGTTCTATTAAGCCTTTGTGGCAAGGAGAAACTGTTGATTTACCTGATTATAAATATGAATTGTGATTTAATTATAATATGTGGTGGTTCAGGTGAAGACAGGTGATGAGAGTTCTTTTTGTCTTGGGTATAATAAAGAACTATTGATAATTATTACAGGAATGAAATATTAAAGATGGACTTTTAATCTAGAGATGGATTGCTTATTCCGCTGCAGTTAAACTTGATGTTTATTGTATTTTATCAGTTTAACATTGTTGAAGGCTAAGGATAATTTATTCTGCATTATCTTCGTCATAATATTTTTTACTGGGCTAGTTGAGCTCACCCTTTTCTTTCACTGTTCTCTTCAGGAAATGAGAATATAGCTAGGACGAGTCGGGGAATAGAGTGATGGTCCGAGATGGTGGCTATAGTAGTCCTCACAATTTTTATAAAATAGTGTGATAATAATTGTAATGAGGACTCCATTGAGTGTGGATATTGTCTATAAGGAAATATTCGTGTTTAACTCTTAGCTATGTTTTGTCGTATTTTGCACGACAATTATGTAATTAAGTTTTTATTTGTATTTTGTAGCATGTATTTGGCGACTCAAGATGGGTGATGTATACCTGTTTTGGGGGCGTCACAGTTGGTATCAAAGCTTAGGGATATGATCAATGGCTGAAATGTGAGACAAGAACTAGGAGGGGAGAGACGGGGAATTCATTCGCTAGTATAACCTACCTAAGTTTATTTTGTATTTAATTGGTCGGTCAGAGTATAGGGATAATATGTGATATATCAATTAACCCTAATTTTGTGACAGTGTTTAAAAATGGCATCTGAAAATGTCGAGATAAGAAATGAAGCACATGTGACCGTTGAGTCACCAACGATCAATACACAGGATAATGTGCATTAGAAAGATAATAATCCTCAGGTAAACAACAACACCGATCAAATGATGAACGATGGGACGTTCAGAGGCTTTATGCAATTCATACAACACCAAATGAGAGAGACTCCTGTATATAATGCAGGTGGAAACACTAGCAACTCACAATTGGTCACCGCTAAGCAGTTCAAGGAGCTGGGACCACCGGAGTTTTTGGAAGAGCCAAAACCACTTAAGGTGGAGACGTGGATAAAGTAGATCACCAAGATATTTGATGTCTTAGGATGCTTCGAGGAGCAAAAGGTTCCCTTTGCCACCTTCATGTTGCGAGGAGAGGCAAATTACTGGTGGGAATCAGTAAAACGTACTCAGCCTACCGCACTGAAGATGTCTTGGGAGAAGTTCCAAGAACTATTCAACGACAAGTACTTTCCCGAAAGTATTCGTCACTTGAAGGAGGTAGAGTTCATCAAGCTGGAGCAAAACAATATGACTGTATCGCAGTATGAAGCTAAGTTTGCCGAGTTGTCCCGGTTTGCGTCCCACTTGGTTGATAATGAGGAGAAAATGACGCAAATGTTTCTAAGAAGTTTGAAACCTGAGATACGTTAATACCTCATTTCTCACAAATTGTGTTTGTATTCAGATGTAGTGAATATGGCTCAGTTATTGGAGCGCGATAATGAGCCAGCCCAACCAAAGGATAACGAGCAACAACACGATAATAATCGTACCGGTGGCAATGGTCATCGGAACAATGATAATCATTATGAAGGAAATTATCAGGCAAGAAATGGTAACCACTTCGGTGGTAATCATGGCCAAGATAATAGAAGAAATGATTCAAGTGGAAAATTTAAGAAGAGAAAATTTAACGATGATGGGAAGACGTCGGCAGCAGCACCAACACCAGCAACAAATTCTAGGGGAGGAGAACGACCGCCAGTTAGATGCTACAGATGCAGAGAAGAGGGACACATAAGTCCAAATTGCTCACAGCCTTCCAAGGTATGTTTTAGTTGTGGAAAAGATGGTCACATAGCTCGATTTTGTCCTGTAGCAAAATCAAATCCAGTTGGGACGGTGGAACCAAAGGCGGATACGGACAAAAAAAAGTCGGTGGTTTCAGGAAGAGCATTTTTCGCGACTTCTCAAAAAGAGAGTAACCCAAACGAAGTTAGCACGAGTTAGTTAATTATAAATTCTTATGAAGTCTATACCTTATTAGATACCGGTTCTACCCATCCTTTTATCTCTCTTGCTTGCGCTCAACGTTTGAACTTGACCCCTAAGAAATTAGACTTTGACTTATCTATTGAAACTCCGTTATGAGAAACCTTCGTTACCTCCACTGTTTATAAATCTTGTTTGATTCAAATCGACACTTTCACGTTACCTGTCGATCTTATCTCTTTGAAAATACTTGCATTTGATGTGATTTTAGTAATTGATTGGTTAACTACTCATCATGCTTTTCGTAAGGTTGTTAGCTTTCATATTCCTAACCAACCTGTTATGTGAATTCAAGCAACCAAACCACTAAAGTTAATCACTGTCATATCAAGCCATAAGTAAAGAGCCCCGATCCTTTCGTTGTTGACTTCCTTGTGTGGAATGCACCGAAGCCAGACTTTCTGTAGGGGAAGCCGTGAATAACGGTGGCAAGTTGATAGGTATCAATGTGACGTGTTATCCAAGTCTTGGGATGAGAGTCACAGTTTTGAATGATATTTCTATTGTTAATAAATTTTCGGACGTATTCCTGAAGACTTCTTGGCCTACCCCAGAGCATGAAATCGAACTTTGTATTGACCCCAGTACAAAACCCATCTCTAAAACCCTCAACTATTTTCTTCACCCAAAACGAACGTATCATGCGCTAAAGACGTTGGCTCGAGTTGTTGAAGATTACGATAATACCATTCAATACCATCCTGGAAAAAACGAACGTGGTAGCGGACGCATTAAGTAGAAGATCATATGCGTTTACAAGTGCGATGTTGTTAACACAAAAACCCATTTTGTATAACTTACAAATGATGAAGATAGAGTTAAAGACTCTAGGGACCCACATGAAGATAGCAAATATACAAGTAGAATCGACATTAATCGATAAAGTTAAAAGCCGCTCAAGCTACAGACTCAGAGCTGATAAATGTGAAGAAGAAGGTTCAAGAGGGCGTTATTCTAGAAGCAAGAGTCGATGAAGAGAGAAAATCTCAACCCTCGATTTAATTAGCTCATTTGAAATCCTCGATCGAGTAGGAACTGTGGCCTATAGACTCGTTTTACCGCCAAGTATGTCGCGTGTTCATAACGTTTTTCATGTATCGATGTTACGTAAATATGTAGACGACCCAGACCACATTATTAAGTTAGAACTAGACCAGATAGCAGAAGATTTAACGTATGAGGAGATACGTGTTAAAATCTTGGATAAGAAGGATCATATTCGACACTCAAAGGTTATACCTCAAGAGTTAGAATCTAAACAAGGTATCCTCACATCTTCGGCATACCAGGTATGTACGTAAATTTTGAGGGCGAAATTTCATAAGGAGGGGAAATTGTAAGACCCCGAATTTTAAGAAATAAAAATATTCAATTTTCCTATAATTATTATTCTATTTAGTAATTGGTTAAATTGATAAAAGGTTAAAGTTAAGGGTGATATTTGAAAATTTTGCAAAGAAAATAAGTTTATATAAAATATTCGTTGTGTCGGGGAATATTCGTTTTAACAGAGAATATTCGTACGACGGCACAATCATTGGTGGACCCCACAACGGAAGTATTGTCGTGTTTAGAAAATGACATAATTATCTTTTATAAAAAATAACGGTGAAAGTTTTACCATTAAACCGTTGAACTACCCTAGTAAAAGTACGATGTCTACGCTGGTTGCATAGTAGCACACGATATTGATTATTGATGCTTACGTAAGAAGTCACTCAGTTATACTCAATTATTGATATAGTAATTGTTGCATCATATCTCTCATATTATTGATTCAATTATTGTCACAGTATCATCTGCATAATATTTTATATTATTAAATCAATAATTGAGACGATAAAGTTATTCATATTATTATTTGCAATATTGACAATGTCTAGAAGTTCTCATCGAGGAGAGGTTGGTCACTAATTGCTTGGCGTCGATAAGGAGAAATCCTTATCGAAAAGCCCCCTCTTTCCTGGGAACGACCTGGTTGTTAAATATTGTGAGTTATAATATTAATGGTGAATAAGTTCATGTTGATTAAAGATGAAATTGATATTTTCATTGTGTTGGGATTATTAGTGTTAATGGAAATCGACATCTATTCCGATAATAATTGATGTCTGGAGGTTATATTGACCAATCAGGTAATTAATCGGATAAATGAGTAATTAATTGCTATTAGTTCACATGCTTATAACTATGTGTTCACATGTGTGTACTAATGATTCACATGTATGTACTATTAGGGGAGGTGGTGCAAGATTGATAATACTTGCAGGACTAAATTAAAAATGAAAGAAAAGATGAAGGTATTATACTGTAATATTTTGAGCACGAAAACGTGCAATTATCGAAACTATATTTTTCTATAAATAGAAGCTCATTCTTCCTTCATTCTCACCAATTCACTAAGACTTACAAGAGCAATTATAGAAAGAGAAGCTATAGAGAGAGAAGCTATAGAGAGAAAGAAGAAGAGAAGTGTGCTACTTCACTATTCCAGTATTCAGTCTTCTTCTGAGGTAAGGAGTATTATTTATTTCATATTCTGAAGAGATATTATTTTTCGTATTCGTATGAATATTATTTTCGTTCAATATTCGTAAGGAATATCATTTCATTCAATATTCATAGGAATATTATTTTCGTTCAATAGTCGTAAGGGGTATTATTTATTTCATATTCTGAAGAGATATTATTTTTCTTATTCGTATGAATATTATTTTCGTTCAATATAAGGAATATCATTTTCGTTCAATATTCATTGTCTTCGTTTAATATTTATTAGGAATATTATTTTCGTTCAATATCCGTAAGGGATGTTATTTATTTCTTATTCGTAAGGGGTATTATTTCTTACTATTCACTCGGGTACTATTCACTCTGGGTATTATTTACGAAGTACTATTCACAAAGTACTATTCATAAAGTACTATTCGCGGGGTACTATTCACGAAATACTATTCACGGGATACTATTCATGAATTACTATTCACAGGGTACTATTCACGAAGTACTATTCACGGGGTACTATTCACGACGAAAAAATGATTCTTTTCTGTCCAAATTAATTTTTGATACATGAATATTATTCTTGAATTTATTCCACAATTGGTGATCATGTTGACAATTTAGTTATTCTTGAACTATGGATAAATTGTATTATATATGTTTAATATTTATCCTTTATCTCATTTGATTGATTCTTTATAACATTGTCATGATCCTCATACTTATATTGCGTTAAAAGTCATCTTTGGCCCGTAGTACATAGATGGACTGTTTGTTATTGGTTTTACAGTTGTATGTCTTTGGCCTGTAGTGCAAAGAAGAACTGTTGATTGATATCTTTGGTCCTAGTGCAAAGATGAACTGTTGATTAATAGTTTTGGCCTGTAGTGCAAAGATGTACAGGTGTATGACATGATCATAACCACTGGTGATACTAACGAATATCCTTGGCCATAGTGCAGGAATAATTCGATGATGTGATTGGCATGATCATGACCATTAGTTAACAGTTGAATGTCTTTGGCCGTAGCACTGACATGCAATTGATTAGTATGATCATGACCATTGGTTTTATAGTTGAATATCTTTGGCCCGTAGTGCAAAGGTAGACAACTGATTGGTATGATCATTGTTATTACATTTGAATATCTTTAGCCTTTGGGGTAAGGATATTGAGTAAAGGTTCTATTAAGCCTTTGTGGCAAGGAGAAACTGTTAATTTACCTGATTATAAATATGAATTGTGATTTAATTATAATCTGTGGTGGTTCAGGTGAAGACAGGTGATGAGAGTTCTTTTTGTCTTGGGTATAACAAAGAACTATTGATAAGTATTATAGGAATAAAATATTAAAGATGGACTTTTAATCTAGAGGAGATAGTAGACATTATGTTCTACTTGACTCTTCTAATGGATTGCTTATTCCACTGCAGTTAAACTTGATGTTTATTATATTTTATCAGTTTAACACTATTAAAGGCTAAGGATAATTTATTCTGCATTATCTTAGTTATAATATTTCTTACTGGGCTAGTTGAATTCACCCTTTAATTTCTTTCATCGTTCTCTTCAGGAAATGAGAATATAGCTGGGATGAGTCGGGGAATGGAGTGATGGTCCGAGATGGTGGCTATAGTAGTCCTAACTATTTTTATAAAATAGTGTGATAATAATTGTAATGAGGACTTCATTGAGTGTGGATATTGTCTAGAAGGCAATATTCGTGTTTAAACTCTTAGCTATGTTTTGTCGTATTTTGCACGACAGTTATATAATTAAGTTTTTATTTGTATTTTGCACCATGTATTTGGCGACTCAAGATGGGTGATGTATACCTGTTTTGGGGGCGTCACGGTATTAATTGTTCTTAATTAAGTCTGTTGAGAAGAGTGTTTATCCCATTTGATTCGACTAGACCAATATCTATGAGTTAGAAAGCGATCCAAACCAATTGCTTTGGTGCAAACTCATATAATCTACTGAGATGAACAACCCTCATAAAAGGGGAAAATATATTACGTCGGGATACCGACACGCGTGCGAACAACATGTCTGAATGTTACGCATAACATAAGGAACTTTATGTTGATCACCTATTGTACTTGTTTATATTGTGGATTATTAGTGGAATACTATTAATTCTCGCAGAATTTCATGGTCCATAGCGACTACTCAGTGTTAAATTTTCATACTCTTGGAAATATCAAAAACTTTGAATTCTTCTAATGATCTTTCAGTCCTTAGTGACTCATCAGTTGTAGTAAGGAATAGAACTGGTATTATTGAAACTTAATTTGTTTGTAATATTCATATTTCATTTCCTGAGCTATCGAATAATCGTTATAAGTTTTTAGATTATGAAACTTTACACATGATCGCCCATTTTTATTGTCATTATACTTGCTGAGCAAACTTGTTGCTCATTCTTACTTTCCTTAAACATTACAGTTAAGACAGAATAACGAGGAAGCTTAGAAAAAGATAAGGTCAAAGGCAAGGCTACGGAATAACTTTGTTCTAATATGTTAGGATCGTGTTCTTTTTATGTATTAAGACTTATTAATATTATGAACTAAGTTATGTTATGTATTAGTAGTGGTTTCGAGATTTGGGACGAGAATATTTATATTATATCAATGTAAACATTCTATTATTCTACTAAGAGTTGTTAATAGTATAGTGTATGAGTTGGATCGTGAAGCACCAGATTCAAGGTACATGTATCTGAATTTCGGGGTGTCACATGAACTCTCTAACGGAATGATTTTTAGAGATCTAAAAAAGGAGAACGTGAATTCAAATCCAAATACGAATAACAAAGTAAAAAGCTGAACCTTTATCAAAATATTCCAAGTTCTACTCTATGATTCAAAACAACTCGTTCAAGCTACTAAGTACCAGAAAGAAGCCAAATATAATTACAAGCTTAACAGCGCATCAAACCACTATCATTCAAAGAGTGATTTAATTGTCTTAGTGACTTTCATCTAAGTCTAAGTGACCTGGTCTAAGTGACCTTATCGAGAATAAGTGATTCAGTTGTAATAGATCTTAGTAATTTAGTCTTAGTGACCCCATACTTGGTGGATTTTTTACTTATTGAAGTAGAAGAGTGAATTACGAGTTATTTGTACTCTGAACCACTTAAATATCTTATATCATTTACTTTCTGCTCTTATATTATGCCATATATTTGTTATATCTATGAAGTGACTAACATCCACAAAAACTAAATTAATAAATGAGATTTCATTAAATCTCTAAGGGAAGTTTAAAATTAATATTCTATTGTGCTATAATTAATTGAATAAATTAATTATCTGGTAACTAATATTTAAATAAGCAAAAGTTTTTAAAAATTTATTTGACCCCCCTAGATTTCTATTGTACATCTGACAAACAACATAATATCAGTGTATGAGTTAACTCATCATGACTAACCAAAAAAAAAAAAACAAGTTAAGTCAGCTAACTTTTTTAGTTGTTCTCCTTATTATATATTACTTATTGATATGATATAATATTACTAGTATGCATGCCCTTGTAAAGGAATGGCATTTTGTTTTCTTATTTGATTATTTTTAAATAAAAAATTATCATATATGATATACAAATTAATTAATAATTAATAATGATATTATATTATATTATTATGCACTTAAAATTTTTTAAGATTATTATATATACTTTTGTCACAAATCTCCATTAATATCATATATAGTAATCTCCTTGTTCTAAAATATAAAATTATTATTAATCTTTTAAAATTTAATCGGAAACATTTCAAATTTAAAATTTATATGATATTACAACTATACAATAACAAATATTATAATTAGTTATATTTATTACATAATTTACAAAGTAAAATTTATATAAAATTTTGAGTTTAAAAATTCAATAATAATCTTATTTTAAACAAAATGAGTATATAAAATTAACTATTTAATTTGTTAAGTATATTTTAATTTTTGGATAAAGTTTTAAAATTTATTTTCATAAGGTTACTAAAAAAAACAATATTCCTTTCTTGAGTCATCAACTCATGACTAACCAAAAATTTCAGGGAAACTCAGTCAACTTTTTTAATTATTCTTCTTATTATATACTCTTTCCATCTCATAATATATGAACTTTTAAATAATTTTATTTTCTAAAATTATTTGTTATTTTATATAATCTAAGAGAATTAATTATAATCTTTTTAAATTACTCCTCATGAGAAAATTTTATAGATGAGAGAGAGTATGAGATAAATATGATAATTATAAGAATTTAAGGGTATTATAGATAATTGATATTATATTTAATATTATACAATTACTTTTTTTAATTTTTATACACAACTCTAAAACGTCATATATTATGAGACAGATGGAGTATATAGTATGGATATCTGAGGGGCGAGCTGTGATTTGTTCTTCGTGGCCAAAAAAAATTAACAAAGATAAAATATATTCATCACTAAAAAGTAAAATTTCACTATTACAAAACATATTTTTACTAAAACAAAAATAATATAGTAATAGAATTTGCTTTGACAAAGATAATAAAACATAGAAAAAAAAGTCTTTTAAAACATATCAAAGTTTCGTTAGAACTTGAGGGGACCGTAGTCTTACAAAATTTTTAAACCAAACCAAATGTACAAGTTAATTTTATAAAATTTTCAAATTTTAGAAGTCAGTCTTACAAAAATTTCAAATCTTGAGGAGGCCGTGGCCCCCTCCAACTCCGTCCTGTGGATATATATAGTTATTGATGATAGGTGATGATTTCATGAATTATATTTATTAAAAATATAAAATTTTAATATAGTGAATGAAATTGTAGGAAAGATGTATTGAGTTTGTGGAGTAGCCAAATCCAATAAATGCATTTGACATTTATTTGTTATGAAACAGAGGACAAACGAAATAAGAAACTAAGACCGGACACACAAATTACATGAGCCTAACGACTTCATATTAAGTTACAGAACAGACGTGAGTACCTTTCTTTTCGGAGGCTCGACTTAATTTCAAAAAAAAAAATAGAAATAATTTTTTTTAAAATTTTTAATTAAGATTTGATGAAGCTTTTATTAACCTTTCACCATCTCTCTTCCTCACTTTGCTAATACTTCCTTCGTTCCATAGTATTTGATTATGGTTGATTTTTTAAATTCAATTTAATACTTTACCGACTTCAAAAGGATGAATAAAATATAATTTGCACATATATTAAAAAATATAAAAATAGAGGAAAGAGGTAATTTTTTTAAAAAAATTTATTTTTAGTGGCTCTAGAAGATTATATAAAATGATAAGTATTTTATCTTTTTATATTAATGGGCCCCGCTAAATGACATAATTACCATTCATTTTATGTACTCTATCTCATCTTTTTGGAAAAAAAAAACTATACCTTTAATCGTCCTTTTGGGGACGTAGGGAGTAGATTTTTAAATTCAAAATTGACATAGATTCTTTTAATTTTAATCAATATAATAATGAATATTATAAATTATCTTAAAATGTATTATTCATTAAAAAATTTATTGTTTCATAAATTTTAATGTCATTTTAATTTTAAATTTAAAAATATTTTAAATTAATTTTTAAAAATTAATAATAACCATATAATTTAAAAAATCAATAATAATCATATAATTTGAATGGTACTTTGACAGAATTAAAAAAAAAAAGGCCTTCTTTGGAACACTCCATTAAACGGGAATCAGTTGCACACACGTATAATGGTGAAATATATAAAATGAAATGTGTCCTACTTTTTTCTCTGTTGTAAGAGTACAGTACTTATTAGTGTTATTTTTTGTTTCAGCCAAAATATAATACTGAAGTGTAGATTTAGTTAAGAATAAAGGTAAAAATAATTACTATTCAAGACCGAATCCTGACAGAGATAGATTTATTTTATCTGCGTTCATCCATAATTATTTCCATAAAAACCTCATTTATCAAGTTTTTTGGTTCTAATAAAAATGTTTCATTTATATAGATAATAATATAAATGAAAAAGGGAGATACCCTTAAGAGTATCTAACTAGTATATCCCATATTATTAATACGTCAATTTTTAGGGGCTTTTGGATAAATTCAACGGTATGGATATAAAGAATATATCAAAATATTGGAACGTATGAATTTGTATATAATTTGTTATATCTATCATCACTTTTATATATAGTAATGAGAGTTCAAAAAATTTAGGAAATTGTTAAATTCACAACAAAAATTATTATTTTCACAACAAAAATATCGTTATAGATCTTATAGCGACGGTTTTCACCGTCGCTATACATCTACAACGACACTTGTTGTGAAAATAACAAAAAATATTGTGGAGTTAACAATTACCTAAATTTAAGTTGCCAAAAAATATACTTATTAATTTTACAAGGTTGTAATAATGATGATACACAAATTAAATAAAAATATATATTTATTCACATACCTAGCTTGTAGGGTATCTCCTGCAAACCAATAATTTAGAATGATATTCCTTCCATTACTTAATATAAATCGTTTTAGAAAAATATTTTTGTCTTTTAATATAAGTCATTTGAGAATTTCAAGTAAACATTAATTGCTTAATTTTCAATATTAACCCAAATATTAAATATAATTTTGGTTCTCTCATTATTCTCTATCTAATAAATAACACCCTCTTTTTTCAATACAAAGACAATATAAATAATTAATTTATATTTAATATTTTACAATCATTTCCTTAATACTTGTGCACAACTCTAAAATGACTTATATTAAGGAATAAAGGGAGTACAATTTATCATAACAGTTCTATTATATATCATATCACTATTATTATGCAGTGGCAAATATACAAAAAATATAGACCTTTAAAATTTATCTTAATTTTATTAATAAAATTAAGATAAATTTATTTTTATAAAATTAGTATAAATTATGTCACTATTATTAACAAAGCACTTGCCATATGCAGTGGCAAATATACAAAAAATATAGATCCTTAAAATTTAGTAAAAAAATTTAAATAAGACTCGATTTGTGGAATAAATACTTATAAAAAATTCTTATTTCTATTTTCAGAAGTGTGATTTTAATTCCGCACGCACTCTCCCTCTATATATACTCTCATCTCTTATACAAAGGGGGTCTCCATTCATCTATTTAAAACGTCCACAAATTAAGTAAAAGAGAATTAAATTGGCAGTTTTTGGCTTGTTGAGCAAGGTTTTCATTCTAGCCTTTGTAATAATTCATCCTTATGAAGCTGCAGTTTTGGCTTCAAACAACAGTCTAACCATGGGTCAAGTTGGCGTTGGACCAACCGTTAGTATATGTTCGGATAACACGTTGACGCATGGTTATAAGTGCGAGGAATATGATGTAAGTGCTCAATTTATTTTGGCCATTTAATTTGTCTTAATTGATTTTTGGATGAATTATATATATGTCACCGTAAGTTGACAGTCAATTTCAGAATAGATCTATAATTAAAGTTAACACTTGTTTTTTTTTCGATGAATTATATATATGTTCATTGATCATTTGATTGACTTCCCCAATTTCGTATCATGTGTCAGTTATGGACTTGTTTAATATGAGTATTTTTTTTATTTGACATTAAAAAATATTCAGTTTACGCAATTCAATGGGAAAAAATACCTATCAAAAATGTTGTTTTTGATAAAATAAACAGCAAAAATATCCATGCATGCCGAACATATTAAATTACACTCCATTAACGTGGATATTTTTGAAAAAAAATTCCAGGTGACTACCGGTGATGGGTATATATTAAGGTTGCAAAGATTTCCCGAGGGTCGCGAAGGAGGAAATTATTATGGAAGAAAGAGGAAACAGCCAGTATTCATGCAGCATGGGGTTTTAGCGGTAATTAACTAAGCTAAATAACGTATAAATATATAAAAATATATATACACTTCAAAATCTGTTAACAAAAATACTAGTTCTGTTAATTTAAATATTATAGAGAATGGTTAGCCGTATGCCTTTATATATCATCTAACTAAATAGGTACTCTCACTCTCGTTCTCGTATGTCAGTATGTGTAATGCAAAACACCTTCTGGTAAAAGTTAGATGACATCATGAGTTGGGAAGGAATTGGTGCAATAAGTAAATTTTCAGTTAATTTATTTTGTTAAAAATTTAATTAGCTTTAGTTATGTAGTGGAATAAATTAGGAAAATCCCCTTGAGATAATTTTTTATAGAAAGACCTAGTAATGAGTTTAGCAAATGTACGTAGAGTTCAAGCACGCATAAAATAAATGTACAAAGGAAATAACACGCAAGATTTTAAGAGGTTCGATCACAAAAATCTCCTAATACTCACTTCTACTCCATTATGGAATATATATCTTTACAAAGAATGGTTATAAGAGTTTCACAAAGAAACTTTGGTCACAAAGACTAGTTAATTGAATTAAGATTTAATTGCACTTTAGAACCACTAAGTTTCACCCATTTTACAATTGAGCTTTCAAAGTAAAAATCCTCTCAATATAGACCCCAAAGTAGGTTTAAGTAACTAATATAGACCATTTTCGATATTCCGACAAGATTGGCCGGAGATACTTGAAAAATATGGTTTGACCGTATTTAACTTATTAAATTGGTATAAATACTTATTTTAATGTATTAAATTCATATAAATTATTATAAATAATACTCCGGAGTAATTATTATATGTTAATTATTAAAATTACATATTAATACAAAGATTATCAAATACAATTTTTTATTTTAAAATTAAAAAAAAAGATGGATTCATGCGCCTTATATAGACATTTGTGATTTTACCCGTTGGATAAATCTGTCAATGACATTTGGCATTTCCCTATTCCTTATGGTGTAGCTTGGTCGGCTGTAACATGAGATGTCATTGTTCGTAGTGTACCAGCGAGTGCAGAGAGAGACGCGTGTCTTTGCTACTGAAAATATAACTGTTAATAAAGTTGTCTTATTCCCTAGTGTTCATGATTTGATCATAAGATCAATATTGAGAGTCCAATGAGTAAAATTCCTAGAAAGAGTAATCGTCAGGTCTCTTGACACTACGATCCTTGGCCTCTTTGAGCTTTACGATCATTTTGTCTAGCTCGCAGTGTTAAACTTGGCTATGCTAATATCTATCGTTGAGCTAGAATGGTTGGAGCAGCAAACTCAGATTCTTATGGAGCAGCAAACTCAGATTCTGTAAGAATCTCATATTTTGGTAATACGAAGGGGGATTGACCCAAAAATTGGATAGGGGTCAAGACGTCATCGGGCTCACTCAACGAAGTTTGCAGTACTATTGCTTTAGAAAAAGACATTAGTCATTAAGCGATGGTTGAGCCAGGTAGTGGAGAGTGTATCAACTCTACGAAGATTGAAATACTATATGATCCTGGATCCTTCTTGACGATAATTAGCACAACAATCTTAGAGATCTACTAACTTGCAAATTATAATCTCGCAATGCACAACCTATACAATATTTGGTTACCAGCACTGTGAAACACCGGAGCTTTTAGAGCTTCAATTTTGGTCTTATTAGGCTCAAAGACATTATCTGGAAAATCTTTGTTTTGGGTTTGGTTTTTCACAATAATTGGTTCTTTATTTAGTATAGGTGTTCAATGGATCTAATAATGTTGGTTCGTTGTAAGAAATTTGGAAAAAAAAACATATGAAATGATTGAAGAGAATTGAGATCCATTAGACCTAAAAGAGTAAATTGGCGGTGTTGTTAAAGAATTTGGATTAAAGATACTTGTGATGCCATTAAAGATATTTGAGAACCAAGGTTTGCTGATTGTTGGGGCCAGTGGTTTGGTGAAACGAAGAACAAGCTCTACAAGAAAAGCGAATTTTAGGTAAAATATACATGCATACCATAAGAGAGTTAGAAACATCAAACCCGCTTTTACTCAACCGGTAAAAGCGTGTGATAGATCAACGCTGGAATAAAGTGCTCAATTGTATCAAAAAATTGAACACGATTGATAACGATTGTGAATTTCACAATCCTAATAGCTTGATAATAAGCGTGTAGGACCAACTTATGATAACAGTGTATTCTCGCTATATTTTTCAGCAGGAAACTAATCAACGTATTTTCAGTAATAGACTGATTAGTTCCAACCCACTAAACAGAGTTGTAGGGATATGATAGGGTAGTGGGCTAAGTCAAGTGGGTTGTTGTAACCACCAAATGGGTTGGATCATTATGGGCGACCAAGTTGGGTTTAATCCAAAATCCAACATCTCCCACTCACTCTTGACGACAATGATGTTATGATGTTAATTAACATCATGTTGCTTAAACTACATGGCTCATTAACCTTCAGCTATCGGATTGTGCGACTGTTGAGTTCACCTTAAATGCTGGAGCTATATATCAAACTCCTTGGGGCTAACATAAAGACATCTATCTTTTTAAGAAAGCAATGTGGGTGCAGTTATGCCAAACTAGACTGGTTAAAGTTTGTGTATAGCTACAACCCAACTCAGAGTACCTCAGACACATTATGATTTTCACTTGGTTAAGCATCTCTGATCTCTTAGAGAGCCATACTTAACCACCTTTTGGACCCAAGTCCATTTCATATCTCACTTAATTTACTATATCACTCCCAAAGCCTATAGTTGTCGACAATAAGTGAAAGAGTGAATTTAAAATCAAGTTATTTTTCTTTGCCTTATGTTACTCGGGGGCGTTTGATAAAAACTGAATGAATTTGAATCTGAATCTGAATGAGCTGAATCTGAATATGAATGAGTTGAATCTAAATTTGAATGAAAAAAGTTGTTTGATAATTGACATGTCTGAAATATCTAAATGATAAAACTTTATTATTTTACCCCTTTGAAAAAATTCAAAATTATTGTAAACTTATTTAATATTACATAATATAATAGTTAATATTTTTTTTAATTTCTTAATTTTTTTTTTACTTCATTCAGCTGCTCATTCAGTCATTCAGCTAAAAAAAATCTGACTTAGTCATTCAGCTCGTCCATCTTACCGATTCAATCATTCAGACCAAAGCAAACGCACTGACCGATTCAGTCATTCAGTTCTAAACAAACATCCCCTCAGATCAAGACCAACTGCTTTCTCATAATCGCCCCTTTGGATCTCATCATTCTTGACCTTAGGAAACAAAACCAAAGTAGCTTCATCAATCTATCTCTTTGTAGTATAATCAAATATCACAAAGAGCACTTGGGTGCAAAAATGAAATTTGTTCTTAAAGGACTCACGTGGTGAGAAAGTAGGGATCTATTCTTGCACGTCCCTAAAATGATCTCTAAGCTCATGTAAAATTCTCACAGCTTACTAGCTATACTTAGTCTTGTTGTACAAGCCTTAGTCTAGTAACTCCTAGAGTGTCTAACTAAAAAATTTCAAATTACTCGCACTATATTAAAATTTCATGTCTAGTTATCATGCCACGATAGACAATCTCATTTGTATGAGCATGCATCAAAATAATGTTGTGCGGATCTTAGTCCGATCTCTCCTCGAGGCCTAACTCAAATTACAGATTTCTCGCTCCCTAAGTGCTAACTCTGAGATTTACATTCGGCTATAAATACAGGTTAATATAGCTTGTGGGATATACCATATTTGGCTGAATACAATCAAACTCATCTTGGTTCTCTCCAAGGCAACATATAAAGAATATTTATTTTTGCATGCTATTAAGAGCCAATTGATCACGTTCATAAGTATCAAAAACATGTTATCTAAATTAATAACAAATGCAAAATGTCTCATCCTTGCTCTCTTTCCAAATGTCAATTGATCGCTTTCTAAAGCGTCAACTGTTCACTGTCCAAAGCGCTAAGGGTGATTGCTCGATGAACTAATTAACCTATTGACCTATTTAATATATAAAAATAATTGTGTTAGCTAATAAATTTATCATATGCACAAAAACAAACAAAATGGGAATCAATAATCATAACATACAAAATAAATTCTTCACAAAGAAATATATCTAATACAACCCAAATAATAAGTGATATGACAATGTACATTAGAATCTACGGAGCCCTAAAGACTTAACATTTCTACAGAATGCATCTTTAGCTATCAGCTTTGTTAGTGGATTAACTATCATATGATCCGTTGGCATGTACTCTAATATCACATTATTATTTTCTATGTTTTCTCGAATAAAGTTCATCCCTAAGTCAATGTTTTTCATCTTCCCATTGTGATATTTAGGATCCTTTGTGTGATTAAGAGTTGTTGTACTATCACAATACATATTCATGAGATCCGAAGCAATATCAACTACTCCAAGATCCTTGATGAACCTTCTCAGCCACATTATTTCTTGTATATATGACTTACATACAACAAAGTTCAACTCCATTGTCGATAGAGTTGCGTAAGTTTTTTTCTTACTACAGAAAGTGACAGCACTTGTAATGCCCCGAAATCCGGTCTATTTTCACACCCGGATTCCGTACATCACGAGTACATCATTCATCTAAACATACATCATTATATACTGAAATATAACAACATACATTCTAAATTTCCAGGTTCTAAAACCTTATAATTCCTTTCATTACAAATAATGATAATTATATTATTCTTTACATCTTACACGAGTGACTTTCATCCACCACTAAGGATATATAATAGTTCATTAAACTAATCTAAAGTTCATTTAACTTATTTTATATTACAAGTCTTCGCTTAATCTTCACGCTCATTCACATACTGAATGGCACTGCATCTGGATACCAGTCAGCTTGATCTTTACGGGATCTTTAAGTTCTTCTAACATCGTTCGCTAAAAATGTTTTTCATTTAAAGCAAGTGTGAGCATTCAATTGCCCAACAAGTCATAGCAGTTGAACAAACAACTTCAAGAATTTAAACATTCTTTTAAGACTTCGATAACTGAACAAAGGTTATGAAGTAGTTTGAATAATAGGAATAATCTCGATTCCTATCATTTTAAAACATTAGTTACATTCATTTTAAAATACTTTCATTCTTCTACCCTTTTCATACACATTTTATCTGGCTAGAATCATTATCACGGACTTAATAATAATGGATCATGTATAAATAGAGCATTCTCTTATTGAACAGTTAAATCATAGAACAGTTCATCTCATAGAAATATCGAAGTGTTCACATTGTGGCACAAGGCCTCATATGTTCTACCACCTTGCACAAATATCGCACATCAAGATACATGATGTAACTTCTCAAGTTCAACATCTGAGAAGTTTAAGAAACTTGCATTCATTTGAAATATGAATGAAGTTAGGAAACTTGCCTTATGCCTAGCTACAGCTTATGCTGAACTGCTCATTTCAATTCCTATGTAGCACATAAGAAAAATAACACATACACCAATTAGTCATGTATATTTGACTTATGCATTGGTTTGCTTAACTTTACTTCTTAGGGTTTGCGTTCTTGCAACCTAAGTTTACGCGACCACTTTCACTACCGTTCTACGGCTTTATGACATACGGAGATTTCTTACTTATACGTTCATCATCTTCGATGTTTTACATTCTTATCTTCTTCTTATAACTTCTCTAGGACTCAGCACACATCGCTTCTCTGCTAGCAGTCCATATGGTACTCTGAGCGGTTTCCCACAAACAACCAACAAACAAGTTCCCGTCTCATCTACACTGCCCATAACAGTGAGTTAGATCGGTTGCTAGTTTTGTATATACCTTCCCTCTCTGAAAGAATTGTTTAGCCCAGCTCTCATATGTCAACCATCAAAGGTTACGATTGCACCACAACTTAACTTATCTTAACTTATCCGAACTATTAACTATAATGTTCGTTAAGTCAATTTCTTATTTCTTATGGCTTTCTGATAACTAAATGTCATACCTCATGATTCATTCTTATCCGACTCACATTCAGCTTTCATTAATCTTATTACAGTTCGTTACGGCTTTCTCGATAATTCATATCTTATTTACTACCTTCGTCAACGTCTACGTCATACAACCAGGGTATACTTAGAACATTCGTCGGACGCGAGTACGATTCATGAGGATCGTTTACGTATTCAACGTTAACGTTGCTCGTCTCTTAATCTCTCATTCAACCTTTACTCAAGGTTTTAATCACTTTCAATCATTATCCATCCCATGAACCCCATGTTCATTATTCTTTCTTAATGTCGAAGCCATACTAATCGTTGTATGCTAAGACCGATCGTTCATCGTAACTGTGTTGCATTCACAGCGTCTATACGCTTTATACTTATCTCTCATTACCACAACATAATATCGAAATGTTATTCATAACCCTCATTAATCAACGTCTAAGGAATCACCATCATAGCAATCCCTCACGTTCGTTTATCGCGACTACGGTCCCCGGATATCGGTTCCGTAACCCGCGTTTACATTCTTTATCTTTTACTCTCATTTAATCTTTTCATTCAACCTTCATTAAAGGTTTAAAACACTTGATTAAGGGTTACATTAGTTGAACATTATGTTCTTTATCTTTCCTTACGTTTCCCCCAAGAGTTGAGCAGTTAAAAGCTCTTCTCCGCTTTTTCTCTACTACACCGGAGTCATGCATGACACTCTCCTTCTATCTCTCATACCGCCGCCTTGAGTTTCTTGATGCAGAGCTCCCTCGGTTTGGTATTGCATATACTACACCTTACTAAACATGGTCATGCCGTGGCGCCAAGCCCTAACCTTAGAAAATTTTTGTAAGTGTTAAATCCAATTTGAGATGCTTATTTCCCGCTTTCATAACTTATTCGTTATAACTCGGAACGTGGTCGTTCCAAAGCCATTCTCTTCCTTATCTTACGTATTTCAATCCCCCTCAGACAGAACTTCATTCTGAATCCGTTAACGTGCTATTCAATTGGCTTAATCTTCATCATTCGTTCGTTTTACATTTTTAACGCTCTTTATTTATTCGTCCGTAATTCGGTCATCCGAACTCGAAATTCGTTTGTTCTTGAGTCCACGACTCACGTTTCCTACATTCTCCTACATTATTATGAAACCCTACACGTTCAGGTTCATTTACTTACTTTCTAATTCTCGTTCGTCTTTTACAAAATTTTCGCCATAACTTCGTTATAGCTCAGTTTTAATCCGTTCTTCATGAACGTTTCTACCGTTCCTAACCAAGCAATAAGCATCTAACTTATACGCGGTGGTTTTAAATTTGTCCATCAACAAAAATTATCCTACGATGGTTTTAAATTTGTCCATCAACAACGTTCTTCGTGTTTTTCACGTGTTCTTCGTTCGTTCTTCATTTTTAATCGATATTTTGGATTACAATTTCACTTTTTCTTAGAATTTGATGTTATAGAACACCATTCCTTACTTATTTCACCTACTCATTCATATAATCCACTCAAATCGTTCTAATTCATTACGAATCTTACACTTCCTTAAGAAATTTATTTACTAAACTTCAAATTCTTATTTCTTCTTTTTCTTACGATTTCAACCATATGAAATCATTCCTAACATCATCTACTTGTAATTCTCATTAAGTTATATTTTTGAACATAAAAACTTAAAGACAAATTATACGAGACAAGGTTTCGGATTACCTTTCCCCGTTAATCTCCTTCCGTCGGACAAAGGTTGCTCACGAGCAAGCTTTTCCTCTTCCTTTTCCTTCTCTTTCTCCCATCCGAACTCTCTCTCTCTCTCTCAAAGTGTAGGATTTTCAAAATCCTAAAACAATGAATTAAGCTTCCTATTTATAGAAAACCAAGGCTAGGGGTATTTTAGTCATTTTGCCCCCCCAAACCTCCTTACTATTGATGACTTGAGCACTAAGTTTACTTAGCCCTTAAGTTTACTATTTCCACACTTAGTTAACCTCATTATTATTCACGAAACTTAGCTTGTAAATTTCGTGGTTCCATCTTTCGGGTTTCGTCCGACAGTTTTAAAAACTGCGATTCTTGGAATCCAAATATTTTTGGATATTTCGTCTTTCCTTTACCGATTAACTTTTACGTATTCTTCGGATTTCCAAAAAACTGAAAAACACTTTTTGGTGTCAAGCATTTTCCTTCACGTTTTCCCCTAACGTAGTTAAACGAGTGAAAAGTAGATAACAGTACTTTTCGTCATTTTTATTTCGTCCGATTTCTGCACATTTTTCGAGAAAAACTTTTATCGACTTACTGAACTTTTCATGACATATTATCGTTAAAACTTTCGACGGAATGTCATTTCGACATACCGAACTCTTGAAATGGCTTAGGTTATTCAAACCCTAACCCTTAGGTTTTGTCAGGTGAATAGTGTCTATTTGGTCTTTTTCCCCGAGAATATTTTTGTTCCCAAATTTTTTTTTTTCGTCTTGAAAATTCTTACTCGTTCAATCTAGCTCGTAGCCAGAATCCTCTAGGGTTATAATCATCCTAGGTTCTAGAACGATTAATAAACTCATAGCACATAATATTATTAATAAAATTTTATATTATTAATAACTAATTCTTTAAACTTAAATTCTAGACAATCCGAATTTTCGGGTTGTTATAGCTACTGTAGTAAGAATGCATATCCCGAGGTGAACTTACACAACCCATGATTACCTCTCAAACTTGCATCGGAGTAACTAATTAAGCATAATTTTGGGCTAATATAGCACAACATATAAGCCAAAGTACCCTTCGAATATCGCAATATCGTCTTAATTTCTCTTCAATGAGCCAACCAAGGGTTAGACTGATAGCGACCATATCCAACTGCAAATACTATATCGGGCCGAGTACACACAACTACATATATCAACTTTTGTATAGCACTGTCATATGGGTAATGAGATATTTTCTTTTTCTCCTCTAGAGAGGTAGGACATTACTTAGGCCTTATGGCACCTTTAGTAATAGGAGTGTCTATGGATTTCCAATTGTTCATATGAAATTATTCAAGGACCTTCTTAGGGTAAGTCTTTTGGGATAAACCAAAAATATTTCTTGAACGATCTCTATAATCTTGACTTTGGGAACATATGATGCCTAAAAACCATGTCCTTCATTTTAAAATTAAATTAAAACCACCCATTTGTAGCTACAATCATCTCTTTATCGTTCTCAACTAGCAAGGTGTCATCAATATACATTGATAGGATATAGAACTTGTTACTGGATTGTTTGATATATACGCAATGGTCCTTTTCGATCATCATAAACTCATCACTAATGACGGGTAGATGGAACCTAAGATACCATTGCCTGTAAGCCTTATTCAATCCGTAGATGGAACGCTTTGAGCTTGCAAACTTTGCACTCTTGTCCCTCCACAAAGAAATCTTATGGTTGATCCATATATATATATATATATATATATATATATATATATATATATATATATATATATATATATATATATCCCAACTAGTTTTCTATTGATGAAGGCTATTTTTATGTCCATTTGATATAGATCCAAGTCCAAATGCATGATAATTTTTAAAATGAGCCAAATTGAAGCAAACCTAACTTTCAGTGAGAAGGTTTCCTCGTAATCAATTCCCTCTTGTTGAGTAGCCCTTGGCTACCAATCGAGCCTTGTTCCTGTCTATGGAATCATCCAACTTGCGTTCGACTTTTAGAACCCATTTGTTCCCTATTGTCTTTCACTCTAGTAGAAGGTCAACCAAGTCCAAGAACTAATTATTCTTTATAGACTCCATCTCATCTTCTATTACACTTACTCACTTATCACTTGCAAAAGATAATAGAGCATCTCAATAAGATCTAGGTTTCTCATCATCATGTGCTTCAGCCACAAAGGCATTCCACTCAATCTCATAGTTAAGAAGTGGAATGTTTTTTATTTTGCTTCTTCGCATATGAGGAATATGAGATTCTTCATTCATTGGAAGATAACTACTTGAAGTTATGTCACTCACACTATTTATAGGAGCTCGATGAATTTCCTTAATCTCAACTGTTTGATTAGGAGAGCCATCGTCTTCCTCCATTTCATAAACATTCATCTTCTTGCCCACATTACTTCTACTTGGAAAGTCCTTTTCAAGGAAATCTACATCTCTTGACTTAATCTCAGATACAGTCCCATTAGGTTACTTTTCAACGAACACATAGCACTTGAAGTGTTCAAAATATCTTACAAAGATACACTTATTGCCACTCAGATCCAACTATCCATATTTATGAGAAGTACTGTTGTGCACGTAGGTTATCGATCCCCATGGTTACATATTTCCCAAATCAGGCTTTTTGTCGATCCACATTTTATATGGAATGGATTGTAAAAACTTTGAAGGATTAGGATTAAGTATATACGTCGCAATCAACAATGATCACCCCAATAAGAGATAGGAAAATTGGCATGAGTCAACTAACTATGTCTAATAATGTTCGGTTCCTTTTATATGTCATACCATTTTGTTGCAGAGTTCCAAACATTTCCAGTTGACTGATTATTCTCATTTTCTCACATAGATGTTAAACTGATCAGATACATACTCGCATCCTTGGCCAGTTCGTAATGTTTTAATACTTTTATTCAATTGATTTTTGTCCTCAATAAAATAACATCTGAAGCATTCTAGTGCTTTCGACTTATAAGAGATCAAGAAAGTATATCCGAAGCACGTATAGTCATCTATCATCGTGAGAAAGTAGCAACACCCATGTCTTTTTTTCACATTCATAGGGCCACAGATGTTTGAGTGAATAAGTTGTAAAGATAAGTCTGCCCTAGTAACTTTAACAAATTATTTTCTAGTTAATTTCTTTGCTAAAAAATGCTCATAGGTTAGTAGACCGACCTTAGCAAGTGGACCTAAAAGACCTATTCAAACTAACCTGACCATTCCATCCTAACCAATATGGCCTAATCTAGCATGTGTCATTGCATTGAACCATCATTGATAATTTTCAACAAAAGTAATCATTACTATTAAAGCTAGAATTAACAGTATCCAAAACCATAACATCATTTGAAATAAAACCATGACCAAAAACATTTATCTCGTGCAAAATTATTATAGAATTGTCCTTAAAACAAACTGAATAACCTAAATAAAGTATTAAAATAATAGACAATAAATTTTATATAAAGTACATCAGGAAGAATCAATATAGAGCCTCCACATATCACCAGTTTGTAAGTCCAATGCCTAACACGTCCACATTAAAATCATTCCCCATTTACACTTTTCTACCAGTCGAAATGCAACAGTATTCCACGAACTCGTTTTGATATCTAGCTATGTAGTCCATTGCTCCGGAGTCTACAATCCATATACGGAGATAATGAGAAACAAGTACAGTACTCGAAACTAAGCACATAGTTAAATTATGACTATACATTACCTTTTTAGGCTCAGTGCATTCATAAGCAGTGTGTATCGCTTTGGCACAATTTTAATATACCATCCTGACCTTGTCCTTCTTCCTAGACTTGAATTTTTTTCTTATTGACAACACTAAAACTCATAATCCTCTTCGGCATAGTAGCATTAACAAATTTCTTACCCTTTTGGGCTTGAACCTTTAATGAGAGCTCAATTCAGCTACATATGCTCTGGAGGACTTAGCAACATCTAGGCGCTCAACCTCAAGCTCAGTTGACAATGAATATCATCAAAGTTCTTGATATTCTCTGTGGGTCATGTTGATCCTTATATATTCCCAAATATCGGGAAGATAGTGAAGCACTACAGAACATCTGACGGTTGAGTTCTATCATATTTTCACTCCTGGATCATATTTCCCATGATACAAAGGTTCTATTTCATAGTGTTAGCACTCAGGTTTTGTAACTAACGAAATTTATGTCAAGTTTTCTCAATCTTGTCAATGAAGTGCCGCCAAATTTTATTTGAGAGCTTTCCAAATCTTATGAGCTATTGAGTATTGTTCATACTCAAACAACAGATCATTAGTCATGCAACTCTGTAACATAATGCAAGCAATAAGATCTTTCTTGGCTTAACTATCGAAGGTTGCAACTTTGACTACATCATTGGCATTTTCACCTTCTATTATTTTCATTTTGGACAAGGTTTCCTTAACCTCTTATTCATTAGGCATTATTATTGTGAAAATGCCTAATGTAACATAATAAGAGGTTAACAAACTTGACATCCTTAACCTCTTATAATGCCTAATGTAACATAATGCCTGACATCTTAGGCTTAACAATGCCTAACATTGTGATTATGGATGTCAAGTTTGTTACCCGAGTTTAGGTTTAAGATAATGTGTTTTGAAAGCATATCCTGAACAATTGAGAGAACACTTATAA
The DNA here is from genome assembly GCA_020205605.1 of Panax ginseng. NCBI lineage: Eukaryota > Viridiplantae > Streptophyta > Magnoliopsida > Apiales > Araliaceae > Panax > Panax ginseng. The sequence goes on along the minus strand of CM035131.1, from coordinate 60,536,435 downwards.
ATTATAGATATTATTAATATTTTTAACACAATACTTATATTATCTTTGATGCATGAACTCAAATTAACATAAAAGTAATAAGACATAAAAATAGGAATTTTAATTTTGTTTATTCATCGCATAAGATGATTAATTTTAGGAAATAAACTCGATTAATTATTCCTAAAACACTCCCACTTGGACTAAGCATGTTCTTAATATTAAACCTTATTATGCTTCTCAACAATTTTTTAATTAAATATGTTGCATATTAAAATTTTCCTTAAATTGGGTTAATTAAATAAGTGCAATATTGCTTAATAAATATTACAAAAACTAACCAAGTAAAATCAAAATACTACCAAAAATTATATATGAGTACATATGCATACAAATATGTTATTTGTGAATTTTTAGATTTTTTTGATATTACCACAATTTATTAAAATTGTTGGTAGTTAACATTAATAGACACATAATTAGTTAATGCCACTAAAATAATTTATTTCTCGACACCCCTTGGTGGAGACACTGAAAATAGGGGTTTGAATTTACTATAAATAAAATCACAAATAGTCTCAAATAACTTTTAAAATAAAAATTTAAACAAATTTCAAGTCTCTTAACAATATTTGAAAATTCAGAGTAATTCCAAAAAATGTTTGAACGTGTAGAAATGTCAAAAATAATTAACTAAAATTTTGTAAAAATTTCAAGTTCAAAAAAGTTCAGGAGGGTGGCGTATGTACCACACGCGTCATCATGTGTGAGTGTACATGCGGGCATAGACAGTTGCTGACAAACGCTAACATCAACATTGTTGACGTAGTACCTGGTTCCACACGGTAGGCACTTGGCAGAATCTCATAAGCCATGTGTCATCTTGGTGGCATGACGCGGCACTGTCACGTCCTCATATCATGCTGATGTGTCAACCGTTGGTTGGGCCACGTGGTGACTAATGTTTGGTTTTAAAATATGCACTATAAATCAAGTCCTAAATAACATGCCAAATTAAACCACTTAATCATCCTAATTATTTATAACATGTGGTGACACGTGTTTGGTTTTGATATCCTCTTTTTACCTCTTTAAAAAATATTTGTTCTCTATATACCTTAGGAGTTTCTTGCTTTAAGAGCCGCGATGCTCCTTTAAAGCGTCAAGACGCTCTTATGCTTCAAGTCCAGACGCGTTTTGGACGCTGATTTTGTACAGAATTTTGAGATTTAGCTATAAATTTTCCAATTCTAATGTAATTAGGATGCTATTTAGATATGATTTTGTTTTTAAATTGATTTGTTATTTAATAGTCCTTTCCTTATAGGATTTTAGGTTTTCAGTCTAGTATAAATAGTTATTAAGGTGATGTAATTCATAATATTATTATTATTAAGAGATTATCAATATACTTGAGAGATTTTTTCTCATCTTTTAGTTCTTTAAGAATCCTTATGTTATTTCTTAGTTTTCTTTGAGATTCAATTTTGACTTATCATATAACAATTCATAGTTGTGTATGGTGTCTTCTACCGCATCAATCGTCGATTGTACCAAGGTTCCTGTTTCAATATAAACACGGGGTCAAGGTTTCGTTGGTGTTCCATTCAATGTAGACTTCCTTGCATAAGCGATTGTACCAAAGTTCTTGTCTCCATATGGACAAAGAGTTGAGGTTTTGTGAGCGTTCCACCTTATGACTTCTCTAGAAACGATCCAGGTGACGACCACCTCACGCAAGCGTGTCGTGAAGTCTATCATAACCGCTTGACCCGACCAATTAGATAATGACACGTCGTCGTTAGTTTATTAAGTCAACTGGCACTTGCTTGTCTTATTGTCAACATGTGGTTTGCATGCACTGTTGGGTTTGTATAGAACACATAGATGCAAGCAAATTACATAAACGAAACAGAAGCGCGATAAAATTAGATTTTAAAATTTTAATACAAACCATCACCATGATCAATCCTTGCACTCAATTAACGATTAAATGAAAGAGATAGAGAATCATAATCATACCCTCGTAGAACCGTGCTTTCTCAGATATGAGGTCAACTCCAAATCTTTCGCATTCTCCTTGAATTCACCGGTTAGATTCCTTCCTTTGATCAACGTTAGCCACTCAAGTGTTTGGCTTCTAGAGGTGATCCACCAAGGAATAATATGTATTCAAGAAGATGAGTGTTGACAAAACATTAGTTTTCTATCTCTAAAGAATTTGTAAGTACTCTCCCAACACTTGGTAAAACACTTTGTGTAACCCCAACCCATAATAAGACTCCTCTTCTTTATAGATGTAGGAAAACCTCCTAAACTATTTATGAATATGGCTTTATTTAATTAATTAGACTCCTAATTCAATTAAGAACTTATGAGAATACTTTTAATAATTAATATCTAAACACTTTTAGGAAGTAAATAATAATTATAATAATAATAAGACTACTATTATAAATTTATATTTAATATTTTCAAAATATTAAATAATAAATATTAAGCTATTTAATTTATTCTATCACTATAGATTAAATTAAATATACTTAACTCGTTATTATGATTATGTCATTTACTTCTTAAATAAATATTTACCTTTTGCGGTGTGACCCTTTAGGTTCTCTATATTAAACCGATTGTTACTAAATCAATTAGAACAATTCTAATTTTATTTAAATAAATAAATTAAACTATTTAATTCATTTAAATAAATAATATTTATTCTAAAATAAGGGTAAGCCCCCTTAGCAATCAACAACTTTCTAGAGAATATAGATTTCAACATTAATTATAAAGAACCTTTTAGTAAATAATTACTGTACAATTCAATCCTTCTACCATACAATGTCCCAATTAAATATAAGACATGGAATTACTGTCAAGTCTTATTTTATTTAATTATATGTATTTCGATTCTCAAATGCATAATTCTAAATAATGTAAATTAGAAAGTACTTTCTAATTTCATTCTGGCTTGGCCAAGACTACTGAATTGTCATTTATCGAATCACATAGGACATTCTCCTTTTATTAGAAGTGGTAGATTCTTTTTTGACCATTCACTATATCCATACACAACTTATTATACCCGAACATACCCTTTGATATACTCTAAGGGTCTTAACGAATATGTCAAAGCATAAATCATCATACACAAGATACTATGATGATCTTAAGTCCAGTAATCACTTATACTACTTTCACTTAAAGAATTCTTATTGACAGACAAGTAAAACTCCATTAGATATTTCTTTAGAGAGCCACATTTAGTGAACTTATTCTCAAATAAGCACCTACATACTTGCTTTAGTGTCTCCACATAAATGACTATAAGATCAATCATCCTCTTCCTAAGAGCATACAAAGTATGTACCAATCTATCTGTATTCAATAATATCCTTTTTAGTAATCCAACGATTAGGAACGATTTTAGTTTTAAGCTTTCTAAGAATTTAGATCTCATTAGCATGATCATCATCATGATTCTAAAAGCATTGCTCAAAAGTATGGGTTTATCACATATAAAATAACATAACCATGTATATAAAGTAAAATGCCTTTAATAAATTAATTATTTTATTAATAAATGAATAAAATTATAAAGTATATGTTAAATAATATCAAATATGGTTAGCTTGTGTGTATACTACATTCATGCACTGCCTTGCCTGCTATCGTTTTTGACACCGATGGTATTAACCGAATCGACTTGACGATTCACGATCGTCTGTGGCTTTTTCTGTGTTTTATTGGTGCTCCATTGTGGAGCGATGGTGTTGTTGTGAATAAACGTCTCAAGATATAGAGAAATAAAATATTTAGAATTTAGAACATAATCACACAACATAAGAATTATAATGGAAACTTCAAACCGAAGAAAAAATCACTTTCGTTGCCAAAAACAACCAGAGAAAATTTACTATGTAAAAAATATTACAATCACTCACACTAATAAATTTTGTCACATCCACAAGAAGGATAATTTTTCCCAAGAGAATTTCCTTACAAAAAACTCTCTAACTCTTTAGATACCTCTTATCCTTCTACCTTCGGATTGGTGTGTCATTTTTGCAAAATGAGTGCTCTATTTATTCTTGAATTAGAGGGAGCATTATTCCTTGAATCATGGGATAAAGAGCAAAATATGCAGCACTTTGGGCATGCATTCCTATATTCATTTCCTTGTCTCCCATTTTTCCCACCTTTAGAAAACTAATCATGCATTATTTGATTTTAACCAATATCCTAACACACTCTACCTTGGTTAAAATAAAATAATTACCATAGCTTTTGCTATCACTGTCTTTACCAACAGTCATAACTCTCGGTATATAGAATTATCTTACTTCACCATAAACAGTACATACACTTAGAATCAATCATTCTAAGATTTTTCATGCCAAACAAACTTCCTGAAAAATTATGGTGCTACTTCCATGTTGGCTTTCTAAGAAGTTCATCAGTCATCGACATCAAGATCACCACACACCTTACATCAATGCCAACAAATGCCCGTGTGCAAAAAATCGACCGCTAGTAGTAACATATCCTCTTTCATGGCAACTTTAGATACTAACGATATGGTATGAGGATGTTCATACTCTTTCTATAAAGAGCAGGATTGTCTCCCTCACTATGGGTAGAAACAATGTTGACCATTGTCTTGGAGCTATTTGCCGAATTAGCTCCACCTTTCGATAAATTTCATTTTAAGTGCCCGGATTGTCATCTTATTTTTCCATCTTTTAATATTAGAACCAGAAAAAGTCTCAATTTTTGTGACATTGGGAATGGCCTTAGTAGCGGTTAACATATCATAATCCATGATTATCCTTAAGTTTGTAATAAAATAATGGAAAAACTACTATGAAAATTAAAAGAAAATTAAGAAGATATCATCCAAATGAATTGAAGTGTGTATAGAGCACTGTCCTTAAGGATAATTTTTCCCCCTCTAATATTATATCACCGGTGCAAAAGGTCAAAATGGATACCCTCTAGGAATCAAATAGAGAAGGTCAAAATGTCTTCTCTAATGTGCACTCAAATAGAGAAGGTGACATGAACAACCCATTGTCTTTTCTTGAGTTTTAGAAAAGATGATTCAAGAAAAAATATTGTAATGCAATATTTTTTTTATATGAAGTAGAAGACATGCATTCTAATATATCTCTCTTTATAAGATTAGAAGTCTATCTCTATATATTATAGCCTGACTGACTAAGTATTAGCTATGTACCAAAAAGATTTTGTAACGGTAAAAACTTAAAGGTGTAACGGCTAGGAAATCAATTACTCAATTAATAGAAATCAATCTCATTGATTGTGTAATTTGAACGAAATCAATTTTGTAACTCAAACAAAATGATTTTTAATTTGACAATAAAACACACTAATTAACTTGACTTTGAATATTCTTTTCAAATTTTATAAATAAAAAATAATTTAATAATCCCCCACATTTTCATAGATAAGTTTTAAGAGAAATATGAATAAAAATCAAGAATTGAAAATGCAATGCATAATTATTGGTGCTTTTTGGGATATGAACTAATACATAGAATAAATAAAGCTAAATTCATAGAAAATAGGTGAAATAATAAGTTTCTATGAACCACATTCCTTTAGTATGTATTTAAACACTTATCATTCACATTACAATTTCGAAGCTGACTTGTTCAACGCGGTTGGACATATTTTCGGGCATGCGCCAAATCTTGGTTTCATGAGAGCTTTAGAGATTTGCCTAAGTTCTCATAGAGGCAGCCCCACCTTTACTCTCATATAGCTGTTATTCATGAAGTGTGTTTTGTAGCCTACCACATTATCCAATATGGACTATGAAAACATTAAGAGCTTAAAGATCAAGCCTCATTCGCTATAAATGCACTATAATACACCATAGGGATGAACATAAAATATAAATATAAATTAGATAGTGCTATAACGATCAACTCATATGAACCTAATTCCTGAGATCTCCATTCATATAGGTTGGGTTACCATCACTGTTGACCTTTGTTCTAGGCATGACTCCCATCCCCCTCGATGTAGTCTCTACAAACCTTTTGTTAAGTGGTTTGGTCAAAGGGTTAGCTAAATTCATTTCCGACCTTAAAGACTCTAGAGATTTCGCACCATTATTAAGAAGTTATCAAATATTTTTATGCCTTTAGCGTATATGTCTATTCCATTCATTATTAGTTTGATTTAAAGCTCGACTTATTGCGACTTGACAATCACAACACATAGACACAGATGAAACTGATATCGTCCATAAAGGGATATTTGTTAATAGGTTTCTCAACTAATCAACCTCAGCACTTGCCAAATCCAAAAAATAAGCTCAGATTCCATAGTAGAACGAGCAACACGTACATGTCTGCTTGGTTGATTTCCAAGCGACATCAACAATACCAAGGGTGAACAAAAATCCACTCATGGATTTAATCTCATTTGAATCAAAGATCTAGTAAGCATCAGTGTAACCTTCAAGTATAGATGGATAACATGTAAACAATATACCATAATTCATTGTCCCTTTTAAATATGTAAGCACTTTAGAAATGGCTATCTAATGCTCATCATTAGGATTATTTGTATGTCTACTCAATTGATTTACAACATATGTAATGTAAGGCCTCGTGGAGTTTGAAAGAAATTCAAGACTACCAATTATTTGTGCATAATCATTTTATAACACACTTTCTCCTTTATTATTCTTTTAAGAAATGTTGTGATCATAAGGTGTGCACACAGGTTTGGAATTAAAATGACCAAATTTCTTAAGTAATTTTTAAGTGTAATGTTCTTGTGACATAAAAATTCTACTAGTATTTTTGATCATTTTTTTCCACGAATAATATCAGCTTCATCCAAATCTTTCATATCCAAATTCAAAGAAAGAATAGATTTAGCAACATTAACATGTAAAACAGTATCAATGATAAACATGTCATCCATAAAAAGATATATAAAGACCCCAAAATTTTTATCAAATTTAGAATATATGCATTTTTCTGCATGATTAACAACAAATCCATTTTTATCATAACATAATCAAATTTATCATGCTATTGTTAGGAGTCTACTTAAGTCTGAGTAATGATTTTACCAATTTACAAACTTGATTTTTCTTACCATGAGTCGCAAACCCCTCGAGTTAATCCATTGAAATTTCTTCATTTAAGTCTCTATTTAAAAATGTTGTTTTTACATTCATTTGATGAATAACCAAATTATAAATAGAAGACAAAATAATTCAAACTCTAATAAAAGAAATTCTAACTACTGGAGTATAAGTATCAAAATAGTCAAGGTCTTTCTTTTGTGTATAGCCTTTGGCAACAAGCCTGACTTTAAACTTATTAACAGAGCCATTGGGTTTTAATTTTCTTTTAAAAATCAATTTACACCTAATGGGTTTAGCACCACGAGGCAAATCAACTAACTCCCAAGTATGATTACACATAATCGATTCTATTTCATTATTAATTGCCTCTCTCCGGAATGGAGCATTGAGTGAAGTCACAGCCTAAGAAAAAGTAACAATACCATTAATCATTAAAAAAGTATAAAAATCATAACCAAAATTTGTTTATTTCCTTACTCTTTTACTTTTTCAAAGTTCAATAGGCAAGTCTTGTAATTTTTCAAAAGTGTCGTCATGGAACTCTGTTAGTTCCCGGAGGCACGAAAGTTATCTAGAAATGGGGAAGGGGGAGGAAGGGAGGGAGGGAGGGAGGGAGGAAGGGAGGGAGGGGGGGGGTTGAATAGATATTTAAAATCTTTTTCTTTTCAAAGAGTAACTTAACAGATTTGTTAATTAAATAATTAATTAACCACAGTGGAATGTATGAATTAATTATCCCCTTTAAGATAAAACAAAAGTTATAATTTAAACAAGCAGATATAGCAGTTAAAGAGACTGAAAGTAAATGACACAGTGTTTTAAGTGTTTCAGAGCACTCAGGACTCCTAGTCCACTCTTTTACTCCATGAGTAGGAAATCCACTAAGGATGTTGATACAATCTTCGAATCACTGAGATTCCTTCAAGACCAACAGTCTTGAAAAACTAGTTCACAAAGAACTCTTCAAGCCCAGCAGACATGGAATGTTAGTACATTAAATACTTTTTAAACCTAGCAGGTTTGGCAGCTCTACGATGAATGTAGTTGAGGTTGTTGTTGTTGTGCTACTAAGTTGCCTTAAGCCCAAGTTCTGATGAACTTAGTAGCAAAGCAAGATTTTGCTGAATCGTGGAATGAAGATTTATCAGATGTTCTTGTGATTTTATTTTACGTTCTTGTTTCTTACTTCTTGTTTCTTGCTTATCTGACATCTTCAATATGTTAGCCTTATATAAGAGCCTTTGAAATCTTCTCGTTGAGAAGCTTTCGTTTGAGCATTTAATGATTCGGGCATTCTGAAAGCTTCTTTTTGACTTGCTTAACACAACAGTCTGCTTTCTCACCTAACACCTCTAAAACGTCACTATCCGCAGACTAGTTGGAAGACACATTTCTTCTTACTTTTTGATTCTTCGATTCAACCAAGGATGTTGGTGAGGACATTGGGTTTCTCAATCATATCAACGTTCAAATGTCAGTTGATGATTTTAGGCATTTTTTTTATCAGACTCGATCTTCAACTATTTTGATGCTTACTGATGAGCACTACGATCGTCGACTGATTATAAGTGCTTCCAGGTGATTTATATTTGTCAGCCTCTGATGAGAATCGTAGAGTACTCTACGATTTTGCCTTAGTTTTGACAGTGCTTAACTGAATATTATCTTGATGCTTTGAGGACTCCACAATTTAGAGCATTGCCTAAGATTTTGACTTGACATTACAAACACTCGGCAAATTGCTTCACGATTCAGATAGGCTTGCTTAGCAGACTACGATTCTGGCTTCTTTAATCTCCACGATTTTGTGCTGCCTATCTATTACACCTCATAAGATCAACCTAACATGTTTTATCTTTCTACTAAAAGAGATTTTACAAAAAGATAAACATTAAGCTCAGATCAACTTAACAATTTTGATATTTAATCTAAGTCCTTGTACATATGATCTAATAAGGACTTTACATCTTTTGATAATCCATGCGCATTTATTTATTCCAACATCAAATTTAAATATGCAACTCCCAACAATCTCCCCCATATTTGATGTTGACATAACCAAGTAGATTTACATTATACCATCAATTTCTAATGCAAGTTGTTTGAAAATAAACATGACTTAATGATCAATGAGCAATTTAATCTCTAAAATATAATATTGAATTTATTGATGTTTTTCAAGAAAATTACAGTTCAAAATTGATACATCAAATAAAGATAGAAACTTATCTTCTAGGTTTCTTGAATCTTGGAGGATGTGCATATTCGTATTCCCTTCTTTTCCTGCTAGCCTCATTACGCCTTACAATTTCTTCCAGCTCACGTTGCTCCAGAGGTTCATTATGATCATGTCTATTCATGAAGGCAGGATCTTCAATGGGCATGCTTAGGCCAGTGTGAGATACTCCTTGCAAACTGAAATGAGTGGGACCTTGACTTTCCATTAGTATTGATTGACATTCTGCTACTCTTGGAGGATGATTACGAGGCTGATTGATTCTTAAGGAAAGTGTAACCTGCTTCCCTTTACTTTTCTCAGTATTCTCCCCCTTTATGTCAACATCTAGGGTTCGAATGTCTTGAGACAGACGACTCATTCCTTGCACCAGTTAATGTAGTTGAGTGCGTGAATGGGCAATGTCATTACGATTCTCTTGGACCATAGCGTCAGTCTCGAATTTTTGTTGATGAATGATGGCCAAGAGATCATCTGTCTGGCTTATATGAGTTAATGAGTACTCTTTAAATTCAGTTAGGGAGGAACACCGAATTATGAGATTTTCTATAACGAGCTTTTTTTGCGCCTTCTGAGTCTTTTGAAGAAGGATAACTGCTTCCTTATGTTTTTTCATAGAGTGGAAGTGAAGTTGATCCCTTTACTTTAATCTCTTGGTGAGCTCAGATCCCAAATTGCTAGGAAGAGTATTGGCAGCATCGATCAAGTTGTTAAATTATTGATGAATAATGAGAGAGTGGACCTGAAGGTTTTCTTCTATCTCCTTGTCCATTTTCTCTGAAACTTTAGTTAACTCATCCTTGGTGGGAAGTACATAGAGATGGTCGATTATTTTTTGAATGTCAGAAGGAGAGGTTTTTGTCTTCTGTTTTTACAAATTTGAGAGAGAAAGAGCTAGATTGAAGTAATCTATATTGGAGGACGAAGGAACATCAAAATGATTTATTGAGTCATTTATTGGTTGGTCAAGATGAGTTATCATTTTAATCTATCGTAGTGGTGTCAAGAAGGTCTACGATCGCGGTGTGAGAAGGATGTACCACGATTGGAATGGGTGATTCATTTGGTTCATCAGTCACATAATGTTGGGACTCTATAATTGGAAATTAGTTTCATGGGTTAGGAATAACCTCGATCCACCTAGGCAATTCATCAAATTGATGGAAATTTAATGAAGTTAAGTGATTTAACTTGAAGGAAGTGCGAATGAAGTATACCTTTTGTTCATGGATGAAGCATGATTGGTAATTAACTTTTTGGAAAAGTTAAGGTTCCTTGGGTATTCTTGGGCGAGCATAAATACTGCTAGATAGGCTTTGAATGTCTAGAACATATGATCCCAAGAATTGAGAAGTAGGGCTCTGTGGAAGGGCATTATGGGCTGGTAGAAGAACATTCTGTTGTAGTTGATGCTCCTTTCTTCACTCCTAAATTTAGTAATGATTTCTACTTCTTCATCTTCTTTATCAAGAATCTCCACAATTTCTTAAGGGGTAGAGGGGGCTTCATGATGATCTTCTAATTGCTCCCCCTCAACTGGAGTATTTTCTGACTCAAGAAATTCGAAGGTCTCCCCCTCAGTATGAGCATGACTCTGCTCATCATCTTGTTATTCCTATTTAGTAGGGAACAAAAACTTGGTGATTGACTGCATTGTTGATGGTGTAAATTACTGTTTCAATGATCATGGTTTGTTCCAAGGACTCATTACGAGAACTAGAGTTTGGAGACACAGTCCTCTTTGCCTGTTCCATCATTCTCATTTCTTCTTCCTTAATCTTTAGCATTGCTTCCTTAAGCTCAAGATCGGCCTTTTTGATTAGCTTTCTCTTCACTCTTCTAGGCTCATGTTCAGCTGTCTCTCATTTAAGTTGTTTATTTGCATAAACACTTATCTGTTTAGGCTGAGTCGTTGTCCCAATATTTTCTTCTAATTGGCTAACAATTCTTGACTCCACGATCGGCGTCCTTGTATTCTCCACGATCATGATCAGGGAGGGCTTCTTCAAACACAGATTGCTTATTCCTTTCTTTGAAAGCATTTGAGACAGAGTCATCTTTTCTTTAACTTCTTCTTCAATTTTCTTCTTCTTCTTCTTCTTGAGCTGATCTTCATCTTGAGAAATTTCCTTTGCAAGAGATTGGATAGAGATTTCAGGATCAGATCCTTGAGGTACTTCGGTTGTTGATCCTTGAGGCTTTTCTGCCATCTGAACAATGGTCTGCAGCTTCGTCTTTCCCTTGCTTCTCGTGACCAGAGCAGAGGGATCCTGATCTACTTCTTCTTCAGATTCCCTCACAACAGATAAGTTTCCCTGTAGAAATGGTTTCATAACCTCCCAAGTCCTTTCACTAGACTAAGATTGATAACTCTTCACATTCTCATATAGATTCCTTTTCCAGTTTATAAAGAGCTATTGGGTCAATCTCTTATTAGCATTCAAAGGTTCACCTTCATGATCTTCAATATTGTCTCCCAGAGCTACTTGGAGAATAATGCTGATAAATCTTCCATAGAACATTTTTCTCGTGCTCTTTGCTTTCTTAGAGCTATGAATCCACTTCACAATCCACTCCAGAAGAAGAGCTCCATAGTTTAGCTTAGACTTGAAGCAGATTGCTATCATGAGCTTTAGTTGCACCTCATTGACAAAATTGTGACCAGAATTCTTGTAACAGATACATTTCCCAATAATATCAGCCAAGAACTCATACTTTTGGGGAAACTCCTTCTTTTTGTACCCCTTCAGATTCTGGTTCTTTTCGTGATGCAACCTCTTTAGTCCCTCGATAAAGTCGATGAAGCTTAAAGAAGTAAGGCCCTGAGATTTAAAACCTAAGGCCTGATTTATGTCAGCAGCTTCTAGTCGAATCATCACATCTTTAAACTTTGTAGTAAGGACGTCGTCTTTGTAGACTCAAATGGTGTAGAACTCCCTCACCAATTTGGGGTAAATTCACGTGCTGGTCCCAAAGCTTCCTGAAGTCCTACTTTCTTTAGCAACGGAGAATCTTATGGAATTTTGGCTCTATTTCTTTGAATTCTTCGAAGCATAACTGGTGTCTAGGAATCACGGTTGAAGATGCCATTGATTTCTTTAATTTTACTGAAACAATTGAGATTAAGTGAGTGTTCTATAACTTAAATCTAGGGTTTTAGCAAGGGAGAGAGAGAGCATTTGAAATTCAGATGAGAGTTTGAAATAAAGAAATGGTGATTTAAAGAGTGTTTGAAACTTCCCTTTTTAAATTTTTGCTAAGTGGGGCCACGAACTTTTAGTCAGGAGGATAAGAATATTTTGCCCTTAGCTCCCCCTGAGCTTGTGTTTCCTTCTGAAGTCTACGATCGATGTGTATTACTCCATGATCGGACAATGACTTTCTTCCTGCAAAGTTAGTATTTTTTAGAAGATAGTACTATGGTTATAAATTAAGCATTTCTAACTCACTTATTAACTTATTAAATATGGATTCATCTAAAGGTTTTGTAAACACATCAGCAAGTTGATTTTTATTTGGGATATAGTGAAAAGAAATATTTCCATTTTGAACATGATCCCTAATGAAATGATATCTTATCTCAATATGCTTTGTCCTAAAATGCATGACAGGATTATGAGTTATAGTTATAGCACTTGTATTATCATAGTGAACATGAATAGATTTGAAATTAAACCCATAGTCAGCTGGCTAATTTTTCATCCATAGGATTTGGGTACAACAGCTACCAGCTGCTATGTATTAAGCTTTTACTATTGAGGTTCATACAGAGTTTTTCTTCTTGCTAAACTAGGACACGATTCTATTTCCTAATAATTGATAAGTTCCACTTGTACTGTTTCTATCAATTTTACAACTTGCAAAATCAGCATCTGAGTATCCTGTTAAATTCAAATGAAGACTCTTTAGGATACCAAAGCCCCAAATGAGGTGTGCCTTTGAGATATCTAAAAATCCTTTTCACTACAGTTAAGTATTATTCCTTAGGGTTAGCTTGAAATCTAGCACATATATATGTAGCAAACATGATGTCTGGTCTACTAGCAATTAAGTAAAGAAGAGAACCTATCATACCTCTGTATTGAGTAATATCAATACATTTACCTTTCTCATTTTTCTCAAGCTTAGTGGCTGGTGCAATTGGAGTTCTCATGGGGGAAGTTGATTCCATGCCATACTTTTTAAGTATGTCTTTGATATACTTGGCTTGATTGATAAAGATACTTTCATCAGTTTGCTTCACTTGAAGTCCAAGGAAAAAATTCAGTTCACCCATCATACTCATTTCAAATTTACTCTAAATAAGCTTGGCAAATCTCTCACATAGCTTTTTATCAGTAGAACAAAAAATAATGTCATCTACATATATTTGTACTAATAGATATTTATCTTTGTGCTTCCTAAGAAATAGTGTGTTGTCTACTCTTCCTCTAGAGAATCCCTTTCCAATAAGAAAGTTTTTTAGTGTTTTATACTATGCTATAGGTGCTTGTTTTAGTCCATATAGTGCTTTATCTAATCTATAAACATAATTAGAAAAGGTTGAATTGATAAAACCTAGGGGTTGTTCCACATAGACTTCTTCTTGAAGTTCTCCATTCAGAAATGCACTTTTGACATCCATTTGAAAGACTTTGAACTTTATATGTGTGATGCCCCCAAATTCGGGTATCTTCCAACCCGAAAGATGGTGCTACACGGTACTCATAACTGTACATTCATTCTATTGAAACAACATCAAAATGTGTGTATCAAAGACATTCTTATTACATTAATAATAATAAATCTCATTCCCAGGTTCTGAAACCATTACATTCTTTGTTCGTCATAATATAATTCATACAAACATACTAGTCAATTACAGAATAAACTAATCATTCATCTTCGCCTTGCCTTTGTCTTTATTAGAACCCTCGGTTCGCTCGACCTTAGCTATAATCATATGATTCAAGCAAGAAGTGAGTATAACTAGCTCAGCAAGTCTAACAATATATTATATAAATACCACTTCGAGAATCATATGATTATTCTTCATTAACTGAACAATAGTTATGAAGTACTATGAAACATTGAATAACACTTCTCATCTCATAAAATAATTTCGAAGTACATACAATAGCTTGGAAAATTATGAGTAGGTCCATAGACCATGAACATTCTCTTCAGCTTTTATTCATGAAAAGGACAACCCGGTACTAAGACCGTAAGTCTGATATTTCTTACGAACACTTCTAGGTGATCAACCTATAGTACTCTATGTTGATCAACACTTATCCGTTAAACGTATTTACGTTTAAGTTTTGGAAACCTCGCGTGCCCATCGAATAATCGATTTAAAATACATTTGTTTATTCATACTCAGGCTTACCTTGAATCTGTACCAACAATTGGCGTAGGATAGCGTTATCAATTCTATATTGAAAGACTTGTAAATAAATAAATCAATCTTTCAAGATTAGTCTAGCCGAGTTAAAACTGGCATCGACCCTTTCTTTAAAACCATTCATGCATCTCATAACATGAATCACTAAAAACCTGGCTAACACGAAGGTTAGACAAGTGATAAAAAAACTTGCCTTCAATGTCTGCTATAGTAAAATTACTTTTCCTTTGAGTCTTTATGGTCTCTACAAAACATAACCACATAATATACCACATTAGGTCATGAATAAACATACATGGTTCCTAATGAATCTTACCCTTCTTCTCAATCTAATCATGTATTAGATTTGTTATTATTGGTTCTGGCTTGCCGTTATAACTTACATCGTTCTTACCAACTTCTTTCTCTTCTATGTCTTAAGTGAATTTAGTTCATTAATAAAGGTCAATTAAACTTATTAATCTTCCTTATGGCTTACTAACGTTCTTACGTTACTAACCGAGACTCGATCATTATTGGTGAAGTACCACTGTTGAATACCATTAACAGTTCACTTACTTATCCTTCACGTTCTTCGTTTAATTATTCTTAAACCATACTTAAATTCCTACCGTCATCACTATAAAAGTTATTTAAAGTTAGTATTATCATGTACATTAAGTACATGTACATTTTACTATTCGTTCCTAATTCATTGGATTTAAAAAACCTAACTTGGTCAACCAATTTCCACTGCCGGCGCCGCGGCGCGGCATCCATTTACTATAGTGGCGTTGCGACGCCACTCTTAAGTACCCGTCCCCTACTATACACGCATACAATACAAGACGAGGATTATAACTAGAGTTGGCCACAGTGCAGAAACTCCAAAGAGAGCCATTCCTTCGCCACTTACACATTGCTAGCGTGAAACTCCGAGAGCCATTCCTTCGCCACAACGTCAGCGACGACGCCATTATAAAGCTCATCTCAAGGCCGCGATGCTGCACCTCGATCCCGAAATTTTTTACAGTTTATTTCTTAGGTGAGATTCTCGAGCTCATAATTTCTTCATTATAAGTCCGAATTGGCTCGTTCAAAAGCCATTAGCTCACAAATTACATAATCTACATGCTCATGCAAGAATTTTTCATTTTCGACTTTGTTAACTCAAAATTCACCTTTTAGTTCATTTTAACGAAAATGATAAACGTTCGTGAACGTTCAGCGCTCGTTTCTTCGTTCTAAGTCAGAATTTGGTCATTTTTGAGTTCGCAAATCTATAATGCCAAATGAGACTATACTCCATCGAAAACCAACGTTTTCGAGCTCAATGTCAAAATTTGACTTCCATTCCGAGAATTTCACGATTTCGACGATTATCGTCCGAACTCGTGAATTCCGCCATAACTTCGTTAATTATGATTTGTTCATCGTTTCAAATGGATTCATTCCATCATACTAACATCTTAACATACACATTTCGTTAACTTATATACATGATAAGTTCTTACTTGTTCTTCATAAGTTTATAACGTATATGATTACGAATTGCTTATTCATGACTTATTAAGGCTTAAGTCCTTTTGATTAATCATTCCTACTTCTTCTTAGCATACATGTTCTACCACTACTCACTTCTCTAACAATTAAAGAGAAATAGAATCATGGTTTAGGATCTTACCCTTGAAGATCACGTGATTAAGCTTTGTTCTTCTTATTGCTTCTTGAATTACCAAGTCTAACTTTTCTAGCTTTTTCTCTCTAACCAATAAGTACTTATGATGTTGGATGAAATAAAAACAACCAACAAATGATCTAGCATCCTTCTTATTTATAGGAAATCCTAAATGAGGGCTTAATGGTCAATAAGCCATCCACCTCCTTAATTAGACCTCCTTACTATTCCTTATTTAATCACCAAGTTTACTTGGCCTCCACAACTTATATCTTTTGTTTGATCACCACTTAACTTATCTTTTACTTAGCCCTTAAGTTTACTTGCTCATCAAATAACTTATTCTTTACTTAGCTACAAAGTATAAGCACTTTACTTAGCCACCAAGCATAAGCACTTTACTTGGCCATTACTTAACTTATCCTTTGCTTAGCCACCAAGTACTTTACTTGGCCACCACTTTGGGTCACCCATGGTTTATCTTTACCCATTGGATCGATCCACGGATCCGGTTCTTACTTTGGGCTTTTAGCTTAATTAACTTAACTTATACTTTGGGCTTACATTTAAACAAACATTGGGCCTATTCATTAATTCACTTTGGACTTATCCATTCTTATACTTGGGCTTTATCATAATTCCAATTGGATATTACAATTTCCTACACAATCTTACAAGTCCATTACATTTGGCTTAAAGCCTTATAACGTCTAATCTACGTATTAATCTCGTATTATAACTCGTATACTTATTCATATACGATATACCATCATTCATACATACTCATATAATACCTTGTATCATACTCATATTCATTACCTCGTACAATACCTACGTATTATACGATCATTGCTTTAATTCATTATACGCATTTCAATTCCTTCTCGAAAATCACTTTCCCTAACCGTTAGGTTTTAAGTCCGCAAGCGAAAACTTCGTTTGCCATAACTAAAATATTATTGGATATTTCATCTCGTCTTAGAATTATATCATTATCGTTTCTTGGAAGTTCAAAAATAATTCCTGAGCAGAAATCAATGAATAGTGTTTTTATGGAAATTTCTTGAAAAACTTTTATTTTCATCTTGGAAATTCAAACACTTTATTTCTATCACGTGGCCAAAATCCTAACCACATTCGCACCTTCTAGGTCATAGAACGACATTCACATAGCTTACTCTCATAAATAATCAATTAAATTCATTTAATCCACATAATAAAATAAAAATTTAATTCTCATAAAAATCCGATTTTCTTGGACGTTACAATATGTCCAGCATAGGCAAGAAATATTTTGATTACTTTTAGTCCGGCAACAAGAGCAAAGGTCTCGTCACAGACGATACCTTCTTCTTGAGAGTAACTTTTTGCGATAAGTCTTGCCTTGTTCCTTGTGATCACCCCATCTTCATCCATCTTGTTTCTGAATACCCATTTGGTGTAATAACCCGATATTTTCTATATAATTAAATCAGGAATTTTGTGTATAAATTTTATTATTATTATTATTTTAAAGGTGAGAATAAGTGCAAGGCAAAGTATATGTATTTATGTGATAAATAAAAATATATTTATTACATGAATAATTACAAATAATTTTATTTTAGAATTATTGATCATTATAAATTATATTCTTATAATAATTAATTTTATAGTAGAAATGTTTTTATTAATTATTTTCTATGAAAATATGATTATATATTATTTATATAATATATGAAATGATTATAGAATTATTATAATAATTATTTTATTTTATTATATGAATTTTAGTTCATATTATTAAGTTAATTATTTTAACTTATTTAATAATGTTATTTATGCAAGATAAATCATATGTGGAATCCAAACCCTAATTTTGGATTTTGATCAAGGAATGAGAATATTAATATAATATTAATTATATTTTAGTGCTATAAATATGTACTGTATATGTGTAATGTTAATGTGTGGAACAGTTTTAATGTAACATGACAAAACCCTAATATTATTGGGATAAACCCTAATTTAAAACTTAAACCGAAGTACGTTTACGATTGATAAGAAATTGTGTTAAGGTGATTAATAAAAAGTGTTAGAATTATAATTGTTAATTAGGGAAACCCTAATTTTTGAAAACCCTAACTAGTAATTAGAAATCCTAATTACTAAACTAGAAACCTAATTTGCTTAATAGGAACCCTAATCGCTAATTAAGCAAGCTTAATGTTAATTAGTTAGTATTTAAACATAGTTTTCAAGTCTATGTAATTTTAAAAAAATCTAACTAATTAACAAACCCTAATTTTATGTTTTCAGAAACTATTTTTTTGTTATTTTAAACCCTAATTGGAAATCCTACAAATTAATTATGCTAAACCTTAGGGTTAAACCGTGAGGGTCAAACCTTAGGGGTTAGACAAATAACAAATTGGCCATTAAAATTTTAATACAATTGACCAAAATGCCCTTTTGCACATTCTTTAATTGGTAACTTGTTTATCTAGTATGTAGTTGGTAAACTAATCTAACAACCCCATATGACCAAAATCTCAGCAACTCAGCCAATACACCGGCTATATACATTGCATACAAGTTGTATATAAGATCTAAAAGAGAGAAATTGCATTTCTTAGCTCATTTGATCACCACACTCATCCTAGAACTTCTCTCTCTAAAACCCACGAAATCCTTTGGCATTTCAGTCCCCAAAACCAGCCCCACTAACACCCATAACAAAATCAGTAGCCAAGAATCAGAAATTGTTCATAAGAGGTATAAACCCTAGAACCAAATCTGATCTTTGATCATATGTTAAATGTTGTGTTTTTATGTTAAAACATATTAAATATAATGTATAATGATGATTTGGGTTGATAGATATTAGATCCATAACATCTATAGGCTCGGATTTAAAGATTTTCAAAATCTGGAAAACTAGAAAGTTGTGTCTGACAATGTAATGTCAGACCCTGTAAATCATTGCATGTTTATGTTTTTGCTTGTTTAAAAGTTTAAACTTGTATTATGTTATGAGATCTGTACTCTGGAACTTGATTCAAGGTCAGATCATGAACATAGTGTAAGTTATTCTTGGTCAAAGACTGTTGACCAGCCATGACCATTCGAAATCTGGGCAGCCATAAACTTGCCTAGAAAACTCTGACAGCAAGTTCATAGGCCCGGATCTTTCTTGTTTTTGTTAATTTTGTTCTGGTTCTTGTATTCGAGCTTTAGAGAAGAGGTCTTCAAATCTTTGACTTGACATTTATTGTTGAGGAAGGTGACTTGATGTCCTTTGTCACAAAGTTGGCTGATGCTCAAGAGATTATGCTTCAGACTTTCAACATAAGCTACTTTGCTAAAAGACACATCACCATTTCCACCTGAGCCATATCCTTTGGTTTTTTCAGAGCCGTTGTCACCAAAAATGACTGTTGGACCCTCCTTTTCTTTGAAGTTAGAAAGAAGAGCTTTGTTTCCAGTTATATGCCTTGAGCATCCACTATCAAGGTACCACATTGCCATAGTAGAGCTTTGTACATGTAATAAAATTTAGCTTTCATTTTGGTACCAAGACTTGCTTGGGTCCTTACCTGTTAGTTCCCTTGGGGACCCAAATCTGCTTGATTTTAGGTCTATGATTTATAGGATTATAGTAACATGCTACAACTGTGACGCTCCCAAAATAGGTATACAACACCCATTCTGAGTCGCCAATTACATGGTACAGAAAGCAACTACAACTTCAATAATACAATTGTCGTGCAAAATACGACAACACATACTGTGAGTTTAAATACAAATATTGTCTTCTGGACAATATCAACACTCAAATAAGTCCTCATTACAATTATTCATACACTATTTTTGAAGAAATAGTGAGGATCGCTAAAACATCTTTCTAGAACCATCACTCCATACCCCGACTCGATCCTGCTATGTTCTCACCTCCTCAGAAGAAAAATGGAACAAAAAGGAAAAGGGTGAGCTCAACTAGCCTAGTAAAGAATATTATGACTAAGATAATATACAATAAATTATCATTAGTCTTTAACAGGGAAACATCTGATAGAATACAATAGACAACAAATTTTAGATCAACAACTGCAGCGAAAACAACAATCCATTAGAAAAGTCACGTAGAGAATGAATTCTACTATCTTCTAAGATTTAAAAGTTCATCATCAATATTTTATCCCTGTAACAACAATCAACATACATCTTTAATCAAAAATTCATCTTTGCACTACAGGCCAAATATATTCATTTGTATCACCAGTTGTTCATGTTCATCTCAACACCTGTTCATCTTTGCACTACGGGCCAAAGATATTCATCACTTAATCATTCATCTTTGCACTACAGGCCAAAGATATTCCGTAATATCATCATTTAGGACTGAGAATGATGAAAAATATTTTAAAGAAAACGAATCCAGTGAGTCAGAAGGACAAATATTAGGGATTCGTATAACAGTTTACCCAAGATCAATAATACTCCATAATAACCAATTGTGAAGCAGAATTCAAAAATAACGATCAAAACATGGATACAATCAAAGATAGTAGCCAAAATAGACATCTTGGACAAAAAAGAAAATTTTTATTTTTTGGTGAATAGTGTCGTATTAGTGAATAGTGCTGTATACGTGAATAGTAACCCCGACACAAAAAGTTCCAAATTTGATTAAAAAGTTCACCAATATTTCGGAATAATGATATTGAAGAAAATAATATCATTTAAGAAGAAAATAACATCCCTTACCTCAAAATAACGGTACTTCTAACTGGATTTCGGATATAAAGCCGACAGAAACTTGTACGGAATAGAAACTCTCAAAGTATCAAAATACTCACTAAAATACGCTCGACAATATAGAGAGAAAGAAAACTTGTTTCTGGTGTGATTTTCAATTCTAACCTAAGCGCCTATTTATAGGAAAATGCTAAAACGCCATAGGAGACTAAAATAATAAAAAATTATTATTTCTAATAATTTCTACGCATGCCATCTTTTGTTGACAATTCAAGCCAGCCACCTTTGAACCAATTTGCAGCCCACATGTGTTAAAACAAAAGTGGATCCCGCCCATAATTTAATAAAAATCATTTTATTTTCTGAAACTTCAGTAATTCATAGAAAATAGCCCGTTTATCAGAAAAATACGAATTTTATGTCCATTCCACACGAAATCGAATTCTCTACAACTTTGTAGCTTTGAGTTTTTCAAAATTCCAAATAGAAAATATCCGAAATCAATAAACGGGTGATTTTTAATACCTCCATTCCGATAAGATACTGATAAAACACCTCATCATTAATTCCTTCATTTATAACCACATAAATAGATCCATCATTTATATCCACATCAAATAAATATTTTCTTATCATATAAATCAATAATTAATTATTCATAAATAATATTATAGAATTATAATTATGACAACCAGGCAGTTCCCAGGAAAGAGGAGGCTTTCCAATAAGGATTTCTCCTTACTGGCGCGCAATTAGGTGACCAAACCTCTCCTTAGACAGAACTTTCTAGACATTGCCAATAATGTTATCTAATAATATTATTCAAATAATATGAATTATTGATCTGATAATGGAAAATACTGTGCAGTGATAATTATTGAAACAACAATAATATAAAATATCAACGCACCAATTATTGAATCAATAAAATAAAATATTGAATAAAGAACTCATCGTAACAATTATTGAGTAGTGCCTTCTTACGTATTTAATCAATAATTCAACAATCTTGTGCAATACTGGTAATGCTCGTAACCACCACGCCAGTATTATTGTATTTTAACCACCAGGTATTCCAACAGTGTTAACGGTAACAACTACGTCGTTATTTATAAAAACTCATACTTTGTCATTTTCTTCATCCAACAGTTATTCTGTTATGAGCCCCACGAATGGTCGTACTGTCGCATTTAATATTCCCCGACAAAAAGAATATTCCACGACCAAAAGAATATTCCCCGACAAAAATGAATATTTTATAACCACTTGCTTATTTTATAAAATTTGCACATTTCACCCATAACCAAAGCATTATATCAAATTAACACCTTATTAACTTAGAATAATGAATAGAAAAATTCAATTTTATTTATAATAAGTTGGGGTCTTACAACCTCCCCTCCTTATAAAATTTCGTCCTCGAAATTGACGTACTTACCTGGTGTTTCGAAAAGGTGAGGGTACCTCGCTTTCATTTTTGATTCCAACTCCCAGGTCATTTCTTCAATAGCATGGTTCCTCCACAAAACCTTAACTTGTGGTATAACCTTGGTGCGTAGGACATGCTCTTTTCTATCAAAGATCTTAACAGGTACCTCCTCGTACGTTAAATCTTCGGCTATCTCGTCTGGTTCTAACTCAATAATGTGGTTCGGGTCTTTCACATATTTACGAAGCATAGATATATGAAAAATATTATGAACACGAGATATGCTTGGAGGTAATGCGAGTCTATTGGCCACATTTCCTATTCGGTCAAGAATCTCAAATGGACCAACAAATCGTGGATTGAGCTTTCCTCTCTTCCCAAATCTTGTAACTCCCTTCCATGGAGCAATACGTAACAGTACATGATCTCCAATATTAAATTCCACATCCTTTCGATGAAGATTAGCATAACTCTTTTGTCGATCCTATGAGGTTTGAATACGTTGTCGAATCATTTGGATATTTTCTGTAGTCATGCTTACTAATTCTGGTCCCAACAACGTTGCTTCTCCCACCTCGTCCCAGCATACTAGAGAACGACACTTTCGTCCATACAACACCTCGAATGGAGCCATGCCTATACTTGCTTGATAACTATTGTTGTAGGAGAATTCCACCAGTGGCAAGTACTTATCCCAACTTCCTTTGAAATCTAGAACATAGAGTCTTAATAGATCTTCAAGGGTTTGAATAGTCCTCTCTGATTGTCTATCCGTTTGAGGATGATATGCTGAACTAAATCGTAAATCTGTGCCCATAGCTTTCTGCAAGCTAACCCAAAATCTTGAAGTGAATCTTGGGTCACGATCCGAAACTATGGATACTGGCATGCCATGCAATCGCACAATCTCATTCACGTATATACGAGCAAGAAGTTCATGGGAATAAGTCTCACGTATCGGCAAGAAATGAGCAGACTTGGTTAATCTATCAACAATAACCCAAATCGCATCTATGCCTTGAGAAACTTTGGGAAGACCTGTAACGAAATCCATGGTAATGTGTTTCCACTTCCATTTCAGAATCTCAAGTGGTTGCAATGGACCTTTTGGCACTTGATGTTCCGCCTTTACACGTTGACAAGTTAAACACCTCGAGATAAACTCCGCGATCTCTCTCTTCATATTGTTCCACCAAAATGTATGTCAAATATCATGATACATTTTGGTACTCCCAAGATGGATTGCAAACGGGGTGTTGTGTGCCTCCATCATGATTCTATGCTTCAAGTCAGAATCGTTAGCAACACAAAGTCCAGAGTTGAATCGAAGTATTCATTCTTCATCGATTCTTGCTTCTGGAATAGCACCTTCTTGCACTTTCTTCTTCATACGCATCAGCCCCAGGTCCGTAACTTGAGCAACTTTAACTTTATCGATTAAAGTCGGTTCTACTCATATATTCGCCATCATCACGTGGGTCCCTGGAGTCTTTAATTCTATCTCCATCCTTTGCAAGTTATACAAAATGGGCCTTTGCGATGATAATATCGCACTCGTACTCCCATATGATCTTCTACTCAATGCGTCAGCTACTACGTTCACTTTTCCAAGATGATATTGAATAGTGTGATCGTAATCTTTCAAAACCTCAAGCCAACGTTGTTGCCGCATATTGAGTTCTTTTTGGGTGAAGAAATATTTAAGGCTTTTATGGTCCGTATAAATCTCCACTTTCTCCCCATACAAGTAGTGTCTTCATATCTTCAACGCGAAAACGACTGCTGCCAACTCTAGATCATGAGTAGGATAATTCCTCTCATATTCTTTCAGTTGTCGTGAGGCATAGGTTATAACTTTCCCATGTTGCATGAGAACACATCCTAACCCTTTGCCTGAAGCATCGTTGTAGATAACAAATCCATCCGAACCAGATTGTATTGCCAGAACAGGTGCCGAAATGAGTCTCCTCTTGAGCTCTTGGAAACTCTTCTTGCATTCCTCGCTCCATACGAATTTTGTATCTTTCCGAGTTAGCTGAGTTAACGGAGTTACAATTCGAGAAAATCCTTCCACAAATCTCCGATAATAACCAGCTAAGCCCAGAAAGCTGCGTACTTCGGTCACCGACTTCGGTTGCTCCCAACATTGTATTGCTTCAATCTTCGTCGGGTGAACAGATACTCCATGTTTTGACACTACGTGCCCAAGGAATGCTACTTCCTCAAGCCAGAACTCGCATTTCTTTAGCTTGGCATAAAGCTTATTTTCACGAAGTCTTTCAAGTATCAGCTTCAAATAGTACTCATGATCTTCACGACTTTTGGAATAGATGAGGATGTCATCAATAAAGACAACAACGAACTGATCCAAATATTCCTTGAATACTCGGTTCATCATATCCATGAAAGCAGCAAGAGCATTAGTCAATCCAAAATACATGACTAAGAATTCATAATGCCCGTATCGAGTTCTGAAGGCAGTCTTTGGAATATCCTCAGTTTTAATCTTCAGCTGATGATATCCAGAACGAAGATCGATCTTTGAAAAGAATTGTGCTCCTTGCAACTGGTCAAATAGGTCATCAATAAGAGGTAGGGGATACTTATTCTTGATGGTGACATGGTTCAATTCCTGGTAGTCAATACAAAGTCGCATACTCCCGTCTTTCTTCTTTACAAATAGAACAGGAGCACCCCAAGGAGATGTACTAGGACAAATGAAATCGATGTCTAACAATTCTTGTAGTTGGACTTTTAACTCCTGAAGTTCAATAGGAGCCATTCAATATGGGGTTTTAGAAATGGGTTTTGTACTCGGTTCAAGGTCAATAAAGAATTCAACATCACGTTCTGGGGGTAGACCGGAAGTTCTTCTTCAGAAATACATCGAAATTCTCTAACAATGTAAATATTATCCAAATCTGACTTGTCTTTATTCAAATCCATAACATGGGCTAAGAAAGCTTGACATCCGTTTTTAATAAATGAATAGCTTTGTGGCTTGATTGACAGTGACTGATTTTAGTGGTTTAGTTGTTTGAATTCATATGACAAGTTGGTTAAGAATATGAAAACTAACAACCTTACGAAAATAATCAATTTTGGCATGATGAGTGGTTAACCAATCAATTCCTAAAATCACATCAAAAGTAAGTATCTTTAAAGAGATAAGATCAACAGGTAATGTGATAGTGCCAACTTGGATTAAGCAAGATTTATAAACTGTAGATGTAACGAAGGTTTCACCCAACGGAGTTTCAACAGATAAGTTAAAGTCCAATTTCTCCGGAGTCAAGTTTAAACGTTGTGCACAAGTAGAAGAGATAAAAGAATGGGTAGAACCGGTATCTAGTAAGGTATAAACTTCGCAAGAATTCAATATTAGCTTACCCGTGATCACCTCATTTGGGTTCCTCATGTTTTGGCCAGTCACGACAAACTCTCTTTCAGGAACCGTTGATTTCGACTTATCCGGGACAGCTTTTGGAGTCACCATCCCCGCTGAACTTGGTTTTGCTACAGAACACTCTCGGGCTATATGACCCTCTTTTCCATAGTTATAACATACCTTGGATTGTTGTGGGCAGTTTGGGCTGATATGTCCCTCTTTCCCGCATTTGTAACACACGACCGGTGGTCGTTCTCCTCCCCAACAACAGTTTGATCTTTGGTGTTCTTCTTGATGTCTTCCCGTCATTGTTGAATCTCCTCTTTTTGAAATTTCCACTAGACTCACCTCTTCTATTCTCATGGCCACGATTACCACCCGAGTGGTTATCGCTTTTATCCGCATTCTTCCCTCCTCGCTGGTTATCATCGCTCCGATGACTACTATCACTGGTATGACCCTGGTTATGATCCCTCGGTTGAGTATACTCATTATCTCGCTCTAGTAATTGAGCCCTGGTGACAACATCTGAATACAGAGAAAATTTATGAGAGATAAGGTATTGACGAATCTCGGGTTTTGAGACCTCTCGTAAACATTTATATCATCGTTCCTCATTTTCTACCAAATGAGGTGCAAACACGGATAACTCCATGAACTTACGCCTCATCTTTGAGACACCATCATGTTGTTCATTCCGATCCTAATAAACTCTACCTCCTTCATATGACGAATACTTTCGAGAAAGTACTTGTCATTAAACATTTCTAAAATCTTTCCCAAGACATGTTGAGTGCGGTGGCGAGTGGTACGCCTTCACAGATTCCCACGATGTCCGCTTTCTCCACGGAACATAAAGGTGGCGAATAGAACCTTCTGTTCCACCGTGCATCCCAAGACATCGAATATCTTGGTAATTTGCTTGACCCACGTTTCCACCTTAATTGGATTAGGCTTTCCCCAGAAATCTGGTGGTCCCAACTCCTTGAACTGCTTAGCTGTGATAGACCGCGCGTTGCCATCATTTCCACCCGTATTTTGTACACGAGTCTCTCTTGTCTGATTTTGCATGAACTGCAAAAAACTTCTAAACATCCCATCGTTCACCGTCTGATCAGTGGTGTTGTTTACAGGAGGAATATTGTTTTCCTATTGCACGTTCTCCTGGTTTGTGACTAAAGGTTGTTTCATAGTCTCATACACTCCATTGTTAACGCTCTCAAAGCAATGCATTCTTAAATCTTTATATAAAACAGGGTTAATTAAACAAATTAACATATCACATAATATCCCTATATTATGATGAGCCAACAAATAAGCTTAGATATGACACACTAGCGAATGATTTACTCATCTCTCCTCCTAGTTCTATTCCCGATCTCCGCCAGGAGACCATATCCTAAGCTTTGATACCAACCGTGACGCCCCCAAAATAGGTATACAACACCCATTCTCGAGTCACCAAATACATGGTACAGAAAGCAACTACAACTTTAATAATACAATTGTCGTGCAAAATACGACAACACATACTGTGAGTTTAAATACAAATATTGTCTTCTAGACAATATCAACACTCAAATAAGTCCTCATTACAATTATTCATACACTATTTTACAGAAATAGTGAGGATTGCTAAAACATCTTTCTAGAACCATCACTCCATACCCCGACTCGATCCTCGCTATGTTCTCACCTCCCGAGAAGAAAAATGGAACAAAAGGAAAAGGGTGAGCTCAACTAGCCCGATAAAGAATATTATGACTAAGATAATATACAAAAATTATCATTAGTCTTTAACAGGGAAAAATCTGATAGAATACAATAGACAACAAATTTTAGATCAACAACTGCAGCGGAAACAACAATCCATTAGAAAAGTCACGTAGACAATGAATTCTACTATCTTCTAAGATTTTAAAAGTTCATCATCAATATTTTATCCCTGTAACAACAATCAATATACATTTTTAATCAAAAATTCATCTTTGCACTATAGGCCAAAGATATTCATTTGTATCACCAGTTGGTCATGTTCATCTCAACACTGCTCATCTTTTGCCTATGAGCCAAGGATATTCATCAGTTAATCATTCATCTTTGCACTACAGGCCAAAGATATTCAGTAATATCATCATTTAGGACTGAGAATGATGAAAAATATTTTAAAGAAAACGAATCCAGTGAGTCAGAAGGACAAATATTAGGGATTCGTATAACAGTTTATCCAAGATCAATAATACTCCATAATAACCAATTGTGAAGCAGAATTCAAAAATAACGAACAAAACATGGATATAATCAAAGATAGTAGCCAAAATAGACATCTTGCACAAAAAGAAATTTTTTTATTTTTTTGTGAATAGTGTCGTATTCGTGAATAGTGCCGTATACGTGAATAGTAACCCCGACACAAAAAGTTTCAAATTTGATTAAAAAATTCACCAATATTTCGGCATAATGATATTGAAGAAAATAATATCATTTAAGAAGAAAATAACATCCCTTAACTCAAAATAACGGTACTTCTAACAGGATTTCGGATATAAAGCCGCCAGAAACTTGCACGGAATAACAACTCTCAAAGTATCAAAATACTCACTAAAATACGCTCGACAATATAGAGAGAAAGAAAACTTGTTTCTGGTGTGATTTTCAATTCTAACTTAAGCGCCTATTTATAGGAAAATGCTAGAAAGCCATAGGAGACTAAAATAATAAAAAATTATTATTTCTAATAATTTCTACGCATGCCATCTTTTGTTGACAATTCAAGCCAGCCACCTTTGAACCAATTTGTAGCCCACGTGTTAAAACAAAAGTGGGTCCCACCCATAATTTAATAAAAATCATTTTATTTTCCAAAACTTCAGTAATTCATAGAAAATAGCCCGTTTATCAGAAAAATAAGAATTTTATGTCCATTCCACACGAAATCGAATTCTCTACAACTTTGTAGCTTTGAGTTTTTCCAAATTCCAAATAGAAAATATCTGAAATCAATAAACTGGTGATTTTTAATACCTCCATTCCGATAAGATACTGATAAAACACCTCATCATTAATTCCTTTATTTATAACCATATAAATAGATCCATCATTTATATCCACATCAAATAAATATTTCCTTATCATATAAATCAATAATTGATTATTCACAAATAATATTATAGAATTACAATTATGACAACCAGGCAGTTCCCAGGAAAGAGGAGGCTTTCCAATAAGGATTTCTCCTTACTAGCGCGCAATTAGGTGACCAAACCTCTCCTTAGACAGAACTTTCTAGACATTGCCAATAATGTTATCTAATAATATTATTCAAATAATATGAATTATTGATCTGATAATGGGAAATACTGTGCAGTGATAATTATTGAAACAACAATAATATAAAATATCAACGCACCAATTATTGAATCAATAAAATAAAATATTGAACAGTAACTACTGTAACAATTATTGAGTAGTGCCTTCTTACGTACGAATCAATAATTCAATAATACTATGCAATACGGTGTGCTACTGTGCAACCACGCGTATTATTGTATTTTAACCACCAGGTATTCCAACAGTGTTAACGGTAACAACTACGTCGTTATTTATAAAAACTCATATTTTGTCGTTTTCTTCATCCAAAGATTATTACATTATGAGCCCCACGAATGGTCTGCTGGTCGTATTTAATATTCCCCGACAAAAAGAATATTCCACGACTAAAAGAATATTCCCCAACAAAAATCAATATTTTATAACCACTTGCTTATTTTGTAAAATTTGCACATTTCACCCATAACCAAAGCATTATGTCAAATTAACACCTTATAACTTAGAATAATGAATAGAAAAATTCAATTTTATTTATAATAAGTTGGGGTTTTACAACAACTTTGTGACCATATCTTTCACATATAAAACATCTAGTATAATGCATGCTTGTGTGTGTGTGTGGATTCTTTCTTATCCTGGACATATGTGGATATGCAATAGCCTTATCCTTATACTTCTCCTTTTTCCATAATTTTCTATGATTTAGAAATTCTGTAGATTACACCTCAATTCTATGATTCCTTCCTGGTTGGTTCGTGGAGCTAGTTTTGTTAGACTCCATGATCCTTTGAGGTTGGAGAGTAGCAGTTGATTTACTCTTGGTTTTTCTGAATCCTAGACCAACACGAGATCCGTTATGTCTAAGGACATTACTTGGATCAGAGGAGCAAGGATTCATTTGTTCAACACTCTGTGTGGTTTTCACAAAAGTAATACTTCTATTGACATTAGAAGCACTACTAGTGTTAGTTTCCAATGACTTTTCCACATTTGATTTTGAGGGAAAGTCCTCAAAACCTAGACCTGATTGATCAGAAGAATTCCTCTGACTAGAGATCAGAGAGTCCATAGATGAAGAAGAATTGAAATCAAATACCTCATCAATACTGATTTCATTGCTTTTTTGTCTTTAAATTCCTTGGCCATCAAACATAGGTTGGCCATTTGAGGTTCGTCATCTTCGCTTTACTTAGAGTTTGTATCATTTTCTAAGTCACTCCATGATCCTCCAGCTACCAGGCCTTTTTCTTTCTTCTGAGGCTTATTATAACCTTTGAATTCTTTCCTCAAGTTTGACTTCTTCTTTAGTTCTTCTCTAAGAGGTTTGTTGCAATCAGCAATGTAGTGACCTGACTTCTTACAGTTGTAGCACATATCTTTAGTCTGCTCTGGGTTGTTTTTGTTGTTAAATCTCCTTGGTTTGCTTCTTCTACCTTTACGCGTGAATCTTTTAAGCTTTTTGACTAGCATAGCAACATCTTCATCATCGTCTTCTTTAGTGTCAGACTCATCATTGACTCGAGCCTTAGAGGTGGCTTCTGTTGCTTTGAGATCCACTCCTTTTTCCTTCTTCTTTCCTTCTGATAGAGTTTCTGCACGTTGAGTCAGCTCCAGTTCATAAGTGAGAAGATTGCCATAAAGTTGTTGCACTGCCATCTCATGAAGATTCTTTGATTCTCTGATGGTTGTTATCTTTGCATCCCACTTTCTTGGTAAGATCCTTGTTGGGATAAATCTTTCCAAAGGATCGGAGATAGTTGAGCAAAATATTAAATCTTTTATAGATCAAAGTAATGTTTTCTCCGGGTATATGAATGAACATCTCGTATTGTTGGGTGAGTAGAGACTGCTTATTCTATCTGACTTTTTCTGTTCCTTCATGCATGATGAGTAGAGCTTTGCATACTTCTTTTGTAGTCTTACAGTTGACTACATTTTCAAATAAGTTATCTTCTAAAGACTGGAACAAAATATTCTTAGCCTTTTTGTCAAGTTGGACAGCCTTTCTTTTATTGTCAGTCCATTCTGACTTTATCTTAATCTGCGTTCTGTTTAGATCATCAGGGGTTAGTGCAAGCTTTGTTAGAATGTAGGGCCCGTTCAGTACCGTCTCAAATAGATCATCATCTATTATGTCCATGAAATCTTGTATTCGAACCTTCCATTTGGCGAATTTGTCTTTGTTGCACATTGGTGGTTTATTTCCTCCTCCAAACTTAGATTTGCTCATGATGTGTGCTATAATCTACTCGAGCTTTGTGGGCTTTAGATTAGAGAACATGCTCTGATACCAATTATTAGTTCCCAGAGGCATGAAAGTTATCTAGAAAGGGGGGGTTAAATAGATATTTAAAATCTTTTTCTTTTCAAAGAGTAACTTAACAGATTTGTTAATTAAATAATTAATTAACCACAGCGAAATGTATGAATTAATTATCCCCTTTAAGATAAAATAGAAGTTATAATTTAAACAACAGTTATAACAGATATAGAAGTTCTACTAAAAGTAAATGACACAGTGTTTTAAGTGGTTCAGAGCACTCAAGACTCCTAGTCCACTCTTCTACTCCACGAGTAGGAAATCCACTAAGGATATTGATACAATCTTCAAATCATTGAGATTCCTTCAAGACCAGCAGTCTTGGAAAGCTAGTTCACAAAGAAATCTTCAAGCCCAGCAGACTTGGAATGTTAGTACACTAAGTACTCTTCAAACCTAGTAGGTTTGGCAGCTCTGAAATGAGTGTAGTTGAGGTTGTTGTTGTGCTACTAAGTTGCCTTAAGCCCAAGTTTTGATGAACTTAGTAGCAAAGCAAGATTTTGCTAAATTGTGGAGTGAAGATTTGTCAGATGTTCTTGTGATTTTCTTTTACGTTCTTGTTTCTTGCTTCTTACTTATCCGACATCTTCAATCTGTTAGCCTTATATAAGAGCCTTTAAAATCTTCCCATCGGGAGGCTTCCGTTTGAACATTTAATGCTTCGGGCATTCTGAGCACTGGGATGATGTGAAAGCTTCGTTTTGACTTGCTTGACACAGAAATCTACTTTCTCACCCAACACCTCTAAAACGTCACTATCAACAGACTAGTTGGTAAACACGTTTCTTCTTACTTTTTGATTCTTCGATTCAACCAAGGATGGTGAGGGCATTGGGTTTCTTAATCATATCAACGTTCAAATGTCAGTTGATGATGTCAGACATTTTTGTTTATCAGACTCGATCTTCAACTATTTTGATGATTACTGATGAGCACTACGATCGTGGTCTGATTATAAGTGCTTACATGTGATTTATACTTGTTAGCCTCTGATGAGAATCGTAGAGTACTCTACGATTTTGCATTAGTTTTGACAGAGTGATTACGATCTTGATGCTTTGAGGACTCCACGATTTAGAGCAGTGCCTACGATTTTGACTTGACTTGATAGGCACTCGGCAAATTGCTTCACGATTTTGATAGGCTTGCTCAGCAGACTACGATTCTGGCTTCTACAATCTCCACGATTCTGTTCTGCCTATCTATTACATCTCATAAGATCAACTTAACAAGTTTGATCTTTCTACTACAAGAGATTTTATAAAAAGATAAATATTAATCTAAGATCAACTTAACAATTTTGATCTTTAATCTAAGTCCTTGTACATATGATCTAATAAGGACTTTACATGTTTTGATAATGCATGCACATTTATTTATTCCAACATCCAACTTAGATATGCAACTCCCAACAAACTCAAGTCTATGATGAGTAGCATTTCTTAACATAGAAAAATTATTTTCAAAAAATTTGGCATTCTTAGCTTCAAGCACAATATTAATATCCAACACATTACTTTTAATAACACGAAATCTATATGCAGTACTGTGACGCCCCCAAATCTGAGTACCTTTAAATCAAGATATGGTGCTACACGGTACTAAACATCCACATACATTCATCTATATAGCCTTGATAACATGAAAGTAATTACTAACTATTACAGACATATTCTTACAATCCCAGGTTCTATGACCTTTAAATCTTCAAAATATGGTAATTTACATATTAAATATTACATTACTTCTAACTATTACAAATAGTGTTTCATCTTTTGCTCGTTCATCTTTGCCATTCCATTTGTCCTTACTGGAACCTTTTACACGTTTAACAGTAGTTATGAACTGGGTCGAACCTGGCCTCCATGGGCGCCCCAGTTGGGTTAAACCCAAAATCTAACATGAATAAATTATTATTAACCAATAAAATGTACCTAGAAGAGAGAAAAAAACTTTCAAAACCATTTCTTGAAAGTTATACCATTTGTTTTTTTGTGCTCTATAATGATAGTATTTGAACTTATTTTTTACCTTGATCATTGCTCCATGCAACTCCCTATTAGAATATATTTGTGTATATAGTATTTGACATCAACATATTTAACTTGTCCAGGATGGAATGGTTTGGTTTCTAACTGCGGCTGACCAATCTCTAGCATTGATGTTGGTTGATAGTGGGTATGATGTGTGGATTGGTAATAGTAGAGGTACCAGATTCGGCCGACGCCATGTGTCACTTGATCCCAACGGTCCGGTATATTTATTACTTTTTAATATGAATTTACTTTTTTCCAATTATACTATTAATGTAATACTATCTACAACGCTTCGGATAAAATTAATCCAGATTATTGATAGTGTTAGAACAAAATGATGTTATTAGAGTGAATTTACATTTAAGGACATTTTTTTAATTATTTTAATAACACTAAATACTTTAAGTGACACTTATTATTTTGATAATATTTTTCTTTTCTTTTTGACAATATCATGCAGTTGTCTTAATTAATCTACATCTCTTCTCTTTCAATTTCTTGATTAATTCTGTTAATTTAGTATTGAAATATGTAGCTTTTTGTTGTAATAAATTTTAGGGGGGAAAAATTTTAAAAAGAAGCAAGGAAAGGAAACAAAGAAGAAAAGGAAATGAAGTCCAAATAAAAATCATAGAAGCCTTTTAAATATCCAACCTCACTATTGAGTAGTTTCCTGACTTAGTTTTTTTAAATGGAAACTAATAAATCTAACAACAGAAAATGATATTTTCACATTAAAATCGTAACTATAGATCCTATAGCGATAATTTTCATCGTCGTTATAGATCTATAGCGACACTTTTGTTGTAAAAATATATAAAAGAGTTGTGAAGTTTCCTTTTAAATAGTACTCCATCTGTTTCAAATTATAAAAGATTATTATTTATTTTTAAAAGTCAATTTAATATATTTTTAAACTCGAAATTGAGATAATTCATTAAAAATCATGAAAAATTAAATCTTACAATGAGTAGTACTTTTGAGGTACTTTACGGTATCCATTGTTGTATTGAAAAGAATTAAAAAAAATCAATGTTAATTTTGAGTTTGAAAATGTCTTTAGTGGATTTTAAAAAGTCATCTTATATTTTTGAACATATGAAATATATTAAAATTTGAATATGTTTTCATCTTATTTTCCTTTCACGTGTGTTTTCTAGTTCCAAATAGCGTAGGAGAACTGATATTACATCTAAAGTGTATGCAAATGAAAATGAGTTAATGAAGATCTATGGACTCGCCCTAATTAACTTGGCAGGAATTTTGGGACTGGTCATGGGATGAGCAAGTAACTTATGATTTACCAGCTTCAATTGATTTCGTGTTCAATTACACAGGCCAGAAGGTTCACTATGTAGGCCACTCCTTGGTAAGGATCAAATTACCACTAATTATATATTAAAATTCATGACTTATTGGTTTTTTGATAATGTGAACTTTTGCATTTCATTTATTTTGATAGTTCCAGATTGATCTGTGAAGTTATATTTCGATTAACCATCAGTCAAGTACATCAAAATTTGTTGCATATATATAGTACAATGTTGCATTGTTGGGTTACCACGGCTTCGATATCCAACACTTTGCTCTATAAATACAACAATTTCTTGTTTTCTTACTAGGAAAAAAAATTCAAGGGGGACGTGTGTAAAATGCTATATAAAGTACAATTTTTTTGTCATAAAATTATGTCTAAAGTACACAATTTAAGTTCAAAATGTTATATAAAATTTATTTTATCCTTAAAAGTATTTAAGTAATATCCACCACTTTTAGGTAAAAGAAAGAAACTTTAGAAAATTTACATGAAACGACGTGGTTTCATTTATTAAGTTCAAAAAAAAAACTATTTTCTTTTCTTCTTCAAAATCCCAATTCGCAACAAGCCAACAAACCCTTTTTTCCCCTTTCGAGTTCCTCCTGTCTGCCTTTGCTTCCTCCTGCTCTCTCTTTCTCCTGCCTGGTTGTCGCCTACTTGCCGTTGCTTAATTGATTCTCCCTTTCTCTCTCCAGATCAGTGAGGTCACCCCTTCTGTAGCTCTGTGTTTCTTTTTCATATATGTTATTAGTTAATATCTATATGTGTGTACAAATAAAAAATTTTGTGCTTAATTTTGCTATTAAATTAGATATTTAGAGTTTGTTATGTCATGCATGAATTAGAGATTATGTGTTATTTTCATTGAATATTTGAATTAATATTGTATATTTATGAGATATTATTTGTGAAATAATTGAATTAGGTTAGTTTATGAAATTATGATGAAATATTTGAATTGATGAAATTATAATGAAATGTTTGAATTGATGAAATTATTATGAAATGTTTAAATTGATGAAATTATTGTGAAATACTATAATTGGGCAAATAAATTTGAATATATATATATATATATATATATATATATATATATTTAAGAAATGGTATATTTATGGTATACGGTATAATTATTGTGACGCCCCCAAAAAAGGTTCACACAACCCATTTTGAGTCACCAAATATATGGTACATAATCCAAATAAAAACTTCTTATATACAACTATTAACAGTCGTATAAAATACGATAAAATATAAATTGTGAGTTCCAATACAAATATTGTCTCGTCGACAATATCCAAACTCAAATAAAGTCCTCAATACAATTATTGTCACACTATTTTACAACATAGTGAAGCCTTCTATAGAATTATCTCGGACCATTACTCCGTTCCCCGACTAGTCCAGTGACACTCTCATTACCCGAGTAGAACAATGGAACAAAAAGAAAAAGAGTGAGCTCAACTAGCCCAGTAAAGAATATTATGGCTAAGATAATGGCGAATAAATTATTTTTAGCTTTCAACAACAATAAATCAGATAAAATATAATGGAAAATAAGTTTTAGATTAACAACTGCAGTGAAAATATCAACCCATTAGGAGAGTCAAGTAGAGCATGATGTCTACTATCTTCTATGATTTAAAAGTCCATCATCAATATTTTATCTCTGTAACATCAATTAATAATTATTTTCAATCAACGAATTATCTATGCACTACGGGCCATAGATAATCATTTGAATCACTAGTGGTTATGATCATGTCAAACACATGTCCATCTATGCACTACGGGCCAAAGAGGACTTTCACCAAAAACTTTTATATGTAACATTAAAGGTCATGATTATACCAATACACAATTCTTGGTCATAATCATACAATCAACAATCCATATTTGCACTACGGGTCAAAGATGACTTTCAGCACAATATAAACATGCATGAGAATGATGAGAATGATATAAAGAATGAATCAAGTGAGATCAATGATAAATATTAGAGATTTATAATTTAATTTATTCAGAGTTCAAGAATGTCCAAATTGTCAACATGATCACCAATTGTGGAGTAAAATTTAAAAATGATATTTTAGATTCAAATTTCAAAGATAATTTGGACAAAAAAAAGAAACTAAATTAAGTCGTGATTAGTATTCCGACATAAATAATACCCCAGATGAATAATACCCCAGCATGAATAGTACCCTGAACGAATAGTTTAAAATTTAATAAAAAAGTTTACACTACAAAAAAATGGGGCTTCAGCAACAACTAATTTTCGTTGCTAAAGGTGCCAAATTTCGTTGCAAAAGGGTTTTGACAACGACTTTAATGTCGTTACGTCTTTCGTTGCGCAATGAGCGTTGCTAATTGTTCCGCAACGAACGTTTTTTTTCGTTGCCAAAAGTAATACATTTTGCAACGAAATTTGACTTTCGTACAGAGACATCGATCTTTTAACAACAAAATGTATTGTTGCAGAATAATTAAAATTTCGTTGCTAAAACCCCCATTTTGTTGCAAAAGCCTGCTAATTGGCAACGAAATGAACTTTTTTTTTTTTGCAACGACCATGCATTTTCGTTGTAATTGACACCATTTTACAACGACATTTTTCGTTGCAGTAAATTATGAAAATCGTTGCCTAAACTTGCTTTCGTTACGGAATGTAAATTTTTTAGCAACGATTTTCGTTGCTGATTATATTATTTGGCAACGATATTATGCTTTGAATCAAGAACCAAAATGTTTGTTCTTTGGTTATTTTTCAATAAAGAACGAAAGTCGTCGATTAGCAAATTATTATTATATATTATCGTTTCAGATATGTGCAATGAAAGTTGATATGATTTGCAACGATAAAAAATGTTACCTTTTATGTTAGTATTAGCAACAATATCCTCTCCGTTGTTATTAGGTTAATTTTTCGTTGCCAAATATTATATTTTTAATGCCATTAACAACGAAAATTTGTTACTAAATGTATAAAAAATTGTTGCTTTATTAAAACTTGTTTAATGCTTTGGTAACGAATTATATTGTTGTCAAATTAAAATTTGACAATCTTTTTATATACCTAGTTAGCTCAATGTCCCCATAGCAAATAATGACAAAAATACAAAAAACTAAAATATTATTAACTTAATAAAATCATTCACTACATAATCATTCATTATCTTTACAATTAACCATTTAAAGCTACCACAATTCTTCAATCAAAGTATATATCTACATATATAGAGAGAGTACACTTCATAATTTCGTCCCTTGTCTTCCGTAAACGTAGCACGAAAATTTGATACCTAGTATTGTAAGGCAGGTCGTAGAAGCAGTCTTCCTGCACATATTTAAAAATAATAGCAAGTCAAAAAAACGAAGCAAATAGGTCACCAGAGACACTTAATGCCAAAATCATTACACAAAGACAATAGAGTTGCTATGTGGTACTAATATTATTAAACCAACAGACTACCCACAATATTTATTAAATGGTTGAGCATATAGAAAGATTCTAGAGTCCTTCAACTGACTAAATAAAATGCCTTAAACAAGATAACATGAAGTACATACTAGTTTGACAAACATACACAAGATGGTACCATGTGCAATGTGCATGTATAAGATTACAACAACTATGACAAAGATACACCTGCTCTATGTGTCCAACTTTGAAGTAACTGTTATGTGAAAAAAAAACTAAATCTTCTATTACACTTGGCACACAGTTCTGTATGCTTATTTACACGGTCCTTGATTTTTATTTTGACAAACTCAAAATTACTAAATATGGACAAATAACATGCAATTTGATACACAGTTGACGACAAAAAACTCACAACTCTAGCAGGGTACAGGCGTGTGGGGGCATAAAGCACTTGCTCTTACCAATATCATTACCATCTACCTTGAGTTGCAGAAACTAAGATTAAGAGAAAAAAAAATTGTTATAAGTTACTACGAAAGTTTCTATGAACCTGCAACAGGAGCTCAACAATTTGTTAATAACTACTTTACATCGACCAGGTATAAGAAATGAATGTCAAAACTGAAATATTAAAACGTATGCACAATCAGAAGTTTACATACTTTGTCATTTTTATGAAGCTGGAACAAAGGAACCGCAAGCAATTTTTAGTTTTTCGGTACAATGAACTTTCTACTTTCTGGAAACTTCACAAGAAAGAGTTTTCTACACTCCTACAATATCAAGACAAGCACATAATGAACACCAACTTACCAAAGCTAATAAATATATCAACTGTGTTTCGAGCTCAAGCTTTATCATATCGCATTGTTGTGTTTTGGTAAGAACAACTTCCTGCAGTTTCTGCTCATGTTCTTCTTTCAAATTTCTGATCTGTCGCATGCACTCCTTCAAATCACCATCTAAATGTGATGCTCGATCTTCAGCAGTAAGCTTTAACAATGTAACTGATTCTAGATGATTTTTTAATGCCAAAGCTTCTACCTCAGCTTTTTCCCAACCTGTTCGAGGAAATGAATCAATTTCATAAAATCCCTTACTCTGAAAAAAGAATAAAATAAATGACAATGCACGAGATAATATTTCATGGACGACCAACACCACACCAACGTACCTGAAACAGATTGCCCCATGTTCTGAAACAGAGGCGGTACATTCTAGATGATCTTTCCTTTATAAGCATAGTTCTTTCTTGGGGGAAAGTGAAAACAACATTGTAAAGAGGGTAGAATCCCCAAAATACTGAGAAGAAGAAAAGCATGGCAATCTGCATTAAAAAAGCAAGCCAGGTTAGCATCCATAAGAAATTTAGGTCTTGAATTTGATGGCTTAGGAAATCTAGCCAGTTTAAATGAAAAAAGCAGAAGTTCTAAAATATAAGCCAGTGGGCCTGTAGTCCCCACCTTCGGTTGTTAGATAATGGCATGTACAAAATTTGAAGTGGTGTCTAGTAATATGAAACTTTGCATCTGTCACAGTTTTAGGGCAATGTAAAATGGCCCGGTATTGAAGTAAACAAAATTTTATTTTCATGAGTATTGTAATGCTTTTATATAGATATAATGACTTTGCTTTGAAGTTCTTACACGATCTTCAATGTGGGATGTCGGGGTGTTCCACCGGAGCAGTCCGCCAAGTACAGCAACACTTATGACTTGGAAAATTCTAAGCCTATTGAAAGCTTCATACCTCCTCTCTCTCAATCCTCTTAAGAGCAACACCTTGAACTGAAGGCACCAGCTTGTGCACCACTGCTCTGACTTGGCATGGCTTTCTGCATCATTTTGATCCAGGCAACAGTTGTGATTACTCATAAAAGACACTAATCGCTACTGATAGCCTTTGCTACCAGGATTTTTGAGATAATATAAGTTGCTTTGAGAAATAGTTATAGTGCACTAAATCAGTTGGAATAGAATTGAGGAAACTTACTTGTGGAAGCATTTTTTGTGTAATTATAGTTATTAAAATCCATGCTGCATAGTTCAGCTCTCAACCTTGTAGAAATTTTATTTTCATAGGCTGACCTGAGAATTTGTCTTACAGACTTCTGCTCTTGTTCTGTTTTATCACCTTGCTCTGTAGCTTGCATTAAATCAGGTCGAAATCCTGCAGTTTGAGTTTTCACTAGTTTCCATGAGTATTCAAGTACTACTTTTATTTGCATTTTCCAAAATTGAATATGCAACATGTTTATAATATGGCATGCCCCTACGATATATGTTAGCACGTTTTAATATTCACTAAAATAGTATACTCAGTGCGATGAGCTTAGTGCGATGAAGGTGACTCTTAAGTTAATCGTTGCACTGAACAGAACATGGGGCAATCTGATAGTGGAATCCCGAATTTCACACTTTCATATACTTGATTTATACAAATTTGCAACTATAACCATGGGGCAATCTATTTCAGATTAGAATAATTTATCCTTGTCTTTACCGTAATATATTAGGCATAAATAAATAATCATGAGCCTCCAGTTCAGGATATGGGATAGCTATTAGCCTACAGTCAAAGTTCAATTTGTAAATAAAACAAAAATCAGGTAACCCCCACAGAGGGATTGGAAAAATGTATATTAGTAGCTAATTTATGTTCAGGAGCAGCTGACCTTGTTAAGCTATATGTCAACAAGGTAAAGGAGAATGTTTTCTTTAACAGGGAATCCTGCCTGGAGAACTACCAATAGTGATGGTTGTGATGTTAACTGGGCAAGGTAATTGGTATTCATTACCAAAATTCTTGCCAGAATGGCTGCTGAAGATGCTTTTACAGCTGTTTTAGAAGGATCATGGTTGTCTCCCCCAGTTAAGCATATAACGATCAATTTCTAGCAATATCCAGCAAAAATGCAAGTCCATAAACTGTACGTGGTAT
Organism: Panax ginseng; assembly: GCA_020205605.1. NCBI lineage: Eukaryota > Viridiplantae > Streptophyta > Magnoliopsida > Apiales > Araliaceae > Panax > Panax ginseng. Next base: position 60,495,129 of record CM035131.1, on the reverse strand, counting down.
GCAGCGGAGTCAAAAGCAGTGATGGCAATAACAAGCAACTGAACATTCAATAATATTTAGTCAAATTCACAAATCAGTAAAATTAAGTACCTGAAATATGAGATATAATCCAAGATACCTCTAATTCTACTATGTGACATTGGTCTGCGGACAGAACTCAACCTCCCACAACACAATCACAAGTAATCTCCTAAACAGTCTTATCTGTTCATTCTATATAGTTACTACCATCCCATATGACTGTTCATTAGATTTAGTTACCATCACATATAAACTTCAGCATTTAAACGGGGTATAAACAAAATAAACTCAAAAAGTAAATCCAAATTCATAATTCAATTAATTTACAAATCAAGTTCCAGTGATATCAAATAGAAATCCAGACAATATATATCACATATAATAAAACTCAAGTCAAATACCATGTCATTTATTAGCCACGGGCCTTGAGCTCAGCAAGGCGCCTAAAGAGATCATCCTCATCGACCTTCTCCGTAGTCTTCAGGGGCACCGCATGGGCCGTCGGTTGTGGCAGGCAAACTGAGACCTCAAGGCCATAATCTTCAGCCACTTGCTGCATCAAGCTGTTGACTTCACCCTCGGGAGTCGAAAGAGAAGTGCTTCCGGCTATCGAACTCTCCATAAACTCGGCCTGAACCTCCATATTTACAAATTGGCGCTCGGAACTGTCCATAGTCTCAGACATCTTCTGCAGGTTCCCCGTGGCGAGCGTGGACTCGAGCGATTTGACGATGTTGGACATGGATTTACTGATGGTTGTCATCTTGGCTTGGGTGTCGAGCCTGGCAACGACGGCGTCGAGACGAGAGGCTAATCGGAGGGAATTCATCTGCTCGTTGCGCTTTCGGATGGCGTTCTCGGAATAGATGCGAGCGCCGTCCATGTTGCCTTTCTCGATGGCTTTTTTGACCTTCAATTTCTCCGATTTCTCATCTTTCTCGCACTTTCTTGCTTGGCGTTGGAGGCCCTTGGCTGTGAACTTAAGCTCCATAATCTGGTTCATCACCTTCTCCGTGTTCCCCATTTTCTTTGATTTTGATTTCTAGGTCAGGAACAGCTGATGATCGAGGAATTTAAGGGTTTCTTTCTGATATATTTCTTCGAATTGGGGATCTTGTGCGTTATATATATAATCTCCGCTTTTGTTGGATGTGGTTCCACCATTGACTCCTTAGTCTGAAATTTAATTGCTTCAACAATACACGTTTTTATTTAAAATGAAAAAGGGAAATGTATTGATTTTATAACTAAATACTAGCAACAGACTCGTGCCTCCGACACTATAAAGATGGTAGAATTTATCCTAAACTTTAGACGGTTCAAATGTTTTATTAAGATAGACGAAAAATTCAAAAGCATTTGTTATTTTCTATTAATTACAAAAATAACTAACTAACTCTTTTTATTTTTTTCTTATTTTTTTGGCAAATTTATGTAATTTATATTATTATATTTGTAAAGAATTAAATAAAAATTCAATTGATATTAATTATAAAATAATTGAATATATATTTCATTTATTTTCTTATTTTTTGACAAACTTTTCTAATTTATATTATTATATTTGTAAAGAATTAAATAAAAATTCATTTGATATTAATTACAAAATAATTGAATATATATTTCATTTATTTTCTTATTTTTTGAATTTTTTTAATTTATATTATTATATTTATAAAGAATTAAATAAAAATTTATTTGATATTAATTACAAAATAATTGAATATATTTTCATTTATTTTCTTATTTTTTTACTAACTTTTCTAATTTATATTATTACATTTGTAAATTTTCATCCATTTCCACATAATAAAAGCCACATGGGATTGATCTGCGCCACATCTGAAATTTTTTACACATCAGCAGCTTACGTGGCAAATTTCGTCCAAAGTCAACATACTATATATATATGGACCCCCATTCTTGGCAATCGGTTATCACGAGTACTATTTTAACAACCATAATCTATATCGTTGATCACAACATTGGATGACACGGATTGAAATGAATTTCCCCTATCATTATATAGTAATGTGTTGCGACATCGAAAATTACTCATTTGCCCCTCATTTGCTCACATGTGCTTTAATCTGCTCACCGCTACAAGTTATGGCGGTAGTTTAATCCTGTTATTATTATTATTATTATTATTATTATTATTATTATTATTATTATTATTATTATTATTATTATTATTATTTTTATTTTTATTATTAGTATTATTATAATAATTATTATTATAATAATAGTACTAAAAATATTCATATGTTGTCAAATTAAGTGAATAAATATATATTATTGATAATTTTTTAAACAAATATTATATATTATGTAATATTGTGGATTAA